>CM067373.1:108008949-108696820 GCA_034401795.1 Chaetoderma sp. LZ-2023a
TATTCTTAAATTAAAATTATTCCTCTACCTGAATCTCTTTCACTGAGTTCAGTCAGCTGCAGTTGAGCCACGCTTCGTTTGTCCATGGGCATACGATCCATAGGACCAGATCTTTTATAAGACATAGAGCAACTGCAGAAATGAAATGTTGTTCAAAATCAGACTTAAATATAGATATAAAGTACAGCCCAGGAATAACTTTACATGTTTCCCAAAAAAATAGAATGTGCTGTAAATATTTTGAACATAATTGGATTGGAAGAGGCAGCAGTCTTCCAATCAAATATAGTTCAAAATATGCAAAAGGCCAGTTCTTACATTGTTTTGACGATTAGACTTGAGCGATTACATAATTAAGTAAAAAATCAAGTATCTTTTTTAAATCATGAATTTACATGATTAAAAATTATATAATCGAATAATTGGGAATAATTTCTACAGCATAAATTATTTCAAATCCTATATTTTAATTACTTTTTCATGTGATCGGTTTACGAAAATTGACCTCTTGCTCAGTGAATGTATGTTCATTTGCAGGCCACGACTTTTTGAAAAAATCGAGACAGGCATTCTAGTGATATATTTTCAAAAATAGTCTTCTTTTGGCCTGCAAATGTACTTTTCTAAATACCATTTCAGCTTTCGTCATTGATATGCCTTTTGGTGTCAGGATTGTGGGTAATTTATACCCAGGCTCATTAATCGAGTAATCACAATTATTCTTAAATAATCGATCGTAATCCATCAATGCAATAATCACAAAAGCAATTTGAAAATTCTAACTAACATGTTTCTGTTTTTGTTTTGGAAACATGTTAACTTATTTATGAGCTGTGCTGTATTCTATCAGCAATGAAATTCTCATCATTTAATGGCTACGAAAATTTGGATCTTTGTTCTGTGAAAGTCTATTTACAGATCGAGAGAACTGTTTTTGAAAATTCACCACTGGAATGACTGGCTTGGTTATCAAGCCAGTCATTCCAATTAGACATATTTTTTAAATGAATGGACATTCCTCAAGCCCACTGCAGAAGCCAGTTTTAAACGGCTTGAACATTAAAAAGTTAACCACTTATGCCTACAGACAGAAATGACAAAATCTTCATGATATGAAGAATATTCTGTTGTATATTTGTAACCTAATTTGAATTAAACGAAATCAAGGATTTCTTTTTTCACGAGAGAGTTGATACTTACCTCCCTAATACTTTTGATATTGCTAAATATTGGCTTTCACTCAATAAACACTCAGATTAAAACAGTTAGGTGCCCCTACTGGGCAGGGAGTCAGAGCATAGTCTGGCGGATGCCAGCCCCACCACCGCGCATGCGCAGACTAGCACTTCCTCTGACTAATTTATTGGCTGATACACATGCAACTATAAAGAGCCTGAAGACCGAGCCTCTGTGGGGTGGAGAGGCCGGGTCCGTATCTAGGGAGGTAAGTATCAACTCTCTCGTGAAAAAAGAAATCCTTGATTTCGTTTATTTCACATCAAGAGTATACTTACCTCCCTAATACTTTTGATATTGCCAGAATTCGACAGTGAATTCGGCGGGAGGGAGGCGAGGTCAAAAGACCAGCTCATCCCTATACGCTTTTATGCGTTTAAGGCACTTAAACTTCTGAAACTGTATGAAAAAACAGTCAGGATTTGACTAACCATCGGATAACACCCCCGATGTATGAGAGATGACCGAATGTCATATGCGCTCCCCCCCCCTCCTTCCTGGGAGGAAGAGTCGAATGACCTCAATGTCCTATACGCTCTCTACGTACAAGTGCCATGTACTACAGGACAGAGACGAAAAAACTCCATTTTCGTATACTCTCAACAATGAACCACATAAATACACAAAACCATCATCATATTAATAACGGGTAACGTGACAAGACAATCAACAATGGACAACACATACACAAGACTGACCTTGTTGAAATGGCTGCTGACATCCTCTTCCCATTGGTGAAGCACGATGCAGTCCCAAATTAGTGGTTGTTTCCATAAATTAATTGTGAAATATATAAGCAATGAGGAAACCCCATCAAAAATATATGCCAAGTTATTTTTTCAAAATCGACAAGGCGAGAGGATTAGAGGTGTCACGGAGATAATGGTCTGTAAAACTTGACTCACAGTGCCACTGAGCCACCGACATAATATCATCCACCGGGACCCCATTAAATAGGGCCGTGGATGTCACTACGCCGCGGACACTGTGAGCCTTGGCCACGTCAACCTGCTTCCCGGTGGCGGATTTATGGCAAAACTGAATGCATTCTACAATCCACCTGGAAATGGTGTCCTTAGAAGCCCTGCCATGGGGTTCAATATAAGACAACCATAACGCCGACTGGTCGGTGCGCCACTCCGCCGTACGTTGTTTGTACCGGCAAAGTGCCCGGACGGGACACCATGCTTTAGAATTAGGATCATATCTAGTCAAAGCAGGCAAAACAATAGGTTGACCTGGATATTTCAACGACTGATTTTTAGCCAAGAAATTAATCCTAGGTAGCAGCTTAAGGCCTTCCCCTGAAACCACAAAACGGTCATCCTCAGCTGATAAGGCATGAATTTCACTCCTACGCCTAGCCGAGGCCGCAGCAATTAAAAACACAGTCTTCAGTGTTAATAGTTTCATAGAAATGGAACTAAGTGGTTCAAACGGCTTATCACCTAGTACTTGAAGCACTAGCGATAAACTCCAAGACGGAATCACAGGTGGATTCCTTGGTCTTAGATTGCCCATGCCTTTAATTAATACATTTAATGTATTTACTTCATCACTTCCCCTCTTAGCCAAGCAAGGAATAACAGACATTAAAGCTGACTTATAACCAGCAATAGAGTTAGGCTTGAGGCTATAGGCATCATAGAGGTGACAGAGGAAATCAGCTACTACCTGAATAGATGAATCCATTGGATCAATACATCTTTTTGAGCACCATTCTGCAAATCTGTTGATTTTATAATTATATGCTCTGGAGGTTGACCCCCTCCTGGCTTTGGCCATAAACATGGCTGCTTGCTCAGAAAAGCCCTCCTTAATTCTAGATTCCTTGACAACATCCACGCAGTCAATCTGAACATTGACGGATTGTTGTGAAGGGCCTTGCCCTGGAAGATAATATCGTCCATCAGAGGCAGAGGAACCGGATTGCAGACCAGAAGGTCCAGCAGATCCGTATACCATGATCGGCTTGGCCAATCCGGGGCGATCAGAAGCACTTGGCATTCCTCTTGTCTGATTTTCTGAAGAATTTTTTGGAATCAGGATTGCTGGAGGGAATGCGTATGCATACATTCTCCCCCAGCTGATAGCTAACGCATCTGTTGCGAAAGCGCTTGGATCCGGAATCGGAGAGACGTACGTCGTCATCTTCGCATTCTTCTTCGTTGCGAACAAATCGATGTTGGGTTTCCCCCAATGGTCGAACAGACGATCCGCCACACATTGATTTAGTTGCCATTCCGTGGGTAAAACACTCATCCTTCGGCTCAATGAGTCTGCTAGCAGATTTAACCTTCCCGGAATATGAACTGCTTTCAAGGTAATCTGGTGATCCAGACACCAACAAAGCAGTCTCCATGTCATCATACAGAGACTGGGCGACTTCGTTCCGCCCTGGCGGTTTATGTAAGTCACAACTGTTGAGTTGTCTGAATGAATAAGAACAATCTTGCCCTGAACTTTCTGTAAGAAATGTTCCAGGCCCAGGACTACTGCTCTTAGCTCCAGTAGATTTATATGTTCCTTTGACTGTTCCAGATTCCAAAGCCCTGATATCGTGGACTCTTCCAGGCAAGCTCCCCAGCCCTCCATCGATGCATCTGTATACACAGTCACCTGAGGGTGGGGAGGGGTTAGCATAACCCCCACCAAGAGATTCTCTGTGTCCAACCACCATTGCAGGTGATGAATCAGAGGCGCCAACACTGACACATTCGAGTCCAGCGAACCTGTACTCTGGGTACATTGTGTCATGAGAAATAACTGGATCGGCCGCCTGCGTAAGGCGGCCTGAGGAATGACTGGTTCCAATGAAACCATCAACCCCAGCATTCTCAAGTAAACCCGTGCCAGGACATGACGACTGTCGCACACTGACTGAATTAATGAGATGAGTTTCTGAACTCTCTCCTGAGTAGGATAAACATATCCTGTCTCTAGATCGAAGAACATCCCCAGGTAAACAAACTTCTGGGATGGAATCAGCTCTGATTTTGGGAAATTGATCATCCAGCCTAAGTCTGCGAGAGTTTTCAAAACAATCTCCAGACTGGCCGATAAACTTTCCCGGGTGTGCGCTTTCAACAGCCAGTCGTCTATGTACGTGTGGACTGCTATGCTTCTCCTGCGGAGGTATGCGGTGATCGCAAGAACCACACGGGTGAAAACCCGAGGAGCCGTGGAAATTCCGAAGGGTAGCACCCTGAATTCCCACTGTCTGCCCTGGAATGCAAATCTCAGGAAGCGACGGAAACTCCTGTGTATGGGGATGTGGGAATAAGCGTCCTTCAAATCTATCGACGCTGTCCACATTCCCCTCTCTAACCCCGCCAACACCGAGCGCACAGTCTCCATCTTGAAACTGGGCATCTCTATGAACTTGTTCAATGGCTTGAGGTTGAGAATTGGTCTCCACCCTCCGGTGTTCTTTGTTACTAAGAACAGGGTTGAATAGAAGCCCGGACACCTCTGTGCCGGCTGAATAGCTCCTTTTTGTATGAGGGAATTTATTTCCTCCTCGATACACAACCTTTGATCTGGATCTCTCGGATTTGGAGTCCAGATCGGCACTAGAGACAGTCGCGATGGCGGGCCTGTCATCCAATCGGGATGATACCCGACTGAAAGCCATCACAAGACTAAACGGTCCTGAGTTAACCGTTCCCACTCTTGCATGTGGTCGGCTAGCCGGCCTCCCACCGGTCCACCTAGGGATAGAGGTGGACATAAGGAGTGCAAGAGCGGCACTGTCTCCTCTGCCAGAAACACCGGCGCGGTTCTCACCGCGGTAACCGTCCCATCAGGAACGATTACCCCGCCCAGATCCTCGCGCGCCACGACCAGCACCGCGCGCACCTCGGTGCGCGGGCGGCTGCCTGGCTGACTGCGCCTGAGGAGCCTGCGCCCCCCTCGCTGCTGGCCGAATCGCACGCGGCCGAGGCCGGCGCTGCGATGGTGGTTGGCCTCTGACCTGGCCACTACCACCTCGAGCCTGCAGGGGACGATACGCAGGGGGTGCGGCGCGAACGTTGGCACGACGAAGCACCTCAAACTGCTCGCGCAGCGCCCTCTGGTTATTGACCAGAGTAACCGTCTCCTGGAGGTGTCTACATCCCTCACCTCCAAAGAGACCAGGACCTGTCATAGGCGTACGTAGTAGCCTATTGTAGAGGTCCTGGGACGGGCACAGATTATCCAAGGCAAAAGTGCGCCTTGCCCGGACACTCCTGGTCACCGCCCGCGTCATACAGTCCAGAGCCAGGTTGATACCATCCTGGATGGCTCGCTGGACTGTGACCGGACTTGGCTGGTGCGATGCGGATGCTGTTACTACCCCTTGTAACAGCTGGGAGACGTGGGACAGAGCGGCAATCGAAGCCCTCCCACTCTCCTCCGCATCACGCAACGCGGCATTTGCTGAACGCAAGACTCCCGTGTCAGAACGGGAGCCTGGCCGCGCATCCTCAGCCAAAGCCGCGCGGTCATCCACGCTCGGCTTCGGTACCACACCGTACCGCTGGTAGTCCAGGGGCACGATGCAGCAACGCCTGGCCACCTCGCGCGGGGCCTTAGCGAGACGTCCACTCGACTTAATGGACGTCTCCGCCGCCTCGAACATGTCAACGACATGCTCTGCCAGCGGCAGAGAAGGCATAGCGTTAGCAGTAGGCTTACCAGCTAACCACGGCCTGTGCTCACGCTGGCTAGCCGACTGCTCCACGGGCAGATCTGGTCTAACACTCACCAACCACTGGCAAGCGTCAGACCAATCCTCCTCCGTGGCTAGCTGCGAGCGCTCTACAAGACGGGGGCCTTCGTCTTCCTCCTGAGCGCAAGCAACAGAGCTTGACGGCGGGTACGCTGATATCCCTGGCAAGCCAGGGAGAACATGCGGGCCTGACAATACCGGCATGCTAATATCACTGGTTTGACCAGGAGCAGGCGCCGTGGTAGAGCGCGGGGCATATACCGCCCCACCACGGCCCCGGCCAGCACCAGCGACACTCTCGGCAAGCCGAGGTATGCGGTACCGCTGGCCTTCAGCGCCCAGGGCCACAGTCTGAACCGTGGATTCTACCCCTGGGAGAGTAGAACCGTGGAAAAAGGCACCTGTATTCCCCGCGAGGGGTGCACAGACGTCATAATCCATGTCCACGTCTTCAGACGGCGACCCCAACAGGTAATCCTCATCCTCCTGGCCAGACAGATTAGACTCCGGGTCAGCAAAGAGAGCTAACCCGGACTGGCCAGGGAAGGTGCCATACGAGGTACTGGCACCCGCGGTGTGCGGATACCCCTGGACTGATAAGCAGCACGCGGGTTCCAGCGACGACCGTCCACGGTCCCTATTGGGCGCGGCAATAAGCCTGCTGCCAGGGCCGTGGAACGCCCCCTCTAATGGGGCCACCTCTGAATCTTCAAACAACGGAAGCGTACTAAGGAACGTTGATTCAGAGGTGGGGATTACCTGCTCCGAAGCAGATGATGAGGTCAATAAAGGATTTGGTCCAGGAAGCATGCCACGAAGCAACTCTGGAACCAAATCCTTTATTGTCCTCCTCATCTCTCCCAACATCTCGGTCCGGAAGGCCTCCATGTCCACCGCGGACGAGGCCTTCCTCTTACCCTTCTTACTTACACCCTCTTTTTTCAGCTTCTTCTTCTCCTCCTCCTCCACCTTGTCCTTCGCCTGCAAGCACAAGAATTCGGACATTAGCTCGCCCCCCCAGTGCTTACATATCTCGCAATTAAGCAAGGGACCACAGGGGCTACACTGAAAACAGAGATGAGGGCCAAACTTGTCCCTCAAAAATCGTCCACAGGACGCACAACCAGGTCTCTGAAAAAGGCCAAAGGACGAGGAGTATGAGCAATCTAGTTAAGCTTAGAAACTCACCAACTCAAGAGAAGGAAAATGATCATAAAGATCATAATTTATCAGAAAACCAGCTTCGGACAACTTTAATTGTTAATAAAGAGCAAGGCTGATTATGACGTCATTAATCCTATGACAGGAAAAAATCGATCCCCAACAAACATCCCAGTGCAAGGACGAATTGTATCTCTAACCAGAACATGTGCAGAATGGACATTTCGACTACACAAGTATCAGATATATACTGATAACAATGGCAAATAAAGTTAATTATCTCCCTTGCCTCT
Source organism: Chaetoderma sp. LZ-2023a (assembly GCA_034401795.1). Taxonomy (NCBI): domain Eukaryota; kingdom Metazoa; phylum Mollusca; class Caudofoveata; order Chaetodermatida; family Chaetodermatidae; genus Chaetoderma; species Chaetoderma sp. LZ-2023a. The sequence goes on from CM067373.1 coordinate 108,016,351, forward strand.
AAATAATTAACATCACCTCATATCAATAATTAGATACCTGACACCTTGTCTAGACAAACCATCCAACCTGATGAACTGGAGCACTCCACCACTGAACGCCTCTTAACTCTCTCCACCTCTAGGGGAAGGAATTGGATCAAGAGGGCAAAGTGAGAAGACCTTTATAATAGGCCTCCAACTCACTGGACATAGAATTTTTGGTTAGATAACCTAACAGTATTAGTAGGAAATGGAACCATGGTGGAGAGACACAAACCCTCTGCTGATGTCATGTCCATAATTTCTTCACACAGACCTGTGGACATAAACACAAAGAGAGATTAGTCTTATATAGCACCTAGTTGAAATAAACCAACTAATCAAGGCGCTTATCACGTTTAGCGCGAGTCCCGGAAACACATTACAACGGGACAAAACTCGCTAATTTTACTAGAAGTCACCTGATTTAAAGGTCCTGGGCCCTCCTCTGGCGAAGTTACTCTTCCTGCCATCTTTATCAGGTATCAACAGTTCTGAATTTTGCCAAAAACGCTTATAATTGAGCTACAAAAAGCACTAGCACAAAAGCATGTGTTGTCTCTCAGCCAATAAATTAGCAAAGAGGAAGTGCTAGTCTGCGCATGCGCGGTGGTGGGGCTGGCATCCGCCAGACTATGCTCTGACTCCCTGCCCAGTAGGGGCGCCTAACTGTTTTAATCTGAGTGTTTATTGAGTGAAAGCCAATATTTAGCAATATCAAAAGTATTAGGGAGGTAAGTATACTCTTGATGTGAAAGGGAGCTATTACCTATGGCACCAACAGATTTCCATCAAATTAGCTTCAAAATATTCGAGCACTTTCCTGTATAGTTATCCTGAAATTGAGATACTGGTATTGTAATGTTTAATTCTTTCATGCCAAGCCTCAGCAGTGGTCTTGATTAATGTCCATTTACAGGCCAAGAGAATATATTTTTGAAAATCGACAATTCCAGTCAGAAATGTTCAAAAATAGTCTTAGCAAATTGTTTTATATTCTTGAACAATTGCTGTCAATAAAGGGTTAAGGGGCTAATCGACAAGGCTTAAAATTAAATTTTGTTAGTATCCAGCTGGCATGGCAGTCAGAGGGTTAAAGCAAGTGTTATAACAAATTTATGATGTTGCATTATTCAGTTGTCATTTGTTCATTAATTGGGATAATTTTGAAAACAATGTTACTGTAAGCCTTTCTTAAATTTACCCCACTGTACTGTATAATATAGTCACAGCACCATACACACACGCATGCATGTTCGCACACATACATGCGTGCACAGACAGACACCACTGTTACAATCATCCCACGATAATTCATGGTGAGAGCAATGGCACACGGTGAGTTAGAATACTCACTCATCCTCCTCAATCTCATGAAATTCCTTCCATAATTCCAACATATTACGACATGTTGTTAGCGCTGCCTCCGGGCCATAACACACTTCCTCTAATTTAGATTTGGTGAGAAGGAACCTGCAATGATAGCAACAACAATGACATGCAATTAAACAAAACAGCTTTAAAATTTCAGGGTACAAAATAATGGTTTTGTATATGCATAATGCAGGTAAAAAAATGCCGGATTCCGATTAATGAAGAATAGAGGGTTGTATTTCTCGCTATGCCCGGCCTATTTCTTGCTAAGATCCGCCCACTATTCACGTGCGCTGGAATCAATCTGAAATTTGAAACCTGATTTCCCAGATTCTACATTTCAAGGTAAATATAAAAGCTGTTGAATATTTTGAAACTACTCCCAGTCAAATTAGTTTCAAAATTTTCAACCGAAAGTCGTTAAATCGTAAATTTATCAGACATACAACTCACTTACGACAGACTTTATCATTTTCATGACTGAGCTAGTACATCATATTGATAAATATGTGAGCTAACATATGATGGATTTATGACGTCCTTCAGTGACAGATCGAATCCCTCCATTGTGGGTGCACAGGATGCATTGATATCCCTTGTTGATACGTATAAGTTTTCCTCTTTGAACACTGAAGGGTAGATCAGACAAATTCTTGGTGATTTTGTTGAACATATTTAAATTAATTTATCTGGAAGTTGTTGTTTCCAATTGAATTATATTCAAAATATTCAACAGTATTTTTCATTATGCTTTGGAAACATATTATGTTATTTCATGAGCTGTACTGTCGTGTGTATAAATTACGATATATCATATGTCACAATGTTGACAAATATTTTGATATGTGCAGTGTCATACGTCGAACCACATACTGTAAACAAATAGAACATTTTGAAATTACTTTGACTGGAAGCCTAAGCCAACAATACCTTGTGGTCAAGTAATTTAAAATATTCAACACGTCGATGTAAATTGTTCGCGATTAAAAAGCATTGTAAAAATCTGGCTTTTCGATTTAATCAAGATATATATTGAGATATTGAACAAGTGTGCACCTACACACACACATGTACGCACACACACACACACACCACACCACACCACCACCACCACCATCAATCACCCCACCCTCGGCTACACCATATCTTGTTGGGATAAATCGGTTGCTCAATGCCTCACCTGAATATTCTGAAAACAATTTGAATGAAAGTTGTTGGTGGTATAGCCACCAACAACTTTCAGTCAAATTGTTTTCAAAATATTCAGCATATTCAGCGCTAAACCCCGTGGAAAATATAGTCTGCAAAAATTCATCAGGCAGGCAGTTAAGCTCACCCTAGATTATCCGGGTACTCCTGCAGTGTGGCTTGCACCAATGATATGGCCTCTTGTAGCTGCTTATTTGCTGATAATAACAGGATGAGAAGGTGTAGAGAATGAACGTGGTCACTTTGTAACTTCAACGCGTGCTTCACTAGTCGTATTGCTTCATTTAACTGTAAAAAATTTGACATTTTATTTTGTTAATAATATCAGGTTCTATATGTACATATAGTGAAGGGATCATTTCTAGATATGCCCTACTCATTTCTAGCTAAGCTCTGCCCACTCTTAACATGTTGGAAAGTTTTTTAAATTTGACTCCTGCATTCCCCAGAATCTCAAGTTCAAGGTAACTATACAGATATGCTGTGGACTTTGAATATTTTTTAACTAATTTTACTGGGGGCCAGTTGCTGCCTATACAACAGCTCCCAGTCAAATTAGTTTCAGAAAATTCAACAGAATGTTTATTAAATTGGAAATTCATCATGCTGGAGCTACGTCATTTTGATTGTGACATCAGATAGCATGTGACGTAATTGATTATGGTGTCAGATACCTGAGTGAATAAACGAAATCAAGGATTTCTTTTTTCACGAGAGAGTTGATACTTACCTCCCTAATACTTTTGATATTGCTAAATATTGGCTTTCACTCAATAAACACTCAGATTAAAACAGTTAGGTGCCCCTACTGGGCAGGGAGTCAGAGCATAGTCTGGCGGATGCCAGCCCCACCACCGCGCATGCGCAGACTAGCACTTCCTCTGACTAATTTATTGGCTGATACACATGCAACTATAAAGAGCCTGAAGACCGAGCCTCTGTGGGGTGGAGGCCGGGTCCGTATCTAGGGAGGTAAGTATCAACTCTCTCGTGAAAAAAGAAATCCTTGATTTCGTTTATTTCACATCAAGAGTATACTTACCTCCCTAATACTTTTGATATTGCCAGAATTCGACAGTGAATTCGGCGGGAGGGAGGCAAGGTCAAAAGACCAGCTCATCCCTATACGCTTTTCTGCGTTTAAGGCACTTAAACTTCTGAAACTGTATGAAAAAACAGTCAGGATTTGACTAACCATCGGATAACACCCCCGATGTATGAGAGATGACCGAATGTCATATGCGCTCCCCCCCCCCTCCTTCCTGGGAGGAAGAGTCGAATGACCTCAATGTCCTATACGCTCTCTACGTACAAGTGCCATGTACTACAGGACAGAGACGAAAAAACTCCATTTTCGTATACTCTCAACAATGAACCACATAAATACACAAAACCATCATCATATTAATAACGGGTAACGTGACAAGACAATCAACAATGGACAACACATACACAAGACTGACCTTGTTGAAATGGCTGCTGACATCCTCTTCCCATTGGTGAAGCACGATGCAGTCCCAAATTAGTGGTTGTTTCCATAAATTAATTGTGAAATATATAAGCAATGAGGAAACCCCATCAAAAATATATGCCAAGTTATTTTTTCAAAATCGACAAGGCGAGAGGATTAGAGGTGTCATGGAGATAATGGTCTGTAAAACTTGACTCACAGTGCCACTGAGCCACCGACATAATATCATCCACCGGGACCCCATTAAATAGGGCCGTGGATGTCACTACGCCGCGGACACTGTGAGCCTTGGCCACGTCAACCTGCTTCCCGGTGGCGGATTTATGGCAAAACTGAATGCATTCTACAATCCACCTGGAAATGGTGTCCTTAGAAGCCCTGCCATGGGGTTCAATATAAGACAACCATAACGCCGACTGGTCGGTGCGCCACTCCGCCGTACGTTGTTTGTACCGGCAAAGCGCCCGGACGGGACACCATGCTTTAGAATTAGGATCATATCTAGTCAAAGCAGGCAAAACAATAGGTTGACCTGGATATTTCAACGACTGATTTTTAGCCAAGAAATTAATCCTAGGTAGCAGCTTAAGGCCTTCCCCTGAAACCACAAAACGGTCATCCTCGGCTGATAAGGCATGAATTTCACTCCTACGCCTAGCCGAGGCCGCAGCAATTAAAAACACAGTCTTCAGTGTTAATAGTTTCATAGAAATGGAACTAAGTGGTTCAAACGGCTTATCACCTAGTACTTGAAGCACTAGCGATAAACTCCAAGACGGAATCACAGGTGGATTCCTTGGTCTTAGATTGCCCATGCCTTTAATTAATACATTTAATGTATTTACTTCATCACTTCCCCTCTTAGCCAAGCAAGGAATAACAGACATTAAAGCTGACTTATAACCAGCAATAGAGTTAGGCTTGAGGCTATAGGCATCATAGAGGTGACAGAGGAAATCAGCTACTACCTGAATAGATGAATCCATTGGATCAATACATCTTTTTGAGCACCATTCTGCAAATCTGTTGATTTTATAATTATATGCTCTGGAGGTTGACCCCCTCCTGGCTTTGGCCATAAACATGGCTGCTTGCTCAGAAAAGCCCTCCTTAATTCTAGATTCCTTGACAACATCCACGCAGTCAATCGGAACATTGACGGATTGTTGTGAAGGGCCTTGCCCTGGAAGATAATATCATCCATCAGAGGCAGAGGAACCGGATTGCAGACCAGAAGGTCCAGCAGATCCGTATACCATGATCGGCTTGGCCAATCCGGGGCGATCAGAAGCACTTGGCATTCCTCTTGTCTGATTTTCTGAAGAATTTTTGGAATCAGGATTGCTGGAGGGAATGCGTATGCATACATTCACCCCCAGCTGATAGCTAACGCATCTGTTGCGAAAGCGCTTGGATCCGGAATCGGAGAGACGTACGTCGTCATCTTCGCATTCTTCTTCGTTGCGAACAAATCGATGTTGGGTTTCCCCCAATGGTCGAACAGACGATCCGCCACACATTGATTTAGTTGCCATTCCGTGGGTAAAACACTCATCCTTCGGCTCAATGAGTCTGCTAGCAGATTTAACCTTCCCGGAATATGAACTGCTTTCAAGGTAATCTGGTGATCCAGACACCAACAAAGCAGTCTCCATGTCATCATACAGAGACTGGGCGACTTCGTTCCGCCCTGGCGGTTTATGTAAGTCACAACTGTTGAGTTGTCTGAACGAATAAGAACAATCTTGCCCTGAACTTTCTGTAAGAAATGTTCCAGGCCCAGGACTACTGCTCTTAGCTCCAGTAGATTTATATGTTCCTTTGACTGTTCCAGATTCCAAAGCCCTGATATCGTGGACTCTTCCAGGCAAGCTCCCCAGCCCTCCATCGATGCATCTGTATACACAGTCACCTGAGGGTGGGGAGGGGTTAGCATAACCCCCACCAAGAGATTCTCTGTGTCCAACCACCATTGCAGGTGATGAATCAGAGGCGCCAACACTGGCACATTCGAGTCCAGCGAACCTGTACTCTGGGTCCATTGTGTCATGAGAAATAACTGGATCGGCCGCCTGCGTAAGGCGGCCTGATGAATGACTGGTTCCAATGAAACCATCAACCCCAGCATTCTCAAGTAAACCCGTGCCAGGACATGACGACTGTCGCACACTGACTGAATTAATGAGATGAGTTTCTGAACTCTCTCCTGAGTAGGATAAACATATCCTGTCTCTAGATCGAAGAACATCCCCAGGTAAACAAACTTCTGGGATGGAATCAGCTCTGATTTTGGGAAATTGATCATCCAGCCTAAGTCTGTGAGAGTTTTCAAAACAATCTCCAGACTGGCGGATAAACTTTCCCGGGTGTGCGCTTTCAACAGCCAGTCATCTATGTACGTGTGGACTGCTATGCTTCTCCTGCGGAGGTATGCGGTGATCGCAAGAACCACACGGGTGAAAACCCGAGGAGCCGTGGAAATTCCGAAGGGTAGCACCCTGAATTCCCACTGTCTGCCCTGGAATGCAAATCTCAGGAAGCGACGGAAACTCCTGTGTATGGGGATGTGGAAATAAGCGTCCTTCAAATCTATCGACGCTGTCCACATTCCCCTCTCTAACCCCGCCAACACCGAGCGCACAGTCTCCATCTTGAAACTGGGCGTCTCTATGAACTTGTTCAATGGCTTGAGGTTGAGAATTGGTCTCCACCCTCCGGTGTTCTTTGTTACTAAGAACAGGGTTGAATAGAAGCCCGGACACCTCTGTGCCGGCTGAATAGCTCCTTTTTGTATGAGGGAATTTATTTCCTCCTCGATACACAACCTTTGATCTGGATCTCTCGGATTTGGAGTCCAGATCGGCACTAGAGACAGTCGCGATGGCGGGCCTGTCATCCAATCGGGATGATACCCGACTGAAAGCCATCGCAAGACTAAACGGTCCTGAGTTAACCTTTCCCACTCTTGCATGTGGTCGGCTAGCCAGCCTCCCACCGGTCCACCTAGGGATAGAGGTGGACATAAGGAGTGCAAGAGCGGCACTGTCTCCTCTGCCAGAAACACCGGCGCGGTTCTCACCGCGGTAACCGTCCCATCAGGAACGATTACCCCGCCCAGATCCTCGCGCGCCACGACCAGCACCGCGCGCACCTCGGTGTGCGGGCGGCTGCCTGGCTGACTGCGCCTGAGGAGCCTGCGCCCCCCTCGCTGCTGGCCGAATCGCACGCGGCCGAGGCCGGCGCTGCGATGGTGGTTGGCCTCTGACCTGGCCACTACCACCTCGAGCCTGCAGGGGACGATACGCAGGGGGTGCGGCGCGAACGTTGGCACGACGAAGCACCTCAAACTGCTCGCGCAGCGCCCTCTGGTTATTGACCAGAGTAACCGTCTCCTGGAGGTGCCTACACCCCTCACCTCCAAAGAGACCAGGACCTGTCATAGGCGTACGTAGTAGCCTATTGTATAGGTCCTGGGACGGGCACAGATTATCCAAGGCAAAAGTGCGCCTTGCCCGGACACTCCTGGTCACCGCCCGCGTCATACAGTCCAGAGCCAGGTTGATACCATCCTGGATGGCTCGCTGGACTGTGACCGGACTTGGCTGGCGCGATGCGGATGCTGTTACTAACCCTTGTAACAGCTGGGAGACGTGGGACAGAGCGGCAATCGAAGCCCTCCCACTCTCCTCCGCATCACGCAACGCGGCATTTGCTGAACGCAACGCGTTCGAACACAAGACTCCCGTGTCAGAACGGGAGCCTGGCCGCGCATCCTCACCCAAAGCCGCGCGGTCATCCACGCTCGGCTTCGGTACCACACCGTACCGCTGGTAGTCCAGGGGCACGATGCGGCAACGCCTGGCCACCTCGCGCGGGGCCTTAGCGAGACGTCCACTCGACTTAATGGACGTCTCCGCCGCCTCGAACATGTCAACGACATGCTCTGCCAGCGGCAGAGAAGGCATAGCGTTAGCAGTAGGCTTACCAGCTAACCACGGCCTGTGCTCACGCTGGCTAGCCGACTGCTCCACGGGCAGATCTGGTCTAACACTCACCAACCACTGGCAAGCGTCAGACCAATCCTCCTCTGTGGCTAGCTGCGAGCGCTCTACAAGACGGGGGCCTTCGTCTTCCTCCTGAGCGCAAGCAACAGAGCTTGACGGCGGGTACGCTGATATCCCTGGCAAGCCAGGGAGAACATGCGGGCCTGACAATACCGGCATGCTAATATCACTGGTTTGACCAGGAGCAGGCGCCGTGGTAGAGCGCGGGGCATATACCGCCCCACCACGGCCCCGGCCAGCACCAGCGACACTCTCGGCAAGCCGAGGTATGCGGTACCGCTGGCCTTCAGTGCCCAGGGCCACAGTCTGAACCGTGGATTCTACCCCTGGGAGAGTAGAACCGTGGAAAAAGGTGCCTGTATTCCCCGCGAGGGGTGCACAGACGTCATAATCCATGTCCACGTCTTCAGACGGCGACGCCAACAGGTAATCCTCATCCTCCTGGCCAGACAGATTAGACTCCGGGTCAGCAAAGAGAGCTAACCCGGACTGGCCAGGGAAGGTGCCATACGAGGTACTGGCACCCGCGGTGTGCGGATACCCCTGGACTGATAAGCAGCCCGCGGGTTCCAGCGACGACCGTCCACGGTCCCTATTGGGCGCGGCAATAAGCCTGCTGCCAGGGCCGTGGAACGCCCCCTCTAATGGGGCCACCTCTGAATCTTCAAACAACGGAAGCGTACTAAGGAACGTTGATTCAGAGGTGGGGATTACCTGCTCCGAAGCAGATGATGAGGTCAATAAAGGATTTGGTCCAGGAAGCATGCCACGAAGCAACTCTGGAACCAAATCCTTGATTGTCCTCCTCATCTCTCCCAACATCTCGGTCCGGAAGGCCTCCATGTCCACCGCGGACGAGGCCTTCCTCTTACCCTTCTTACTTACACCCTCTTTTTTCAGCTTCTTCTTCTCCTCCTCCACCTTGTCCTTCGCCTGCAAGCACAAGAATTCGGACATTAGCTCGCCCCCCCCCCCAGTGCTTACATATCTCGCAATTAAGCAAGGGACCACAGGGGCTACACTGAAAACAGAGATGAGGGCCAAACTTGTCCCTCAAAAATCGTCCACAGGACGCACAACCAGGTCTCTGAAAAAGGACAAAGGACGAGGAGCATGAGCAAACTAGTTAAGCTTAGAAAACTCACCAACTCAAGAGAAGGAAAATGATCATAAAGATCATAATTTATCAGAAAACCAGCTTCGGACAACTTTAATTGTTAATAAAGAGCAAGGCTTATTATGACGTCATTAATCCTATGACAGGAAAAAATCGATCCCCAACAAACATCCCAGTGCAAGGACGAATTGTATCTCTAACCAGAACATGTGCAGAATGGACATTTCGACTACACAAGCATCAGATATATACTGATAACAATGGCAAATAAAGTTAATTATCTCCCTTTCCTCTAAATAATTAACATCACCTCATATCAATAATTAGATACCTGACACCTTGTCTAGACAAACCATCCAACCTGATGAACTGGAGCACTCCACCACTGAACGCCTCTTAACTCTCTCCACCTCTAGGGGAAGGAATTGGATCAAGAGGGCAAAGTGAGAAGACCTTTATAATAGGCCTCCAACTCACTGGACATAGAATTTTTGGTTAGATAACCTAACAGTATTAGTAGGAAATGGAACCATGGTGGAGAGACACAAACCCTCTGCTGATGTCATGTCCATAATATTTCTTCACACAGACCTGTGGACATAAACACAAAGAGAGATTAGTCTTATATAGCACCTAGTTGAAATAAACCAACTAATCAAGGCGCTTATCACGTTTAGCGCGAGTCCCGGAAACACATTACAACGGGACAAAACTCGCTAATTTTACTAGAAGTCACATGATTTAAAGGTCCAAGGCCCTCCTGTGGCGAAGTTACTCTCTCTGCCATCTTTCTCAGGTATCAACAGTTCTGAATTTTGCCAAAAACGCTTATAATTGAGCTACAAAAAACACTATCACAAAAGCATGTGTTGTCTCTCAGCCAATAAATTAGCAAAGAGGAAGTGCTAGTCTGCGCATGCGTGGTGGTGGGGCTGGCATCCGCCAGACTATGCTCTGACTCCCTGCCCAGTAGGGGCACCTAACTGTTTTAATCTGAGTGTTTATTGAGTGAAAGCCAATATTTAGCAATATCAAAAGTATTAGGGAGGTAAGTATACTCTTGATGTGAAAAGATCCGATCCCTCAATAATAACTCGAAATTAGAATAGTTATGCAGAATGTCAGTTGGCAAAAAGCGTGGGGATTTGCAATGGCATACCATCAACTGCTCCTTTTTGTATTTATCATGTTACTGGTACACTAAAATTTTAACTAGGGATTGTGGACACAGACTGGTATCTGTTTGGAAACTATGTTATTGTAAAATGCTGCATAGTAACAGCTTACACCAACTGGTTTTCAAAATTAGACACAAGCTATACCGTAAATGCATTGGTATGCATTTTAATGAGGCAATGGAAGGATCTGATCTGTCACTCAATTATCTGACATCATAAACAAATATGTCAAATGTTAGCTGATGTCACAATCAAAATGACATAGCTCCATCCTGAAAATTATTAAGTCTGTCAGTAAAGTGTACGAAGTGTATGTCACTGATGAATTTACAATTTACTAAACATTCTGTTAAATATTTTTACATTTATTTGACTGGGAGCTGTTGCTGCTACAGGCGGCAACAGCTCCCAGTCAAATCAGTTTCAAAATATTCAACAGCTTACATGTATGGTTACTTTGCCACTTAGATTCTGGGAGTTCAGGTTTCAAAGCTTCCAACACATGCAACCAGTTGTCAGAACTTAGCTAGAAATGGCGGCGCATAGCTAGAAATGGGTGGCACATAGGGTTGGGCGATATTGCTCAAGGTATGACGATATCGGTATCTCATTAAAATACCGCGATATCACGATATATCGTCATTTGGGTGAGGTGTGGAGTTAGGGTGTAAACATAGAATAACATGTATTTCAAATTGGTGGTGTCTGCAAGTTATTTTCATTAAATTTGTTGCATTGAAACCGTAAATTAAGATCGCCATGATTACCATTTCCGCATATAAAATACACAAAATTCCACACTTTGACACCCTTCAATATACAGTTTAAAGCGACGAATGTAATGCAACTAACCCATCACAAATAAGAAAAATAAAGGATTTTCTTCTGTTCTTGTGTTGTATTTTATGTTATCTTTACCTCACGCTTTACCTCACGACAACTGTCAAAAGATTGAGCAAGGAATACGCATTAACTTCATCGCGCAGAAAGGAATTCTGCAGAACGAAATCTGATTGGCCGCCGTATCATACTTGAGCCAATCAGAATTCACACTGCAGAATTCCGACAGCTGTTATCACGGCCGCTGCTAGTATAGACGATGCAAATTAATAAAATAACACTGCATGATTTTGAACGAGAACGAGCGTGAAGACTGGAAACAATTATATCAGATTTGATTTGGTCTGTAATATTAAATACTAATTTGACCCATTGTAGACCTATTCAAATTCGCTCACTACTTAGCGGGTTTATCCACTGATCTCAAGGCGTAGCCGGGATGTGTGAAATTAACCCAGTTAACTCTGCAGCCAAGACTGCCACAACTGATAGAAAACTGGAAATAATTAGGCCTAAATTCTTTATTTTAAGGACGTTTCTCAATTAGAATAAATCCGTAATGTTATATGTGGAATGAATTTTGATCTGATTCGTTTAAAAATGCTAAATATATTGTATAAAGTAACATAAAAACGTGTAACGGTAAAGCAAGAGATTAACTTCCCCCTCACCCACCGTTCCAAGCTGTGGTATTGATAAGGGATTAAGTGTGTGTGGTTTCCTATCGACGTCAAAAGTTTTAAAGTTTAAATCTTTCAAGGTCAGAAGAATGTTTAACCATGCAGATCAATGACTAATGGATAAATAGCTTGACCTGTAGTAATGACGTCATCAGAATGAAATGTGGGTAGTGCAAATGGTATTCCCCACTGACTAATACTCAGAATGATGCAAGAAAAAACATGGCGTCGTCTATTTATGCAATTATGAAAAGTGAACAACAAAGGATTATTTTGTACTTCAAATCATTTTATTAGCGCAAACAAACCATGAATTAAATGAACACAGATTATTTTGGAGTTTATTAAGTTTGTATTACCTTAGACAAAGACTGGATTATTACTTAAAGACTATTACTGGACCAAATAGAGGTAAGAGTATGACATTTCTAACTTAGTTATTTATATTATGCTCACAGTTAAAAGTGCAATATCGTCCTGTCGGTATTGACGATATTTACGATTTTTTGTAATTATGACGATTTCGGTATCGGTATTCGGTATATCGCGATATTGACGATAATATCGAAAAATCGCCCAACCCTAGTGGCGCATGGCTAGAAATGGCTGGCACATAGCTAGAAATGGGCAGCACATAGCTGGAAATGTGTGGTGCATAGCTAGAAATGGCCGGCGCATAGCTAGAAATGGGCGGCGCATGGCTAGAAATGGGTGACGCATAGCTAGAAATGAATTCCTATATTTAATTCACAATTATACAAATATACCAATGTATCTTCAATAAAAATTAGACTCTGCTAAGCATTGATCACACACAAGCGCTCAACTGTGACAAAATAGGTTTAAACAGCAGACAATGACTGTATACATGCAAATGAACTCATACAAGTGCACATGCTATGCACACATGCGTGGACATAAGCAGGCATGCGCACACATGCACATACTCTGGATCTACACACATGATCAAATTCAGATGCGCAGAACACTCCTGTTGTAGATGCTCATATGCATGCATTCACGCACACATACACGCACATACAGATGCATGCGCACATGCACCCACCACAGATGCACACACACACACACATACTGACCTGTCTAAGACTACCTAATTGCAATGCCAAATGGAATGCTGTCAAGTAATCATTACTATCTATAGAGTATGCCCTGCAAGAGAAACAAGTCAAGGGAGATAAATCGTGAACAAGAATTCCGCGGAATTACATGTCTCGCCTGTCTCCTGTTTGTCACAGTGGCATTAACCTTTGACCTTGTGACCTCTGTGTTATCATGCCGCTTCCTAACATTATAAGCTACCATATATTCAAGATTAACCAATCCTGAAATATAAATGATTTGCTGAATGGAAAAACTTAAGGTTGAAAAAGCAGAGTTCAAATAGCAATATTAGAATGGCCTTGACCTGTGTCCTGGTGACCTCCATGTCACCATCCTGTATCCTCTTTGCATAAGCAACCATGTACCCAAGTTGTGTTCCATTTGGGTTAAGCAATCCCGAAATATAATACAGTATGATAAGATTTTCTAAGCCTAAAAACTTAACATTGAAAAGTAACAAAGTTTTGTAGAAGTCAGAATGACCTTGACCTTCGACGTTGTGACTTCAGTTGGCAGCATTCTGCTTCCTAACATTATAGGTAACAAGTTATCCATGTTTAGTTCCAATAAGTTTAAACAATCCAGAAAGATAAGCCGAGGTTTTGCTAAACACAAAAACTTAACAATAAAAAAGCAGAGTTTTGTATCACGATCACAGTGACATTGACCATGTGACCTCAGTATCATCATGATGCTTTCTAACAGCATAAGCAACCTCACAGGCAAGTTTAGTTGCAATAGGCATAATCAATCATGAAACATAAGCTGAGAAGTTTTGTCAAACGCAAAAACTTAATGTTGAAATAACAGAGTTCTGTATCACGGTCACGTGATGCCTGCATCAGCGTGCTGCTTCCTTTCAATGTATATCTCCATGTATCCAAGTTTGGTTCCAATTGGATCAGGCATTGCTGAGATATAAGACAATAACTTTTGTTTAACGCAAAAACTGAACATAAAAAATATTAACGTAAAAAATATTAACAAAGATTATAACGTGACCTTTGACCCCATAACCTTGACCGCATGATGACTTCATCAGCATGCTGCTTCCTTTTGATGTATAGCACCATGTACCCAAGTTTGGTTCCAATTGGATCAGGCATTGCTGAGATGTAAGGCAATAACTTTTGTTTAACTTGACCTCATGGCCTTTTTATCGGCGGGCTGCTTCCTTTTGATGTATATTACCATCCACCCAAGTTTGGTTCCCATTGCTGAGATATAAACCTAACTTAAAAGTTTACGCCGCCGTCACCGCTGCCGGAAAAGTGATACCTATGTCTCGATCCTGCTTTGCAGGCGAGAGAAAAATCATGATACCTTCAAATATCTTTCTAATGACTGGCAAAATATTGACAGGATAGCGTGGCAAAACATTCTCTCCAATATCCAGATCACAGTCAGTTACCCATAAAATATACATTTAACCCTTTAACACTTGAATTTGTTCAAGAAAATCTAAATTTTCTCATAAAAAATGTCCATTTGCAGACCAAGAAGACTATTTTTTGAAAATTTACCACTGGAATGACTGGCTCGGTTATCGAGCCAGTCATTCCAGTGGTAAATTTTCAAAAATAGTCTTCTTTTGATCGGTAAATGGACATTTCTCAAGACCACTGTAGAAGCCGTTTTTGGCTGATATAAGGGTTAAATGGTTAAGATATTTTTCATTATCAGGATATATGGTAACAAGGTTACAAGCTTCAAAACATGTACAGCCTATCACCATTTACTGGTCATATATTTATGAACATTTTTTGGAATAATGTTTATGATAAACTTCACACACTGTAAAATGCAGTCAAACCCATCACTGTAATAAGATAAGTGATTAACCCTTATTAAATGCAGAGATTTGACTGTCAGAATGAAGTTAATCATTTAACCCTCACAGAAAATATCCATGTGTAGAGTGTAGACCAACAGAAGATTACTTTTACACATATACCACAGTCATCAGTGGCAATTTTTCAAAAATAGGCTTCTCTTAATCTGCAAATGGACATTTCCCATGAGCAATTCAGAAGCCATTTTGGCTGGCTTGAGTGCTAAAGATTTAATAACACGTACGAGTAGAATGAGTCTAATGCTCTTTTCTGGAAGACATGTCTGTCACCCTGTAATCTCTGCTCGTTAGCCTTCAAACTGTAGCCTATACCTAATGACATGTGAACACGCGCAGATAAACAGTGGTCAATGTGAATGTCAACCGCTCTTTCCGAGAACGTAATACCCTCATCGAGCTGAAGAAAGAAAACATAGACAAAGATGACCGTCAGAGATAGTACAGCTCAGAAACAGTTTAAAAACTTCCTAAAAACAGAGACACATGTTAGATAGTACAATTTTGAACGTGATGTAAAAAACATTCTGCTGAATATTTTGGAATTAATTTAATTGGAAGCCATGCAATGGCTTCCAAGCAAATTAAGTTCAAAATATTCACCAGTACATTTTATTTTGTTTTTGAAACATTTTAAGTTATTTCTGAGCTTCACTGTATCACAGACTGACATACTCATTTAGCTAAATACTAGCAAAATTGAAATCTGCCTATTAACCCTTTAATGGCCAAGACCCATCAAGAAAATAAATAATGTTTGCTGCGTGAATATCCATTTGCAGGCCAAGAGAAGAGTATTTTAGAAAAATGACCTCTGAAATGACTGGCTCGGTTATTGAGCCAGTCATTCCAGTGGTAAATTATCTAATATTGTTTTCTCTTAGCCTTCAGACGGACATTCCTCAAGAGCACTGCAGAAGCCATTACTGCCCAGCTTGACAATCAAGTCTTCAACCCTAAAAGTTATTTCTTTAATTCCAATTTTCTAATTAAAAATGCCCATTTGCAGACCACGAACACCGTATTTTTGCAAAAAATCACCACTGAAATTCCTGGCTCAGTTATCACGCCAGTTATTAGTGGTAAATTTTCTAAAACTGTCCTCTCTGGACCTGCAAATGGAGATTCCTTAAGAATGCTGCAGAGGCTCCTTCTACCATGACTAAAGCTGTATTGTATATATCAGATTTCCATATTTAATTTATCAACTGGCAGTTTAAAACTAATAGCAGGAATGTTTTCAAACATATGATTACCAGCAATTAGTTACGACAGGTGAGTTAAGATGAATTTTAAAGCAATAAGTAATTTAAAGTTTTTATTCTGACTGTTAGAAATTAATAACTAGAACCCGAGTGAATAAATCCTTTCATCGCTCAAATACCAGTATCTTAATTTCTCAACAGCCATACAGGTAAACGGTTCTCTCAAGTACACTGAATTGAGCCATCCGATCTGTCACTCAAGCATCTGACTTCATAATCAAAATGTCACATGTTAACTGAATGCAAAATGAAAATGAGATATGTCAATCACAAAAGTGGAAAAGGTCTGCCATGAAGGTTTCTGACTTGTATGTCATTGGTAAATTTACAATTTAACCTTTTAACTCATATCAGCCAAAAACAGCTTCTGCAGTGGTCTTGAGAAAAGTCCATTTGCAGAACAAGAGACGACTGTTTTTGAAAATTTACCACTGAAATGACTGGCTCGGTTTTAACCGAGCCAGTCATTCCAGTGGTAAATTTTCAAAAACAGTCTTCTCTTGTTCTGCAAATGAACATTTTCATTGAGAAAATTGAATTTTTCTTGAACAAATTCGAGGGTTAAAGGGTTAATAAGCAATCTATTGAATATTTTGAAACAAATTTGATTGTGAGCTGTTGCTGCCATAAGCTGCAATACCTTACAGTCAAATTAATTTCAAAATATTCAACAGCTTACCTGTCAGGTTGTGAAATTGGGATTCCAGGAATTCAGAATTCAAAGTGTTAAAATCTATTCATATATGCGTTCAAAATAGGTGGAGCTTAGCTAGAAATGGGTGGAGCTTAGCTAGAAATGGGTGGGGTATAACTAGAAGTGGATGCCTCCATTGGCGCACAAAGCATGATAAAATAGTGAAAGACTAAACGGTACTTACCAGATAGAGATTTTCGTAGCAGATTTTGGCTGCTTGTAGGAGGACTTTCGGATTTTGTGGCTGCATAGTAGCACATTCCTTCAGGACCAGCATTGCCCGCATATACTGAAACACACAAGACAATCAAAAACCTGAATATTACCCAATGGGTGAATACAGTTGTAGCTATTCCCCACCCATCTCTAGCTAAGCTCCACCCACGCTTTGCCCGTGTTTGGATCAATCAATCCCTGCACTCTCTGAATCTCAATTTCCAGTAAACTATACAGGTAAGCTGTTGAATATTTTGAAACTAATTTGACTGGGTGCTGTTGCTGCCATAGGCCATAGGCAGCAACCGCGTCCAGTCAAATTAGTTTCAATATATTCAACATGATGTTTATAAAATAATAGACATACAATTCCTACAACTTGTTGGACTATTAAGCATTTGTTACAGACTAAATCACATCATTCATGATGTAATTGATTATGATGTCAGCCTACATGTGACGTAGTTGATTATGACGTTATACGATTGACTAAGAAACTGGATTCAGCAGTTGAGGTTTATCTGATCTGTCACTCAATGAGCATATACACATGTACATGCATGCACACATGGACAATTAAATGGAGACTAATCTCACCGTAAATGTTGTATTATACTTATAGATTATGGCATATAGGTTCCAAATCATTTCCCGGCTAATTCCGTTATCTTTATATCAGAATGATTTGCTTTTTAACATCACCCTAATATTGGACTATGGTCGCCAGCCACCATTTTGTCACCTCAAGCAAGAGTGTAATGTCATGTAAGTGCCAGTACAACACATTGTTTATTATCTACTATTTTTCATGTTAAATATTTTGAGACAGCCAGCAACCCGTTCCAGTCAAATTAGTTTCAAACTAGATGATGTACATCATACGCTCACCGGCAAAACGGCATGAAACCCTGTTTGCCACAAGGATTGACAGATAGATTGTACTGGCAGGTAAATAGACTAACAAATAAACAGACAGGTGGGTAGACAAAGCGATGGTAGGCAACATCCATTATAAGTGAAAATTCTGAGCGAAAACCAAATGCACTGACATTTATGACAAATTCTAATTATTTCAAGGGAGATAAATACGGTGAATCTAGACTAGAGCTGGGCGATATCTAGATAATATCGGGAATACTGCGATATCACGTTATCGTTATCATCTCATTTATAATTACCGTCAATATACTCTGATATTGCCAGAATTTGGCGGGAGGGAGGCGAGGTCAAAAGACTAGCTCTTCCCCATGCGCTTTTCTGTGATTAAGGCACTTAAACTTCTGAAATTGTGAGAAAAACACAACCAGGAAATGATTTGAACATCGGATAACACAACCGATGGTTGAGAGACCATATGTTATATGCGCTCCTCCGCCCTCCCCCCTTTTCATGGGAGGGAGACAGAATGACCTCAATGTCCCATACGCTCTCTACATACAAGTGCCTTGTACTATAGGACATTAGACGAAAAAGGCTCCATTTTCGTATACTCTCAAGAATGAACCACATAAAACACGTGCCATCACCATATTAAAAACGAAGGGTCACGTGACAAAACAATCAACAATGCATAAACAAGACTGACCTTGTGAAATGCTTGATGCTGTCATCATCTTCCCATTGGTGAAGACTTATGCAGTCCAGACAAGTGGTTGTTTACATTGATAAATTGTGATATATATAAAAAATGAAAACCTCATCAAAATATGTACTCCTAAATTATTTTTTCAAAATCAATAAGGCGAGAGGATTCGAGGTGTCACGGAGGTAATGGTCGGAGAAACTTGACTCACAGTGCCACTGGGCTACTGACATAATGTCGTCCACAGGGACCCCAAAAACAGGGTGGTGGAAGCAACTACGACACGAACACTGTGAGCCTTGGCAAAGTTAACTTGTTTACCTGTGGCGGATTTATGACAAAATTGAATACACACTACAATCCACCTGGAAATGGTGTCCTTGGAAGCCCTACCGTGAGGATCAATATACGACAACCATAACGCTGATGGGTCCATCCGCCATTCCTGGGTATGTTGTTTGTACCTGTTTAATGCGCGGACTGGACACCATGCCTGTCAAAGCTGGTAAAACTGTGGGTTGACCTGGATATTTCAAAGACCGGTTTTTAGCCATGAAATTTATCCCAGATAGAAACCCAAGGCCTTTCCCTGTAACCACATAACAGTCTGCCTCGGCTGATAAGGCATGAATTCTGCTTCTTCACCTTGCAGAGGCCGCAGCACTTAAAAATAGTTTTAAGTGTCAACATTTTCATAGAAATGGAACTTAGTGGTTCAAATGGCTTATCAGCTAATACCTGTAGCACTAGTGATAAACTCCAAGACGGAATCTCAGGGGGATTCCTTGGTCTTAGATTGCCCATGCCTTTAATTAAGTATTTAATGTACTTACTTCATCACTTCCTCTATTAGCCAAGTAAGAGATAACTGTCATTAAAGCTGACTTGCAGCCAGCAATAGAGTTAGGCTTGAGGCTATAGGCATCACACAGGTGACAGAGGAAATCGGCTACTACCTGAATAGATGAATCCATTGGATTAATACATCTTTTTGAGCACCAATCTGTTGCTTTTATAGTTATATGCTCTGGAAGCTGACCCCCTTCTGTCTTTTGCCATAAACATGGCTGCCTGCTCAGAAAAGCCCTCCTTAATTCTTGATTCCTTGACAACATCCACGCAGTCAATCTGAACATTGACAGATTGTTGTGAAGGGCCTTGCCCTGGAAGACAATATTGTCCATCAGAGGCAGAGGAACCAGATTGCAGACCAGAAGGTCCAGCAGATCTGTATACCATGATTGGCTTGGCCAATTTGGGGCGATCAGAATCACTTGGCAATCCTCCCGTCTGATTTTCTGAAGAATTTTTGGAATCAGGATTGCTGGAGAGAATGCGTATGCATACATTCCCACCCCGCTGATAGCTAACGCATCTGTTGCGATAGCACTTGGATCTGGAATCGGAGAGACGTACGTCGTCATCTTCGCATTCTTCTTAGTTGCGAATAAATCTATGTTGGATTTCCCCCAGTCGTTCAACAGACGATCCGCCACACATTGATTTAGGTGCCATTCCATAGGTAAAACACTCATCCTTCGGCTCAAAGAGCCTGCTAGCAGATTTAACCTTCCCAGAATATGAACTGCTTTCAAGGTGATCCTGTGATCCAGGCACCAGCAAAGCAATTTCCATGTCATCATACAGATACTGGGCGACATCGTTCCACCCTGGCGGTTTATGCAAGTCACTACTGTTCAATTGTCTGATCGAACCAGAACAATCTTGCCCTGAACTTTCATTAAGAAATGTTCCAGGCCCAGTACTACTGCTCGTAATTCCAGTAGATTGATATGTTCTTGTGACTGATCCAGATTCCAAAGCCCTGATACCGTGGCTTCTTCCAGGCAAGCTCCCCATGCCTCCATTGATACATCTGTATACATCGTATCTGAATGTGGGGAGGGGTGAGCATCACCCCCGCCAGGAGATCCTTACCATCCACCATTGTAGGTGGTGAATAAGAGGCTCCAATAGTGGCACATTTAAGTTCAGTGACCCTGTACTCTAGGTCCATTGAGTCATGAGAAATAACTGGATAGGCCGCCGGCATAAGGCCGCCTGAGGAATGACTGATTCCAGAGAAACCATCAACCCCACCATTCTCAAGTAAACCCATGCCAGGACATGACGACCGTTGCACACTGACTGTATTAATGAGATGAGTACTTGTACCCTCTCTTGAGTGGGATAAACATATCCTATCTGTAGATCGAAGAACATTCCCAGGTAAACAAACTTCTGGAATGGAGTGAGAGTTTTTAGAACTATCTCCAGATTTGCTGATAGACTTTCCTAATTGTGTGCTTTTAACAGTCAGTTGTCTATGTACGTATGGACTGCTATGCTTCCCCTGCGGAGGTATGCTATTATCGCAAGGACCACCCTGCTGAAGACCAAAAGAAATAGTTGAAATTCTGAAGGGTAAATCCCTGAATTCCCATGGACGGCCATGGAATGCAAACCTCAGGTAGCGGCGAAACCTCCTCGCCATTGGAATGTGGAAATATACATCCTTCAAATCTATTGACGCCATCCACATTCCTTTCTCCAACCCTGCCAAGACCGATTTCACCATTTCCATTTTGAAACTTGGTGTGTCTATGAACTTTTCCAGTGGCTTGAGGTTGAGAATTGGCCTCCACCCTGAAATGCTTCACTAGGAACACGGTTGAATAGAAGCCTGGACAATTTTGTGCCGGTTGAATTGCTCCTTTTTGTATGAGGGAATTTATTTCCTCCTCTATACACAACCGTTGATCTGGATCCCTTGGATTTTGAGTCCAAATCGGAACCAGAGTCAGCTGCGATGGTGGGCCTACTATCCAATCGGGATGATACCCAACTGAAAGCCTTCGCAAGACTAAGCGGTCCTGAGTCAACCGCTCCCACTCTTGCCTGTGGTGGGCCAGCCGGCCCCCACTGGTCCACCTAGGGAGAGAGGTGGACATGTGCAATGCAAGAGTGGCACTGTCTCTTGATCCAGAAGCACTGAAATGGTTCTTACTGTGCCAACTGGCCCATTAGGCATGGTTACCACGACCAGATCCTCGCGCGCCACGGCCCGCACTGTGCGCACCTCGGTGCGTGGGCAGCTGCCTGGCTGGCTACACTGGAGGAGCCTGCGCTCCCGCTCGCTGCTGGCCAGAGCGTGCACGCCTGTGGCCGGAGCTGCGCTGGTGGCTGGCCTCTGACTTAGCCACCGCCTCAAAAAAGCATCCGCTTTTGTTTCCACGAGAATTGTTAATACTTACCAGATGTACTATTGAACATGATCGAATAGAAGCCCAGTGAAGACTGATCTTTGACTAGATGAATCGCCTTCTTCTGACGGAGATTCTATTTCTGACCGAATGGCGTCTAGACGATCTGATTCCCTTGGAACAGGAGTCCATATTGGAGTCGAGGTTAACGGAACTAACGATTGATGGATGAGGCAGTCCGGATCGTAGCCGTTTCTTATCCACTGACAGACTAAACAGTCGCGCACGACCTGTTCCCATTGGCTTAGGAATAACTGAAGTCTTCCTCCGACGGAAGGAATCTGCACACAGCTGTCGGTCAAGATTGGCCGATAAGACGCTAAATCGCTTGGGTGAAGATTCTCGACTCCATTCGCCTCCAAAGCCACCGGTACTGGTTCCGCCGGAAACCCGTCAGGAACGAGCCCCACGGCCGCCCCTCAGTTTCTTGTAGTACTACGGTCCGGAACCGCCGCCACGGCTATCCTTACGGTAGCCGCCGCGGCCCGAACCGCCACCCTTCCTGTCTTCCTCATACGGCCTCTTATTAGAGGACTTGTATGAGGATGAACGGCCAGGTCCTTGTGATCCGGATGGCCTATGGGCATCACGGCCAGAAGGACGGAAGGGCGATCTAGGACGCTGTCGTTGCTGCTCCTGGCGATGTTGCCTGTAGGACTGCTGCGGCTGTGTCCTCTTAGTCGACTTCCACGACTTGCCGACTACCTCCTGCTCTGCAACCATTGAAGCGACCTTGGAGAGAGCTTGTCGTGCCGAGCCACCGAACAAGCCTGGACCTATGAAAGGCGCAGAAGACAATGCAGCCCTCATCTCTGGTCCTGGTTCTACACAATCGAGAACCATTCTCCGCCGCTCTGCCAATATCCTAGTGATCACCCTGGCCAGGCAATCCTGAGACAGGCGCATGGTGTCCCGAACAACGCCGGGAGCAGCCTCTGGCACCTGTCCACCATCCGCCGTGCAGTCCAGCATACCCTGCAGGACGGTATACCCGTGCGACAGCGCAGCCATGGCTGCCCTCGCCGCATCCTCAATGAGCGTGAGCTCATTGAACGGGTCTTTGTTGGTCTGGGAAACCAAAGGACGTGACCGCCCCTTAGCCTTCCCAGCCAACGGCCTATTCAGAGCCTCTCGTTCCGCAACGGAAAGCCGTGGAACACGGGCGTACTGATGATAGGCCAGCTCCGGAAAACGGACCCTACTCCTTATCCCCTTCGGGGCCTTTGGCAATGCATAGTCCGGCTGAACCAGACGGTATGCCGCAACTTCCAGCATGTCGGAAGTCTGCGTGTCCAACGGGAGTGTCGGCATGGCAGAAGAGCCACTTGACAGAGCGCTAGCCGCTTGCTCTGACATCCGCTCCATCGCCGGATCGCGCTGAGATCCTAGATCAGATGCCAACCCGAGACGATTGGTCATCCATCCGTGGACCTGCACCCATTCAGCTTCGGTGCAGAAAACGGACTCGTCCATCAACGAACTCCCGTTTTTATCCTCCCTCTCTCCCTTAGATGAGAGGGCCACCGACGATCCATGCTGAGCGCTATGAGACACGTCTCTGCCAAGACAGAGCGCATCCATAGCATGACTACCAGCGGCACCGGTGTCTAACGAATCGCCAGACCCGGATTCTCCGCAGTCCATCGGCTCCAGCACGGGAGTCAGGACCACGACCGCTTTACCTATGGCAGGCGACGGCATTCCGATAGGAGCCGCACCTAACTCCGCCGGGATACCAGCAGGAACCGCAAAACACGGCTCTGCTGACCCCTCCGGTTGCACAAATAGCGGATGGAAAATGCCCGACGGAACGTCGACATCACTGTCCGCCTGGCAAACCCGTACTAATCCCGAGAGCGACCCCTGGGATGTACCGGGCATTGCCGTCTTAGAAATATTCGGCATGCCGGAATCTTCCATCAGCAACAAATCTTCCTCCTCTATCGTCGGCTCTTGAGCCAAGGACAGAGAAGGGGCAGGTGCATGACCCTCAGCAGAACTAGCCGGACCACCTAATGGTTGTCCTGCACTAGCTTGCGTCACCGGGACCGTGGGCATCGTGGACTGCAATGATTCAAACATTGCCTTGAACTGGGCTGCCCCTACGCCCAGAGCTGAATCCATCCTGTCATTCAGCCGACCTTCCAGTCCCATCAACGACGCCTGCTGCAACTTCGCTGCCTTATCCTTCGCGATCCTCTCCAGTCTCGCACGCCGATCCCTGTCGAACTCTGCCACCATTGCCGACGACCACTTCACACACACATCACAAGGGCTCCCGACCTTACACTGGGCGCACGCCACGCAGTGATGTCCCAAATACTTCCGTTTCATGAACCGGTTGCACTTTTGGCACAACGTATCCGGATTCTTAGGTTTCTGCGAACACAGAGAAAAATTAAAACGCTGCACATGACAAATGATGACGAGCAATACGCACAATCGACTTGATAGTTAAGATTTCTTAAACACATTAACTTTCTCTTAAATTAATGATAATCAAGTTCTTAGGCAGGAGATATTTGAAACCTTTTTGAGTGAAAATTTTTTAAAACACACAACTCAGCCTTTAACTAACGTTAAATCACCAAGGCTACATCGCCGATCTCTACAAACACCCTCGACAATGAAGCGAAAGCTAATATCGGCGATAAACAGAGTGCATAGACACACCAGGCCAAGAACTAAACGAAATCTAGGATTTCTTTTTTCACGAGAGAGTTGATACTTACCTCCCTAATACTTTTGATATTGCTAAATATTGGCTTTCACTCAATAAACACTCAGATTTAAAACAGTTAGGTGCCCCTACTGGGCAGGGAGTCAGAGCGTAGTCCGGCGGATGCCAGCCCCACCTCCGCGCATGCGCAGACTAGCACTTCCTCTGACTAGATTATTGGCTGACACACATGCAACTATTAAGAGCCTGAAGACCGAGCCTCTGTGGGGTGGAGAGGCCGGGTCCGTATCTAGGGAGGTAAGTATCAACTCTCTCGTGAAAAAAGAAATCCTAGATTTCGTTTATTTCACTTCAAGAGTATACTTACCTCCCTAATACTTTTGATATTGCCAGAATTCGAAAGTGAATCTGGCGGGAGGGAGGCGAGGTCAAAAGACCAGCTCATCCCTATACGCTTTTCTGCGTTTAAGGCACTTAAACTTCTGAAACTGTAAGAAAAAACAGTCAGGATTTGACTAACCATCGGATAACACCACCGATGTATGAGAGATGACCGAATGTCATATGCGCTCCCCCCCCCCTCCTTCCTGGGAGGAAGAGTCGACTGACCTCAATGTCCTATACGCTCTCTACGTACAAGTGCCATGTACTACAGGACAGAGACGAAAAAGCTCCATTTTCGTAACTCTCAACAATGAACCACACAAATACACAAACCATCACCATATTAATAACGGGTAATCGTGACAATACAATCAACAACGGACAACACATGAACAAGACTGACCTTGTTGAAAATGGCTGCTGACATCATCTTCCCATCGGTAAAGACTGATGCAGGCCCAAAAAAGTGGGTGTTTCCATAAATTAATTGTGATATATATAAGTAATGAGGAAATCACCTCAAAAAATATAAACCGATTTATTTTCTCAAAACCGACAAGGCGAGAGGATTAGAGGTGTCACGGAGATAATGGTCTGTAAAACTTGACTCACAGTGCCACTGAGCCACCGACATAATATCATCCACAGGGACCCCATTAAATAGGGCCGTGGATGTCACTACGCCGCGGACACTGTGAGCCTTGGCCACGTCAACCTGCTTCCCGGTGGCGGATTTATGGCAAAACTGAATGCATTCCACAATCCACCTGGAAATGGTGTCCTTAGAAGCCCTCCCATGGGGTTCAATATATGACAACCATAACGCTGACTGGTCGGTGCGCCATGCCGCCGTACGTTGTTTGTACCGGCGCAGCGCCCGGACGGGACACCATGCTTTAGAATTAGGATCATATCTAGTTAAAGCAGGCAAAATAATAGGTTGACCTGGATATTTCAACGACTGATTTTTAGCCAAGAAATTAATCCTAGGTAGCAGCTTAAGGCCTTCCCCTGAAACCACAAAACGGTCATCCTCGGCTGATAAGGCATGAATCTCACTCCTACGCCTAGCCGAGGCCGCAGCAATTAAAAACACAGTCTTCAGTGTTAATAGTTTCATAGAAATGGAACTAAGTGGTTCAAAAGGCTTATCACCTAGTACTTGAAGCACTAGCGATAAACTCCAAGACGGAATTACAGGAGGATTCCTTGGTCTTAGATTGCCCATGCCTTTAATCAATACATTCAATGTATTTACTTCATCACTTCCCCTCTTAGCCAAGCAAGGAATAACAGACATTAATGCTGACTTATAACCAGCAATAGAGTTAGGCTTGAGGCTATAGGCATCATAGAGGTGACAGAGGAAATCAGCTACTACTTGAATAGATGAATCCATTGGATCAATACATCTTTTTGAGCACCATTCTGCAAATCTGTTGATTTTATAATTATATGCTCTGGAGGTTGACCCCCTCCTGGCTTTGGCCATAAACATGGCTGCTTGCTCAGAAAAGCCCTCCTTAATTCTAGATTCCTTGACAACATCCACGCAGTCAATCTGAACATTGACGGATTGTTGTGAAGGGCCTTGCCCTGGAAGATAATATCGTCCATCAGAGGCAGAGGAACCGGATTGCAGACCAGAAGGTCCAGCAGATCCGTATACCATGATCGGCTTGGCCAATCCGGGGCGATCAGAAGCACTTGGCATTCCTCTTGTCTGATTTTCTGAAGAATTTTTGGAATCAGGATCGCTGGAGGGAATGCGTATGCATACATTCTCCCCCAGCTGATAGCTAACGCATCCGTTGCGAAAGCGCTTGGATCCGGAATCGGAGAGACGTACGTCGTCATCTTCGCATTCTTCTTCGTTGCGAACAAATCGATGTTGGGTTTCCCCCAATGGTCGAACAGACGATCCGCCACACATTGATTTAGTTGCCATTCCGTGGGTAAAACACTCATCCTTCGGCTCAATGAGTCTGCTAGCAGGTTTAACCTTCCCGGAATATGAACTGCTTTCAAGGTAATCTGGTGATCCAGACACCAACAAAGCAGTTTCCATGTCATCATACAGAGACTGGGCGACTTCGTTCCGCCCTGGCGGTTTATGTAAGTCACAACTGTTGAGTTGTCTGAACGAATAAGAACAATCTTGCCCTGAACTTTCTGTAAGAAATGTTCCAGGCCCAGGACTACTGCTCTTAGCTCCAGTAGATTTATATGTTCCTGTGACTGTTCCAGATTCCAAAGCCCTGATATCGTGGATTCTTCCAGGCAAGCTCCCCAGCCCTCCATCGATGCATCTGTATACACAGTCACCTGAGGGTGGGGAGGGGTTAGCAAAACCCCCGGCAAGAGATTCTCTGTATTCAACCACCATTGCAGGTGGTGAATCAGAGGCGCCAACACTGACACATTCGAGTCCAGCGAACCTGTACTCTGGGTCCATTGTGTCATGAGAAACAACTGGATCGGCCGCCTGCGTAAGGCGGCCTGAGGAATGACTGGTTCCAACGAAACCATCAACCCCAGCATTCTCAAGTAAACCCGTGCCAGGACATGACGACTGTCGCACACTGACTGAATCAACGAGATGAGTATTTGAACTCTCTCCTGAGTAGGATAAACATATCCTGTCTCCAGATCGAAGAACATCCCCAGGTAAACAAACTTCTGGGATGGAGTCAGCTCTGATTTTGGGAAATTGATCATCCAGCCCAAGTCTGTGAGAACTTTCAAAACAATCTCCAGATTGGCGGACAAACCTTCCCGGGTGTGCGCTTTCAACAGCCAGTCGTCTATGTACGTGTGGACTGCTATGCTTCTCCTGCGGAGGTATGCTGTGATCGCAAGAACCACACGGGTGAAAACCCGAGGAGCCGTGGAAATTCCGAAGGGCAACACCCTGAATTCCCACTGTCTGCCCTGGAATGCAAATCTCAGGAAGCGACAGAAACTCCTGTGGATGGGGATGTGGAAATAAGCGTCCTTCAAATCTATCGACGCCGTCCACATCCCCCTCTCCAACCCCGCCAACACCGAGCGCACCGTTTCCATCTTGAAACTGGGCGTCTCGATGAACTTGTTCAATGGCTTGAGGTTGAGAATCGGTCTCCACCCACCGGTGCGTTTTGTTACCAAGAACAGGGTTGAATAGAAGCCCGGACACCTTTGTGCCGGCTGAATAGCTCCTTTTTGTACGAGGGAATTTATCTCCTCCTCGATACACAACCTTTGATCTGGATCTCTCGGAATGGGAGTCCAGACTGGCACCAGAGACAGTCGCGACGGCGGGCCTGTCATCCACTCTGGATGATACCCCACGGAAAGCCATCGCAAGACTAAACGGTCCTGAGTTAACCGTTCCCACTCTTGCATGTGGTCGGCTAGCCGGCCTCCCACCGGTCCACCTAGGGACCGCGGTGGACACAAGGCATGCAAGAGCGGCACTGTCTCCGTCGCCATACACACCGGCGTGGTCCTTACCGCGGTAAGCGCCCTGTCAGGAACGATAACCACGCCCAGATCCTCGCGCGACCCGCCCCGCCCCGCGCGCACCTCGGTGCACGGGCGGCTGCCTGGCTGACGGCGGCTGAGGAGCCTGCGCCCCCCTCACTGCTGGCCGAATCGCACGCGGCCGAGGCCGGCGCTGCGACGGCGGCTGGCCTCTGACATGGCCAGCACCACCTCGAGCCTGCAGGGGACGATACGCAGGGGCCGCGGCGCGAACGTTAGCACGACGCAGCACCTCAAACTGTTCGCGCAGCGCCCTCTGGTTATTCACCAGGGTGACCGTCTCCTGGAGGTGGCGACATCCCTCACCTCCAAAAAGACCAGGACCCGTCATAGGCGTACGGAGTAGCCTATTATACAGGTCCTGAGACGGGCACAGATTGTCCAGGGCAAATGTGCGTCTTGCCCGGACACTCCTGGTCACCGCCCGCGTCATACAGTCCAGCGCCAGGTTAATACCATCCTGGATGGTTCGCTGGACCGCGAGCGGGCCTGGCTGGCGCGATGCGGATGCCGTTACTACCCCCTGTAACAGCTGGGAGACGTGGGACAGAGCGGCAATCGAAGCCCTCCCACTCTCCTCCGCATCACGCAACGCGGTATTCGCCGAACGCAACGCGTTCGCGCACAAGACCCCCGCGTCAGAACGGGAGCCTGGCCGCGTATCCTCACCCAAAGCCGCGCGGTCATCCACGCTGGGCTTGGGTACCACACCGTACCGCTGGTAGTCCAGGGGCACGATGCGACAACGCCTGGCCACCTCGCGAGGGGCCTTCGCGAGACGTCCACTCGTGTTAATGGACGACTCCGCCGCCTTGAACATGTCAACGACATGCTCCGCCAGCGGCAGAGAAGGCATAGCGTTAGCAGTTGGTTTCCCAGCTAACCACGGCGTGTGAACACGGTGGCTAGCCGACTGCTCCACGGGCAGATCAGGCCTAACGCTCACCAACCACTGGCAAGCGTCATACCAATCCTCCTCCGTGGCTAACTGCGAGCGCTCTACAAGACGGGGTCCTTCGTCTTCCTCCTGAGCGCAAGCAGTAGAGCTTGACGGCGGGTACGCTGATACACCTGGCAAGCCAGGGAAAACATGCGGGCCTGACAGCACCGGCATGAGAATATCACTGGTTTGACCAGGAGCAGGCACCGCGGTAGAGCGCGGGGTATATATAGCCCCACCACGGGCCCGGCCAGCACAAGCTACACTCTCGGCAAGCCGAGGTATGCGGTACCACTGGCCATCAGCAGCGCCCTGGGCCACCACCTGAACCGCGGACCTTACTCCAGGGTGAGTAATACCGTGGAAAAAAGCGCCTGTATTCCCCGCGAGGGGTGCACAAACGTCTTCATCCATGTCCACGTCGTCAGACGGCGACCCTAGCAGGTAATCCTCATCACCCTGGTCAGAAAGATTAGACCCCGGGTCAGCAAAGAGAGCTAACCCGGGCTGACCAGGAACGGTGCCATAGGAGGTACTGGCCACCGCGGCGTGCGGATACCCCTGGACTGATAAGCAGCCCGCGGGTTCCAGCGACAACCGTCCACGGTCCCCTATCGGCGCGGCAATAAGCCTGCTGCCAGGGTCGTGGAACGCCCCCTCTAATGGGGCCACCTCTGAATCGTCGGACAACGGAAGCGGACTAAGGAAAATCGATCCAGAGGCGGGGATTACCTGCTCCGAAGCCGATGATGAGGACAATAAAGGATCTGGTCCAGGAAGCATGCCACGAAGCAACCCTGGAACCAAATCTTTTATTGTCCTCTTCATCTCTCCCAACATCTCGGTCCGGAAGGTCTCCATATCCACCGCGGACGAGACCTTCCCCTTACCCTTCCTACTTACAACCTCTCGTTTCCGCTTCTTCTTCTTCTTCTCCTCCTCTACCACCTTGTCCGTCGCCTGTAAGCAGCACAAGAATTCGGACATTAACTCGCCCCCCCAGTGCTTACATATGTCACAATTAATCAATGGACCACAAGGGCCACATCGATAACACAGATGCGGCCAGAACATTACATGCATAAAACGTCCACAGGACGCGCAACCCGGTCCCTGAAACAGGGCAAAGGACAAGGAGTATGAGCAACTAGTTAAGCTTAGAAACTCAATCCAACTCAAAGAGAAGGAAAACGATCATAAAGATCAATATACATCAAAAACCAGCATAGCGCTTGAATTGCTAATAAATACATAGCCAGCTGATTATGACGTCATTAATCCCGTGACAGGAAAAATTCGATCCCAACAAAACATCCAAGTGCAAGGACGAATTGTATGCTGAATGGATAAGTTGACTACACAACCATCAGATACATATAGATAACTCTTTTCTGGCAAAAATGTTAATTATCTCCCTTTGTTTGTTTACAATAATTAACATCACCACATTATCAATAACTAGATACCTGACACTTTGTATAGACAAACCATCCAACGTGACGAACCGGAAACTCCACCATCTGCACGCCTCTTAACTCTCTCCACCTCATGGGGAAGGAATTGGATCAAGAGGGCAAAGTGAGAAGACCTTTATACCAGGCCTCCAACTCACTGGACATAATTTTTCATTTGGTTAGATAACCTAACAGTGTTAGTAGGAAATGGAACCATGGTGGAGAGAAAACTAACTCTCTGCAACTGTGACGTCACAACCTAGCGTCATACAGACCTGTGGACAGAAACAGAAAGAGAAATTAGTCCTAGGTAGCACCGAGTTGACCTAAACCAACTAACTAAGGCGCTTATCACGGTAAACGCGAGTCCCGGAAACACAATACACCGGGAAGAAAACTCGCTAATTTTACTAGAAGTCACCTGATTTAAAGGTCCAACGTCCTCCTGTGGCGAAGTATTCCTTTCCGCCATCCAAAAAAGTGACTAACACTCCAAACAAACACCACTAAAACAGTTTAAGAGTACGAAAAAGCTATTGCACAAAAAAACATGTGTGATCTCTCTGCCAATAATCTAGCAAAGAGGAAGTGCTAGTCTGCGCATGCGCGGAGGTGGGGCTGGCATCCGCCGGACTACGCTCTGACTCCCTGCCCAGTAGGGGCACCTAACTGTTTTAAATCTGAGTGTTTATTGAGTGAAAGCCAATATTTAGCAATATCAAAAGTATTAGGGAGGTAAGTATACTCTTGAAGTGAAAGACATAATTCATGGGCGCCGCCATCTTGGCTAAGGGCGCATCCATATTTAGAGGAACCGAGTCGCAAGAGAAAATTAACCGAGTACCCGAATTAAACTAAAAGTTAACGGGTACAGAAGCGACTCCAACAATGGCTAACATTTTAAAACAATGTGCCAATTTAAGGAAATTTCAAACAGTCACTATGGCACGAATGTATAAATTCTAGATTGATACAACCTGCCCCTGTGATGATTTTCCCAATTCCTCCATGAGTCCACCGATAACCACGTAAAATACGCTCGCTAAACTCCTTATTGCTCAATTAACTAGCTCTAGAAAAAACGCGACTTTTCAAAAGCGCAAAATAGACGAATCTGACTGTGATTGGGAATTGACTCGGTACTTGCGGCTATGGTATTCCCGGACACAGTATGGGCAGGACCAGGAGAGTGCGGAGTTTTAATTGTTTATTTTGAGCTAGACTAGATAATAGACATTATCATAATAGTACATCTGGTAAGTATTATTCGAAGTAGAAATACCGTGATACCACCGTATTTTCCCAGATACCGCTACCTTCAACCAAAATCCCATATCGCCCAGCTCTAATCTAGACGTGGTACAGTGATACGCAATCTCCTCTGAGGCCATGTCATCAAGAGTTCACATACCAAATTTTAATGAAGCCATCCGCCATAAGTGAAGTCATTGAGCAGAAACCACTGCTTTTCTGACTAATTTTACATATTTCAAGGGAGATAACTGTGGTGAATCTAGTAAATATTCAAGAGCTTAGCTGTATGGTTGCTTATACTCCACACTATTAGTTACACAACCACACCAGAAAGCTTGAAAATAAAATTGCATATCGTTAGAGGGTTAAATTGTGTCACTAAATGTAATAGAATGATTTCACAACTAAAGCAAATGTATTAATTTATATGGAATGAAATCATCATATGCTAAGATTTATTTCATTTCATTACAGCTATGCACACAATTTAAGCCTCTAAAAGTTTACAATTTTAACAATTTTATGTTCAAATATTCTGGTCTGAATATGCAGCACCTTTAAACCATCAATTACACCTCGACGATTGAGTGTGTATAATCAATAGCGGTTTTTTCTGACTGGTTGTAAAGTAACTCATGGCTGCTTTCGTACGTTGGAAAAATGTATCAACATTTAGCTTTCAAAGCCTTAACATCTTTCTTTGATGGCATGATACAAAGCTTAAAATGTCATGCATAGTTTGTGTGGCATACTGTCTCACGTGTATAACAAGAGGCCCAAGGAGCTTGTATTGCTCACCTGGAACATAGGCATTTCAACTAAAAAGGCCATTGGCTATAATTAGAAAACTAAGGAGGTGACAAGAATTGTACCATGTCCATATTTCTTTATGTATCGACATCCCTTGACGGCACTTATTCCCTAATCATATCTCTCAAATTTCGGCCCAATCGGTTCAGCGGTTCTGGAGTAGTTTTTATGAAAACTAGGTCATACAAGATGGCCGCCCAATCAAGTTCCCTTGAACAAACTTGTTTCAGCTGGTGCCCTAGATGATGTTGCATGAGTTTTGAATCGTGGTTTCAAATAAGATTTTTAGAGACATTTCTAAATAGCGGATAAAAATCAAAGATGGCCGCCGGCCAAATTGACTGACCGACTTCGTTTGAACAAGCCTGTATCTTTATACCATATGGAATCTTTAGGCCAAATATACTCTTTGAACAAACTTGGAACCCTATGGCGTAAGGATGATTCCTGTCACATATACTTGAAATTGGCCCAGTAGTTCTCGGGAAAACAACATTTTAAATTTCCCTTTGCTTTAGTATGAGGTTTTGGCGGGAAAATGATCCAAGATGGTCATCAAACCGTTTATCCAAGATCTTCGAAAATGGCAAATTTGAAGTCAGAATACCCAAAAACCTATACAAAACCAATTTTGGCTTCAAAATGCATCAATAAAAATATTGAATATGGCCTCCAAACACGCTACATTTTGAATTGTCCATGGCGGCAATGTTTTCTGACACATCAACTTCATGTGAACAAAGTTTAATGACCCTTAAGACCTAATCATATCCACAAAATTTCAGGCCAATCCGTTCTGTGGTTCTGGAGAAGTTGTTATCACGAAAACTAGGTCATCCAAGATGCCCGCCGAACTATTTTGCCAATCAGGTTCCCTTGAACAAACTTGGTTCAGCTCTTGCCCTACATCATATTTCATGAGGTTTGCATCGATCCCCACAAGCGGTTTGGCAGATTTTTAGACGTTTCCAAAAAACGGCCAAAATCCAAGATGGCCGATCGATTTTCTTTGACCAAACTTGGATCCCTATGACCTAAGGATGCTTTCTGTCAAATATAATTGAAATCGGGCCTGTGGTTCTCGAGAAGACTGTTTAAATTTCTTATTGGATTAGTATGGGAGTTTTGGCCAGAAAATAATCCAAGACATCACCAAACTACTTAGCCGACATAAAACCAATTTCGGCTCCAAATCCATCAAATAAAAATATCCAATGTGGCCGCCAAACACGCTACATTTTGATAGGTCCACGACGGCCATGTTTTTTACACATCCACTTGCCTTGAACAAACTTTAATGGCCCTTAGTCCCTAATCAAGTCTGCCAAATTTCGGCCCAATCCGTTCAGCGGTTGTGAAGAACTTGTTTTCGCTAAACCTAGGTCAACCAAGATGGCCGCCAAACCATTTGACCAATCAAGTTCCCTTGAACAAACGGTTCAGCTCTTGCCCTAGATCATATTTCATGAGGTTTGCATCAATTCCCCACCAAGAAGTTTCGGAGATTTTTTAGACGTTTCTATAAATCAGCCAGCATCCAAGATGGCTGCCGGCTTCATTTGAACAAACTTCCTATGCCCGAAGGATGCATCCTAGCAAATACAACTGAAATCGGCCCAGTGGTTCTTGAGAAGTCGTTTAAAGGAAAAGTTGGACGACGCACAGATGATGGACAAATGGACACACAACGGACCGTCGCCATGGCATTAGCTCACTTGGCCTTTCAGGCCAAGTGAGCTAACTAGTCTAAAGTACAACTAAAAAATAACTTCTAAAACAAAATAAAACAGTGTTGAGTATTTAATCAAATTATGTTTAGAATATTCAACAGAAACTTTCTTATATCACGTTCAAAATTGTACTAACTAACATGTTTCTGATTTGGAAAGCTTATATATGAGATGAGATGGGTTTTTCTTTAAGCAGTAACACCTTTCAACCAACCTGAATGTCTAAATATTCTGTACGTTTCACACATATTCAGACTGACATCACATTGTTTTTCTTACCTTACCAGCACAGATTAGTGACAATGCAAACTGGAACCAAATATGAAATTCATCGAAGGAGAACCGCATAGCACGCTCGAATGACTAGAAATAAAAATAACTCACTATAGTAGTCTCCAATGACTAACAATAAAAATAATTCATTCAGTGTCATCATAGCTACACATGCCAGCATTCAATTAACTATCTTGCTGCTGCAAGCAAGCAAACAATAATTTCAATGAGCAAAAACTCTTGATTTGCTGAAGATTTGGAACAAATTTGACTGAGTTTGACTGAAAGTTATTGGTGGCTTTGGCTTAGTCACCAACAACTTTAAGTCAAATTGCTTACAAAATATTTAGCATGTTATATTTAGCATGTTTAGAGATATAACCCTTGGAATATGGTGTCTGCAAAAACTCAGCAGTCAAACGGTGAGGTAAAAAAGGACAAAAATAATACAATAATCAGACTAAGAGACGACTATTTTTGGAAACCTAGCACTGAAATTTAATGGACCAATCATAACCATTTAAAAAAAATAGTCTTCTGCCCTGCGAATGTACATTTCTCAAGACAATTGCAGAACTTGTTTTTGGTTGGCTTGATCAAACATCCTACACTTTTTAAAAGAATGTACACCAGACAACTGGACGATAAAGCAGGAAATCATTTTAGACCTTAGTCTTAACCACTTCAGTCGACACACAGTGATCCTGCTAGATACCAATACAAAGTAGCGATCCGATCCATAAGTGAGAAAGTATTATGATCACAAGATCAGTGGTTAATTTCTAGCCCTGCAATTCCTAGTAGAAAACATACATGTAGTGAACCCGAGCACTCACCTCTGCGAGTAGATTGAACTGTGTACGCTTGACTAAGGCAATAGCTAGCAGGTCATAAACGGCTGCTGTTGTATGGAATGTATGCAATCGTGCCTCACTGTGTTCTCTTGAGCGATTCAGTACTGTGTCTCTTGTAGCCTAAAACACAATTAGAACAAAAGGTTGGTCCATAATGGAAGATAATATGTGAAGATGAAAAGAATTGCACGAATGTTCAAATTTAACTTTGTTTCCCGCATCTAACAATATTCATCTCTATTAATCAGCGAGGGTACTGAATTCAGGTCTGCCTGCCTGCCTGCCTGCCTGCCTGCCTGCCTGCCTGTATGTCTGTCTGTCTGTCCAGGATATTTCTCAGAAGCCACTGATTCATTTTGTATGCAAAGTAGTATGCATTCTCTTTTTCAAAAACTTTAGTCTTGATCTAGAAAGTACTCAAAAAAAGATTTGAGAGAAAAATGAAGGGAACAATGGTCTACAATCTAATTGCACTGGATGTTATTTTTGAAAATGCTGTTCAGATACGGTGCTGTTGTTTAAGACAGGAGAAACCTGTCAGGAGGCATGACGGAAAGTTAAGCATGTATCGTCATTCCTCATGCAACATACGAGACAGAACACTTGTGACATGTATATGACTTATCAGTAAAGAGTTTCAAGAATGAAATATTATGCACATCATATAATTGGGTATTTAACCATTTAACATGCAAGTCGACCAAAAACGGCTAATGTAGTTTTCTTGAAAAATGTCCATTTGCAAACTAAGAGACCATTTTTGAAAATTTATCACTGCAATGACTGGCTCGATAAACAAGCCAGTCATTCCAATGGTAAATTTTCCAAAAAATTATCTCGTGGTCTGGAAACGGACATTTTCGAAAGAGAAAATAAACATTTTCTTGAGTAAAATTGGGAGTTGAAGGGTTAACAAAAATAGACACTATCGCCCTTGATCAGTAAACAAGAGCTCCGCATAATACCCTGCCATGATGAATGAGAGCTTTCAGAAAATATTTATTTCTTCCTCAGACCCAGACCAGTCACCCTTATGAAGTGTCAAAGCGATCCATTAAATGGTCAAGGAGGTACCGCACAGAAACCAAATTTCAAGATGGCCACCACTGGCCATATCGGATTTAGATTATCGTAAATTTGGAGCGGTTTCTTCACCAGACATATTCCAACCATCCTATGAAGTGATCCGATAAATAAAGTAACGCAGATATACAGTGCTTAGAGCATGCAATCGCATGGAGTTCAGCGCAATATAAATGCACTATCATTCATTCATATCTTCCAGAAAACAACTTTCAAGATGGCAGCCCGTGGCTGGTGGCCATCTTGGAGTTCGGACCATCGCCAATTTCGATAGATTTCTTCTCCAGACCTAGTCCAACCACCCTATGAACTTTCAAAGAGATCTGATAAACGGGAACAGAGTTATCATCCGGAAATTTTCAAAATGGTGGTTGGATTTTGGATCATTGTCATTTTCAATAGGTTTCTTCCCCAGACTTAGTCCAACCACTCCATGAAGTTTCAAAGCGATCCGATAAACGGTAACGGAGTTATCATCAGGAAACAATTTTTCAAGATGGCCGCCGGTGGCTGGCGGCCATCTTTAATTTTGCATCATCATCGTTTTCAAGCGGTTTCTTCCTCAGAGTGAGTCCAACCACCCTATGAAGTTTCAAAGAGATCTGATAAACGGTAACAGAGTTATCATCCAGAAACCAATTTTCAAGATGGCCACCAGTGGGTGGTTGCCATCTTGGATTTCAGATCATCGTCATTTCGATAGGTTTCTTCCCCAGACATAGTCCAACCACTCTATCAAGTTTCAAAGCGATCTGATTAACGGTAATGGAGTTATCATCCAGAAACCAATTTTCAAGATGGCCGCCTGTGGCTGGGGGGGGGAACATCTTGGATATCAGATTATTGTGAATTTAGAGAGGTTTCTTCCCCAGACCCAGTCCAACCACTCTATCAAGTTTCAAAGCGATCCGATTAACGGTAATGGAGTTATCATCCGGAAACCAATTTTCAAGATGGCCGCCAGTGGCTGGGGGGACATCTTGGATATCGGATCATTGTGAATTTAGATAGGTTTCTTCCCCAGACCTAGTCCAACCACTCTATCAAGTTTCAAAGCGATCCAATAAACGGTAATGGAGTTATCATCCGGAAACCAATTTTCAAGATGGCCACTGGTGGCTGGTGGACATCTTGGATTTCGGATCATCAAATTCCATAGGTTTCTTCCGCAGACCTAGTCCAACCACTCTATGAAGTTTCAAAGCAATCCGATAAATGGTTAAGGAGTTATCATCCGGAAACCAATTTTCAAGATGGCTGCCAGCCATTTTGGACTTCGGATCATCGTCGATTTCGATAGGTTTCTTCCCCAGACCTAGTCCAACCATCCTGAGTTTCAATGCGATCTGACAAATAGTAACGGAGTTATCATCCGGAAACGAAAATTTGGCGGGGTATAAAAATGGCGGGGGGTGGGGTGTTAATCCTAAATGCAGAAGAAATTTGATGAAGATTTTTTTAATTGATTTATAGAATGTTCATGTCACTGAATTGATGCCAGGAATAAATTCCAGTAAAATAAGCAAAGATGACAAAGCGAGATTTCCCACCCCACCCCCATAAATCCACTTCTGCATTATTATCTTCTCATGGCCAATTCCTAGTCAGGTCAGCACGACATAGACATTTCACATTTTGTGCATCAGGACGCTAAATTGTAAAAAGAAATCACAACAATTTCTTAAATAAGTTATTCAGGAAAGTGAAAAAATATTGTTTTATTTTTGTGAAATTGTAATCTTTTAAAGTTATTAAATGTAACTTACAATTGCTTCTGATATTAGGAGCAGCAACAACGCTTCTTCATTTTCATCTTTAGGAAAGAATCGACTGTCAAAAGAAAACACTAACTACAATATATATGAAGCATGACTTTATATTTAGTATAGTATAACAATACACATGCTTTAAAAGTAGGACTTAAAAGCAACCTACATGAGTCACTAGCTTGGCGGAATAGTTACCATCAATTTCTGATAGCCCTAATGATAATGTTCTAGCCCATCACCTGATAAATTTAGCAATTACTGTTAGTGTTTACCAAATAGTACATGATTATCATGTTGAATGATTGGGTTCGGTTTGATTGACACCTATTGTAATTTTGAAAAAGCTGTTGCTGTACGGTATTGTTGTTTCTTTTCAGAATTGCAAGTTTTCTATTGTCTACTGCATTCCGCAGATAGGACTTTGTGTACTGATAGGTGTCCATTAGCGGGTTTGTGTATGTGTTAAACATTAATAAATCTCTTGATTTTCATCGGTATGTTTCCATTAGTGCGATTGTGTACACATTTGTAGAGACAATGGCGGCGTACTAGACATTATGGTTGCTTCATGTCGCGATCAAAAACGGATATTATATACAAAGCAAACACGAGGTAAATGAATGTAAATGATGTCATGCACAATTTGTTTTCATGCACCACTCACACATTGTGACTACGATATGAATGCCAGCCGAGTGCGTTTAAATTCTGCAGACTAAATTTTTCATGGGATTTAAAGGTCTTGTGAGGACTTGAGATCGATTACGAATTTCAATTAATTTTATGATCTATTGCACTATTTAAATACGATAGCCTCACTTTGGAGTCAGAGAAAATATGTCAGACAGCCCAATAACCAGATTAAATGACGCCTCAGTCTAAAATACATCACCGCTCGCTAGGACGTCACACCGGGAAAGGTGCTGTGAGCTGGGTCAATATTTCTCTGTCTTTAGTACAAAGGTAACATATTTTAAAACGGGATAGACTTCACAAACCATAACATAATTTATCTCAGGTTGAAGCTAATTCTTCAAGACATCAAAAAATTTTAATTCTTGAAAATCTATTTGGATAAAAAATGTTTTTACGGGTAGCTATATTCGTATATTAATAAGCCTAGGCTACAACCATTAAACATTGGGCAATAAATAATGAACACAATCGGCACCATTTCTATGTATGGGACAAATAATCTTTAGGGACTAACAGTAGTAGGCCTAATTGCAGCTCAAATAATGCCATCCTTGAAAACATCCGGATTGGTAAATATCAGAGATGAATGGGTGTGAGTGTGATGAGGTGGGTGGGAGAGGTTGAGGATTGCTGTGTGGTAGGCCCACATAAATTTGCGTATATGCCGTTTTGTGCTCTCCAATTTAAATATTCCCGTATTGCCATGAATAATGTAAGTAGTGAAACGTTATTATTATTATTATTATTATTATTAGACCATATTTCTATAGCATTCTATTCCAACATCAAGTCGGTTTTAAAACGCTTTACAATTTCAAAATTACAAACAAATAAAAATTTAGACAATATTAAAAATATAAACCTAAGACATAGTTAGCCTACTTAAAATACTATATGACAAAATTTACTATGTTAGTATAATTATGTAGTAAGTTAAAACCCGAGCACAGCACGAAACAGCATTTAAAAGGGATTTATTCCTTGGTCATTGTTTCTATGCGTAAATGCAATCTATAATTTTGCTAAAATAGTGCAATTATTCATATCT
Source organism: Chaetoderma sp. LZ-2023a (assembly GCA_034401795.1). Classification (NCBI taxonomy): domain Eukaryota; kingdom Metazoa; phylum Mollusca; class Caudofoveata; order Chaetodermatida; family Chaetodermatidae; genus Chaetoderma; species Chaetoderma sp. LZ-2023a. Next base: position 108,056,790 of record CM067373.1, read on the forward strand.
GAAAGATGTAGGCTACAGCTAGAGTACAGTTACAATCGTTTCTGAAAATGATGAATGTAAAATTGTGTGTCTTAAGTGAGTTCCAGGAGTGAGTCTTTCCGTGATTTGACCGTAATTGTTTACCTGTATGTTACATATTTTAATAGTGTTTGCATGAGACAGAGACATGGATTAACACGTTATATTCAACAAAGTGGTGCGTGTCGTGAGTAGAGGTGGGGGGGGGGGGCCGGTCACGCCTGTGACAACCACCACCACTACGGCCACATCGATCATTTCCAAAACTTCTTCCGCGTCAGCCTACATAAATATGTCAATGTTGTGAAAAAGCAAAATTTTAGTGAATAAACAAATTTTAAATAAGCAGGTGAACCAGATGTTTAGAGATCGCGAGCGTACCGTCTTTACTTACAGTGCAGCTCATAACTGAGTTTACATGCTTCCAAAACAAAAAACATGTTAGTTAGAACCATATGAACACGATGTAAGACACGTTCTGTTGAATATTTTGAACATAATTGGGTTGGAATCCAATTATATTCAAAATATTAAACAGTATGTTTAAAGTTACTTCTAAGCCATACTGTAGTATAGTGAACATTTGTATGCGACCCTTCAACTCATGCGGGCGGCAGTGAAAGCCACGCTGTCACTGCCTAAAATTTAAACAAACAGTGTTCTCGATACTATTTTACGTAGACTATATAAACCAATAGAGTATTTTTATTAATAGACAATGGTAAATTGTGATCGTACACGCCAGTGTGCTGCTACTAAAATTGAAAAAGTTATGCGTTTGTGTACATGATCCTACACACATGTCTACAGCCTGGTTATAAAATCGGTAGTCAATCCAGAAAGATATAAGCTATATAATTATATGCATTCGCATAATCTTATTCCTTAAAGTGTGTGGTGATGTTGATTAGATATAGCCTATCCCTGAACCTTGCACCGACCATATATACTATTCATGATCTATGCCCACATCTGTCCATGTAGCCTACACACACACCGTAGGCTATATTGTCTAGTGCTCTATTAGAATAACGTCTAAAGCAAAGCACATGACTGAAAATATATACCACTGGTATTTTTGCATAAGCCTACTTTTGCAATTCTCAAACCAATGTAATTTCAGGTCTGATTCAGGTACACGAAACCCACTGTTACTGTTATTGTCACCACCAACAAGTGTAGGTTAGAATTATGTCACCACACAGGTCTGTTCTTTAATCGACAAAATATTATCCACTTTCGCGATATTACTGAATCTTTGTGCAACTTAAACAATGTAAATAGTGTCCATGTGTGAACAATTGAATTGCCATACATCACCGATGTGTAAAAAGTAGGTGCGTAGGTGCCTAATACACACAGTAGTAGGCGCCTATGCTCCCTATGGTATTTTTTCGAATAGTAATCTGACAGGAATTGATGGCCACTTCCCGGTGTGATATCACAACTTTAGCGTGGTAGATGAAAACATTAGGTTGTCAAGATGGCTGCTATGCGCTTATCTCAGCTTTGGCTGGGCCGATTTAAAACATTTAAATAGCATTTTGTTCTTTTAGTAAAGGAGAATATATATTATGATTGTCAAGTTAATCAGAGCAATCAGGTAGCTAGTCCTCACAACAGCTTTAACTCTGGATATGCTGAATATTTTGAAAACAATTTTACTGAAACTCATTGGTGGCTCAACAACTTTCAGACAAATTGTTTTCAAAATATTTAGCAGGTCCAGACTTATTGCCCATTGAAATTGTCTGTTGGCATGCAGTAGTCACAGTTAACAAATTAATGGAAAAGAGTGAATCAAGGAAGTTTACATTTTTGCTTGCGTAATATTCATTTACAGGTCAATAGTACTCTTTTTAAAAATTTACTTCTAGAATGACTGGCTCAGTTACTGAAGCAGTCATTCCAGGAATAAGTTTTCAAAAGTTGTCTTGACTTATCCTGCAAATGGACATTTCTCAATGTCACCGCAAAGGTCAGTTTTAGCTGAATTGACCATTAAACAGCTTAACAATCTGCTGGAAGCAAAGTCAAAACACATACGCACCTAATTCATATCTTTCCCCATACACGCACACCACACACCCAAACCATATCATTTTATCTACCAGAACTGAGTTCATCAATGTCAATTTATCCCACTTGTACCTTTCACCAGAGTATCTGTGCGGCTTTGTGTTCTTCTCGTTATTTGATGTGCCTGTCTGATTGATTACATCATATGGGCAGTATGTCTTCGTGCAGACCCCGCGCAGCAATACCTCTGCTAACTGACGTGACAGCACCTGAGGAAACAGCATTGTAATAATGTGACAATTATAATTGATTACATCGATATCGCTGCCACCTCATGCTCTGAGAAACCTAAGAATGACAAATGTGAAAGAAGTAATTAGTTTTCAAATGTGAAAGCATGTTTCTTCAGGTAGCATATATATGCAAACAGCAATATACATCAATGATAACGTGGCTTACTGACCCAGTACGGGACCAAGACTGGGCCTCATTGGACAGATATTGCTCAAGTAATGGCCCAGTAGACTGAGTTCTCAACGACAAATGCTGTAATTTATGTCACAGATCAGCTCGACAAATCATAAGATATACATGTAATTTATTAGTGATCAAAGAAACTTCATATTCACACTGCTGCTACTGTTCTACACTAGGAACATATTAACTCTAAGTCAGCTAAGCTAAAAAGGCATAACTGAAAGATAACTTCATACAGTTACATCCAAACCATGCAAAAATATGGGAACACAATAGATTTTGACCTATGCCAAAAAGTGCCCACCCACACGCATGCACACACACATCCACTCAAAACACATAATGTGACACATACAAAGGTAGAAGTCAACAGCGCTAAATATAATGAAGCATGCCAGCGAAATATTAACCTTCCAAGTCGATTTCATAACATTCGAACATTTTCAAGAGGAATAATTCTGGCAATTAAACTTAGGCTTGCACGATTTTTCGATTTAATCGTGAAGTTCGATTTATTTTTAAAATCACGATTTTTACGATGTAATTGAGGAAAAATTGAAAAATCGTCAAAAATTTGATGTTTGTTTAAAATCTGAAGTGTGTACTTTTCCGTCGCATTTTATCAGTACATGAGTACAATAAATTATTGATTCACGCCTGTGTTCATTGTGTTTATATCCCGCCGTGCCATGCACGTGTTGAATAATTACTAATCACAACAGAAAGCTCTACGATAAACAAGCCAAAAAAAAGTGAGGTAACACCTTTGTCATTGAGAAAATCAGCCAGTTACTCCATTGAATCGCTATATAATTTTCTTTCTTTTGCTGCAGACCCTGAGTCTGTCGTGAAATACCAAGCATATACTAAGTTGCAGAGTGTTAGGCAATAATCATTGAACATAATTATTTTTAATTCTAGAGTTAGCAATTTCAGGTGGTGTAATAATTTTTCCCTTTTGATTCGGTTGTCATGTCTAATTAAAGAAAATAAAGCAACAGCATTCCAGATTGCTGTATTTTGAACTGTGCGTTCTGTTGATCACTCTTAAATGTAAATCGTACATTCTGAAGGCAACTATAAACTGCACTTTCGGATGAGTTTATGACGTCACTCTCGTAGCTACTCAAAACTACCGTCCTATGTATGTAGATTGCGTGGTATCTCCCCGGGTACGAATATTAGCTAATTTGCGTTACTCGGGTAATGACCTAAACTCATCCTACAAAGGATAATTCAGCTAATAAGCTGAAGCTGATACATCACGTAATTTATATTTTCTCTCGACGCATTTTATGTAAAATTTTTATGAAATAAATGATGTTTATTAAACTATACGCACTATTTAGGCGGTCCAAATTAATAATTTCACTCCCACGATGATGGATATAAGGTATACATTAAGCATAGACGTATGATGGTAAGAATTTGTCACATGAAATTGTATTCTAATTTCGTGCTATTTGTGTATCATTTATTTCAACTTTTTCTAGAAGTCCCTGTTTTCGTGACTTGTCATGTTATCCCGGTTTATACTTTTGGGAACTTGGACCTACGATTTAATCGAAAATCGCGATTATTTTTATAAAATCAATCGTGATGTTTCAAAGCAAAAATCGTGCAAGCCTAATTAAACTTAAATTTACCTAATTTTCACAATGCGGATATTGATTGACTATAGGAACAATTTGATCAGATTTAGTGTAACCATATAGCTCAAAATATTACAAAATGTCCTAGCTGAATACTTTATAATGCCTATTTTCCACACAGAAACTAGGTCAGACTGACCGAGTTTCTACATGTATATGGGTTGGTACCTTATGACCAACTGTGTCCACCCACAAAGGGGAGGAAACTAATTTTAGCAAATGAAGTGGACACCTCTTAATTCAAAAAGAGGTAGCCACATTAGGCTTGCACGATTTTTGCTTTGAAACATCGCAATCGATTTTATAAAAAAAATTGCGATTTTCAATTAAATCGTAGGTCCAATTTCCCAAAAGTATAAACCGGGATAACGTGACTTGTTTCTAGAAAAAGTTGAAATAAATGATACAAAAATAGCACGAAATTAGAATACATTTTCATGCGACGAAATCTTACCATCCTATGCCTATGCTTAATGTATACCTTATATCCATCATCGCGGGAGTTAAATTATTAATTGAGACTGCATAAATATTGCGTATAGTTTAATAAACATTATTTATTTCATCAAAATTTGAGATAAAATGTTGCAGAGAAAGAAATATAAATTACATGACGTATCAGATTCCGCTTATAGCCTCCCTTTGTAGGATGAGTTTAGGTCATTACCAGAGTAACGCGAAGATGCTAATATTAGTATCTGGGGAGATACTGCGCAATTCACATACATAGGATGGTAGCTTTGAGTAGCTACGAGTGCAACAGCATAAACTCGTCCTATAGTGCAGTTTATAGTTGCTTTCAGAATGTACGATTTACATTTAAGAGTAATCAAGCACAGTTCAAAATCAAACAATCTGGAATGCTGTTGCTTTATTTTCTTTAATTTGACATGACAACCGAATCAAAAAGGAAACATTATTACCCCGCCTGAAATTGTTAACTCTAGAATTAAAAAGAATTATGTTCACTGATTGCCTAACACTCTGCAACTAAGTATATACTTAGCATTTCATGGCAGACTCGGGGTCTGCAGCGAAAGAAAGAAAATTATATGGTGATTCAACGGAGTAACTAGCTGGTTTTCTCAATGACAAAGGTGTTACCTCGCTATTGTTAGCTTGTTTATTGTAGCGCTTTGTGTTGTGATTAGTAATTATTCGACACGTGCATAGCACGGCGGGATATAAACACAATGAACACAGACCTGAATCAATTATAATTGTACTCATGTACTGATAAAATGTGACGGAAAAGTACACACTTTTAAACAAACATGAAATTTTTGACAATTTCCGATTTTTCCTCAATTATATCATAAAAAATTATGATTTTAAAACTAAATCAAACTTCACGATTAAATCGAAAAATCGCGCAAGGCTAAGCCACATACTAAATTAGATTTTATAAATCTGCTAAAATATTCCAACTTATTGAGAAGGGGTAAAATTTTACAGGTACTGGCGAGTATGCTTAATATTAGAATGAAACACAATGGAGGATTCCAGTTTATCCATCAATTATATGACGTCATAATCAAATACGTAGCATGTAGGATGATGTCGTCATCATCATCTATGTCATGAATGATGTAGCTAAGTTCATCAAGAACACTTAATTGATGATGGACTAAGCGCTGTTGTATGAATTGTATGTCTTTACTATTTAGTAAATATGCTGTTGAATTATGGCAGCAACAGCACCCAGTCAAATTAGTTTCAAAATATTCAACAGCTTAACTGTATACTATTCTGGAAATTTATGGTGGGGGGGGTTCAGGGATCGATCGATCCCAACACGTGTGAAGCGTGGGTGGAGCATAGCTAAAACTGGATTCCATCATTTCAGTCAAGCATGTATAATGAGGAGTTTCTCATCAGTTATTCAATAAAAGCTAATCTAAATGAATGCACATGTGTATGAAGGAAGGTCATTTCTAATGTCGGCATTCAATGTCCCAGGACAATAATAGCACAGTCACATGATACCTGTCTGAGGCCAGAAGTAAAGCGGCATTCAATGGCAGATAGCATCTCACGAAAACGTCCAATCCCTTTAACTAAATCACTGAAATAAATCAATATGATATGTTAATGTCTTAATTGTCAGGACGGTCATATACAGCCTCTGTATTGGACATGAGAAAATACCCATCTGCAGGCCAAGAAAAGACCACTTTTGAAAGTCTAGCACTGGAATAACTGGCTGGATATCCAAGCAAGTCATTCCAGTGGTAAATTTTCAGTCTTCTTACTGAGTGCAAATATTTATAAACTAAACAAACTGATTTTTTTTACACACAAATCCAGTATTTTGTATTTCATGATGCTTGTTTGCCTTAAATCTATTTTATTGTCCACGTCATAGGTAATGACTTGCTGACGGGATAACACATTTAGCTATGTACGTTGTATTTTAGGGTCCCAAAATCTCAAAGTAACCAAACATGTAAGTTGGTAAATTTCTTGAAGGTAATTTGTTCTTACCCATTCTTAATATAAAATATTGGTGATCGTTGAATAGCCGTTTCTAAGATCGGTCCAGGTTTTTCTTCCATATTTTGTAACCAGGAACTCATCGATGCCAGAGCTATGTTTGTGACTGCATTTCCCATCTTTTCCTTCTCCTGCAGGTAGAGGATTGCCGCATCTCCCGCTTTCTCCAGATATGCCATGATCTTTGTTTCTCGCTCGACTGCTTTAAATTTACTCGTGGTCGGAGGCGGAAGCTTTTCTAAACACAGGCCTGTGAGCACAACAACATGCTCTAAACCTTCAATGGTCGGATTTAGTCAAGGAAGTTTTAATTTCTCACAATATATATGTTCATTTGCAGACCAATTTACGACTATTTTTGAAAGTTTATCACTGGAATACCTGTCTTGGTTATCGAGCCAGTCATTCCAGTGGTAAATTTTCTAAGTCTTCCCTTGAATTGGTCTGTAAATGGATATTCCTCAAGACCCCTGCCGAAACCATTTTAGCCGGCTTGACCATATGTATTAATTTCCATACTAGTATTTAATATTATGATGATTATTTTTAAAAGAATTTGACTGGAAGTTATTGCTGAAAACTGTTTTCAAAATACTCAGTTGGTTTTATAATTAGCTTGTTTGGGAACAGAGGTGGATTTCATATAAAGCTTTCTTGAGCTAAGAAGATTTATCACTGGATCAAATTTCTATGACAACGGAAATTTTATTAGTTAAAACTGGTAGGTTGCCATAGAAATTTGCTCAAATGAGAGCTTTCTCAGCTGCAACAGTTTTATGAAACCCATCCCAAGTAATCCATCAGAATATAGGTCAGACAACATGAACAATCTGTAACCCTCGCCACTCTGGTGTCAGAATTCTCTTACTCTATCATGTCGCTCAGTAGCAAAGAAACTGGGGTACATTTTTAAACCATTTTGATGGATGATGTTGATGTCTACGACAGTGACATCTTCCAACAAATTTGTTTTAAAATGAACATCAGCAAAGTGAATGGAGGGATCCGATCTGTCACTCAAGTATGTGATGTCATAATCAATTACATCACATGTTAGCTGATGTCACAATCATAAAGATGTACATGTAGACTCTATCAGGAAAGTCTACAAGTCTGTCATGAATTGCATGTCCTTGATGAATATACAATTTAATAAACATTCTGTTGAATATTTTGAAACTAATTTCACTGCGAGATGTTGCTGCCAGACCCCAGTCAAATTAGTTTCATGATATTCAACACCTGACCGGTCTGCATAGGTCTGCTGAAATTTTGATTATGGAAATTTAAGACAAGTTTCAAAATTTCAAATGGTTCCAACATGTATAAAAAGTGGGTGAGGCATAGCTAGAAATGGATCCTTCTATTGGTTTATGGCTAGAACTTGATCTTTGAAATCAGCATAACATCTTCCAAAAAAATGTTATGGAATTAAAAATTTCTTGCCTATCCTCTTCTTTGTCAAGAGGCCTTGACCTCTGATCTTGAGACCTCGATGCCATTGCGCTGCTTCCTATCAGCAACGGCAAAGATGTGTGCAAGTTTCACGATACCTGTCTCACATCGTCTTCATAGAACAGACAATAAAATAACAAAACAAACAAAAATTTGTACAAACCCTTGATAGCATATGCTTCTGCGATGAGTCTCAAGTATCGCGGTGCATTAGAGTTGATAGAGACATCATCGAGGCCTATTGTGTCATAGATAGAGAGCACACTTTGATAAGCACCTCGTGTGTAGGATAGCTTAGCGAGCAAAAGTTGAGCTTGAAACTTGAACTGAAAACAAATTGCATTTTAACCCATTAATCCTCGAATTTATTTAAAAAATAATTTTAATTTTTCCACAGAAAATGTCCATTTGGAGACCAAGAGAAGACATTTTTGAAAATTTACCACTGGAATGACTATCCAGCCAGTCATTCTAGTGGTAAATATTCAAAACTACGTAGTCTTTGCTTGGTCTCAAAATCGACCTTTTCTGTGAGAAATCTTCTTGAATGTTAAAGAGTTACCTGTAACCCTCATACACCAAAAACAGCAACCTCCTTATGATGTAAGGAACATTCTATTGAAGCTTCTGAACCTAATTCAACTGGGAGATCTTGCTGCCTATGGCAACAACAGCATAAATTAGTTTCAAAATATTCAACAGTTTTCCTGTTTAGAGTCTCTAATAGAGGCACCAGAATTTCAACGGGTAACCCAGTAGTGGTCAAGTCGGCCAAAACCTGACTCTGCTGTGGTCTTGAGGACTGTTGATTTGCGGGCCAAGAGAACTCTTTTTGAAAATTTCACGCTGGAATCCCTGGCTCAATAACCAAGTCAGTCATTCTAGTGGAAGGTTTTTAAAAATAGTATTCTCCTGGTGAGCAATTGGGAATTTTTATGAAAATTCAAAATTCTTGTCCAATTTGACCATAAATGGGTTACAGCTTGTTATATATAGTATCCACATACAGTTTTAAGTCTTTATGATATATCAAATCAGGCGGGACTTGCCCATCTGTAAGCTGATCAATCTAGGAATAGTATCAGGTGTGGTAACTTCCTACAAGAATCAGTCTAGCGGGTTAAGTCTTTATGATATATCAAATCAGGAGGGACTTGCCCATCTGTAAGCTGATCAATCTAGGAATAGTATCAGGTGTGGTAACTTCCTACAAGAATCAGTCTAGCGGGTTACGTCTTTATGATATATCAAATCAGGCGGGACTTACCCAACTGTAGGCTGATCAATCTAGGAATAGTATCAGGTGTGGTAACTTCCTACAAGAATCAGTCTAGCGGGCTAAACAGAATTCCAAACATTAACAATTTATCACTCAAATTTGTTTTTAAAAAACTAAATTTCCTAACAGAAGTCAGAAAATGTTCATTTTTGAAAGTTTAATATTGGAATGATTGGCTCTGTTAACGAGCCAGTTATTCCAGTGATAAATTTTCAAAAATAATCTCTTGGTCTGCAAATGGGCATTTCTCAAAACAACTGCAGAAGCCATTTTTTGATTGGCTTTTGATAAAGTCTTAACCACACAGTTCATACCCTGTTCTCAGTTTGTGCTATTCCTGTTAACTGCGCCTCAGCTTCACTGAGCTGACTCTTAGACTTAGGGGCACTCTTCTCATCAGCCGCTTGGCTAGTCAAGTACTCTTCGAGCTTGCTTTCGCCAATAATGAAGTTTGACAACACATCTGAAAAAATAATCACACATCAATGAAGACAAATTTGTTTCTGTAAAATGTTTAGCATTCAAGCATATGCAGTGCACATAGCAACGTAGGGATGCATGATATTGTCGCATATTATTATGAAACTCTATTCAACCCTTTCACAGATGAATTCTCTATATCTCATTTTCAAAGCACCCATACAGGAAACCTATTGAATATTTTGAAATTAATTTCACTGGAAGGACTGCCTGTCAAATTAATTTCAAAATATTCAACAGAATAAGTTTTATATCGCAAAGAATTTATTTTTTATGGATTTGTCTGTGAAAGGGCTAAACACATAAAGTGGGCAGTATTTAGCTCATAAACGCAGTCTGGCACTTAAAGGGTATTTTTTATAATCAGCCTCCTTTAGAAAACAACAGAAACCAAATACTACCATAAAATCCAAAGTTATCAGCAATTTCCTGGTGCAGGAAATACTGGGCAGGAAATACTGGCAAATACCAGGAAATACTCCAATTAGTGTGTGCAATAAGCATCAGAAATGGTAAATTTTAAAGTAAACATGTAAATACATGTATCTTTTATATATTAATTATACGGCTAATATATAGAAACATTATATATATTCATTAAATACCGGGTATTGTGGGTAATACAGGTAGAGATATGAGGGCAAATAGGCACATCATAGTAAATATCTATAACTGTTTCAACTCTACATAGGAGATACATGTACAACATATACTCTTTATTGCACTATTTAGATTAACTTCTTGAAACCAATTTCACTAGAGCTAGTAAGACGTGGTAGGTCCTCGAATTGAGGATGAAAGTCAGATGCCGGGCACCGATTTTGTACTTGCTATTTATAGGTCAAGGGACCCGGCAGAGTCTCCACACCTATACATGTGCATGCTCGTATCTTGTTCCTCAACTTGGACCCTGAATTAGGGTCCTACGCAACATGCATGCATGTGTCCATGCATGCTCCAGTGGACCCTGAAAGCTAGGGGAGGCACTCTGAAAGCAGGGTCCAAGATTAGGGGTACAATCCAGATGCATGCGCACAATTAGGGGACCCCCGCTTTGCATATGTAGATGTGGAATAGGCAGCATACCTTTTACATGTATATAGTGTGCATAATTATGAGGCCCTATTTGGATATGCGGAGAGGTAATAAACTAGTGGATGTGTGGATGATGCTTATGATAACTAGAAATGAGCAGTGGTTGACAAACCTCCAGACCCTTTCCAAGATCCGACTATATGGTGTTTCACTCCGGTATGGAAGTTAATCAGGGGGGGGGGGGGAGAGAAGAGAAGCCATTTGACGATCTCCTAGCCTATCAAGTTTGTTCTCCGGATTAGAGGACACTAATGTAGAGTTAGAACTGATGGCCATCTTGACTCGTCTTTTTTCTCTGACAGGTAGGAAACCTGTCTTCTTTTGCGGCTCCTTCTGAATTTTGAAATCTTTCAAGAACAGCTCTCTTTTCTTGAGCGGCATAGGCAGTGATAATGCTTTAGATTTTTAACCATGTAGCCACCTGGACCACTAAACACAAATTTTAAGGGGCCTAGTCAATTTTTAATGGCCTAATCGTTTAATTAAGATGCATCAGCACACAAGACCCCAGATTGTCTGTGTCATTTCTCTTGATAGATTGAACTTTCTGGTGGGTACCCTCTTATGAAACTACTATGCGAAAATAGTACACCACTTAGGCTTGCACAATTATTCGATTAATCGTGATTATTCTTTAAAGATGTTGTGAGGACTAGATACCCGATCGCTCTGATTAACTTGACAATCATAATACAGATTCTCCTTTACTAGACGAACAAAATGCTTTTTAATTTTTTGTAATCGGCCCAGCGTAAGCTCGACAACCAAACGTTTTTAGCTATCGCGCTAGAGTTGTGACGTCACACCAGGATGACATCAATTCCTATTAGTCTAAATTATTATCTCGGGGATAGCTAGGCTCTCCACTGCTGCGCGTATTAGGCACCTATGCACCTATTCTTTGACAATTCATTGTTCACACAGGGACACTACATTGTTCGAGATGCACAAAGGTTCAATAATATCGAAGTTGATGATATTTTTGTTGATTAAACCTAAAAATCAGACCTCATGGTCACGGTGCCTGACATCACAATTCTAACGTATAGGCCTGTTAGAGATGACAGTAATATCGGATTTCGTGTACGTGAATTAGGCTATATTTAATCAAACCCACACACACACTTCTTGGAACACAATTCTACAAATGCATATATATCTTATCTTTCTGGATTGACCTCAGAGATTTTGCATAGATGATAGCCGCATGCGTGTACACACCTTTTTAAATGATAGTTAAGTAGGCCTACACCGCTCAGTGCACGTACGATCGCAATTTACCATTGTGTAGGCTTATGAATAAATTTATGATTGCAATATAGCAGTTACTCCAGCTATGTGTTTGAAGTTAACTAAAATGTTGGGTAAATATAAATCTAATCTAAACTAATTTATTTGCGTATATAGTCTACATTGACATATTTCTTGACAGCACATGGTTTGTTTACAATTCAGGCAGCGGTCGAGGTGCGTAGCGAGGCTTTCACTGCCGTCCGCACACTTATAGTACAACTTAAATAACATATACTGTTGGATATTTTGAACATAATTGGGTTGGATTTCAACCTAAATTGTGTTCAAAACATTCAACATAACGTTTCTTATATCATGTTCATATGGTTCTAACTAACATATTTTTGTTTTTGCTTTGGAAGCATTTAAACTTATTTATGAGCTGCACTGTAAGTAAAGATGATACGCTAGCGATCGGGTGAACATCTACGTACCTACCTATTTAAAATGTGTTCATCCACCACAGTTTTGCTTTTTCATAACATTGAAATATGAGTGTATGCTACTTACATACATGGAAGAAGTTGGTTTGAAAACGATATAGTTCATATGGTTGTCACAGGCATGACGCCGGCCCACCCCCACCCCCTACACACACACCAACATACGTGTTGACCCGTACATGCCTCTACTTTATTTTTATACAAACACACTGCCAAAAACTTATAGGTAAACAATTAATCAGTAATCACGGGAAATTTCACATAGGACACACTGACACACTTATTGTACATTCGTAATCTTCAGAATAAGTCGCAACTGCATATGAATAATAGTACAGTTATCGCCATCGTCAACCTCTCCCACCCACCTCGATCATCACGCTCACATCCATCCATCCCAGACATTACATAGTACAGCCAGTCCTTTCAACAATGGTAATGGATACGTAATTAGGCCTACTAGACTACAGAGTATTTGTCACATGCATTGAAATATTGCCGATTTTCAGCATTGCCCATGGTTTACCGTAGTTGTAGGCCTATTATTATGCGAATATACTATCCATGAAACCATTAAAAATGAATAAATATCATAATAGAATTTTAAAAATCATGAATTTTTATTTCTTGATGACTTAGCTTCAACCCGACATAATTTATATTATGGTAGGTGAAGTCTATCCTGTTAAACGCACGTTTTAAAATATGTTATCTTTGTACTACAGACAGATAAATATTGACCCAGCTCACAGCGCCGTTCCCGGTGTGACGTCACAGCGAGTGGTGATGGGATTTAGATTGAGGCGTCATTTAATCTCGTTATTTGGGCTGCCTAGCATATTTTTCTCACTCCAAAGTGACGCTACTGTGTTTAAATAATGTAGACCTTTAAAATATGATGATTAAAAACTAAATAATTGAACAAGAGGCCCAAGGGGGTCTGTGTCGCTCACCTGGAGTACTATGCATTGTTGTCAGAATTGTTGGTGGGTGGTTTAGAAGTCTTTTAAATGAGTTTGTGGACATTTTTGCAAGTCCAATATAGCCACCAAACATGCTACATTCTGATTGGTCCACTGTGGCCATGTTTCCAACGTAGCTCCTTCCCTTGAACTAACGTTAATGGCACTCAGTGCAGAGCTCCAGATAAGAATGAAGGAAATTTCAATTTCCTTTTCTCCGAGATCTAATTGAAATTTCCTTCATTCTCCTTCGATCAATACTTACCATTACATTTCTCATTGATAACACCAGATTTAGATGGTAACCTGGTGGGAAGGGGCAAGCCATACAACGCCTCTTTTGGCCCTGGAGAAAGAACTTAGACCTAAACTTGACATACAGAGACCTTGAAGGACCGACAAGTTTGGGCCCGAATCACATTCGCATCACCACTCCCACCTACCCCTTTTCTCCTAAAAAAGGGAGAGAAGTCACGAACATGCAGCTCGCCTGAAAACACAAATATGAGAAGAGGGTTAACTGCTCTTCGCACATATAAGCCTGGGAATGAGCATGAATATATAAGATTAATGATAATTTTATATAAACATGATACAAAAAACTGTCAAACTTGAAATACCTCATGAATATTGGATTCCTGATCGTGGAGGCATCAACCAACACACTTTCGACGTGTCCCATACGGTTGAATTCCTCTCGCTTAACCATGTCTCTTCTTGAATCGGGCCGTTGAGGGGGCTATTCCTATAACATCATGAGCCCTAGCACATTGCACCTGGTGCCCAGTCACAATCTCGTGAGTAGTCTGAATGCATTCGACCACCCAACGAGAGATACATGTAGTATCCATGGATGCGGCGCCATATGGCTTCTTATGGCAGATCCACAAATGTCTATCATATGACCGTAGAGTCTGTCCGTCTTTTGTACTTGGTAAAAGCATGGACTGGACACCAGGCACTGTCATCACGATCAAACCTTGTTAGCGTTGGTATAATGATTGGTTTGCCGGGATATTTGAAAGATTGATTCTTTGACATAAACTCTGCTCTTGGCAGCAATCGCAGACCATCTCCGGAGACAATAGATCAGTCCCTCTCTGCTGAAAGCGCATGGATCTCACTGCGCTTTCTTGCTGAGGAAGTTGCCAATAGAAAAACTTCCTTTAGATTCAAATGCTTTAGACTAGCCGAAGGCCAGCACATTAAGCACCAATGATAGACTCCAGACTGGAATGACTACCGGTTGTCTCAGTCAGAGATTGCTCATTCCCTTCACCATCACATTTAACTGGGCCACTTCTGGACTATCCCTGTTGGCTAAACAAGGGATAACTGATGCCAAAGCTGACTTGTATCCAGCAATTGTGACAGGAGCCAGTCCTGTAAAGAACAGCTCACAAAGAAAGTCTGCTATTTGCTGAATAGTGGATTAAAAGGGATTAAGTCCCTTTCCTTCACACCACTCTGCAAATTTGTTAACCATGTGGTTATATGACTTGAAGGTTGACCTCCTCGCGGCTGCGATGAAACTCGCAGCCTGTTGAGAAAAGCGTTCCGACGTGGAACACTGTTTGATAACATCCACGCACTCAATTTGAACGTCTCGGGTCACTCGTGTAGGAAGCGGCACTTGGCCTTGGAGATTATGTTTGAAATCTCGGGCAGCTGCATTGGATTGTCCACCAGCAGATCCAGAAGATCTGTGAACCCCGCACTGCTGGGCTAAAATGGTGCTATTAGCAGGACCAGGCATGGCTCCTCTCTGATCTTCACCAAACCCTGCGGCAGAAGAATGGTGGGAGGATATGCGTTAAGTGTGCATCCCTCTCCAGCTTATCGCCAGAGCGTCTGTATCAACAGCATTTGGATCTGGAATCGGTGAGACATAGGTCATGATTTGAGCATTTTCCTTTGTGGCGAACAAGTCCACGTTTGGCTTGCCCCAATGCTCGAAG
This sequence comes from Chaetoderma sp. LZ-2023a, assembly GCA_034401795.1. NCBI lineage: Eukaryota > Metazoa > Mollusca > Caudofoveata > Chaetodermatida > Chaetodermatidae > Chaetoderma > Chaetoderma sp. LZ-2023a. The sequence continues at coordinate 108,072,414 of CM067373.1, forward strand.
ATCCTTTGGAAGAACGGGAGGGTTGAGAGGCCATTCGGTCGGCAGAATCCTCTGTCTGAGAGACAAAGCATCCACCAGAATGTTCAATTGCCCAGGAATGTGAGCTGCTTTCAAAACAACTGAATAATTCCTGCACCATTGAATCAAGTGCCACACCTTCATACACAGTGTGGGTGACCTGGTCCCACCTTGGCGATTTATGTATGATACTACTGTCGACTTGTCCGACCGTATCAATATCACCTTGCCCCTGACTTTTGGAAGAAACTTTTCCAATGCCAGTTCCCACTGCCATCATTTCCAACAGATTGATATGCAGCTGACTCTCTTGGAGAGTCCATGTGCCCGAAACTGAAGGAAATGTCAATTTCCCTTTCTCCCAGATCTAACAATACTCACCATTCTGTTACTTCTGATATACAGCTGGCCTTGACAGCTGGCTCTAGGACTATAGACTTAGAAAGCTTTACCGACTCCTTGGAACCGGGTACTCGGCTCCCAACTGTCGAGTACCCGTCTACCATAGAGCTCATATTGTTTGCATAGCCACCAAACAAGAGAAATCCATGGCTTGCCTCCGTGGGGCTGGGAGGCTGGGTCCGTAACAGAATGGTGAGTATTGTTAGATCTCGGAGAAAGGGAAATTGACATTTCCTTCATTCTCCTTCGATCAATACTCACCATTCTGTTACTTCTGATATACACCAGATTTGATCAGTAACCTGGTGGGAAGGGGCAAGCCATCAATGCTACTTTTGCCCCTTGGAGAAAGATTTAGACTTTAAAATTTGACTAACGGAGACCTAAAAGGACCGTCAAGTTAACGGAACCGAATCACATTCGCATCACTGCCCCCCCCCCCTTTTTTCTCCTAAGAAAAGGGAGAGAACTCACGAACATGTATCTCGCCTGAAACACAAATATGCCAAGAGGGTTAACTGCTCCTTGCATATCCACATGTATTAGCCTGGGAATGAGCATGAATATATAAGATGAATGAACATGATATATAGACATAATACAAAAAACTCTCACTATTGAATTACCTTATGATAATTGGACTTCAGACGTACCGCCTCCAACCATTCACTGGTCCGGCCATCAGTGACACAATCTGGTTGTCATCCTCTCGCTCGACCATGCCTGCTTTAGATTCTTTTCTTACCAAAGTGAAAAAAGGGTGAAGAGCAGTGTGGTCACTTAACTATCATCTCAAAACAGCTAAAGCGAGTGGATTGGCTGAGTCTGACACATCCCTCATATAGTAATCCGTAAATGAGGACTCACAGTGCCATTGTGCAACGGCCATGATGTCCTCTAACGGAACACCACTGTAAAGGGCGGTCGAGGCGGCTATTCCTCTAACATTGTGTGCCCTTGCGCGTTGCACCTGGTGCCCAGTCGCCATCTCATGAGTAGTCTGAATGCATTCGACTACCCAACGAGAGATAGTATCCATGGATGCGGCGCCATAAGGCTTCTTATGGCAGATCCACAGATGTCTATCGTTCGACCGTAACGAGTCAGTCCATTTCCTGTACTTAGTCAAAGCACGGACCGGGCACCAGACACTGGCATCACGATCAAACCTTGTTAACTTCGGTATTATGATCGGTTTGCCGGGATATCTCAAAGATTGATTCTTTGACATAAACTCTGCTCTTGGCAGAAGACGCAGACCCTCTCCGGAGACAATAAATTGGTCCCTCTCTGCCGAAAGCGCATGGATCTCACTGCGCCTTCTAGCTGAGGAAGCTGCCAATAGAAAAACCACCTTTAGAGTCAAATGCTTTAGATTAGCCGAATGCAACGGTTCGAAAGGGTGCTTGGCCAGTACATTAAGCACTAAAGATAGACTCCAGGCTGGAATGACTACCGGTTGTCTCGGTCGGAGATTGCTCATTCCCTTCACCATCACATTTAACTGGGCCACCTCTGGACTATCCCTGTTGGCTAGACAAGGGATAACTGATGCCAAAGCTGACTTGTATCCAGCAATTGTGACGGGAGCTAGTCCTGAAAAGAACAGCTCACAGAGAAAGTCTGCTATTTGCTGAATAGTGGATTGAAAGGTATCAATACCCTTTTCTTCACACCAGTCTGCAAATCTGTTAACCTTGTTGTTATATGACTTGAAGGTTGACCTCCTTCTCGCAGCCGCGATGAAATCAGCAGCTTGTCGAGAAAAGCCTTCCGACGTGGAACGTTGTTTGATAAGATCCACGCAGTCAATTTGAACATTTCGGGACGCTCGTGTAGGAAGCGTCCCTTGGCCTGGGAGATTATGTTCGGAATCTCGGGCAACTGCACTGGGTTTTCCACCAGCAGATCTAGCAGATCCGTGAACCACGCCCTGCTGGGCCAATACGGCGCTATTAGCAGGACCAGACACGGTTCCTCCTCGATCTTCACCAATACCTTCGGCAGAAGAATGGTGGGTGGGTACGCGTAAGCGTGCATCCCTCTCCAGCTTATCGCCAGAGCGTCTGTATCGACGGCATTTGGATCTGGAATCGGCGAGACATAAGTCATGATTTGAGCATTTTCCCTTGTGGCGAACAAGTCCACGTTGGGTTTGCCCCAATGCTCGAAGATCCTTCGTAGAACTGGAGGGTTGAGGGACCATTCTGTTGGCAGAATTCTCTGTCTGCGAGACAAAGCATCCGCCAGAATGTTCAATCGCCCAGGAATGTGAGCTGCTTTCAAAACAACCGAGTAATTCCTGCACCATTGAATCAAGTGCCACACTTTGATACACAGTGTGGGTGACCTGGTCCCGCCTTGGCGATTTATGTATGATACTACCGTCGAATTGTCCGACCGTATCAATATCACCTTGCCCCTGATCATCGGAAGAAACTCTTCCAACGCCAGTTCCACTGCCATCATTTCCAACAGATTGATATGCAGCTGGCTCTCCTGGAGAGTCCATGTGCCCGAGACCTGGTGTTCTCCCAGGCAGGCCCCCCACCCCTCCAGCGATGCATCCGTGTACACGGACAGCTGGGGGTGGGGTAGGTGCAGCGAAACCCCTACTAGGAGATTCTGACGCTTTTCCCACCATACAAGATGCGACATTATCGGCTCCAAAACTGGCACCAGTTTTGACAGGGGTTCTGTTCTCTGTTTCCACAGAGACATCAGATACAACTGGATAGGTCGTCGCATCAGAGCAGCGTACGGGATCACCTGCTCCATGGAGACCATCATGCCCAGCATCTGAAGAAACCGCCTCGCCTGAATGTGGTTTCCCACTCGAAAACTCTTGAGGATGGCTAACAGAGACACCACTCTGGGCTCTGACGGGTAAACCCTGCCCTCCTCGAGATCGAATCGCATCCCCAAATAAACGAAATGTTGCGTGGGTGTCAACTCGGATTTCTCCTTGTTGACTATCCAGCCTAGATCTGAAAGTAACTTCAGAGTCAGAGCAGTATCCACGTTCAACCTGGCTGCCGAGTCTGCTTTGATCAGCCAGTCGTCTATGTAGGTGTGTAGCGCCACGTTCTCTTTTCTGAGAAACGCTGTCACCGCAAGGACCACTCTTGTGAAAACCCTTGGAGCTGTCGACAGGCCAAACGGGAGAACAATAAACTCCCATACTTGATTCTGAAACGCAAATCTCAGAAACCTGTGACAACTCCTGTTCATTGGAATGTGGAAATATGCATCTTTCAGATCGATCGACACACACCACATTCCTTTCCTCAATCCCGCCATTACCGACCTCGGCGTTTCCATCTGGAACCGAGGCGTATGGATAAACCAATTTAATGGCCTGAGATTGAGTACGGGTCTCCATCCCCCTGTGCTCTTGGGGACAAGGAACATATTTGAATAGAAGCCTGGAGTGTTCTGGTTCGCTGGTTTTATTGCTCCCTTCAGAAGCAAACCGACACTTCGTTTTGAACGGCTTCTAACTTGTCTGGTTCCCTTGGAACGGGTGTCCAGACAGGTGCCAAAGACAGATTCTGCGGCGGAAAGTCCCACCACTCCGGCATGTAACCCTGGGATAACCATCCCAGGACCAGACTGTCTGACGTCACACCTCGCCAGGCCTCGACGAAACGCATGAGCCTTCCACCCACCATAGACGCCTCGACGTCTAACGGGGTTGTCCGGCTTGCAGTCCGCTCCCCCCCCCCTTTCTTAACGAGAGAGAGAGAGAACCATTTCGGTCTTGGCTCGGCAGGTCTAACTGGCACCGCTGTTCCTGTCACTACGGTCCAGGCGGATACGAAGGGAGCTCTCGTACCCTCAGGTACGATCCGCTCCCTTCTTTCCGCCCTTTGAGGACTTACCCGTACCCTTCCCCTTGCCCTTCCCGCCTCTAGGGCGATCAGGAGCAACATTGGGGAGGGTAGGGGCCTCCACAACCTTCCTGGCTTTCTTAGCCGGCGGCAGCTGAGAAAAACCAGACGAAGCAGAAGTCGCAGTAGGCTTAGCTTTCGCCTTGCCTTTCTGCTTCTTCTGCTTCTTCGAAGATTGCACAGCTAACGGTTTCCCTACAGCCCCTAGTGCATGCGCTTGCCGCACTAGCTCCAGCTGTAGGCTTACCGCCAACCGATTCTGCGCAATGCTGGCAGTGTCCTCTAGGATGGCCCGTGCCTGGCCACCGAAGATGCTAGGCCCTGTCAGGGGTGTCCCAAGAAGACGCTCCCTGACTGCCGTAGCCGGACGCATATGGTCAAGAACCATTTGCCTCCTGGACTTTGTCACACGCGCCTGCACCCTTGCCAGCGCGTCCATAGACAGCACCAGGCTGTCATTTACGCACGAAAGCGCCACAGGTGGCACAGGGTGGCCTGCCCCCGCTTCAGCCCACACCGACTGAAGAAGGCGATACGAATGGTTGACAGCACTCATAGCTGCCCTCACACCCTCATCGCATAGGGACAGGACTTCATCCTGGTGTGCCTGGGACTTGTCCACATGTGCCGGACCGGGGCCACCCGCTCAAGCACACTGAACACCCAGAACCCATCGGTCATCCTCGGTGACCGATGGTACCACACCATACCTGTCGTATTCCCCCCATGGAATACGACACCTCGCCCGCACCTCCCTGGAGGCCGCAGGGAGCTGGCCCTTGGTCATGAGCTGCTTACTATAAATAGCCTCAAGCAACTCGATGACCCGTGGATCCAGTCCAACAGACTGGATCCGGGCTGCGGGCAAGATCCCCGTCCTAATCGATGCAACCGACGGACGATCCTCCTCGGCCGTGGCCGAAACCACCGATGGCCCAACCCTGGCTAGCCAAGCCAGAGCATCCGACCAGTCTACCTCCGAGGAAGACACATCTGTGAACACGTCACCCGTTGACGCGTTCACGGGCCTGCCAGCCACGGCCTCACGGCAAGAAGCCGCGGCTGACACGCCAGGCACTCCGGTACCAAACGGTTCTGCCGCCACCCCATGAAACACACCAGTCCATGGGGTAGGCCCGCACGGAAAACCGTGCGGACCCATAGCAGACGCGGAACCGTGGCCAGACACGGGCGCCAACAGCACCCCACGTCTGACTGCCGGACCAGGCGAGATAGGTGAGTACCACGCCTGGTCCGGCACACCCGTCACCGTGTCGGCTGGCGTCAAACCAACCGTCACGGGACCGGTGCCTGGTACCAGATTGGCCTCAACCACGGGCGGAGCCGCTGCCCTGGCTTGTGCCAAGCCAGACAGATGGAGGATGGTTCCGTCCAGGACGGAATCGACCTCCATATTCTCCACCTGTGGCATCACAGACCGCAGCAACCTCTCTTCCTCGGCCTCCTCGTCTTCAGACTCCGAAGAGTTGTCACTAGACGAGGAAACCGTGGAGCCGTCCTGGTGGACGTCTCCCATGCCTGACGGACCCCATGCCTGACGGACCGGCCACCGCTACTGGACCACCTGGAAGTGGCAGCAGAGAGACAGAACCCGTCAGGCCGGAACCCGACGGGACTGCCAGGGGGCCGTACGAGACGGCTCCCTCGGTGACCAGTCCAGAACCCTGTCCAAGGACAGGGTCCGTACCAAGCATGGGGAGAAACTGCCCCCCAACCTTCGGCAGCAGGGAAAACCCTGCATAGCCGGACCGACCCACGCCGGCGGTGCCATCTCCGCCACCTCCAGCTGGGGACGTGGAGCGCCCCCACCGGCCGAACCGGACGCTCCACGATTTAACTTCGAACCGCCTGACCCCGCGTCAGACCCAGCCACATCCTTCTGGGCAAGGAACTTTAACATCATATCCGCGGACCACACTGCACACACATTACACCTACTATCAAGGTTACATGGAGTACATCTAAAGCAGACATGGTCCTTAAATAGGACCCGAACGAACTTGTGGCACTCGTCACATGATGGCGGGGCTGGCTTGGCCTATAAATAAGCACAAACCTACAATAAGCAAGCGGAACGAGACACGGATGGAAGGTAGAAAAAAAAAAATTATTTTCCAAATAATTTGACCATAAATTAACTGTAAACCCTCCCGCACCCCACCCCGCAACGTTACAGCAAAGATCGCATTGATTATGACGACAAGAATGAAGCGGGCATAAATACACCCATAATTGATCCTCCAGGACGTATAATGGAACCAGGAATCATATCGCATAGCATTCGGGGTATATTTACCAATAAATATAAATTATACTCCTAACGAAAGCCAAAACGATATGTGAAGAAACAACAAAATGTAACCAAACTGCTGTCGCACACGGTAAAACCGCAGACCACACATCTAATCAAGAATTTTGAAACCACCGATCATTGCAAACGGATCGTGATAACACGCAAAACTTGAACATTCCAAAGTTTTCTGGTACCATTTTTAGTACGCAGCACCCAGAACAAGATGCGCAAATTAATGAAAAAATTTTCTTCACATAAACATCTGAGCACCACGGGTGTGACGTCACCCGCTCGGAGCTTACGGAGAACGACGTCAGCCGATATTCGTGTTACAAATACCGTAGCAAACACCTATTTTCATATCTGCCGATCGCCTGTTGGGATTTAAAGAAGGCGATCATCCGGCATATCTCGTTGTTAACACACGTCCCAGATTCTTTGGGGTCAGAAATTGGAACATGCGATCACAACGAAATTTAGAGACCTAAGTCTTTTAACTATGGAATAATAAGGAAATATACGACCTGGTTATCCTCGGCGGTATCCATATTATCCAATTATCCTTGCAAGAGAATCACTAGCTATCACAATCACAGACAAAAAGACTTAGATTTTCCTTAATCTCTCCACTGCGAAAAGCAGGTATAGCTCTTGTTGCTATGCAAACAAGAATGAGCTCTATGGTAGACGGGTACTCGGCAGTTGGGAGCCGAGTACCCGGTTCCAAGGAGTCGGTAAAGCTTTCTAAGTCTATAGTCCTAGAGCCAGCTGTCAAGGCCAGCTGTATATCAGAAGTAACAGAATGGTGAGTATTGATCGAAGAACTGGTGTTCTCCCAGGCAGGCCCCTGCCACCCCTCCAGCGATGCATCCGTGTACACAGCTGGGGGTGGGGTAGGTGAAGCGAAACTCCTACTAGGGGATTTTGACGCTCCTTCCACCATACAAGATGCAACATTATTGGCTCCAAAACTGGTACCAGCTTTGACAGGGGTTCTGTTCTCTGTTTCAACAGAAACATGAGATACAACTGGATAGGTCTTCGCATCAGAGCAGCATACGGGATTACCTGCTCCATGGAGACCATCATTCCCAGCATCTGAAGAAACCTCCTCACCTGAATGTGGTTTCCCAATCGAAACCTCTTGAGGATGGCTAACAGAGACACTACTTATCATTACATTGCCATACAGAACAATATTTGCACTTTCCCATGATCACGACGTTTGTTTAACTCAATCTACCATACAAACATTATATAATTTTAATTGCGTGGACGTTATTTTCTTGATGGCTATCTAAATACAACTGATTCAATGTTTACAATTTTGTAAGCTGAAGTGTGTTCCCAGTCCGGTTACCGTTAACAGCGCAGTTTAGCATACACCAGGAACCAATCTGATGTTGCCGACCATAGACTCTCTCGCAATAACGGCGAGATTTTGCGAGACAGGCGAGAATTCATGTTTGATGACGTTTTACATGTACACAAGCCGAAGTGCGTTCCCGGTACCGTTAAATGCGCAGTTTAGCTTAAACCAGGAACCAAATGGCGAGATTGTGTGAGACTAGCGAGAATTCGTGTTTGATGACCATTTATGAGAAAATGTCTGTCGGGAGAATTGCAATTGCCGATATTTTAATTTTCCATACCTTTTCCATTGCGGTAACGCAAAATATTGATTTTCCATACTTTTTCAAGCCCTGGAAAAGGTTTTCTTAATTTTCCATACTTTTTCCAGACTTCCATACCCGCGTACGAACCCTGCTCTAATCATATCTCCCCAATTTCGGCTTGATCACTTCAGTGGTTCTAGAGAAGTCGTTTTCGGGAAAACTAGGTCATCCAAGATGGCCGTCGAACCATTTTCGGGCTCAAAATCCATCAAATAAAGAAATCCAATATGGCTGCCAAACACGCTACATTTTGTTTGGCCCACGGTGGCCATGTTTTTTTACGGATCAAATTACCGTGAACAAACTTTAATGGTCCTTAGTACCTAATTATATCTGCCAAATTTCGATCCGATCCATTAAGCGGGTCTGGAGAAGTCATTTTCACTAAAACTAGGTCAGCCAAGATGGCCGCCGAACCATTTGACAAATCAACTTCCCGTAAACAAACTTGGTTCAGCTCTTACCATAGATCATATTTCATGACGTTTGCATCAATCCCCCAAGCTGTTTCGGAGATTTTTAGACGTTTCCTAAAATCAGCCAAAATCTAAATTGGCCAATCAGCTTCATTTGACAAACTTGGATCCCTATGGCCTAAGGATACTTCCTGCCAAATATAATTGAAATCGGCCCAGTGGTTCTCGAGAAGAAGTCGTTAAAAGCAAAAGTTGACGGATGTACAACGGATGGTCGCCATGGCATAAGCTCACTTGGCCTTTCAGGCCAGATGAGCTAATAATCGAAGATCTTCAATCTCCAAGATAGTTTCAAAATATAAAGTAACCTATATCGTCTATTAGTAGCCTAGGATTCTATTAGGACAAAAGGTGTTCAATTTACAAACAAATGTATGATTACTGTATTCTGTGGCTGCAGTAATAGAAACATGCAACAGCTGTAATCAGTCCTTCTTTGCTTTTGCCCCTTGTGTCTTGTCCTCAGCCGAAATCCTTAGCTTCCTCAGGTACATTCTTGACTTGAGTGTACTGAGTCCTGCTTTCTTGAGATCACCTCGTAGCACTCTTAGCAGATTTATGCAATGACGTCCTCGTCTGGCTTTGTATTTGCTGGCTCCCAGTAGGGTGAATTCCAAAGCTCTCTGTGCTGGTGTCTCTTCTGGCTTCTTTAGCACATGGCCAAACATGGACCATCTTTGCTGGGCGACTTTTACAGACAGCGGCTTGTATAGTGCATCGTTGGAAATTATGCTGTCTGGCCATCAGTGTCCAGTGATGGTGCGTAGGTGTTTGCTGAGGCAGGCATCGAGTTTGTCTAGAGCTGCCTTTGGAGCTGCCGAGCTGTTACAGCTATACAGCATCAAGGATACACAGGTTACATTGCATAAACGTAGCTTTTTTATCAAGGGCATCTTTGATCTATGAATCCATAGCTTCCAGAAGGACTGGAAAACTATGTTCCCCATGACACAGCGTACAGCAATGTCAGTACAAATTCTTGCCGCCTTATGACTATGTTCAATATACACCTCAAAAACATCACCGTGGAAGTGGAATTATTAAATGGGGCTGGCTAAATATCGTGTTTCCGTTAATGAATGCTGTTTATTGCATCAAAATTAATTCAAAATTTGATATAAAATGTCGAAAATATATAAATCATGTGATATTAGTAATCCACTCAGGTTAAATCAAATTAAGCAGTATCAACAATTTTTAGAGCAAGTACTCGGTTATAAATATCCTGGACACGGAAGTCAGATATCGCTATATATTATCATTCCATGATGGTAAACGAGTATATTACTTTAAATTTAATCTGAATAATGGGATAAAATGGGTACCCGTTTGATAACAGGAAGGGTTATGATCAATGCGATATAACTGCCCTGTCTCAAACTCCCGTTAGCATATGCTATCTCGTGAGAATGTGTCATACGTTATTTTGTTGCCAACGTAAGAAGCGATCTCCCGCATTTTAATTCACACGTTTGATTCGACTTTCAGGGTTCATACACTTTCAGCGGAATTAAATTCCATACCTTTTCCACACTCAATTTCAAATTTTCCAGACCTCATTTTGGGACTTTCAATCAGACAAAAAACAAACTAAGTTACTAAGTTCATCATACATAAACTTTATTAAACTTTATAAAACAAGAATATCAAAACACAGCGTGCGCACTTTTGCCTGTGGAACTGAAGCAACCGCAGTAGTGGAAGACTCGAGGACAATAACAAACTGCATATTTAAATAATTGTCACAAGAATGTCAAAGCACAGCGCGTGCACACACAGATACGAAATTCATTACAGCAGCACATTTTTTGTTGAATATTTTGAAAATAATTTGAATGGAAACTGTTGCTGCTTCAAGCAGCAAGTTTCCAGTCAAATTATTTTCAAAATATTCAACAGCTACATGTATCCTATCAAAACACACTATTAAAAGATCATAGGAGTTATCTTAATCTAATATAGCAAGTAATACCAACATACACACAAACACACACAGTGTGTCACACATACACAGGATTTCTTATTATAAAGGGACTTTTTGAGGGTATATAGCACCAAAATCTAGATTGGGAACAGTATATTGTCTACGATTGGCTCTGGGAACCGCATATTGTCCAGGAGTGGCTCAGTGTTTTTCAGGATGCAAACCAGATATGAATTTCATTACAGCAGCACATTTTTTGTTGAATATTTTGAAAATAATTTGACTGGAAACTGTTGCAGCAATAGTTTCCAGTCAAATTATTTTCTAAATATTCAACAGCTATCATGCAAAGTTAAGCTTGAGACACCCACATTTATTTGTTGAGGGACACCCCAACCCCACCTTTAGATAACAAGTTAAACCCTGCACATATACGCATACACTAATTTAATTTAAATTTACCATAGCTGATCATATCGCCATAGCAACAGGAGGAATCCTCATTATTTTCACTTGATAATGCGGCAACATAGAGGCCTCGCGATATGAAAGAGCTGTCGGACAGTCAATAATATTTTACCGTGACTCAGCGCAAAGTTGGGATCATCTAACATTGGGTGATATAAAATTGCCACGCTTCTAAATGATCGCCATACAGGATTCATACACCTTCAGCAGAATTAAATTCCATACATTTTCCATACTTTTTCCAGACTCAATTTCAAATTTTCCAGACCTAATTTACGACTTTCCAATCAGACAAAAAACAAACACAGTTACTAAGTTCATCATATTATCATATATAAACTCCATTAAACTTAATAGAACAACATATCAAAACAATCAACTAACTTAACATCAGATAGCACTCATCACAGATAGAAAGAAATACAGCACTCTATTTGTTGATATGACAGTTAAAATAATCATGGCAATTTTAATGTTAATATGGATGGATAGCACTCAGGAAAGACATAGAAAAGATGTTAAATGAATTTTTTTTTTTAATTTACTACTGGAATGACTGACATAGTGACAAGGCAAATGGACATTTCTCAGGACTACTGCATACATACACCATGACATGATAAAACAAAGGGTTTAAGTGTTAATAGAAAATGTTCTAGAAAATGTGCATTTGCAGGTCAGGAGAACTCTTTTTGAAAATTTACCACTGGAGTGACTGACATGGTGACCAAGCCAGTCATTACTGTGATAAATCTTCAAAAATAGTCTTTTGTTGATCTGCAAATGGACATTTCTCAGGACTACTGCATACATACACCATGACATTATAAAACAAAGGGTTTAAGTGTAAATAGAAAATGTTCTAGAAAATGTGCATTTGCAGGTCAGGAGAACTCTTTTTGAAAATTTACCACTGGAACGACTGACATGGTGACCAAGCCAGTCATTACTGTGATAAATCTTCAAAAATAGTCTTTTCTTGATCTGCAAATGGACCACCCTTTACAAGTGAAAAGTTAGCAAACTAACAGGTTACGACACTTTTAATGTTGATATGGATGGATAGCACTCAGGAGACATAAAAAAGATGTTAAATGAATTTTTTTGGAAAATTTACCACTGGAATGACTGACATGGTGACCAAGCCAGTCATTACTGTGATAAATCTTCAAAAATAGTCTTTTCTTGATCTGCAAATGGACCACCCTTTACAAGTGAAAAGTTAGCAAACTAACAGGTTACGACACTTCATTAACTTTTCATTTCTAAAAGTGTGTCTTCTATTTCTTTATTCACAGATTTTAGTTCAACATTTTTGTCTTTAGCTGATCTTCTAAGGGCATTGGATTTAGAAATAAATGAAATATTTCCAGTGGCTCCTGCTTTCTCTGCGAATTCATCAGCAGATTTAAATAAAGCAGTCATATTTGTTTCTGTTCTCTTTCATTTGGCCTTTAAGTCATCAATCTCATCCATCAGCGCTTTCCTTTTCTTCCCCCCTCTTTAATTCATTAGCCTTGGCCCTTTGCTGATCTAAATATGCATGATTCTTACTCCTAGCAGATGAAGCTGATAGTAACAGCTTCTTAGTAATCATAACATTCCTAGCAAAAACCACACTTTTTACATGATCAGTTATACAACGCTGTGCTATAAGTGTGTGTTCTTTCATATTTTCCACTATTATCTCCTTGTTTACGGAAAATCCTCTTTCAACTGATGCTTGCCCAGGTGACAACAGCAAAACTTTACTTGCAACTAACCACAGACCTGTCAAAGAGGACTGAGTGGACATGGATGAATGGATTAGTTCATCAATTCGTGATGGTCCAGGTGTGAAGGACATGAAATCTGTATTTGTACAATTGGTTTCTGCAAATTCCTTGTACTGTAAAATGATGTCGTCACATTTGCTGGCTTTTACCTGATTGGCATCAGTCAAAATCTGGAGTGATTTTTTCAGGTGAGTGATACATTCACCCTTTTGTGTACATATCTTAGAAGGATTTAACCATGCCAAATTTCTTACTAGACCATATCTTATGGGTGATTTATCTAGCAATCTGCTCACAATAGTAATTAAAAATTTCTTTGTGTCAGATCTGATAGAAAATGTATCTTTGTCTGAAATCAGTTTATTTGATTTCAGATTCCTTAACAAACAATCAGAGGCAAACCCTAAATCAATCTTGGAAATGTCTTTATGTAACGACTTATCATTGACATCTGTCTTCAGAAGCTTGGTCATTGACTTAGCATTGGTACATGTTTGTTCAGTCAAGAACCTATCCATGAGTAATAACAGTGTTTTGTGAAGATGATCACATGGAAAAGGCAGCATGAGCATGTCAGTTTGAAATTTTGTCAAGAATGGTGAAATTATCTTAGCAATTGACAAGAAGATGTTGAGCTTAACAAGAATGAGTTTATCTTTAGATGCACCTTGTACTACTTTAAAAGACTTATTAGATGGTGGTTACTTCACCGGCTTGTACACTTGCTAAATATTTCTGAATACGTGGCCAAAGTTCTAAAACACGCTCTATGACATCAACATTCTCTAGCCACCTATGCTTACAAAAGCGTTTTGGAAAGCTAGATGAACCAGTTATTGATGTAAAATCTTCCCGTCTTGCTGGACTATCTTTGAAAAGCCAATACAAGGAGCTAAGAACCTGCTCGATATCCCAGTTTGCTGCAGCACTGCCGGCTCGAAATGCATTATGGACCTGGTGTAGACCACAGCTTCCAATGTTTAGCATATATATGCTTATGAGTCTCTTCTTCTATGTCCTTGGCTAGTAATTCATAGGTCTTCCAATTCACGTTTGGTCCATCCATCGATAGCTGGAGAATGCCACGAAGTCCGATGTCATCCCAACAACCACAAAGCTTTTCATGTAGATCAATAGCTTTGGCATGTCCAAGGAATTCTGATGTATAAAAACCTAGATGGACACACACACACACACGCATGCACACACACACACACACACACACACACACACACACACACACGAATTTCATTACAGCAGCACATTTTTTGTTCAATATTTTGAAAATACTTTGACTGGAAACTGTTGCTGCTTTAAGCAGTAATAGTTTCCAGTCAAATTATTTTCAAAATATTCAACAGCTATCCTATCAAAACACTATTAAAAGATCATAGGAGTTATCATAATCTAACATAGCCAGAAATATCAACATACATACAAACACACAGTGTGTCACACATACACAGGATTTCTCATTATAAAGGGACTTTTTGAGGGTATGTAGCCCCAAAATCTAGTTTGGGAACCGCATATTGTCTAGCAGTGGCTCAGTGTTTTTCAGGATGCAAGCCAGATATAAAATTCATTACAGCAGCACATTTTTTGTTAAATATTTTGAAAATAATTTGACTGGAAACAGTTGCAGCAATAGTTTCCAGTCAAATTATTTTCAAAATATTCAACAGCTATCCTGTAAAGTTGAGCTTGAGACACCAACATTCAGTTGTTGAGGGCCACCCCCACCCCACCACCCCCACCTTTAGATGACAAGTTAAAACCTGCACATATACACTAATTTATTTTAAATTTAATTTACCATAGCTGATCATAACGCCATAGCAACAGGAGGAATCCTCATTATTTTCACTCGATAATGCGCCATAAGAGACCTCGCGATACGAGAATGCTGTCGGGCAGTCAATAATATTTTACCATGACTCAGCGCAAAGTTGGGATCATCTAACATTGGGCGATATAAAATTGCCACGCTTCTAAATGATCGCCATAGAAACAGGAATTCATTATTTTCACTCGATAATGAGCCAACACAAAAGGCCTCGCGATACGAGGGCAAAGTTGGGATCATCTAACGTTGGGCGATATAAAATTGCTACGCTTCTAAATGATTCTGGTACTATTAATGTGAAAATGTAAAATATTCTTACCTTGAACCAAAGAAATCTGTAACTTTCGGCGCTGGCTTTAGACGAACTTCTGTCAGTGTCTCATGTTTTTTCCCCGGCATCTGGCTAACAAGAGCCGCTTCGCCCATATTCCCTATGTCAAACGACTTACTACAAACACTACATTTGGCACGCGAGTTTGATGTGTTGTCCGGTAAAATCCAATCCTTATATTTATCATTAGTTTCCCAAACACTAGCATATTTGCACTTTCCCATCTTTACTGTATCACAAAAAAACGCAATCTCGCAAATTATTTCATTGTTTCGGCTTCTAACACTCTGTACTATTTGACAGACGACTGCCGATTCACTCATTTTTATTGCGTTGTACTTGAACATGTTCAGAACCCGTATTGCAACAACCGCGAGATGTTCCCGGTAATAGGTGGTTTTCTATTGCAAGGCGAGACCGGGACCCAATCGAATTAGATTCTGGCAAGATTGGCGGAAACGCGAGATTTCGTTCGTAAACAAAAAGATTGCGTCTGAAAAATTAGGATTGCCGATATTTTAATTTTCCATACATTTCCATACCCGTTGGCCCAAAATTGGAATTTCCATACTTTTTCCAGCCCTGGAAAAGACTTTCCTAATTTTCCATACTTTTTCGAGACTTCCACACATGCGTACGAACCCTGGACTTTGGATCATTTTATGGTGGTTGCTTACATTCTTGACAGATTGTCTCAATATTGTGTTCTGAATGAGCATGCTAGATAATGGTTTATAATAGCATTTCTGAACACCTGTTACTCTCTGACAATTAGACTGGAGGCGGCTTTAGGTCGGCGATACCAATGTTCCTTCTTTTCGCATTATATACACCTGTGCAAAAGTTAAGCACCACCCTATTTTTACGCACATGCGAGGGTATATTCATGTGCTATGAAGAAAGCAATAGCATAAACATTCATGTACCCATCCATCTTAGTGCAAGAGGTAATAATGCAACTAGAGGAATGCTGATTATGATGGTGGGGAAACAGTATGTTTTTGTTTGAACTTGAAAACGAGGCCTGAATACGGTTACGTTGACACAACTGACAACTATTGCCCTACAGTTGACACACGTGGCTAGATTGTCATTAATGGTGTCTGAAAACGAAGTTTAACATCTGTGCACGAGTTTGAGACTGTTATTATTAATACCGGGTATATCCACCTTGTGCCTGGATGATGGCCTGGACACGACGTCTCATGCTGGTCACCAACCGACTGATACGCCATTGTGGTATTCGTTGCCATTCAAGATGGAGTGCGTCTGTTAATTCCTGTAGGTTCTGCACAGGAGGATCCCTCCTTCTCACCATGTTTCCCAGAATGTCCCAGATATGCTCAATAGGGTTCATGTCAGGGCTCCTTGCTGGCCATGGTAGGGTTTCGATGGCATTCTGGCGGAGGTATTCATGCACACCTCTAGCACGATGTCGTCGGGCGTTGTCATCCATGAATATAGGGTGGGTTCCAGGTGCATGATTTACAAAATGAGGGACCACAACTCTATCCAGTATGGAATCTTGTTATCTTTGTCCATTTAGTGTTCCAGGTACAGTCAACAGATCCAGCTTACAATCAAATGAGATGCACCCCCATATCATAACGGAACCTCCACCAAATGGAACTTCTTCCATGATGTTACGTTGGTCGTACGCCGTGCGTCTGGACCTCCATACACGAGTTCGACCATCTGTGGCATGAAGCAGGAACCGACTTTCATCGAACCAGTGTACCCGTCTCCAGGATCTCATGTTCCAGTGTCTTCTTTCGTTGCACCACCTCAGGCGCTCCTCTTTGTGGTGTGCAGTGAGGAGAGGACGTCTGACAGGTCTCCTTTTGACGGTAGACATTGACACTCTATTGCGCGTTTCCCATTGCTGGCTGAGCACTCTGCTATTGGTGAATGGAGATCTCCTAACAAGGCGTACTAGGGCTCGATCATCACGGGCAGTAGTCTTCTTCGGTCTTCCAGATCTAGGCCTGTCCTTCACCTCATTAGTTTGCCCATGTTTTGCAATCAAACGACTGATTACAGTATGGTTAATGTTCAGCTGTCTGCCAATCTCTCTGCATGACATACCAGTGGTATGCATGCCTATGATTTGCCATTTCACACGATCACTTAACCTTCGTCTTGCCATAGCGGTTCACAATCGAGAGCTAATTCTCTCTGTACAAATAAACCACGGTCATGAACACAAAATTCCTAATCTTGTCGCCTAAATCTGTATGTAATGTTCTACACCTCAAACTGGACTTTTACATAACTGAACACGTGTGCTGTTTCCCGCCACGCACGGACATCAAGCGGCATGAAGTCATGCATGCATGTGCATTTCGTACTTGGAATTATGTCAGCTAACGCGGGGACAAAAAGTATGGCAGCCTAGTTGTACCATCATGTTTCTACGTTCTATTGTTTTTGCTGGTGCCTAACTTTTGCACAGGTGTATATTAGCAATTCTCACTCGAAGTAAAGTTTGCTTATCCCCTAGGGTCTTTTCATATATTATCAATACTAGCGGTCGAATTAGTCAAAACATTCCCTTTTACGTAGTTATCTATGTCGAATAAAACTTTGTTCAAGTTCCCCCACCCTAATGCACAATGACATGTAAATGATCGCGCAGCCCTAACACCACTATGCCATAAGCAGTCCTCTCAACTCTCACACATTCAGCATGAGACTCACGCATTCCACTTCATTTTCACTCTCTCATCATACAACCACATGCAAATCTCACCCATCTGTCAAGGATGTGCATGACAATTTTGGAATTTTGTTCTGACGCCTCCCCCCCCCACCCACCACCAACCCACCGGGCTGGGCCCAGGTGGGAAAAATTGGCCAGTAATTATCGATTGTAGTGCACCTCCTGCTAGACCATTTCAGATAGAAACTTGAACCTTTGGCGATGATTGCACATATGGACAGGGATATGCATCAATTTTGGCATGACCCCAGGGGTACGGCTGTGGGGGTGAGAAATGTGGGGTAAAAAATTAAAAAATTTCCAACGGTTGTTATGTCACATATCATTTTTAAGCCAATGACTATGTACAGTAAAAGGAATTATTTTGATCTTGGGTCAAACTGAGTGTAGGGGCGGGGTCAAAAGGTCAAAATTGGGCACCCATCCATTGTAACGCAACTCTTCGCGTACCATTTCAAACAGAAATTTGAAACTTTGGGGATAATTACACCTATGGGCAAGGATGTGCATGACACATTGGAATTTTGATATCACCCCCAGGGGCTGGGGTTGGGGAGATGTAGGGTTGCACGATTATTCAATTTTCATAATCGCGATCATTTAATACAAATAATCGCGATCATACGATTAATCATGAACTACTGTATTTTGCTTAATTGTAGCCTATGCTCTAATAGAAGCCCACCCCCTAACTTTGACATATGAGCTCCAATGGTTTCTTAGCAGTTTCAGAATGGCAAAACTCTGTATTAGAATCCCACCCCCTAACTCAGCAGATTGTATAGGAAAATTTTTTTAAGAGCAAATTTGTAAGAATAGCGTGTATGCTAATAACAATCATGTCACACAGGGTGTGTTTACTTCAGACCTATCTCTGCCCTGATACATTTCCGGCCCCTCTAGAAGTCAATACAGGCCTCGGATTTATAAATACTAATAGTAGGCTTGCGCGATTTTTCGATTCAATCGTGAAGTTCAATTTATTATTAAAATCACGATTTTTACGATGTAATTGAGGAAAAATCGGAAAATCGTCAAAAATTTCATGTTTTTTTAAAATCCGATGTGTGTACTTTTCCGTCGCATTTTATCAGTACATGAGTACAATTATAATCGATTCACGCCTGTGTTCATTGTGTTTATATCCCTCAGTGCCGAATAATTACTAATCACAACACAAAGCGCTACAATAAACAACTAACAATAGCGAGGTAACACCTTTGTCACTGACAAAACCAGTTAGTTACTCCGTCGAATCGCCATATAATTTTCTTTCGCTGCAGACCCTGAGTCTGTCGGCATTCCAGGTTGTTTGATTTTGAACTGTTCGTTCTGTTGATTACTCTTAAATGTGAATCGTACATTCTGAAAGCAACTATAAACTGCTCTATAGGACGAGTTTACACCGTTACACTCGTACCCACTCAAAGCTCCCATCCTATGTATGTGGATTGCCCAGTATCCCTCTGGGTACTAATATTAACGTCTTCGCATTACTCCGATAATGACATAAGCTCGTCCTACAAAGGGAGGCTATAAGCGGAAGCTGATACATCATGTAACTTATATTTTTTTCTCGGCAACATTTTATCTCAAATTTTGATGAAATAAATAATGTTTATTAAATTACGCGTATACGCAATATTTAGGCGGTCCCAATTAATAATTTCACTCCCGCGATGATGGGTATAAGGTATACATTAAGCATAGACGTAGGATGGTAAGAATTTGAACTTTTTCTAGAAACAAGTCACATTACCCCGATTTATATACTTTTAGGAATCTGGACCTACGATTTAATCGAAAATCGCGAATTTTTTTTATGAAATCAATCGCGATGTTTCAAAGCAAAAATCGTGCAAGCCTAACTAATAGTAGGCCACGTATGTTCAAGATATAATAAAGTTTATTCCGCACTCTTGTAATCAAAATGCGTATAAA
Organism: Chaetoderma sp. LZ-2023a; assembly: GCA_034401795.1. NCBI lineage: Eukaryota > Metazoa > Mollusca > Caudofoveata > Chaetodermatida > Chaetodermatidae > Chaetoderma > Chaetoderma sp. LZ-2023a. The sequence goes on from CM067373.1 coordinate 108,092,194, forward strand.
ACAGTCTTGGCGTGATTAAATACCTTCCTTATTATAAATATATTTTAAGACCAAATTTATGTGCCAAACAAGCACGGGAGAAAATGTGCATCAATTTTGTAACGCTGATCAATATTAAATGATTCAAATTGAATTATTACGAAAGACAATATAGCCGGCTTCTTAAGTTGGCGAGCCAGCGGCTCTTTTGCGATGGGAGGCGGCGTGTTCTCGCGAGATATTATACGCTAATGGGAGTTTATCAAACTGGTACCCGTTATTCAGGTCAGTATAATACTCAGTTCCTATCGCGCAATGATAATATATAGAATTCCCGAGTTCCGAGTCCCCGATTCCAGAATATTTATATCCGAGTACTCGCTCTAAAATAAACTCTTCAACTGGAGGCGAATCACATGATTTGTATTTTTTTGCGATGCCATTTTGTATCAAATTGTGGATTAATTTTGATTTAATAAACAACCTTTACTAAAGGATATGCAATATTTAGGCGCTCAAATCAAATAATTTCACTTCCCCGGTTATGTTTTGAGGTATACATTAAACACAGGCGTAGGGGGTGGGAATTTTTATGGGAGAAAATGCGTTGAATTTCCCTGGTATCAGTTTTAGAACACTTTTGGGAAACTCTCTAATATAAGCCCACCCCATTTCTCAGAGATGTTGGGTTGGAAATTGAACACCTATTGTCCTAATAGAAGCCTAAGCTTCAACTAAGCGAAATATTACGGAAATTCAATGCATTTTCTCCCTAAGTATTGACTTATTTATTTAGTTTATTTAATCATTCACACATTCAGCCGATCACCAGATGTTTGTTCCATGATTGGTAACGCGAGCAGAGTTTCACAAGCGTAAAAGTGTCTTGACAAAAATTTCAACATGGCGATTATACGATTATTTAATTTTATAATCGTCCACGATCATTTTGAATTATATAATCGTGATTAATCAAATAATCGAAAAATCGTGCAACCATAGGGAAATGGTGGGCAAAAAATAAATTTTATCAGATGTGGTCACGTCACATATCATTTTGAAGCCTGTAGTTAGTAGACTACAGTACAATAAATTATTTTGTTCTTGAGTCAATCTGACAACAGTGGCCAGGGGTCAAATGGGCAAATGCCAATTGTAGTGGAACTACGCGCACACCAGCTCAGATAGAAACTTGAAACTTCAAATGGGGATCATTGCATTTCATTTTGAAACCCATTACCCATTGAAACTACATTTCAAGGAATTTATTGTGTTTTGGGTCAAAGTGAGGGTAAAGCTCGAAGTGGTGAATGCATGGGGATTTGCAATGGCATGCCATCAACTGCGCATTCTAGTTTTGTATGTTTCTATGAGGTCTCTCCTGACTCGACGTTGTTTTAGGGTTTGTAGACCAAGTGATTTGAGTCGTTCTTCATGTTTTGTTTCCTAGACTTACTACCAATTTGGTGCATCAGTGCTGTACCTGTTCTAAGTGGTAGATGTCTTTGACAAGATATGGAGATCATGCCTGAACACAATATTCCAGATGCAGGCGGACATACGTCTTGTATAAAATAAGGAATGTTTCTCGGTCGAGATGATTGAATGCTCGTTTGATTTGTCTCATGACATGCATGGCTTTATTTGCTGCTTTTAAAGACTGCATAGATGGTTTGAGGTCATTTTTTATCCATATTCCTAAATCTTTTTCTTCAGTTGTTATCTGCAATGTATGTGTTTCGCGTTTGTCTTTCATGGTATAGTTATGCAGTTCATTATTATGAACTCGGTGCATTTTCTTTCATTTGTTAGCATAAAATTTTAAACGCCACTGGTCTTACCATCCATTAGGCACTAAGATAGTTTTGGTTATTCTGTAATTTTTCACTATCCGAGTCATCTTTGATATGCGTCCACAGTTTTGTCTCATCTGCAAACATTTTGATGTTGCTTTGGATGTTGTCTGGAATGTTACTAGACATGAGACTGTTACTAGGTAATCACGCCATAGTACTTACCATCTTGGAGTTGGAGACCATATATTTTACTATTTTATGGGAATCGACTTTTTGCACCTCAGAGCGCTTCTCAGAGAATGTAATTTTTTTATTTTCCCCAGGACACCCATCATAGGGAAGCTCACAAAGTTCAAAGTTGATAGGCAGATGGGAGAGCCGTAGTCAGACCGTGGCTTTTTGTAGATCTATCTATACTAGTTAATCTATTAACAACAGCCCAACTAAATCAAACTTAACAAAATGACAATGCCTAATATCATCCACACAAAACACAGTAAACCAGTCATCTAACAAATAGCTATGCAGGGCGGAGTGCAATCTGTTCTAAGTGTAGGCGGCACACCGCAGCTAACGGTGTGGATCATGCTCTTCTCCACCAAAACTTAGCACAGCTTACACTTCAATCATGACCCCCACCTCCCCCATTAATAATCAATAAGAAGGCAAAAATATTGTCCGTAACCAAACAGCTAGAGACATAAACTAAGTCATGTAAGTGTTAAATAAGTAACTAACCTAATATCAGACACTTCTTTCCAAGACTATAAAGTAAAATAATTGTACACATGTAAATAGATTGCATTCTTTTCTGTATAGTGTAAAGCCTTGGCTTATGTTCCGAGATTTTTGATATTTGATTAGTTGGTTTCTGATTATTTCGTGATTATGATGGACTAACTGTGTATGTTTTTAACATATTTGCATGCATGAACGTGGGATTGAACCAAACAGCTAGTGCCTGGATGTGAAAGCTTAGCAGCATAAACCGATACGACTGATCTTATTTACTAATTTAGTTATTACTATTAGTGAAAAAATGTTTATGAATTCCGAAAACAGGTAATATATTATTTTATTTTAATTATCAGGACTGATACCTAGGCCTGGTGCCTTTGATGAAATATGTAAGAGCTGCTGTGCTAACTCTATGGCCTTTGACCAGTTTTCTTCTTGTCTACATTTTTCTATCTCTGATGCAAGCCTAGAAGGCTTGAGTTTCGCTGTCATTTTGGCATTTGCCCCATTTGTTAAGCAAGCCCATTACTTAAAGCTGAACTATCATGATAAGTTCAAAGGCGCTTTATTTCATGGTTTTTTCTATACATGTAAATATAATCTAAACAGGCAGTCCATCAAAGGCATGGCCTATTGAGTGATGGACTCCTTACACACATTACAAGACATTTATACATTAACATATATATGAGACACAAGACAGTGGCACAGAGACAGAATGCGGAAAAGCTACCTTGATATGAAAACTTTTACAGGGACTTGACTACCTTTCTGGGATTATTAGCCAGTAAATTAACCTATTTGGGGATTGTATTAGCCATACAGATTTTCGGTTAGAAAGAATATGAGTCTCGCCTCAGACTTATAATGTACAATACATACATACATACATACAAACATACACATACATACACACATACCAGGGTTTCAACAAACTTCTAAATACAGGAAGTCTGGGATTTTGGGGTAATGCTATTGGGAGTCCAAGCTAGAAACATGAAGGTCTAAAATGGTTCAAATACAAATAATTTGGTTAAAATCATTGTTTTTAGAGATATCATGGCCAATAATAGGAAGTCCAGGACTATTTTGGTTTGTTTTGTGGAGTTCGGGCATAAACTTTGATATATATGTCATATATACATGTATTTAATACATATGTCTTCCATTAAGCAGTGGGTGGGTAGGGCTGTCCCTTCTTTGATGTGTACATAGATATATGCCACTATGTGCACAAACATAAAACACACGACATTCAAACACATATTTATGGCATTAATATTTAAATACACTCATACACATTTACTGACTTAATTAAACATATATTATACATATACTCCCTAATTACATTATTATCTCATTTTATTTAAATTTAGTTTGGAGTGGTTTATTATTATATAGGACTTTTGTATGCTACTGGGGGTAGGGTGGGGTGGGGGCAGAGAAGAGCTCATCACTGTAATATAAAGTTGAGATAGTTAGAGTTGTTAAGAATCGATAGATGCGTTGATCGTATGTGGGCTATTTAGGTGTAGTAGTAGTGAAAGTAAACTGTGAAGTATGTTTGTGTTTAGACTTCTTACTTCAATTATTAGGTTAGGTTAGTTTATCTATAGTGGTGGTGGTGGTGGTGGTGGTGGTGGTGGTGGAATGTCTTAGGATTGTATTATTATTAATTAGCAGAGAATCTGTGACCATCAGCTATAAATATATTAATTTAGTATGTGTCGATCATAGATTCCCTGGCAATCTTCTTAAAGGAGTTCAGGTTTAATATACCATCGCATATTTTTGTACTGGTGCTGTTCCATAGTTGTATGGCTGCTATTGTAATTCGTCGTTTTCCTATTTCTGTTCGTGTAAATTGAGTGTGTAAATTGTGTTTTGTCCTAGTGTTGTGTTTGTGGATGTCGGTGTTTAGTGTGAAATTGGAGGCTATGGATTGTGGTAATGTATTGTGATGAAACTCCTTTACAATGGTGTACATCTGTAGTTTGCCTATGTCCCTTAGTTCTAATAGCTTTTCTGACTTGAATATATTCTGGCCTTTTGCTGGTTTAGAAAAGAGTTTTAGTGCCTTTTTCTGTAGACTTTGTAGTTTTGTTAGGTGCTTTTGTGTGTATTCGTCCAGATAGCGTTACAGTAGGTGAGATGCGGAAGAACAAGGGTGCAGTATAGAGTTTTAATTGTAGCTGGTGTCGTGTAAGGTTTCAGTCTTTGTGTGACACTTATGCCTCTTGCCACCTTTGCTGTTACCATCTCGATTTGTTTAGCCCAGGTCAAATGTTTATCCAAATATACTCCCAAGAATTTGGCAAATAGGGCCTACTCAATTTCTTTTTCGTTTATGTAGATTTTTGGAATTTCATCTTTTTTTAGTTTGAGATTTGTAAATATCATATAATTTGTTTTGTCAACATTCAACGATAATTTGTTTATTGAAAACCAGTCAGTAATTTCTTCCGTTTCCTTGTTTGTTTTCTGTATAAGGTGTCTATGTTGTCATCGCAGCAAAAAGCATTTGTGTCATCAGCGAACAGTATTAATAACATGTGCTTGCATATGTTAGGTAGATCATTCATGTAAAGAAGGAACAGCAATGCGCCAAGAATAGATCCCTGAGGAACACCACAAGTTAATTGCCTGCTTTCAGAGCATATCTCATTATATTGTACGCATTGTGTTCTTTTACTTAGGTAGTTCTGGAACCAGGTGAGTGCACTGCCTCGTATACCATAATAGTGATAAAACAGTTTCAATATTGTAAAGGATATTGGAAGGATATAATCCTATGATCAAGAATATGCTGGACATATGTACCATATGCCCTAAGCTCCATGACACTCTTCATGCAGCTGCTACTGCCTCATCAATGCAGATTATCCAAAAACGCCAGCGGCCTCTCCGGCTATGGAATAATGAAATTGCTGATGCCATCGCAGAAAGTAAAATAGCTCTCCATAATTAGAAGACCTGTAATAGACTATCAAACCAAAACCACCCAGCCTCAGCCCAAAGATCTAGAGCCAAAAAGCTACTGCGCCAGGCACAAAGAAGATCAGTAACAGACAAGCGTAACGCTGACATCCAAACCCTACTGTGTGCCAGAGGGAATGATAGAAGACTATTCTTTAAGCCAATCCACAAACAGCGAGGCTGTAGAGTACCTAAAGTTACATAACTCAAGGTCCAGAAAGATACATTCCCAAAAGAGGGATGGTATTCACATTTCTCGCAGCTTGCCATCCCACCAAATATCCCAGCTGATATCCATAGGAAAGCAGAACTGGAGTTTGATGAACTGGTGCTATCTGACATTGCAGCAGGAGAAAATGAAATGATCCAATTCACATGCAGTGAAGTAGAGCAAGCAGTCAAGCGGTTAAATAGCGGCAAAGTCTCGGATACTGATGGCACCTCAGCCGCCGAACACCTAGAAGGAGGTGGGATTGTAACCATGCACCTGCTGACCTTAATCTTGAATGCTATTGGCAAACTTAAAGCCATTCCAGACACCTTCATGGTAGGCCAATTAACACCAGTCTATAAGGAAAAGGGCAATCCTAACCAATCTACACCCTATCACGGTATTACAGTAACATCAACCATTTGTAAAACTCTAGAAATGCTTCTGAAAGTCTGCATCCAACAGACAGTACTTAAAACACAACACCCTCTTCAGTTTGGATTTACATCCAGGTTGACGCCAATGTACAGCGCACTGATGCTCCAGGAAGCTACCTCTGAATCACGAATCAAGAACCTTAATACATACGTTGCTCTCCTTGATGCCAAGTCAGCCTTCGATGTAGTAAACCACACATGCCTTGCACGTAAACTGTATCTTGCTGGAATAGAGGGAGCCACTTGGACCCTCATCACAGACCTTCACAAAAATGCTACCACCACAGTGAAATGGCATGGTGAGTGCTCAGAGCAAATTCCGTTCAGGCAAAGGAGCATATTATCAAAAGACCTGTACAAACTGTACATCAACAATCTGCTCAACTGCCTAGCTGCCACTGGTAGTGGTGCCTATATTGGGACTGTACACTCGGCGGCGCCGACCTGTGCTGACGATGTCAGCCTAATCGCAAACAGTGAATAGCAGCTACAGCACCTGATAGACACATCAAGCTATTACAGCACCTACGAGTTCTACGAACTGCAGCCAGCGAAATGTGCCATCCTATCACACTGTAAACAGGAGAAGCCAGCATTTACTCTAAATGGGGAACTGGTATCAGCACCAGGCTGTGCTCCCCATCTGGGAATCCAAAGGAGTGATCAGATTGCTAGTGCATGGCTCGTTGATGAAAACATAAAAGAGGCAAGACGAACAGCTTACTCTCTCATGGGCGCGGGACTCCATGGCATCAATGGGATAACACCAAATGCCAGTATGCACCTGATTGAGATATATGTCCTTTCTGTACTACTCCACAGTTTGGGCATTCTCATCCTTAACAAGACAGAAATTAATCTGCTAGACAAATTCTACCGCAAACTACTACTTCAAATATTAGGCCTTCCAGACGGGACTGCGTACCCATCACCTTATATCCTATTCGGCACCCTACAAGTTGAGGCTCGTATACATATGTTGAAGCTCATCATGACCAGAGATATCTGCTGAAACAAGGAAATGCTTCTATTCGAAGTAGCTGTAAGACAAAGTGTTATGAGAGGCTTTGACCAGGAGAGCTGGTTTGCAGACATACGCAGGATATTGGCAAGGTATGAGCTGCCATCCATCAATGAACTCATGGACAGCCCACCAGGAAAATGTGCCTGGAAGACCACTATCAGAACCACCATACACAAACAATGGTCTGCGCATCTCAACCCACAACTGCAGCTGTATCCCTCGTTGGAGCACGTCCAGCACTATCCAATTAATTTCTGCTCTGCACATCCAGCAGTTGACTCTGTTACTACATCACCTTACGATATATGCCTACTTGCAGTACAACTACTGCTACTGACAGGATGTTACATTCTTCAGGGGAACACAGCTAAGTTTAGCCGCTACAATGTTAATGCAACCTGCCTACTATGTAATGGTGAACCCGAGGACTCTCAGCACTTTCTGACTGCCTGCACCGCTCTAGCTGAAATTCGTATGAAATACCTCAATTTGATCCACTCTAGCCTATGTACCACGTGTAACACCAACACCCACAACATCTGGACCAACAACAGCATCCTAACATCATTCCTGCTCGATCCTTCTACATGTATGTCTAACAAACCAAGCTGCAACTGCCATCATAAACTAGAAATGTCAGTGCGACAATACTTCTACACACTACATCATCACAGGACCACAAATCTCGCAATTATAAACAGTAATAAATAGACCAGGTAATTCATACACAAGTCTGCTTCTACTTTTGTCATTTTTGCATTTTACTCGCTCGCGAGGTGCTCCCATGTATGGGAGGGATTTCCGAAATGAACTGAACTATTGTAGCAAAATTATCGGATTTGACGCTTCCATTATCTAAAACAAGAAATAGACATGGGAATGGATTCTCCAACGCCAAAGCAGTGATACTAATAACTATGTAGAAGAGTTTCCACAAATTAATAGTGACTACGAATTTTGAAAACTTGCTAGGAAAAACACTGCAAAGGCATAATGTAACCATGACCGTTTAAGAATCTCTATGCACCCAGAACTATTTTTAGATCCACCTCAGAATGTAAAACCTATGATCCTTTTAAACAAAGGCAAATATTAGGACATGTGGAAGCACCTTCATGCCATAAACTGGAACTGCATGGAAAAATTAAATGCAAAAGAAACATGGGGCTTTGCACAAAACAGGTTAGAAGAAATAAAAACACCTTTCCAAACTGCAACTATGCCGCAAAATTTGTAGATGAAGATGATCCTATCCCACCAAAGTATAAACCACGTGGAAGTGCTGGAGTGGCGACCATATGGCATCAATCAATATCGCGCCACATTTATGTCCTACCTGATGGTAGTAACAGAATACAAGTTATTCGACTAAATGCAGCACCACGACCTATCATATTCATTAATACATATATACCTGTAGAAGGAACGAAAGACAAGAGCACCAGCTATCAGAAATAACCAATCAGTTTTCAGCAACATCAAAAATCCTATGGATGGGTGATCTAAATGCTGTACTGCACAGAGATAAATCAACAAAGAACAATAACCTGCTTAAGCAGTTCTGTAGAGAATCTGGCTACCAAGTATCACCACCGATGCCAGCCGAGTCAACATACCATCATTTTGTAAATAATACAACTTCACAGCTTGACTTCTATCTAGAACCATCTAATCAGAACAGTCCCATCACAAGCAAATTGCTATAGACTCTCGTAACCCTATAAATGGCAGCATACATGATGCGGTAACAGCTGAAGTCTATGTCAACATAAGCAAATCTGGGCAGCATTCCAATCTTCCTAATAGGCCAACCAGGCAGCGTATCAGATGGGAAAAGATTGATAAACACAAGTACAGAAAGATAACTGCACAGCGGCTGAAGTCTGTGATCAGTACAGCAGGATACAACCCACAAGCAGAGTTACTGCTTCAGAGGGTAAACGACATTCTCCAGAAAACCGCAGCTGAACTAAGCCCACCTTTAAGAAAAATTACTAGGAAACGAAATTACAAATGGAACTAAAACAATGTGTCAGTAGAGCTAAAGGTGCTAATTTGAAATGGAAAAATCAAGGCCGTCCAAGAGAGGGTGCAACATGGATTGAGAGAAATATGAATAAAAAAGAACTAAGAAGTATGCAATGGCAGTTAGAAGTTGAACACCGGAATAGCCTCCATAATGAAATCATGAATTACAACCTACATGATAGAAACAAGATGTTTAAAGTTATCAGAAAACTTCGGAATGATAATCCAGCACAAGAAGCATCCTAAACCTTACGGATTATCCATCCTCAAATGAACCCCAAGTAGACTGCTGGGCAGAATACTTTGAGCAGCTAGCAACTCCAATAGATAGTCCTACCTTTGATTCAGAAATGATTGCATCTACTGAACTGAAACATCTTCTATTGGGCATGATTACTTCTACATCAGATCCACTTTCTCACGTATATATATATAAACATATTAGAAAGCTACACCTTGGAAAAGCATCAAGATGTACATGGAATCTCAGCAGAACATATAATGTACGCCTCCTATGAGATCGTGAAAATTCTTACTCTGATAATTAATGATGTCCTAAGTGCAGGAAATATACCAGAATCCATGAAGATCGGATTAATTACTCCAGTTCCAAAGAAGGGAAAATGTACATGAACACCAGATAACTACAGGCGTATAACTGTAGGATCGCGTCTAGGGAAAGTTGTTGAAAAGGAAATCACAAAAAGAATAAGACCAATACTGAATCAAAGCAAGAGTAAACTGCAAATGGGATTTACTGTAAACTGATCATCTACAAATGCTGCCTTCATTTTGAGTGAGACTATTGCAGAAGCCAAAGATACAAAAAGTGATCAACACATAGTATTCATGGATGCCAGCAAGGCCTTTGATATTGTAAATCACAAAGGACTACTTATACCATATATAACCTGGGAATAACAGGGAAACTATGGACAATTCTTAACAACATGTACACAGATATAACATCAGCTGTCAAATGGAGTGGTAACATTTCCAAAACAATCACCGAGAGCCAAGGAATCAGACAGGGTGGTGAATCGTCCGCTGATCTATTTAACAGCCGCAGTAATCCATTATTTCAAAAATATGAAGACCATTCAGCTGGATTCAGAATTGGAAATATTTCAACATGCGCTGTCATGTGTGCAGATGATCTTGCTCTGACATCTACCACTCCAACTTCAATACAACTTCTTACCAATGAAGCACAGATAGACGCAGCTAATGACTTCTACCTCTTCAGCAGTACTAAAACAAAACACATGGCAATGGGAAGTATGTAGATCGCCGGGTAGTGTCGGGCCGTTCCGACGTCTCATGTTGACTCGCCGCACCGACGAGTGATGACGCTGGTTAGCATCCGGTCTCGGGGTGACGGACCTTGAACGAGACTGCCCTGCGGGAAACAAAAACCGGCTCCTAAGGTCGGTGGAACTCAATCGTTCCGGTGGGGCCATGCGACCATTGTCGCGAACATTAAACACTACAGTCTCATCCCAAGAGTTTGTGTCACCAGTGTGCCTGTCCATAGCAATTTCGTGATCTATGGACTTACAAGATTTGATTTGGTGACCTAATAATATAAGTCTGTACAATGAGTTTACCTAACTAATTGAAAAATATGCTACATAAAACTACAATAAGAGCATACGAAAATACAAGACATAGAGGCAGGTAGATGAACTTTTAAACATGGGGCTCCCGGCGGTACCACACAGACTCGTAGGTCCGCAGAGGTATCCCCGCAAGGGAGGCTCTCGTACGCGAAACATAGCTATTTAACTTAATATAAGTTATTATACCTCTAAGCTAAAAGGAAGAAGGCTATCTTAGACGAAAAGTGATGTGCCTCATGCGGGCACTACTCCTAGTGCTAGTTTGCGTGAGGAGTATTATCCTGGCGTGGACCGTCGTCGCTGATGGCACGGCTTAAAGCGGGAGAAGAATAGTAGGCAAAAATGGGCCCACTCTAATATTTCAAACAAAAATGCTGTAGAAAGAAAAGACCATACCTAGTGAGATTATGACTATAGGGGTGTGTACTGTTTTACATGAAGACGGAACGGAAGATTCCTGATGGATTCCTTCGTCACCGTCTTATGTGATTCCTAATATGCTGAGTTAGTAGTTGCCGCTTTATTTCTATGGGCCTTCTGCTTTGCTTAATTCCTTTTAGTTGTTTTCAAAACAAGAATTAGTTTAGGCCGCAACTGGCCGATATCTACCTAGCTATTAGACACGGCTGTCCGGAGAACAGATGCCCGAGGACATCAATACTGTAGACAGCGCTCATACATGTTACTTAGTGGAATCTTCGAACTGGGTGAGAATCCGGACATTCCGGTTCGCAACCACATGAAACATTACAAGACATAGTTTACATTTCACGAAGGCATTATTAGGCCATATCTCCTATCGTTATGGTGGGGGTAAGAGAGACGAATGCACACCGTAAATGTCCTTCCCGTAAGGGCGTGGCAGATCTAAATATCATGCCCAGACATTTTAACAGAATTCCGTGAGAATACGTATCACGCCCGTCACTGGGTCCTATGGAATTAACCGTTTAACCTGTCATTAGGTTTATATACAAGTTGCCAGTTTTGCACTGCGGTGCGGGAGGGTTGTCAGTAAATAAAATAATAATTAATACATGTGTTTTCGCAGTGCTTCACTACATTGGCTTAAAGTGCTAACTACTAAGTATCCGAAGATACGCGGGGAGGTGTACGTGATACCGCACCCTAGCCATCACCGCTCGGAAACCCCAATAGTTTCCCAGAGTCGGATCAGCCCATGGCATGGATAGGGACAACCAAACAATTAAGAAGCCACACAGCTAAGAGGAATATGAAGAGAGACAAAATCTGAGAGCTATGAGTCTTACCGGAGTGCGGGGATAAATTATTGCACTACCAGAAGAGAAGAATATATTACACAGTATGTAATGAAGAAAGTGTCTCTAATCATTTTGAACCTATCCTATCAAGTTGAATAGAAAAGGTTTAGTCGGTAGCATGCCGGGCTAAACAGAGTTATAGCATGGACAGCGACCTCAGTGAAAAATTGTTGGTGGCGGGAGAAAATACTGCATATATAAATGTTGCTGTATAGTGTTTCCTACATGCACTGCAGTCCTATATTTTCTATAACTTAAGCAAAACAAGTTAACGAATGGCCACTGGCCATATACATACATAATCTAACCAGAACAATCAATACAGTGTCGAACGATTAAGATATATATATCAATACAGGTTACCGAAGCTACTAGAGTGCGGTTAACAACACACAGAGGAAAATGAAAATAACTATTTAACAAATACAGAAATTATAACTATTGGTCCTAAGACCGTCATGGTTCCTTTTAGTCATCGGAACCGTTAGTACGGATACGAGATAATTAACAAAACCTATATAGAGAAATAATTAAATGGTAAAGTATAGTTACTTGAATACTTGGTAGTCATTCCCAAGTTAGGCTACCGTGTCACTGAAATTGACACGTCAATCCGTAGTCGACGTGAGATGATGCGCTCTCTGGAAGCTGGAAAGTTCCCACAGGCTGGTTCCCACAGGTTGGTTCCCGTAAGCTGTTTTGTGGAAACAAGAGTCCCGTAAGAACGTTCATGGTGGGAGTGCATCACTTAGTGCCGTAGGCCTAATGGAATGTCTAACGAGCAGGCAGTAAAAGATACGATAGTACTACATGGTGAAGAAAGTTCCCATACACTGATGGCATGAATGGAAGGTGTAAACAACCTGATCACTAGCGGGGGTTGTTAGAGGCAAATGAAGATACAAAACAAAGCTTCATGGTGCTGGGTACGTCAATCAGCTCTGAAGATGCACCGAGAGTTTACTTGCTGCGGTCGAAAGTTGAAAGAACCTACACGATTGGTGCGGCGTTGTTTGAAATACCACTTTTAGGCGAGTCATCCATCAAAGAACATCCTGCCTCTACATCTGTAGACTCACATATTCAGGCCGCAAAGGCCTCACCGCAAGTTTGTGTTCCGAATGTAGATGTAGTATTCGTGAATGACTATCGAAAGTTCCAAATTACTCCCGTAAATGGGGAGTTACAAAATTGTGTTACTGCGGCGGGTTGGAAACTGCACACTACTGGATAAGAATCCGACTCATAGCGAAGAAAGACGCGTATCGCGCTTGATAATAGTTGATACAGCTCCAACCTGTTCGGCCCCTGGCCGAGGATGCTCTCGATCACTGGATCGCTTCTCCTTTTATACTCTCCATGACTTCACAGTCGCAGGCTTCATCCAATCATCGTTCGAGCAACAGCCAATCTGCACACAGCTAATAATAGCGTCGTCGAACGTTCTAGAACACTCTAGAAGCTTTATGCCCACGTGGTTATGACGTCAGGGCAATATTTTGAAGATAATCAAGAAGAGTTTTCCTGGATAACTCAGCCATTTCTCAACCGATTTTGAAATGGTTTACAGATTTGGAAAGCCCGTCGAATTCTGGTCTTGATTAATGGCTTAGCTGGTACGGCAGGTACACGACCGGTCGATCCGAACTACACCACCCCCTCCTAGTTTGACATCCGTGGCAAACGATCATGCATAGCGGATCGACGCACGGACATACGCTAGGCAGGAATCATAGACTTCCTGGGTAGGTGTGTGGCCGGAGAGGAGTAGTGACGCATAGACGTGTATTCAAGAGACAGAGCACATAGGGGTGCCAAGAAGAGGGGAGGCATACTTTTAGTTTTCAATTTTTGACCTGGAATTATTTTCCAGGTCTTTCTTTTTCTGTGTTCTTTTTATTATTAATATTACGGTGCGTGCTATAACTTTATTTAGTATATGATCCTAAACAATAGCTTGAATGGGTGTTCCCATTAGAGCGGATAATCATAATCTCCGCAAAGAACACCCAAGCTCCAACGTACCACAATTTAAGTTTATAAATTTATATAAAATATAATAACAAAAAGACAAGGTAATAAATATTACCTATGTAACATACCCTTATGAGGTATGTTTTTATTAATCACACCGAATTACTTGCGTACCCCGGGTAAATAAAGGGGCACACAACACGTATCACCAAGTATTATTATTATATATATCTAAAATATCTATTTGCGGCCCAGCCTTGTGGGTCCGCAATGGGCAGCTCTTACTGACCCCATATCCGTCCTGACGTCTAAGACAGGAAGAAAATTAATAAGAAAAATAAGATATATAATAATAACTTAAAACTGGTTTAGCCCTGTAGGTGGGGCTTAGAATACACCTTCCGTATCTTCTGCGTGTCGTAAGAGGCGACTAAAGGAGGTAATGGTGAGGTAAGCCTGACAGAAACCTCGAGTGCTGAAGACGGAGGTTCCAGACCGCACAGCGCACTCTAATAAACCATGGATCCATGCACAACATTAGAGTCTGCAGTGCTCATTTTGTATGAGACACAACCGGACACCTACAGTGTGCGGCTGTGTAGGATAACCGTAGTCATCCTAGGGACGGGATTCAATTGATCTAACATATATAATAAGAAGAAAGTATGTCAAAAATAAAGTAATAATTAACACATTTCCACGAATCGCCTATTAACATTTCTGCTGAATTACACATGATTACACCTCAGCAGCGAAATTTCCCCATCGAGTTTGGGTCCCGTGACCAACGGTGGTAGGTCGCGGTGAATGCACTGTCATTGCTGAAATGCTCTCATCATTATTATTATTGGCACTGTCAGAAACATCCGAAGTGATGGTGGCGGAAATATGGGCATCCATGATGTCCCTCACAGTTACCGCTGGTTCCAGGATATCCGTCCGTGTAGCAGCGGCAGTACTAGTAGTTGCCAATGTTGCTGATGCGGTGGTGACGGGAGCTGACATGATGATGGCGGTTGTAGCTGGCGTGGTGGTTGCTGTAGTTGTTGTGGTGATGACATGGTGCGGGAACGGACACAGCATGAGAAGACATCTTTCGGAACTTAGCGTACTTTGGCAGATGACTAGCAGTAATGTTCGGTACGGGGTGGATATCCTGTGTGTGGGCGATCCACTTTTTTCCTGCGTATGGACATTCTGGCATGGTTCCCTTCCTGACTGCTGGGTCAGAAAGGCAAGGAGGCGGATGCTGAATAACACGGGTCGGAGTTACGCTGATTGTCACAGGCTGTGATGGTCCCGGTCCTTTGTCTATGGTAAGCTCCGGTGGAGATGGAGACTGCAGATAACTTGAAATGTCTATCTCCGCAGGTGTCGTAATCACCACTGAGATTGGCTGACTGGCTGTTACTGTCTGTGATTCTACGGTGGCGGGTGTGGTAACCGTAGCTGACTGGCCAGTAACTGGTGCGGGAGCTGCCGCACTGGATTTTACAGGAGATTTCAGCTTCCTACTTTGCTTCAGGACCGGTGTGGATGAAGTGATAGGTACCGGCGTAACATTTCCAGATGCGACTGCGGGCAGAATTGCACATCTGGCTGTCGGTACGTTACTTGCTGTAGCCGAGGGAAGACAATGTCCACCGGGATATCTACGCATGGTGTTTTTCGTGCAGGCCATTTTCTCGGTTGGGAGAACCTTGACCGGGAGCCGAGATTCGAATCGAGTGGCAAGAATGGCACGATCCTCGTTCTCTTCCCCAGGAACTAACATCACTTCCAACACATGATGATGATGACGGAGCGCGTGAGTGATCCCGTAGCGATTAGCGGTGTAGAGGTACTGGCACGTCACACAAAAGGCTGACTGGAAGAGATGATCCTTATTAATATGAAGGGTGCGGTCGGATTTCCTAGTGAAAGTTCTGGTACATGGCTCTCCGCTAGTCAACAATGAGTTACACGGGAACCGCTTCGAAACTGGCACCGATTCTTCTTCTTCGGAACCCGACAACGCGAGATCTTCAAGAAGTGACATCTCATTCCCACATGGTAGTTAGTTGCGGGAAATTCAAAACCTAATGCCCTATCTCTTCATGGTTTATAGCTTTCCAGGCCAAATATAATAACAAAATAATAAGAAGAAAAACAGCAGAATTTAGTTTGCGACACGAAAGAAGCCTAATGCTATGTTCTTCCCTAGTGTCGAGTTTTGACGGGAAGACAAAGTTTCAGAGCGTGCTTCCTCCTTTTATACTATTTGGTGACGTCACCGGCGGCGGATGACCACACCTAAAAAGTTTTACAGGTGATTCGGTCATTCTTATGTGAATATTTCTTTGCTTTTCCCTGGACGTCATAGGATTAATTCCTCCCATATGAGGGGAGTAGTTGTAACTATAGGAAGAATGGCTTGTTAAACTTGTCTTTATTTCGCACATTTAACAGCCTCCAATCAACATAGAAATGGAAGTACTACTTTACTACTTTGTCCTTGCGGCACCTCACCTTTTAATTAGTGTGAGACGGTTTTCCAGGTTGGATGCTTATAAACTTGCCTATTCGAATTTTTAGGCTGGAGCACCTGATGGGGTGCATGGGAGCCAGATGACGTCAGCGGTAATCTCCCGGACTCACCCTCGCCACTCCTCCATCACGCTGTGGTAGTTGCGTTTTTTGGGTGGCTCTTTTGTTTAAAGCACTTGATCCAACTTACTGGAAATAGTAGTAAATGTCACGTGGCTCTAAAAAGCATGTGGTTGATCGGAAATGTGTATGATGTCTATGGCAACGGCCAAAATGCTGTTGCTGAGATGTCGTCTGTTGCAGAGGGGAGAGATAAAAATATATATGTTACATCAAGATATTTACAATGTCCCGTATTTGTGCAAGTTCTTTAACATGCGTCTTGGTAGGTGTCTGTAATAGGTAGTTCTCAGCCCGTGTTGATTATAGACTGGAATGCATGGGAGAGAATTTTTGAAATTCTCTCTGTGATTTTACTGCAGGATTTTTGATGCCGCTTTACCAGCCCGTGCTCTAATGATTTGTAGCATGGTAGAGCAGTTGTGTTCTTAACCAAAAATTCAACAGTAAAGTTGTAAGTAATTTTTATGTGTGGTTTAAACAGATCTATTCATGCGGTAGATCAACGTTACTGATCCCGTCAAGATTTCTGTGTTTTCAGAGCGGGAGGGCTGGCCAAGCATTCTCCTCGATGGGTAGAACTAGCTCTGTCCCGGCTTAGACCAAACACATTTGTGCCATTTTAGTAATGGCTAAATTACAGTACAACTCGCAAACATGTGTGCCACAATATTTACAATTTACAATGCCGTCGTTCGGAGATTGTGAATACAGTCAACCTGAGTGTCTGTGTTTCTGTCGTGTTGGTGATTTGAATCTGTTATGCGTGACTGGTTCTCTGTGGATGGTACTTGCGCTGTGGTGATGGTGACGCGTTTATGGCCGTTAAGTCCCGGGAGGGGAAGGTTGCAGCGTGAATGTCAACTTTATCGAACCCTGAGGGTATTTCACTCTGTAATGGCCGAGCCCATGGGCGGGACAGAGTTACTTTAGAGCGAAGATGACCTGTTGCATGCTGTCGTAACTTTGATCAAACCATTGTAGATTTCAACTTTTCGGTAGTAAAATCCTACTCGTGACTGATGACAAGGCGGGCATCTTGCTCTCTTAATAATATTGACTGTTATTACGTGTAGATGAAGTATGTAGTTTGGCTGTTCACGTACGACATCGGGGAAAAAGGGTTAGGGGTGGTAATGTTGGTCGGTGCAGTGCGGGATGCCACCTCCTCTGTTGCAGCAGTCTCTCTCATACCTGAAGTATGATGGTCAACAGATGACGAGTGGAGTGTGAATTGGACCGGGCTGATGATATCCGAACTTGGTGTGTAGATAAGGGACGCCAATTGGATTTGGGGTGTTGGTGCGGCGGGAGATATGGGTCACTTGCACCCTTTGGCCTTCTCGGTGTGGTTCACTGTCCCCGCCACGCCGGATGGATGCCCAGTTCCCCACACAGGATGCAGCCTAGGCTAGGTACCTTTCCGTATATGCCTGAGATAAAGACCTGTCCAAGTTAGGGGGACATAATCCGGGACAGAGTCAAAATGCACACTGACGACTCCCGAGCCGAGCGAACACAGTACTGGGCGCCAATAGGGTCATCTTGGCAAGGGGCCATAGCCCCACATAGACTGTACCACGGAGGTGATGTCTGCTAGATGCATCGCAAGTAATGCCCTCACGTAGATCATACTTTGACATCATTTTAGCTGAGAGGCCCTGTGCAGATCGTACTTAGTCAGATCATCCACCCCACGGGTACCTGGGCGCCAGACTGCTCCAACCGTCTGGCAAGTAACAGGTTACACTGTCTCACGCACATACCCTCCTGCTTCCCAAAGAATCACTTTTCATGACCTCTGATCACAGGAGACATGACTCGCAATACGAATGCTTGCAATGGCCTGACTGTACATTGAGCCATCTTGACCACTCATAACCAGTAACGGGTTAATGATCAAGACGACCAGCCAGTGACCCAGTCGATAGCGATCACCATCTGAGCTCACGCTCATGGGCAACCGACGGTCTGATCCGTATCTATCTGCCAACAGAATACGAACTTTGACCGTTTTCCCCAGCCTTGCCTGCAGGGCATCTCTAGCAAACACAGGAAACTTCTAGTCTGCTAGAGATGTCCTAGGTGTGGACTGTCAACCACGTACCACGCATGTCCACTTACTGATATTGGATGAACCAAAAATCTTGGTAGGCCGAACAATACGCCGACTAGACGGTACCACAGTAGGATCTTAATTCATCCTTTATTAGACACGGAGGCCTATACCCCATGTTTTACATGTCCCCGGACCCTCGCGGGTCCACTGCCGCCTGTTAGCGGAAACCTTTGAGGAGCCTATCCCTCTTGGTTGCCGCTTGGGTGGGGGGGGGGGGGGGGGGGGGGGGAATTGGTTTCGCGTTTTTGGGAAGTGGTCGGGTACAACTTGTTGTACGGTTCTGCAGTTCTGGACACGCCAAGGCTTCATCAAGCCTCTTCACTTCCATGCTATTCACCACATGTTCCACCCCACAGGAAGCATGGCTTGGGTCAGCCTCAGCTTCTGCTTGTGGTAACTCTTTGATGGGGGAGGGGGGGGGGGCATAGCATGAAGTGGGTGGGAGTGGGAAGAGATCAGAGGAAAAACTTTTCCATCCGGTCCCTTAGACAAAACAAACACAAATTTCTTCAGATACGCCTTCTCAGATCTAGTAGACCTGCGCTGAGGAGGGAGAGGGCGAGTACGTATCTCGTCATCGTCGTCAGCGTTAGCCGCTTGTTCATCCACATTCTCGCTTGGTAGAACTGGGGCTGAACTGGCACCGCAGTGCTCTGCGCTAACCATGTGAATACTAATTTCCATAGAAATATCTGTCTGGGTACCAGTGTCATGAGAAACGCCCAATCTGAGCTCTGGTGCTAGGTCGTCACTGACACAAGGTTTAAGTCGATCAAAGTGGATGTCTGAGATCAGGCCATCTGAAGCACGGATGCGGTAGGTCACGTCCGACGTCTTACCTACCACCACATAGGTGCCTTTCCACTAGTAACTCAGTTTACTTGGCACGTTTGCAGACCGTCGTGAATCGTGTACCCAAACCATTCTTCCTGCTTCATATGGATCTCCATGCACTCTCCGGTCATGCCATGTCTTTTGCCACCGGTGTGCAGTGGATAGTGTTTCTCTCACTAACTCATGGGCTTGTTCTATCTTTTGCCGCAAGAGTTCGACATAGAGATTTGGTGAATTTTCCTCCCCTGGTATCCGTGGCATGGCCAGGTCCTGGGGTAAGGCTAATTCATGGCCTAACATTAGCCGAGCAGGGGTGTAGCCCGTGCTGGAATGTTCCGAAGTGCGGTAAGCCATGAGCACATACGGGAGCCATAGATCCCAATCCCTACAATCAAGGCGTGTTTTCCTTGGTAAGCATCTCCGCGAGAGTTCTGTTGAATCTCTCTACCATCCCTTCACTCCGGGGGTGGTACGGAGTTGTCCTTGTTTTGGCGATATGGAATAATTTGCAGAGCTCTGATATGAGCCAGCTCTCAAAATTACTTCCTTGATCGGAGTGCAGTTCATAAGGCATACCAAAGTGGCAGAACACATTGCTGGCCAAGACCTCCACTACGGTGGATGCTTCTTGGTCCAGCAAAGCAAATGCTTCTACCAACTTAATAATCTTGTAATATGAGGATGTATTTATTTCTGTCATCCATCGTACGTTGATAGCCACTCGCTCCCACGGTGCACCAACAACCTTAATTTGCGATGGTGCGATATGGTGATGGCCAACAGCGCATCTTTGGCATGGGATACATTTGGCAACCCATGCCTTGACACTATCGTGAATCCTGATCCAGTAGAATTTCAGTTTGATATGGGCAACAGTCCTTTCCACAGCCAAATGTCTGGCGTTATCGTGTAATTGTTTCAATATAAGTTGTCGATAACTTTCCGGAACTACCAAACGGTCATTAATGTACAGAACATTATTTATTAATTGACATTCTTCGAACCATTGGTAATAATATTTAGCTGTGGGGGATAAAGGTGTCACTGATTCCTTAGGAGGATGTACCCCTTCCTGAATCCACACGTATATATTTCGCGTCTGCACGTCTGTTGTTTGGTGGTGTGCGATTTTCTCCGGATTCCACTCTCCGCACCTCAATTTGGGGAACTCCGGAGATGGCTGTGTTGACTGTGTCATGGTGTCGGACTCTTCGTGTTCAGCCTCCACGCCGACTCTGCTAAGGGCATCGGCATTTCCATGCAATTTGCCGGGATGGTGAACAACGTTAAAGTTATAGGCCGGCAGGGATTCCTGCCATCTCGCTACCCAGCCCTCTGGATTTTTTAAGTTCCTGAGCCACCGTTGTGAGGCATGGTCTGTACGGAGTGTAAAAGGGCACCCGTACAGGAAGTGTTTATAATATTTGACGAAATGGACGACCGCCAATAATTCTCGCTTGGTGGTTGCGTATCTTTTCTCTGTTTTATTCAGAGTACGTGAACCATAACCCAACACCTGCTCTGTTCTGTCTTCGGTGACCTGAGATAGAACTGCGCCAATAGCGAAAGCTGACGCATCAGTGTCTAAGATGAAATCGAGGTTTGGATTAGGGTGAGCAAGAATCGGGGCGGTCGTCAAGAGTTCCTTCAGCGCCTTGAAGACGCCTTCATACTCACTCGTCCACTCAAAGGGTCAATCTTTCTCGGTGATCTTGTAGAGGGGTGAAGCAATCTCGCTGAAATGTCGGATATAACAGTGATAGTACTGGCATAAGCCAAGGAAACTCTGCATCTCCGTAACCAAAGAGGGCCGTGGCCACTCTGCTACCGCCTTAGTTTTTTATGGCTGTGTAGCCACTCCATCACCGGATATGACGTGTCCCAGGAACTCGACACTCTGTCTGAAGAGATGACATTTCTTTGGTTTGAGTTTCAAATTATCTGTGCGGAATCTTGATAGCTCAAACGTGGGTCCGAAGACGAGTACGTCATCGATGTAACAGAGACAGATCTCCCATTGCAGGGTAGTCAATACCTGCTCAATGAGTCATTCAAAAGTTTCGGGGGCATTGCACAACCCATAGGGCATCTTGCGGAATTGGAAAAGACCGTCCCTACAAATGAATGCTGTCTTTTCCATATCAACCGCTAGCTAGATCAAGGGTACAAAACCACTTGGCTCCGGACAAGGAATCCAAGGCCTGATCTATCCATGGTAACGGATAAGCGTCTTTAACGCTAAGATCATTAAGGCGGTGGTAGTCTATACAAAACCGCAAGGTTCCGTCCTCTTTGCCTGTTAGCACTATACGGCTAGCCCATGGAGAAGCTGAGGGTTCGATAATATCCATTCGCAACATGTCATTTACTTGTTGGTGTGCTTCCGCTTCTTTGTGAATGAGAAGACGTCGTACTGGTTGTCGTACGGGGCGATTATTGCCTGTATCGATGGAGTGTCGTACGAGATGAGTCTCTCCATGATCCATATCTCCGGAGGAAAAACTATCGCAATATTTATGTAATAATTTCCGAATTTCTCGTTTTTGTGATTGCAATAATCCAACAGTGGCATGCAGATATAAATCGTGTAGATGTTCGGGTAAATCATCAGTCAGCGGTGGTGTTTTGTCAGAAAGTGCAGGTGTTTCCAGTGAAATTATGTCCACTAAATGGCCGGTTCCAGGGTGATGGGATCTGCGGTACCATTGAACACTCCAAAGGGTATCTTCCCTTTACCAGTGGTGTCCACTATTATGTGGGGACTTGCGCATTGTGAGGCGATCATATAATCAGGGTCGGGTTCCAGCATGGCGATATGTGTGTTGCTTCCTAACTGTGGTGCGGTGGCCCATAGGATCCGTTCCTGTCCCAGCTAAACCGTGGCAGTACCTGATAGTATTACTCCACACATATCATATAATGACGATGCTGGTCCGAGAGGTATTCGTCAACCATGTATGTCGAGTTCCTGTTGTCTGCAGTGTATGATGGCTTCGCTGGCACTGAGAAAATCAGAGCCAAGTAGGGTGTCGTTATGAATGGAGGCGATGACAACTCTCTGAATGAATTGCATTTCCTCTATTTGAATGACTAAATTAACCACACCGGCCATGGGTACATCTGCTCCCGTATCCATCTGTAGGTAAATATTTGCAGGCTTAAGGGGGGGGGGGAGGGGGAGGGGGGCAGGTGGGATGCTCTCATACAATCGCTGGTTAAAAACTGTAAAAGAAGCTCCGGTGACGGCGGTGGTGCTTGGAGAAATGCCACTAAGCAGACAGGCACATTTGTAGATTACTTTACGATGAACCTGCGGAAGAGTTTCCAATGATGCTGCCCGCAATAATGGCGTGGGAGCGGCATCACTCTGTATATATTCCGACTGTCTCTGTATTGCTTCTTGCAATGTTGCAGGTGGCTGAGTGAGGAATTGGCCAGTTCGTCATCTCCGCTGGAGTGTAGGCTGCGGTGAAGATGAAGCTGGGGTAGCAATGGTGGTCAACAATTAGCCAATAATAGATAATATACTAACTTAACTGTACAGGACAATAGGGAGGGGAGGGAGGAGGCAGAGGGCTGTTTAAGGAGTAAAGTTAATAATTGATTAAAAGCGGGTAGGAATAAGACTGTATTTCCAATAAGGACCAGATCAACAAATAGCAAATAATAACCTAGCTTAACTGCACAGGGCAGTAGGTGATTGTTTAGGGATTAACAGTTAATAATTGATTATCTCTATTAAACCTTTCATGTCGAATCCGGCCACAAGCAGCATCTGCAGCGGTCTTGAGCAATGACCATCTCCAGGTCAAGAGAAGAGTATTTTTAATGTACCACTGGAATGACTGACTTGATTACCGAGCCAGGCATTCCAGTGGTAAATTTGCAAAAATGGGTGGCCTGCAAATGGACATTCAATAAGCAAATATTTAGATTTTCTTGACTAAATTAATATATATAAACCGATAATAATATTTTTTAAATTCTGGCGCAACTTTTAGATTTTACCCTAGATTCTGAAAACATATTACTCGAATGGAGCTTTACCGCATGCACTAAATGTGGATATTCACACCACAATTTTTTTTTACAATTTTATATAATTTTGTTACCCCTTTCACCGACAAATCCATGAACAAATAAATTTTTTACGAATTTAAACTTAGTGTGCTATATAATTTGAAATTAATTTGGCTGCCTTAGACTACTCAGAATCTGATATATAGGTAAGCTGTTGAATATTTATTATTATTTTGAAACTTGAGTGACGGAGTGACAAGACGAGCGAGGTGTGGGTGGGATTTAACTATAGATGGGCGGGGCATAGCTAAAACTGGAAAGGTCAATTAAAAATTTAAGCAATATGCTGCCCACTTAGATTGAGCTAATTGTTGTGTCAACAGACAGTGATTCATGGCCGGTCTGGCCTTAATTGGAGTTATTCTCTTTTTTCAACTGTAATTCACACATTTAGGCGGTCTGCGTGCTGTGAAAATTGCAGGTTATTTTAAATTACAAATGCATCTTGTAATTCTAAGAGCAAAATATGTCCAAAACGCTTACATATGTATGCTAGGCGGAGTTTATTTTGAGTAGGATGGTGGCAGTTTGATAGAAATTGGATAAATATTAAATAAATTGTGCAATTCAAAACAGAAATAAAATCATATTCCTGTTCGCTGACAAACATTTGATAGAATCATGCAATATTAGACTTCTTGGTGGTGTTGTCACAGTGAAAACCAGATACAAATCGGAATAATATTCATAAATTAATGAGTACTCATCTGGACCCCGTTGAAATTGCATGCAAGATATTGGATTGTTTAATGAAAACCTTCAGATTCCAAATCAGACAAGGCCATTACCACATTTATAGTGCTTGGCTATTCCCGTGGTATGATTGTCCGAGTTCTCTGGCTCACTAACCTATTTTTAAAATCTGATATGACTAATTCCATTAGTTTTTAACACACCCTATCAGCCAGATGATATATACGTGGCGAGAGTAATATATACTTGGAAAATGTGTACCAAATGGTTGGTCAACTCATAACCAATTATGTGGTGCTATATGTCTCACAAACATATATTGGACCACTCGCAGGCCTCTCAACTCACATGCCTACCCGATTTTAAGTCAACTCATACCACATCGATGGTCAAGTCATAGCAAAATCTATGGACAACATAAGAGTTTTTAAAAGTCAATTCGTACCAAATCGATGGCTAAGCTGTACTAAGATCTATGGACAATGTGTACCAGGTTTCAAGTCAACTCATACCAAATGTTTGGTCAATTCATATCAAAATCTATGGATAACGCATACCAGGTTCAGAGACAACTCGTACCAGAGCATATAGTTACCTGGTACCATATTTATAATCGAAGTAATTGTGGTACGAGTTAACTATGTTTTGGTACAAGTTGTCTCAAAATTTGGTACGAGTTGTCCAAAAACTGGTACGAGTTGACCATGCAATTGGTACGAGTTGACTTGGTACGAGTTGACGATGGTACGAGATGTCCTGCACCTGTTAAATGTACTGTGCAGAGCTCGCCATTCTGGCAATCTACACCAGCGCAATTTCCATCAGTTCCTGTGCCGCAGTCGGAGCCTACCTCGTCATCGCACCTTCAATTTTTGTAATTGCCTCACGGGGAAAATAAAACAAAGTTATAACAGGCCCGCCCCACTGTTCCTTCGGCCGAATCTGGTGCACCAGACTCTACTGGTGATGCCTTAGACTAACCACTCGAGAGGCTTTTCCAACAGGCGCTATTTCGAACATTACTACCTGAAATTGAATTGTTGTGCATTCGGGCCATAATGAACTATCTTGCCATTTCCTGTCCGAGACACATTTAAAACAAGTGGCTGAAAGAACTGAAGGTACGCCATCTGTGCCCTATCTAGTGTAAGAGTACTACACATGTGTATGATCTTTATCTGTGAACCTTGTATTCAACACCGCATCTGAGCAGTGATGCTGTTCGCCTAGGTCTTGTATTCTATTAACTTAACCCGCCATGCCATCTGTAATAGTGTGTCTGCCTCTTTCCTGCATCTGTTTCGTCATCTAAAAGCTTCTAACCTGTGTCACGATGCATGGACTTTCTCATCAATGACTGGCTGATTCTCATCTGTATAAATGTTGTGACACTTCTACGCCATCTATGCCTCTACAGACTAGTGCCACCAACTAAAGAGCACTCTTTCTACCACGCCTTTTGACTTTTCAGTGTAATGTGCGCCGATGACTAAAATATTAGCTCATGTGTTTCTGTTAGGAATTGGAGCAGTCAGAGAAAGTTGCACCAAGACTTGTTGTTTGTTGTAAAGTTCACCTTTTGGGTCCACCCAAGTAACTGTGGATAACTGCCAAATGAGCCTCTAACAAATTTGGAAGGCACGCAAGTGTGTATTCCGAGGATCAATGCTGGCTCAATTTATTGCTGTCCTAGGACTATGCTAGAACATCAGCAAATTGCGCAGCAAGATTAATAGACCAAACACCTGTTATTGTATTTGAGGGGAAGACAATTTATTATAATGCAGAGTGCTAATGGTTGATCTAATACTTTTCTATTACCATATTTTTTATACTTCGTTTATATGATTGTTCAAGATTCAAGATTCAAGATTCAATGTTATTTATTTCGTTAATTTCTTGTACTTATTTGATGTCACAACAGGTAGTCCACCTAAGGCAGAGCCTATAGGCCGGTGAACTCCTTACACACATAACACGAGACCAACTGTACAACATAAATAAAAACACCACCACCATATCACTATCATATGTGGTGGGGGGGGGGGGGGCTAACATATCAACATTATGGTAGAGAACGTTAAAAAGGTAATTATAGTAGTATACTATTAACGTTTAGAAAACATTTGGACAACATATATAACACATTATACGAAGGTGACATAGCAGTTTACACTTACATATACGTTTACATAGAGTGTGGGGGGGGGGGGGTGATTATCCTTTTAATTATTATTATTATTATTATTATTATTATTATTATTATTATTATTATTATTATTATTATTATTATTATTATTATTAACATTGGGTTAAAGTTAATATTATTTGTTTTGGGTGTTTTAGTGATTTTGGTGGCTGGGTGCTATTATACCTAGTTGCTGACTGCCATGGTGATTAACTTTTGGTGCTTGGTGAAACATCGTGTTAGTATTTACTGATGATCGTATTCTTAATGCTTTGTTTAAATGACAATTGTGTTATGATTTCTGTGCGTAGGTTAGTGTCTGTACAATTCCATAATTGTATTGCTTGGTATGATGGTGTTTGTTGAGCTGCCTGTGTTCGGTGGTAGGCAGTGTATATGTTATTGTGTGATCTTGTGTTTTGAGAATGTATGTCTGGCTGTTTAGTAAATATATTTGAAAGGGATTAGTGTAGATTGCCATTGTAGTAGTCCCTAAGAATAGTGTATAATTGGACCCTTCCAATGTCCTCAACTTTTAGGATTTTGTTTATTTTGAAAATATCTTGTCCCTCTTAGTTTAATAGATTGTTTTTGCAATGATTTAGTTTTGTTAGCTTATTTTTGTGTGTGTTAGTCCAAATAGCATTACAGTATGTTAGATGAGGGGGGATTAGTGTACAGTATAGGTCTTTTATGATCTTTGGCAGAAGGTATGGCCTGAGTCTGTGCATGATACCAATGTTCTTTGTTAACTTAGATATAACTGTTTCTATATGCTTCTCCCAAGTTAGGTTCTTATCCAGGTATACTCCTAAATATTTGGCATATTTGGCCTCTTGAATGTCCTGATTCTTTATGCGAAATATAGGGAGAGCAGTTTTTCTTACTTTCGAGGATTTTATGAAAAGTATGTAATTAGTTTTGTCAACGTTTATGGATTGTTTATTCACTTTAACCCAGTCTGTTATTTTTTTTTCCATTTCGCTGTTTACATCTTTGTACAGTGAGTTTATATCCTAGTGGCTGGCTGCAAAAAAGTAATGGTATCATCTGCAAATAAGTTTAATGATAGATGTTTACAGGAATTAGGAAGATCATTCATGCATAGTAGGAACAGCAGATATCCTAGAATTGAACCTTGGTGGTAAATTGAATGCATTGCACCCTATCAGTCAAATAGCTTTCTACCCAGTCTAATGCAGTGCTTCTAATTCCATAGTAGGATAACTTTTTTAGTAAAATTGTATGGTCAATGGTATCGGATGCTTTAGAAAGGTCCAAAAATACACCCACAGTATATATTTTTTTCAGGGACACAGATATTCTTTCCACCATGTCTACAATGGCAAGCATTGTGGAATGCTTTTCTCGGAAACCATACTGATATTGGAAGAGAATAGAGTTTTTATTACGATACTTAATTATTCTGTTGTATTATAGTCTTTCCAGGAGTTTTGAGAAAAGTGGAAGTACTGAGACCGGTCTATAATTAGCAAAGTTAGATGAGTCTAGCTTTGTATATAGGGTTACCCATGCCCCCTTTAGTCGAGATGGAAATATGCCCTGTGTTAGTGACAAATTGTAGATGTGATTTAGAGGAGTTAGTATCTCAGTAACACAGTTTTTAAAAAATTTCATTTGAAGTTGTCAAGACCTGCACTTTTAGTAGTATTAATTTGCATTAAGATCCTGTAGATTTCTTTTCTCAAATCCAAACTAATGACATGAATGCAGAAGTCACCACCATGGCTGTACAAAAACAAGTATGTACCTAGTTTCCAGGATAACATTAACTAGAATGTAAAATACACATCTGCAATAATAATAATGCATCCGTAATTGTTGATGTGGATGATGCAGTTGTGTATAATAATAATAATAATAATAATAATAATAATAATAATAATAATAATAATAATAATAATAATAATAATGCACCAAGAAATGTTGATACAAATTAGGCCGTATTGTTATATATGACAACAACAACAACAATAATAATAAAAATAAAAATAATAATAATAATAATAATAATAATAATAATAATAATTTCAATATCAGCTGCTGAGAGAAGAGAGAAGAGATCTGGCCTTTGTCAACCTCTTTTTTGAAAAGCTGTATGGGCCTGTGGAAGAACTGCAGAAAACCACAGATTTCATCTTGAGAACGGCTCTCCAAGTGTGATACCAGCGATCGAAAAGAAGAAGAAGAAGAAGAAGAAGAAGAAGAAGATGATGATAATAATAATAATAATAATAATAATAATAATAATAATAATAATAATAATAATATTGTAAACAAGTTATGCATGTGTTTTCCCCATTCCCGTGCGTGCGTGCGTGCGTGTAATTGTATATTGTCTTAAATGTATACATGTAAATATTATATTATCTTCACCCATGATCCAACTATCACTGAATTATATGTTTATTATATGTTAAATGTAAGGGGTTCACCGCTGTATAAGTGCAGCCTTTGGTGGACTGCCTGTTGTGTAAATGTAAAATCTATGTGTTATATACAAATAAATAATTTTGAATCTTGAATCTTGAATCTTGAATCTTTTTTGTCTGTTGGGAATAGAAAAACTGAACACTGGTAGGATAATGATTTGTGTGCGGCTGTTTGCGTTATTCCAAAGTGTAATGGTTTGTGTGGCGATTGTTTGGGGTTGTTTTTTTTATCGGCTCAGTAAGCTGCGTTATCAGGGTATAGCCTGTGTGTAATTTTCTACTTTATCTGGTATTGTGCGAGTGTATTCCTGTATTAATTTTAAAAAGTTTTAAAAGTTTTAAGACGAGTGGAAAAGTGAGCATTTTAAACCCTGGTCGTTGGACATGGCACTCGTTAAAATAAAGTACCCAACTCATTTTACACATCTTATGCCGTCTAGTGATTCTTTTAATCTGTGGCCACCAGCGGGTATAACAGGCCAGCTTAGCATTTGGAATCTCATACTTTCTTTTCTTGTTAAATACGCACGCTTGTGTTGGGGTAAAACTTACTTTCACGTTTTTTTGTATAAATTACAATTAAATCTGTACAATCCGTAACATATCTGTTTGTACACATTTATGCCTTTCCACCAACTCAAATGTTACATTCTAATATAACACAGCACACGCCACCTATGATTTTCTAATCGTTACCAGTATTCGTGCTTAATTGTCCCGTAACCGGTTGAAATTCATTTTGGAAATTACACTTCAAAAACATCTTGACTAGATGGCTATCAAAATAGGGGCTTCAGGCGAACCTGAAATGTGTGAGTGCTTTGAGCATGTGTGCCCACATATTGCACACGTTTGAATTATCGGCTCATATCAAATAGTCTGAGCAAAAATGTTAACTTAATTGTTGGATAAATATTAAATATAAGTAAAGGACGCAGTTTTTTTGTCAAAATACATGTACTAGAAAGGGTGGTGTGTCTTATAATCGAGAACATTCCTTCCGCACATTTTTGGGTAGAAAGTTTTAAAAAGTAACAGATTATACCTGAAATTGAACTAAATGTTACCCTAGACAATTCGCGCCGCCTGACGACTATGTTTAATGTATACTCCAAAAACACCAAGCGGAAGTGAAATTATTAAATTGGGGCGCCTAAATATTTCTTATTCTTTAATACATATCACTTATTACATCAGAATTTGACATAAAATGGTGTCGAGAAAAGCTACGTGTATAAATCATGTGATTCGCCTCCAATCGCAAAAGATCTTTATTCTAATTAGAGCGCGTACTCGGATCTAAATATTCTGGACTCAGAAATTGCTATATATCATCATTGCGCGATAGGAACTGAATGTTCCTGTACCCGTTTGATAACCAACTCCCGTTAGCGCATAAGATTACACAGCGCCTCCAATCACAAAAGAGCCAGATAACAACTCCCGTAAGCGCATAAGATCACACAGCGCCTCCAAACGCAAAAGAGTCATTACAACTAGTGACCATCTGAATATTCCCATACCCGTTTTATAACCAACTACCGTTAACGCATAGGATTACACAGCGCCTCCAATCACAAAAGAGCCAGATAACCAATTCCTGTTAGTGCCTCCAAACGCAAAAGAGCGATTACAATCTGTTTCTATCACGCGATTTCTATGTTTGCAAGGAGACATTTTATGCCAAAATTAGATTGATTTTGATGTAATAAACAATCTTTATTGAAGATACACGATATTTAGGCTGTCCTATTTAATAATTTCTCTTCCACTATGATAATTTTAGTCATGCATTAAACAAAGCGCTGAGTGATGGTTATTTTTTATACCAATTTTCAATTTTTTTTACGGTACTTTTTTTCTAAATTTAACAGCGTCTTATACTTGAATACAAGTTTTTTGGGCGGATTTTGGTCAAATTTGGGACAGCGTCCTATATTCGGGTAGTCGAGAAATTATGGTATCGTATGTGAAAGGTCTGTTTGCCGAATGGTGACCATAAATGCGTAAAAATTTCTTATTTTAAAGGGTGGGTGGGAAAATGTCATCTGAATCTATTTAATTATCAAATATAGGTACAATGCTTAATCTTTTATGCATTTTGTGATAGTTATATGAAAATTGTGAAATAATATGACGGTGTCAGAAATCAACAGCACTGCTTTAAACATATATTGACAAGTTTCACAATTTCAAGCAGAGAAAATCTTGCATGAGCAAAATGAATAACTGTAGATTAACATGTAAACCAATATGTGTGCGTGCTGTTCGTGAGCAACCCACAGCAGCACTCCAGGTAAGGCGCGTACATGTACGCAAACATTTAAATATTCATGCGTACCAAGGGAATATTTTAAGCCGTATCGCATCGCAAAATGTGATGCAAATGAGTACCTGTTGCTACACATTCACAACTTCACTTAGCTATTTGCTGCGATACATAATTTTGATGTAAAATTCAGTCAATTCACTTAATTTTGAAATATTTTTGATAAAAAGTCGCTAAAAGTTGAAAATGCTTGTCAAATTTAGTAAGGAAGCGAGATGCGCATGCGTTGGGGACTGATTTCCGATATAGCCTATACACATATATAGCTATAGAGCGCATATCTTCATACCTTCCTTCACTATGGGACAAATGACTGCCGGTGAAGCGAGTTCAGTAAGCGCTCTAGAACAAAATTCTAAAAGCTAGCAATGCGCGCATGTGTTAGCGGCTTCCTTCTTCTGGTATAATAATAAACTGTTACAGACTTCAGCTTTGAGTTTGGACACCAGTCGGAAACTCGCAATATGTATCACGGGGTATTCACGGTCGTCGACATATTGCTCGTAACAGACTCTTGTAAATCTAAATTCTATAGGGGCTATGGCTATTGATCATTGCCTCGGCATTAGTTAGCGTTATGATAAACTTTAAAAATACAAGTTTATCTAGTCTGATTCTGGTCGATTTAGACAATGTTTGTCTCAGAAACTGAGTTATATCATCGTGAATGCTAAACTCCTGTTAGCGCATCCCCAAATCAAGGCCGACACAGTATAGTTAGCCATGCTACGGCGGCGTATCGCACTTGATTCGCATAAGCGACAGACTTGGAATGGCATGTCGCCAAGATCGACGCATACGCGGAAGTGTTCTCGAGTACTCTTCTCCAAAGTCAGGGACATAATTTCTCGCAAGATTATTGGTTAATAAATATAACTATATAGAGAGCAACCAATGAATCTCGAGGAAACTACAGACAGTAAAGAAAATAAACAATGTTTTACGCAGTAATTTTAAGAATGACGTAGTAGTATATGTATATTTATAGCATTCGTAGTAAAAGTAGTAAGTAACATGTGGGCCGATTGATACACACTGATCACAGGAAAACAACCATTAGTAGTTTTTAAATAAAGATTGTTAACTCTCAACTGAAGTCATAGTATCTCAATTTCATCTTAATAAGCTGTTGAATATGTTGCATGTTTTTAAGGGGGACCTGTTCAAGTTGCTTACAGCTGCCATAGCCTGCAGCAGCTTCCAGTTAAGCACTAACACTATTCAGCCTTCTTACATTGCATTGAATGATGTGTACTTTGTTTAGCCTACCAGTTGAAAGGGATATGTGATGTAGGTTGGTAAGTTACAAAATATATGTTAACCCTAGTCAATGAAATCACAGTATTCATGTGAGGTACATTATTGATTTTTTTGATAATAATTTGACTGAGATGTGTTGCTGCCTTAAGCAACAACAGCTTCCAATCAATGTAATTGCCAAATTTGTCAATACGTATTATTTTAGGTTTCCTATACTCCCTGACCTTGGCCAGAGCCAGTACATGCATATTCTGAATCTGACATGTTATACTGACAAATGACAATACTGAGGCCAAAATAAAATTAGTTTTTGTTTCCGGTAAACCGCCCGGTTGAACTTTTTGGTCTGTATGAACGGCAACAAAAGAATTTGTTTTCCCAATGTATGATATTTCCGTGACACTGTTAGCTTGTGAAAATCGCTTTGTTAGCAATTTAAAAAAAATATTTTTAGCGCATATCTACTATGAGATATGAAAAGAGACCTATCTTCCAATATATTTTACCTAAAAATGGCTAATATAGACGCTATAAGTCGCTAAACCATTTCCCGTTTGCATAAAATTTAAATAACATCTCCAATTTGCTTCGTAAATAAATTACTGTCTAACTCACGTGATCATAAAGGGCGAATTTAGGCCGTCACGTTGGTAGCTACTCGGTCAAAGTACTCACGATTGTCCTCCTATTGGCGAAAGTACCTACCGGGGTAAAACTATTGATATTTTGGCACTACTCCAGCACGAGAGAGACAATCTAAACTTACTCCTACTGGCACCTATTACTCGTGATCGGAATTGATAGTAAGGTTTCGGTTTGTTTATAGTGCAGAATAATTGTACTAAGCATTTATCAACTTTTTAATTTAGTGTATTCCGTAATCCGACCCGTTTTTGTGTTTTAAACTGCTTTTGTAATTCCCAATCGGTAACAGCCTATGATTCTACTACTGGTAGTAATATTTCATTGATAAATTTTGATTCCCTGATGTACATTTCCGATCAGAACCAATCAGATTATTTGTGACACTACGTCATGGAAATACGTCATTACAAATGTTATTGCGTTCGGAAAACTTCCTCTATACATACCGCTACTGCGTTTCTATTGGCCACTACGGTAATGCGCATGAAAACTATCCAATCACGAGCGAAAAACAATATATACTCTGCTTAATGCGCAACACGCTGTTTACATTAGTTCTTCACGGCGGCTGCAGCGGGAGATATGAATTGTCATCTGCAAAGTCAATGACGATGGAAACAGATATTTCTCCAACTACATTTTGCGTTACAATAACTGCAAAAACCACAATCGTCGCCGTTTAAAACTATATTAAATAAAAGAATAACTAAATATCCTGCAGCAACAAGTTTTCTGGAATTTTTTCAAGCTACAACTAGTATTGTGAATAAACAGTTATGGTTTATTGAGCATATCTATGTCTTATTTTAATTTAAACTATGTCATAGTCTGAAAATGGAAAAAAAAAATTTCCTCCCTCCCTACTGACATTTATTCCTCCCACCCGGTTTGCAGGAAAGAGAATTTTTTTTATGAATGGCCTGGCTACTGTAAACCTGAAGACTGATAGACTTTCAACCATCTGTTCATGTCACATTTGTGTGAACTACATGTCGCATATTACACTCCTTACGGACTACTAATTCTTTAGACGGACTACTGATTTGCCAAGGCTGGTACTACCTTCAACTTTTCGCTAATTTCGAACCCTGGTTATATTTACACATTTTAGCACTGGTCTCCATCTAGATTATTTCGAAACCATATTACAAAAGACTACATTCCATATTTATTCTGTTCGTGGCTTGAACAACACGATCGAAGCGCCAATGCATGATAAAAAATCATGAATTCTTGGCTTAAAAATATTGACAAGCTCCCGCTATGGTATATGTATCAATGACTGCTACATTGGAACCAGTCCTGCATTCCATAGGGAAAACGTTTTGCGAAATCAGAAAATTATGCTTTTCGGTTGTTTTCGGATTCACTTGCTCATAACGTGTGTAGACGAAAAAGGCCGTTTTTGATCATGCAAACATGTTTTGAAACGTTTCCCCGTTGGAACACCAACCAGTTTCAGCACAGTTTGTTTGCTATGCAAGTGCTATGAACTGCTATGCATTATTCGATTTGTTTAGCAGTTACTGCTACGCAATTTTTTCCCAACAAAATATTCCCTGTAGTACCATGTACGCCTCATGTAAATACAGTACGCATCAGTGTGTTAAACTGCCCGTACCGGCCTGTTGCCATTATCAAATATAGCCTACTTAATTACGCGAAGGAGAATCAACACACTAATCACATACAATGACATACCGATAAACACTCGTAAAAGCCGTGCCTATACTACCATTACTAAACGGTATCGTGCCTATACTACCATTACTAAACGGTATGCTCTCCATCACCGCAAGAGGGCAGTGCTCCAGATTACTTTCTTCACCGGTACGCTTAATTTTTCAACTGATGCGTATGACATAATTGATGAGGAGTACAAGACTTTCGCTTTTAACCATTTAACCCTCAAGTTTGTTCAAGAAAATTTCTACTTTCTCAGACATGATGCCTGAGGCGGACAACCTAGTGGAATCCATGACATTTATATTTTGACATTAGATACAGCAAAATATACAGAAATATTTGTAAAAATTTTCTTTCACACTAATTTTAATTGGAGAGGTAATTATAGCAATAACTTTTAATATGAAATTTACAACAATTTCTGTAGGTGGGCTACTTCTTCTCCTTACCTTTTTGACCGATTTCAATCAAATTTGGCTGAAAGGATCCTATGGTCATAGGTTATAGAACCTCCGTTCAGAATTTTGTTGCGTAAATATTTTGAGTGAAAATCCTAGATTTTATTAAAAATTTACCAGAAATTGTCAAATTGCTTCTTCTAATTACTCGTTTGACCGATTTCAATCATATTTGCCGGAAAGCACTTACATATAACTAATTCATCAAAGGAATTCCAAAATTTTTTCCATATTTTTTTTCAGTAGTCATCATAAAGGTTATCACCGCCTGTTCAGGGTGTTTCTCATGTCCATGTGTTAGACATAATATTGCTTTAGCCTACTCATATATAAGACATCTAACACAGGCTGAGGATATCTTAGGTTGATTGATCAATAAAAATTGTTAAACTTCTGTGGTATCCAAATTCAGAAACCCTATATCTGCATTCGGAAACCATCATAGAGTTTCTGAATTCAGAAACGTTTCTGAATTCTGAGATTTCCCGAACTGAGATACTGATATCTATATAATATTGATAAGGACTGCTTTTTCGAGCCATCCAGTATTACACAGACCAGAGAACATAGGTTCAAGCTCAACATAAAGCACAGCAGCAAAGATATTCGCAAGCACTTTTTCGCTAACAGAGTGGTACCACAGTGGAATTCACTGCGAGCTACAATAGTCGGAGCAACAACATTTGAATTATTCAAGAGCAAACTAGCTATCTTCTTCAATGAAGGATCATTTGAATTCGACTGAACAGGCATACATATACCAGACCAACACAAAGTCATGCTGCAATTCTTCCAATACAGTGGTCTTATCTTGGAATAGCCTGTGCATCGACAAAAACATACTCTGTAGCGATTTCAATTATCAGTAGATAAGTCTCTGCTTCCACGTCCGCATTTTGTGGTAGCATGAAAAGACACTAGTGTAGAGGAGATTCGGATAGCGGTGAACACAGAAAAAGAAAACAACAGCAATAAGACCAACCACAGCCTCCACGAATCAGCAATGCAAACAAATGCTAGGCGCAGCAGGGTGTAACCATGAGTGTAGGCAGCACACCGTAGCTGATGCGGGGAACGCCCATCGGGCATCTGCACCACAGCATTTCCACAAATCAGTGTTAGTCCTTGCTGCTCCGATGTTGAGATTTTTAATTTTCATATTAAATTAAAAGATGATCTGGTGTTCATTTTTCGGTAAATTTGGTGGATGATGTTGCTGTCATAGACATCAACATCATCAACCAACCTGTTGAGAAATGTACACCAGCTTCTTTGTTATTTACACAGCAAAAGATAGAATATTGTCATCCGAGTGGTAAGAGTTACTCTTAAATCTAATGGCTTCGAGGAGGCTTAATTAATCAACAACAGTCTAATCATTCAAGAACAAACTAGATATCCAAGAAAGAACTTTTGAATTGGACTGAGCAAGCCATACTACAACAAAAACATTGAGGCAATAACAAGCCAATGGCTTATGCCTCATAAAATGATGATGATGATATCACACGAACCACTGGATTGATCGAGTCACTTAATGTCAATGAAGCTAGTGATACAGCAGTTAAGACGGTACCAAAATCAACGCAGTTCCAATTGTTGCTTTTACAGTCTACTACGGAGATAGATTGGATCCCGATCAGACTGGCCTCAGAAGTGTAGTGTGTGTAACAGTCTAATCATTGTGATGACGTAATAAGATGGCCGGTCATTACATTAGACGTGTAACAGTATTCTCGATGAAGCCTCGCCTTTATTTTTAGATTTGGATCCCAATCTGTCATGCCTCTGAAGTGGAGTGTGTGTAACAGTCTTAGGCTTGCGCGATTATTGCTTTCAGTAACGATGATCGATTATTTAATAATAATCACGATTATTCCTTTCAGTAACAATGATCGATTATTTAATAATAATCATGATTATAGCTTTCAGTAACGATTATCGATTATTTAATAATAATCATGATTAATCAGTATGAGTACAAATTACCCAGTTATAACAGCAAAAACAGCATATCAATGACGAAAGATCCAAGGGTGTGGAGAAAAGTCCATTTGCAGGCCAAGAGAAGACTTTTAAAAATAGTCTTTTCTTGGCCTGCAAATGGACATGCATTCCTGAGCAAAATGTACATTTCTATGACCGATCGCATTAAAGAGTAATTAAAATGTAGGTTTTGAAATATTTTATGCTGCAGAATTATTCACGATTATTCGATTATTTAATATTTAATCATAAATTCACGATTTAAAAAATAATTGCGATTTTCAATTTAATATCGTAATCGCGCAAGCCTAGCAGGACTGACGTTTGTTTACACTATCCGAGCGTATTCACAACTCCCGATACAAGCAACACTCAAGTGTTCTTTATGTCCGGCGCCCATCCATCCATTCGTGAACTTTTATTTAAAGACTACTCATTAATCACGTGGTAGATTTCAATCAAATTAGGCTGGAAGGAGCCTATGGAGGTAGGCTTCAGAACTTATATACAGGATTTTAATTGTTCAATTTTTGTGGGTAAAAATAGATTTTAAGACAAATTTACCAGATATTGTGAAAACTACTCATTAACCACTTGATGTATTTCAACCTAATTTGGCTGGAAGGACCCTAGGATTCAGAACTTGTGTACAGAAATTTGATTGGTCAATTTTTAGGTGACAATGTTAGATTTTATGAAAACTTTAAGCATGCATTTAAATTTCAAGTGAGCTTATGCCATGGTGTCCATCCGTCAAATTGCATCTCCTTAATGGTTTGACTGATTTCAACCAAATTTGGCTGGAAGAATAATAGGTGGTAGGTTCCAGAACTTCTATTCAAGATCTATATTGGTCAATTTTACATGCACCATCTTGGATTTTCCAACGATTATCTGGAGATCTTTTAAACGCTACTCCTCAAGTAGCAGTGACCCGATTCAGCCGATTGTGAC
This sequence comes from Chaetoderma sp. LZ-2023a, assembly GCA_034401795.1. Lineage (NCBI taxonomy): Eukaryota > Metazoa > Mollusca > Caudofoveata > Chaetodermatida > Chaetodermatidae > Chaetoderma > Chaetoderma sp. LZ-2023a. The sequence continues at coordinate 108,130,590 of CM067373.1, forward strand.
GAAACTTGGGTTGAATAATCATGTGCTGGTATGCTTCAACACTTCTTATATATGAGAATTTTGATGGTTAATTTTTCTGGCGGCCCCCATGGAATATTCTGAAAATTTCTCTGGAAATCAGTTAAAAGCCTACTCATTAACTACTTGGCCAGAAAGACCATAGATTGGTATGCTTCAGAACCTCTATCTTTACAAAATTTTGACTGGTCAATTTTTTCAGTGGCCATCTTGAATTTTCCAAAAACTGGAGAGGAAATCGTTTAAAAGGCTACTTAAAGCTCATTAACTGTCTGCTTGGGCAATTTCAGCCAGACTTACACGCTTTGCTGGAAAAGAAAGTTGATCTTGGCTGCATGTGCTACGTATGTTACAGAATTAGACATATTTATCTTATGACAGTTTTAGGTGTGAATTTTATGCAGGAAAATGCATTTTCCTGTCGGTTCCGTTTGCATATTACATTTTCGTTTCAACCTGTAAATGTGTAAATTTGCTGTTTTTCGTTAATTTCCCTTTGATTATAAATCATGTTTCCGTTTCAATTACCCAATTCTGTCCATTTACCGTGATCGTGGAAAACCACTGCCCCTAAGAATTTTGATTGGTCAATTTTTTGGGTGGCCCTCTTGAATTATCAAACAAATGACGGGAAATCATTTAAAACGCTAATCCGCGTTAACTGCTTGGACAAGTTCGGGCAGACTTGGCTGAAAGGATATTAGGGTGGTAGGTTTCAGACCATGTATACAGAATTTTGATTGGTAATTTTTTCCGGTGGCTATCTTGGATTTTCTGAAAATTTCCGGAAATCGGTTAATAGGCTACTCCTCATTAACCACTTGAATGGTGTCAAGCAAACATGGCTTTAAGGATCCTAGAATATTATCCTGTTACATGTACTCACTAGTCATACAAAATTAATCAAATTTGGTCTTAACAAATTTGGTTACAGACTAACAGATGCAAACTGTTGAGTTATGGGGGTTGGCTTCTAATACAGAGGTGTGTTGTTTTGAAACTCCTACGAAATCATTGGAGCTCATATGTCAAAGTAAGGGCATTCGCTTCTATTAGAGCATTGGCTACACATATGCGAAATACGATTAGTAGATTACAAGTAGTAATGATCCAATACTGATTCTTGTGGTACACCGCTGCTGACCACTATGATTTTTCTCCATTAACCCTTTAACACTCATATCAGCTAAAAACAGCTTTTGCAGTAGTCTTGTGAAATGTCCATTTGCAGACCCCTAGAGACTATTTTTTAAATTTACCACTGGAATGACTGGCTCGATATCTGAGCCAGTCTTTCCAGTGGTAAATTTTCAAAGAAAGTCTCTTGCTCTGCAAATGGACATGTTCTATGAAAAAAATTGGAAATTTTAAAACATTCGGTGTATAAAGTGTTAGCTACTACTTGTACCTTTCCTGTTAGTTTGTCTTATTCACCTTTCCTGTTAGTTTGTCTTATTCCAAGTTGTAACCAGGTTGTAAATTGGGTTTTTTTCAGCGTGGCCAAAATGCAGATCTTTGTGAAGACCTTAACGGGCAAGACCATCACACTTGAGGTACAATTTAGCTTGATTACATGGACATTCCTCAAATCTATCGATCCTATGACATCATAATTAACTATGTGGCATGTAGAATTAATATATTGATATAATTATGTAGATAAGAGAAGACGGACAATTCGTTGTTGTATGAATTGTATGTCTTAACTATTTAATAAATGTTCTGTTGAGTATTTTTTTAAAACTAATTTAACTTGTCGCTGTTGCTGCCATAAGCAGCAAAGCAACAGCACCCAGTCAAATTAGTTACAAACTATTCAACAGCTTACCTGTATAATTTTCAGGAAATTGATAGTTATGGTATTCGGGGATCGATCAATCCCAACACGGCGATGTGTGGGTGGGGCTTAGCTGGTGATGGGCGGGGCATAGCTAAAACTGAAAAGGTCCATTAAGTGGTCAAATGGTTAGAACTTACCCGACTTAGAAAGTGGGAGACACACTGAGTCGCTGATTATGTTAGCAGTTTAATGCTCAAGCTAGTCAATGAGTAGCTAGTTATGAGAATTTACCACTAGAATGCCTGTTATCAAGCCAGTCATTCCAGTGGTAAATTTACAAAAAAAATAGTCCATTTTATGGATATATATATATTCAATAATCAAATATTTTGTGTTTCTTGATCAAATCTTGCGATTAACCCTTTAACACTCAACTCGACCAAAAATGGCTTCCAGAAATGTTCATTTACAGGTGAAGACTATTTTTGAAAATTTATCACATGAGTGGCTTGGGTATCAAGCCAGTCATTCCAGTTGTAAATTTCCAAAAATAGTATTCTCTTGGACATTTTCAGTAGGAAAATTGAAATTGGACAATTTTGAAGTGTTAATTGTTGCATAGTCAGTCGATGGATTACTGTACATTACGGAGACAATGCTGCTGTATTAACCATTTAATGGTCAAATTTGGTCGAGAAAATTTAAGCCTGCTTATTGACTGTTCATTTACAGGTCAAGAGATTACAATTTTTTATTTTTTTACGCCGATTGACTGGCTCGATAACCGAGCCAGTCATTCCAGTGGGAAATTAAAAAAAATTGTATTCTCTTGACTTGTACTGGTAAATGGACATTCCAGAAGACCATAGCAGAGGCTGGATTTGGACTGTATGGCCACTAAAGGGTTAACCAATATTAATTGTTCCCAAAATGAATGGCACAGTTATTGTTAGCTCGCTAGCATGTTAGCTTATGACATGGCGACTATCTTTAAGCATTGTTAAGCGACTTCTCAAGACCCACTGGGCTGATTACAATTATGTTTGGCATGTTTTTTGCAGGAAGCATTCTTAGGGCATAGATATCCAGTTTGGTCAAAGGAAGCTGATCGTACAATTTGGCTTGTGGCCATCTTGTATTTTGGCCGATTTTTTAAGCGGCTTTAAAAATCTAGTCTGAAACAGCTTGGGTGATAAATTCAAAACTGATTAAATATCAGCTAAGGAAGTGAGCGATACAGACCCCTTGGGCCTCTTGTATTGATACATGTATAATTATCTGTGTTTTAGGTCGAGCCAAGTGACACAATCGAAAATGTCAAAGCAAAGATTCAGGATAAAGAGGGTAGGTATTATTTGTCAGTGATGTGATGTGAGACATTTATCTATGTAATTTAGAGGCAAATAATGATTATTAATATTTACACATTGCTGGGATGGGGAATTTTCCTCTATTCAGCTGATTTCCTCTTTTTTCAGAAAAATTAAAATTTGCCGATTCTGTCTGAAAGTCCCAAAACAAATGTATTTTTCGTAGTATAGATAACAAGGTAACATTCATCCTTTTTGTCAGACATTTCCTATTTTTTTCTTTAGACCATTCTCATGACTGACATTGGATTAGGCTTACATCTAAAAAGCTTTGATACATACATGCAAATAAAGTATGTTGTCTGTAAATGTAACAAGGTGTTTCAAGGGTATATCTAGGATTCGATTATGGAGTGGGTGAAATCTGTTGATTTTAGTATGGACATCAATGAGATTTAGATTTTAATAGGTTACGATATGTCACCTTAAAACATAAGGCAACCTATTATGGGTTACCATTGGAAATATTACAGCACAGGCCTTGTTTGGGTTTGAGTGTGTTAAGTCTCGCCTCCAAATACCAAACACGTTAAATAATTATGCTTGACATTTGTTGTCTTAGTATTTCACATTTCCCTGGTAAATATAGCAGTATTTTATTATTTTCTGGAAATTTGTCAACCTTGCCAAATAGGGGAATGGGATCATGAAAATGGAATGATATAAGTAACCATCTCCTGCATTCTGGTTGGTATAACATTGTTATTTAGAATCCAAATAGTCCCTATAATTCAACAGCATCTTTTATTCTCAAGGGTGGGTCCTGACCCCTTTAGATCCGCCATTGGGTTTACATTGGTCACATAGTTGCTTTTTCATGTGACTTGTCAGTTATAAACATTTGCGAGTGCATAATAGTTGCAGCATAGATGGCTTTTCCAAAAATGTCAAATACTTATCATTAGACTGACTTAAAAATTAATATGATGATGAATTAAATCGAGAAATCCAATATGAATTCAGTAATATTTAATTGATGAATTGTTTGCACATATATGTATATATAAACCTGTCAATTGGATCGAGAAATTTCCTCGTAAGCCAATAATCTAGACATCTCCATTGTCTTGAGCTCTTTAGAGGCAACTCTGAAATAGCCAAATGAAGAAATGGCTGATGTGCTCAACTTCTAAAGATAAATCTGGTGCTATGTATAAGAAATTATTTTTGACTCCACAGCTGTATGATTCTGTAAGTCTGGGTCTCTACAGTGCAGCTCAGAAATAACTTGGTTTGTTTCCTGAACAAAGTAAAATATACTGTTGAATATTTTAACATAATTGGGTTAGAAGACACTGCTGCCGCCTAAGGCAGCAATGTCTTCTTCCATTCCAGTTATGTTCAAAATATTCAACAGTACATTTCTTGCTGTCTAACATGTTAACTTATTTCAGATCAGTACTCTAACAGATTTAACTCCGATTTGTATTCATATTCTTCAGGCATCCCTCCTGACCAACAGCGACTGATCTTTGCCGGCAAGCAATTAGAAGATGGAAGAACCCTGTCTGATTACAACATTCAGAAAGAGTCAACCCTTCATCTTGTTCTGAGGTTGCGTGGTGGCGCTAAGAAACGCAAGAAGAAGAATTACACAACACCGAAGAAGAACAAGCATAAGAGGAAGAAGTTTAAGCTGGCCGTACTCAAATATTACAAGGTTTGTTTTTGAATTCGCAATCACAGGAGGGTAGAGGTAGATTTATGAGCAGTTGGAGGGATCCATTTCCTGATATATTCTCAACACATTTCTATTTAAGCTCCATGGGCCATTTTTTTTACGCATGTTGGAATTGATTTATATACTGAATCATAAATCCCAATTTCAAGGTATGTAAGTATACAGATAAGCTGTTGAATATTTTTATGAAACTAATTTGGCTGTGGCAGCAGCAGCTCACAGTCAAACTAATTTCAAAATAGTCAATACTCAACAGAATGTTTCTTACGTCAAAAAGAATTGGTCGTTTTTGGGTTGGCAATATTTAGTGTTAGTTTCAAGCCCTGACATTGTTGTTGCTTATCTAGATCTGTATTCATGGCTTACTGAATGAAATTGCTGTTTATGTATTAAGTATATCGGAGTGTCTGGGAGAAATGATGTTCATGCTGCGTTTCCCAGCTCAACTGCAATGTTATTAACCATTGTAATCTTATAAACATTTCTAAGCTATTTGTTGTTAGCCATCTGGTCACGTATGTAAGGGAAAGGGACATAAGTCATTGTTGAAGAAAACTGATTTCCTTCAGCCGAGAGTTATGGTTCCAAACAGTCAAACACATATGGCCACGGTAACATGTCAGTAAGCGAGGGATAATAGCGGTATCCATTTCTAGTTACGTCCCGCCTATTTCTAGCTATACCCTCCCATTTCTAGTTACGTCCCGCCTATTTCTAGCTATGCCCCACCCATTTCTAGCTGATGGACCACTTTTTTATATCCTGCCAAAGAAATTGGGGGGTTATTATGTAATGGCACGGGGTGGGTGGGCAGCAGAGTGGTTTCCGGATGATAACTCTGTTACCGTTTATCGAATTGCTTTGAAACTTCATAGAATAGTTGGACTAGGGCTGGGGAAGAAACGTATCGAAACTGACGATGATCCGAAATTCAGGATGGCCACCATCGGCCATCTTGAAAATTGGTTTCCGGATGATAACTCCATTACCGCTTATCGGATTGCTTTGAAACTTCATAACGTTGTTGGATTAGATCTGGGGAAGAAACCTGTCGAAATTGGCGATGATCCGAAATCCAAGATGGCAGCCATCTTGAAAATTAGTTTCCGGATGATAACTCTGTTACCGTTTATCGGATCACTTTGAAACTCAGAAATCCAAGATGTCCGCCAGCCAGATGTGCCCATCTTGAAAAGTGGTTTCTGGATGGTAACTCCGTTACCATTTATTGGATTGCTTTGAAACTTCATAGGGTGGTTGGACTAGACCTGGGGAAGAAAGCTATCAAAATCGACGCTGATCCAAAATCCAAGATGGCCGCCGGTGGTTTCCGGATTTGAAGCTTCATAGGTTGACTGGACTAGGTCTGTGGAATAAACTTATTGAAATCGATGATGATCCTAAATCTAATATGGCCACCAGCGGCCATCTTGAAAATATGTTTCTGAATGACAACTCCATTTCCTCCATTTCATCTGAGGAGGAAACCTACTGAAATAGAAGATGATCCGAAATCCAATGTGGCCATCATCCACCGACGGGAATCTTGAAAATTTGATTTCCGGACAATAGCTCCATGACCTTTAAGCAGATCACTTTGAAACTTCATAGGATGACAGGTATAGGTCTGAAGAAGAATTGTTATTTTCTGAAAGCTCCCATTCATTGGTTTGTCATCAGGCCGGGGTATTATGTGCCGTTTGCGGAGCTGTTCCGTGTTTGAATCAGTTTACAACTTTGAAATCCGAATTCCCGGAATCTAAATCTCAAAGTTAACTATACATTAAATTCACAAATGACATAGAATTCGTACACTAGTGACAGACTTCTTTTTCACATCAGAGCTGTACATGTCGTCATTATGATTGTGACATCATTGATTATGATATCAGATAATTGAGTGACAGCTCGGATCCCTACATTACTGTGTGCTTGACAGTGGGGTCAGTGGTTTTCAGTTTTAACTTCCATTTCACAAGCTTGCATCATCTAAGTGGCATATATACGTAATAAAGAAATAACACTCAAATGTCTTATGTGCAGTGTGTTATTAATATGCCCAGACCGTAGAAAGTTAGTGTAGCAAAGGTATGGGTGGGTATTAATGTACAATGATTACCATTAATTTCCGCTTTGAATATCAGGTTTCCTTTTCAATTTACAAATGTTTTGTGAAAAAGAAGTTACGATGAGGTGATCCCACTTTCGTATATATTGAATGAATTCTGTGATTATCATTTTTAACAGTTCTGAGTAACTCTAACCTGTGATTATTTTTTCTACGCCGGTCGTATGGGACCTACATTTCAAATTTTTATTCATTGAATGTATTTGGTGGAGACTAAGTGTCATACTTTCGTTTCAGCGAAATTTGAACTTACATAGCTACGTTTGAAATTTCTTTTTCGGTGTTCATAATAGGTGGGGACAGTGTCATGATTTCGTTTCGGTGAAATCTGTACATATTTGGCTCCCTGAAACGGTTAGAATTCATCAGAGATGGACGTATTAAGCCCCTCTAAGTGGTGCTCTTGTATTGATTTTTATCCCTTATGGTCAAAATTTGTCAAGAAGATAAACATCTGCCCATTGAATGTCAATTTGCAGACCAAGAGAAGACTAGTCCCCCGACATCGTTGATGGGTACTATAGAAATGTGGCCCCCATGCGTGCGTGCATCCATCCATCCGCATTTAGTTTCCATTCGATAACTTCACTTAGCTTGAATGGATTCATTTCAAATTTGGAATATCAACTTATGACAAGACCTCGTTGGGGCTTGCATATTAGCAAAATATGTTCAGACCCACTAGAATTATCCCCCTTTCTTGAAAAATTATAAAATGTCGTTTCCGCTTGATAACTTCAGTTAGTTTAAATGGATGCATTTCAAATTTGGAATGTCAACTCCTTATAAGAAGACCTCGGTGGGGATTGCATATCGGCGAAAGTTGTCCATACACAATGGACAGGGTTCATGCAAACTTAAAAGTACTTGAATTTTGGCGTGTGCCTTGAAAAGCCATGAATTTGAGAATTCTCTTGAAAAGTACTTGAAAATTGCTTTATTGCATTGAAAGCCCTTGAATTTATGATTTCAGCCCAAATTATATTTATGGAGTCGAAAGGTTTTGCCATGAATCATCATCAGTCAAAATGACGGAATCAAAGAATCTAATATAAATAATAGTTTTTGTAAGTTGTATTTGGAGGGGATTCTCCATCCCAGCCCTCACCCTTAATTTCCCACCCATGTCCAGTCTGGTATCAGACCCTTGAAAAGTTTTGAAATTGCGACAAAGTCCTTGAATGAAAATCTGTCGTCTATAGGAACCCTGTTGGAGTTATCCCCCATTATTTCTTGAGAAATCGTAAAATATGTGGTTTCTGCTCGATAACGTCGGTGAGTTCAATGAATTCATTTCAAATTTGGGATGTCAGCTCTTTATGAGAAGACCTCGGTGGGGATTGCAAAGCGGCGAAATGTGTCCGGACACACCCGAGTTATCCCCCTTGATTTCTTGAAAAATCGTAAAATATGTGGTTTCCGTTACGATAACTTCAGTTAGCTTGAATGTATTCATTTCAAATTTGGAATGTCAACTCCGTATGACAAGACCTCGGTGGGAATTGCATGTCGGCAAAAATGTGGCCAGAACCATCAGCGTTATCCCCCTTGATTTCTTGAAAAATAATAAAATATTTGGTTCGCGTTTAATAACTTCAATTAGCCTGGATGGATTCAATTCAAATTTCGAAAATATATCCCTCTGCATGAGACCTTGACTGGGATTGCATTTGGCCATAATCTGTCTAATCACCAGAGTAATTCCCCTTGATTTCATGAAAGACCATACAATAGTCTTCTCTTGGCCTGCAAATGGACATTTTCTATGAGAAAATTTCTTGAACCAATTTGAGGGTTAGAGTTAAACTCATCAAATCTACAGATTAGAATCATCAGGATTTTCTGATATTTTTCATGAATTACAGAAAATTACAAATCTATAATTTAAGTTTCTGTGGTTTTCCTACAATTGCCTGCTTGCTTGATGTTTTGTTTCAGTGTAAGAGTTACAATGATGTGATTAACTTAGGACACCTAATGACAGATATTTCATGATTCTTCAAGTTTATCTGAGTAACTCTACAAGTGAACATTTACACAATTATACGAACTGTCGATCTGTACATTTTAAATAATAGTTTAATGTATAGATCCAATCTGTCACTAAAGTATGTGACATCATAATCAATTAAGTCTCATGTATGCTGGGATCACAATCAAAATACATAATGAATGGCATATCTAGGTCCGTCATGGGCTTTGAATAGTCTGTCAAGTGTACGAATTCTGTGTCTACTATTTAATAAACATTCAGTTGCCAATTCGCAAAATACATGTACTGTAGCTAATGAAAACGGCATATTTTTATATTTCAAATTATTTTCGATCTAACATTAGTCTACAATAGCAATTTATCTTTATTTTTTTTCTAACCCCCTTAAACCGGTATTTGGTTAATACCGGTTTAATTAGTGATACCGTCACCGGTTTTCTTTTAGGCCAAACCGCCCAACCCTAAATACAGGTATTAACCCTTTAACACTCGTATCAGTCAAAAAAGGCTTCTACAGCAGTCTTGAGAAATGTCCATTTGCAGACCAAGCAGACTATTTTTGAAAATTTACCACGAATGACTGGCTCCATAACCGAGCCAGTCATTCCAGTGGTAAATTTTCAAAAATAGTCTCTTGGTCTGCAAATGGACATTTTCTGAGAAAATTAAAGAAAATTAAAATTTTCTTGAACAAATTTGGTGGTTTAAAGGGTTAAGGAGATTGCAAATATCTAGCTTTAACTTGTTTCCATGTTTTTGCTCGATGGTTAATCGCTGTTGTTGACTGATGTTTCGGTCAGTGTAAGAGTTACAATGATGTTATTAACTTAGGACACCTAATGATACATACTTCATGATTCTTCAAGTTTATCTGACTGAGTAACTCTTCAAGTGATATTTACACACAATTAGACAAACTGTCTATATGCACACTTTAAATAGTTCAATCACCTTGTGCAAATAACTGTCATTGCTAGACTTATATCAATTGGATGAGCTTTAGGATTGTATTGCAAGCAAATTTCTGGTTTACTGAATTATAATTTAAGTCTTATAATATAGGGATGCAAGTTAGCCTTTCAAATCAACAAAGATACTATAGATCTCTAATGATTAGAATCATCAGGATTTTATTATCTTTTTACTGAAATACAGAATCTCAAACTTGCAAATATATAGTTTCTACATGATTGATTGCCACTTGCTTGATTTTTTTTGTCAATGTAAGAGTTACAATGATGTTATTAACTTAGGACAACTAATGAGACATACTTCATGATTCTTCTAGTTTATCTGACTAAGTAGCTCTTCAAGTTAACATTTGCACACTAATTTTTGTATTATTGCCTTATTAGCTCACCTGGCCAAAACTTATGGCATGGCGACTGTCCGGCGTCCATCTGTTTGTCAACTTTTGCTTAAACCGCTACTTATTAACCGCTTGGTGGATTTCAACCTAATTTGGCTGGAAGGACCCTATGGGGGTAGGGTTCAAAACTTGTAGACAGAATTTTAATTGGTAAATTTTTCCAGCAGCCATCTTGGATTTTCTGAAAATTTCTGGAAATCACTTAAAAGCTTACTCCTCGATAACCACTGGACCTATTTCAATCAAACTTGGACAGAAGAAACCTAGCATGGCATGCCTCAGAACTTGTATACAGAATTTTGATTGGTCCATTTTTCCAGTGGCCATCTTTTCCAAAAAATGCCGGGAAACACTAGTCTTCTTTAACTGCTTGAGCAATTTCAACCAGACTTGACTGGAAGGATATCAGGCTGGTAGGTTATAAAATTTGTATACAGAATTTTGACTGGTCAATTTTTCTGGCAGCCATCTTAGATTTTCTGGGAATTTTTGGAAATCAGTTAAAAGGCTACTCGTTAACTGCTTGAACGAGTTCAAGCAAACTCGGCTGGAAGGACCCTAAAGTGCTCTGCTTCAGGGCTTGTATATAGAATTTTGATTGGTCCATTTTTTCGGTGGCCGTCTTGAATTTTCCAGAAAATGGCAGGAAATTGTTTAAAACGCTAGTCCTCAATAACCGCTTGAACAATTTCATCCAGACTTGGTTGGAAGGATACTAGGCTGGTAGGTTTCAGAACTTGTATGACAGAATTTTGATTGGTCAATTTTTCCGGCACCCATCTTGGATTTTCAACCAAACCTAGCAAGAAGAACCCTAGGCCTGTATGCTTCAGAAACTGTATACAGAATTTTGACGGCTTGATTTTGATGGTGGCCATCTTGGATTTTCTGGAAAACGGGAATTCATATAAAATGCTACTCATTAATCACTAGGCGGGGAAACAGCGCATGAATAAAGGCATGGCTCAAATACATCTAGGAGTAAGCAGACAATAAAACCAATCAACAACAATCGCTAGGGCACTTTGAACCAAATTTGGCTGGAAGGATCCTATTGTCCTCTAGAATTTTTTTGCAGAATTTTGATAGGTCAATGGTTTGGCAGCAATCGCTGATTTTCTGAAAGTTTTCCCCAACAATTTAAAAACTACCCCTTCAATCAAAGCGTGATTTCAACAAAACTTGGGTGGAACGATCCTATGACGGTAGGCTTCAACATATTAAACAAGTCTTGATTGGTCAGTTTTTTGTGGACATCTTGGATTTTCCGAAAATCATCCATGTCATTTAAATGCAAATGGTTTAAATGCGAATGGTCCAGGTGACCGCCACAGGCCCTTGGGCCTCTTGTAAATTTTAACATAGCAAATGCTGTTTCATTTACTTCCATAAGGAAGATTTCTATGCTGTTCCCCAATACAGAAAAATACTGATCCGAATTGAGATCGCGAATTCACAATCCGATTTCCCCCATCTGTTTAGAATTGTAGAAATATATAATTTCTTGTTTTGATGGAAGATTTATAATTTCCTGGATTCATTCCATTCTTGCGATCATATCCTATATATGATTACCCGCTTAACCCTTTAATGACAAAACCAGCCCTTGCAGTGGTTTGGAGAAATGTAAATTTTTCGGCCAAGAGAAGACTTATTGATAATTTACCACTAAATGACTGGTTCCATAACCGAGCCAGCCATTCCAGTGACATTTTCAGGAGTAATATTCTGTTGGTCTACACATGGACATTCAATAAGCTAATATTTTAGTTTAAATTTAGTCATTAGAGATTTAAAAACACTGCATTTGAATCTATCCATATTTGTACAACACATCCATCTGTGCCTCTGTCATGGCTACATCTTTGGCTGAATGTGTATGTCTGAAGTAGGACAATCTGGCCTATTTTACCATGTTCACTGAACAGCCGACACCACAGAAAACTAGTGAAATTCCCTAACATTTAAGAAGATACTGCTTCCATGCAAAAATACAAAGTTTATTTCAATTATTGGAGCTGTATTGATGGCAACAGATTTTCTTAAACAAAAATTTGTAATTATCTATTAGGGGCCTGCAAAATAATGACGTTGATAACCTTTTAATAGTCAAAGCTAGTCAAGAAAACCTAAATATTTTATGAAATGTCTATGCAGTCCAGAAGAGTATTTTTGAAAACTTACCACTAGAACGAGTGGCTCCATTATTGAGTTGGTCATTCCAGTGGTAATGTTTTAAAAAGAGCCGCCTGGGATGAGAATGGACATTCCTCAAGACCACTGTAGAGGCCGCTTTTGACCAGTGTGACCATTAAATGGTTTAAAAACACTGGTCAAAAGCGCCACAGCCATTATTAAGTACTAAACCTAAGATAATATAAATATTGATGTGAATTAAGTACAGTCTGTCTCACCAAATTCCACCTCCAGCAAGTCGGTTTAATTGGTTATTTTTATAATAGGTGTTTGTTTGACGGGTCATGTTAATGACTAGGGAGGAGTTACGATGATGTGATTAATGTTTTCGTATTTAATTATCTAATGACATCTATGATTACATGTAGTTACCAGTCTGAGTAACTCTAACTATTTGTAATTTAAAGATTTTATGTATAAAATTTAGTTATTTATGATTGTCAAGATTGTTAAAAAAAAATTCGCATTTTTCTTTAGTGATTGTCCATTTACAGGCCAAGAGAAGATGACTTTTGGAAGTTAACCTGTCGAATGACTTGTTCGATTATTGAGCCAGGCATTCCAGTGGTAAATGTTCAAAAATAGTATTCTCTTGGGTTGCAAATGGACCTTCCTCGAGCATAATTGTAATCAAGTTAGTTTTAAATTGCTCATCATCTTGCCTTAAGTGCGTTGTTTCCGTATTTCTGCTTCATGATTGATTGATTGCTTGCTTGATGTTTTGTGTCAGTGTAAGAGTTACAATGATGTGATTAACTTAGGACACCTAATGATACATACTTCATGATTCTTCAAGTTTATCTGAGTAACTCTTCAAAATGTACAAAGTAAATAATAGTTCAATGGACCTTTCCACTCTTTCCATCCATCATATGACGTCCTCAACTGCGTGACGTGTAAAATGACATCGTAATCAATGACGTAATGAATGATGTAGGTAAGTACATAACGAATGCATAATTGAAGACGGACTATGCATTGTTGTACGAATTGTATGAATTTACTATTTAATAAATATTTTGTTGGGTATTTTGAAACTAATTTAACTGGGTGCTGTTGCTGCCTTAGGCAGCAACAGCACCCAGACAAATTAGTTTCAAAATATGCAACAGCTTACCTGTATAGTTTTCAGGAAATTAATAGTCGGGTCATTCGGGGATTGATCTATCCCAACACGACGAGGCATAGCTAAAACTGGAAAGGTCCATTATCACCTCATGTGATTAACTGTCATGGGTAGACTTGTATGAAACCGGTGAGCTCCATAGTAGCAACTTGCATTATAAGCATAGTTCTGCTTTACTATATTATAATTGATGAATAGTAGTAAGATTGCAAATATCTAGTCTTAACTTGTTTCAATGTTTTTGCTCGATGATAAATCACTATTGTAGACTGATGCTTCACTCAGTGTGAGAGTTACAATGATGTTATTAACTTAGGACACCTAATGATACATACTTCATGATTCTTCAAGTTTATCCGACTGAGTAACTCTTCAAGCGATATTTACACACAATTAGACAAAGTGTCTATATGCATATTTTAAATAGTTCAATAACCGTGTGCAAACTGTCATTGCTAGACTTATATCAATTGGATGAGCTTTAGGGTTGTATCGCATGCTAATTTCTGGTTTACTGAATTATAATGTTATGATATACAATGTAGGAATGCAAGTTAGCCTTTCAAATCAACAAAGGTACTACTATAGATCTGTAAAGATTAGAATCATCAGGAATTTATTATCTTTTTACTGAACTCATAATCTTCAAACTTGCAAATCTATAGTTTTTACATGATTGATTGACTCTTGTTTGATGTGTCATCTCGATGTAAGAGTTACAATGATGTTATTAACTTAGGACACCTAATGATACATATGTCATGATTCTTCAAGTTTATTTGACTGAGTAACTCTTCAAGTGAACATTTACACACTAATCTGTGCACTTACATCTATTTAGTTAATAGTTGTTAATTATCTTTACAGTCCACACACTGCTTGCAAAATCATGGCTAAATATTGTGGTACACTGGACATCTGAGTATATGTCTGGACATCTGCGTATATGTCATGCTGGTGTACAACAAAATATGCACATACTCAATATCTCCCAGGTACATGTATGCATTACTCTACTGCTATGAACTTCTGCCAAGGTGTGCTTACAGAGAGTAAAACCTCGGCCAATAGTATGTTTTAACTGTTATGTGATGGGGTATGCTAGTCCTGACAATGTTCTAAACCTAGTAAATGCCTAGCAATGGTGCCTGTATGTTCATTTCATTTAATCATTTAACCGTCGAATTTGTTCAAGATTTAAATTTTCAGACCAAGAGAAGACTGTTTTTGAAAGTTTTCCTCTAGAATGACTGGTTCGGTTATCGAGCCAGTCATTCTAGTGGTAAACTTTCAAAAATAGTTGTCTCTTGGTCTGCAAATGGGCATTTCTGAAGACCACTGTAGAAGCCGTTTTAGGGTAAAGAGAACTTGCAATTAACATTGGGAGTTTGATACAGATGCATATTTGACTGCCAGTCTCATGTTATCTGTCTATTATATTTTGGTAGGTTGATGAGAATGGAAAGATTACACGCTTGCGACGTGAGTGCCCAGGTGAGCAATGTGGAGCCGGTGTCTTCATGGCGTCTCACTATGATCGACAGTATTGTGGAAAATGTTGCTTAACATACGTCTTCAACAAGCCAGAAGAAAAATGAACTGACTAATGAAAAGAACTCTGTAATTGTACAGCAGAAAAAATTATTAGTAAATATTTTCGTATACTGTTATTTTAGTCCCCTTCCCTCTGGTTAACTCACCTGGCCTGAAAGGCCAAGTAAGCTTATGCCGTGGCGATCGTTCGTCCGTCAACTTTTGCTTTAAAACGCTACTCCTCAACCAATAGCCGAATCTTAACTAAATTTTGGTCAACGGATGCTATTGTGCTCGGATCCGGAGCATCCATTTGGAATTTTGATTCATAAATTTTTGGGGTCAAAATCTTAAATTTTATTAAAATTTTACCAAAAATTGTGAAATTGCTTCTTATTACCTTTTTGACCGATTTCAATCAAATTTGGCCGATAGGATCCTACGGTCATAGGTTATAGAACTTGCATTCAGAATTTCGATTCGTAAATATTTTGGGTGAAAAACTTAGATTATATTGAAAATTTACAGGAAATTGTCAAATTGCTTCTTCTCCTTAGAATTTTGACTGATTTCAACCAAATTGGGCTGAAAGAATCCTATTCTCATAGGCTCTAGAACTTCCATTCAGAATTTTGTTGCGTAAATATTTTGAGTGAAAATCTTGGATTTTATTAAAAACTTACCAGAAATTGTCAAATTGCTTCTCCTTACCCGTTTGACCGATTTCAATCAAATTTGACCGATAGGATCCTACGGTCATAGGTTATAGAACTTGCATTCAGAATTTCGATTCGTAAATATTTTGGGTGAAAAACTTAGATTTTATTAAAAATGTACCGGAAATGGTCAAATTGTTTCTTCTTCTTACCGTTTTGACCAAATTGGGCTGAAAGAATCGTATGGTCATAGGCTCTAGAACTTTCATTCAAAATTTTGTTGCATAAATATTTTGGTTGAAAATCCTAGATTTTATTAAAAAATTTACTGAAAATTGTCAAATCTTTACTTCTCCTTACCATTTTGACAGATTTCAAGCAAATTGGACTGAAAGGATTCTATTGTAATAGGCTCTAGAACTGCCATTCAGAATTTTTTATTCATCAATTTTTTGCGCGAAAATCAGATTTTATGAAGAATGTACCGGAAATTGTCAAATTGATACTCCTCCTTAGCGGCATGACATATTTCAACCAAATTTCACTAATGGATTCTATGGTGGTAGGCTCTAGAAATTCTATTCAGAATTTTGATTGATCAATTTTTTGAGGTGAAAATCATAGATTTTATGAAAAATTCACCAGAAATTGTGTAAACGCTGCTCCGCCTTAGTTGTTTAACATATTTCAAACAAATTTGACTATAGTGACCGTATCAAGGTAGACTAGAATTTCTATTCAGAATTTTGATTGGTTAATTTTTTGGGTGACCATCTTGGATTTTCCAAAAATTATCTATCATCTATTTAAATGCAAATGGTTCAAATGCTAATGGTCCAGGTGAGCGCCACAGGTCCTTGGGCCTCTTGTTTTTGTTCTGTGTGGGCATCCATGCTTGCAAATCTATTTTTAGCTCACCTACCCTGAAAGGCCAAGTGAGCTTATGCAATGGCGGCGGTCCATCTGTCTGTCTGTCCATCCGTCAAATCTTCTCCTTAACAGTTTTACCAATTTCAACCAAATTTGGCTGGAATGATCCTAACCTGCCCTCCAGATAATTTTTTCAGAATTTTGATTGATCAATTTATTGGGTGAAAATCTGAAATTTTATGAAAAATCAACCGGAAATGTTCAAAATGCTACTCCTCCTTAACTGCTCGACATATTTCAACCAAATTTGGCTAGATGCATTCTATGGTGGTATTGCTCTGGAACATATTTTCAGAATTTTGGTTGATCAATTTTTTGGGTGAAAATCTGAGATTTTATGAAAAATCTACTGGAAATGATAAAAAAAATCCTTAGCTGCTTGACATATTTCAACCAAATTTGGCTAAGTGGATTCTATGTAGGCTTGTGCGATTTTTGTTTTGAAACATCACGATCCATTTTATAAAATATTGCGATTTTCGATTAAATCGTATGTCAAAATTCCCAAAAGTATAAAACGTGGTAACGTGACTTGTTTCTAGAAAAAGTTGAAATAAATGATACAAAAATAGCACGAAATTAGAACACATTTTCATGCGACAAATTCTTACCATCCAACGTCTATGCTTAATGTATACCTTATATCCATCATCGCGTGAGTGAAATTATTAATTGGTGCCCGCCTAAATAGTGCGTATAGTTTAATAAACATTATTTATTTCATAAAAATTTGATATAAAATGTCGCCGAGAAAAAATATAAATTACGTGATGTACCAGCTTCCGCTTATAGCCTCCCTTTGTAGGACGAGTAGGTCATTACCGGAGTAATTCGAAGACCCTAATATTCGTACCCATAGGACGGTAGCTTTTAGTAGGTACGAGTGTAACGGCGTAAACTCGTCCTATAGTGCAGTTTATAGTTGCTGTCAGAATGTACGATTTACATTTAAGAGTAATCAACAGAACGCACAGTTCAAAATAAGACAATCTGGAATGCTGTTGCTTTATTTTCTTTAATTAGACATGACAACCGAATCAAAAAGGTCAAATTATTACACCGCCTGAAATTGCTAACTCTAGAATTAAAAAGAAGTATGTTCACTGATTGCCTAACACTCTGCAACTAAGTATATACTTGGCATTTCACGACAGACTCCGGGTCTGCAGCGAAAGAAAGAAAATTATATGGCGATTCGACGGAGTAACTAGCTGGTGTTCTCAATGACAAAGGCGTTACCTCGCTATTGTTAGCTTGTTTATCGTAGCGCTTTGTGTTGTGATTAGCAATTATTCGACACGCATGGCGGAATATAAACAATGAACACGGGCGTGAATCGATTATAATTGTACTCATGTACTGATAAAATACGGCGGAAAAGTACACACTTCAGATTTTAAACATAAACAAGCATGACATTTTTGATGATTTTCCAATTTTTCCTCAATTACATCGTAAAAATCGCGATTTAAAAAATAAATCAAGCTTCACGATTAAATCGAAAAATCGTGCAAGCCTAATTCTATGGTCGCAGGGTCTAGATCTTTTTTTCAGAATTTTGGTTGATCAAGTTTTTGGGTGAAAATCTACCAGAAATGGTCAAAATGATGCTCCTCCTTAGCTGCTTGACATATTTCAACCAAATTTGACTAGTTGCATTCTGTGGTGGTAGGCTCTAGAACTTCTTTCCAGAATTTTTTTTGATCAATTTTTTTGGGTGTTAAAATCTTAGATTTTATGAATAATTTACTGGAAATTGTTAAAATGCTTCTTTCTCCTTAGCATTTTGACCGATTTTAACCAAATTTGGCTGAAAGGATCCTATGGTCATCAATGTTTTGGGTGAAAATCTTAGATTTTATTAAAAATGTACTAGAAATTGTCAAATTGCTTCTTCTCATTACCATTCTGAGCGATTTCAATAAAATTTGGCTGAAAAGATCCTGTGGTGATGGGCTCCAGAATTTCCATTCAGAAATTTGATTCATCAAATTTTTGGGGGGTAAAAATCTTAATTTTATTAACAATTTACCACAAATTGTCAAATTGCTTCATCTCCTTGGTTAAAATGATCCTATGATCATAGACACCAGAATTTTCATTCAGAATTTTGCTTGACATTTGTTTTCCATCTTGTTTAATGTAAAGAATCATGTATATTTAAATTTAAATGTTTCAAATGCTAATGGTCCAGGTGAGCGTCACAGGCCCTTGGGCCTCTTGTTTTATTAACTCCTGTTGAGCAACTTAACTTCTAATTCAGAGTTTTTATTTCCACTTGATAAGTCATTCGAGTAAACATTTAATACTGAAATTTGGTCCAGAAAATTAAAATTATCTCAGAAAATGTCCATCTGCAATCATGCCAAGAGAAGACTATTTTTGAAAATTTCTCACTAGAATAACTGGCTCTATTATTAAGCTAGTTACTCATTCATGTCCTAAATGTTCAAAGAGTCTCGTTAAAGGTTTAAGGACGAAGCCAGCCAAAAAATCACCTCTGTGGTCGTGAGAAATATCCATTTTCAGTCCAATAGAAGACTCATTTTGACAAGTGTAGTGACGCAAAGCCTGAAAGGCTCTGGACCAATGCAAGCAAATTGATGTGCCAGTCTAAGAATTTACAAAGGCGTTTGTCAAAGTTTTAAATTATCACTTCTTGACTCCTCGGCAGGCTCAACTATAGAATTTAAGAAAATGCAATAACTATTTTACAAAGGCACACCACAGAGAGTTGTACTCTGTGATGCCATCCTAAACAACACGTCAGGAATCCAACATCACTGAAACCTCAGACCAGTGTGTCCAAAATCACATGATGACTATGGCATGGTCAATGGAGAATTCCGGTGTTAGCTATGCCCCACCCATCCCTAGCTAAGCTCCACCCATGTTTTAACGGTGTTGTGATCGATCAATCCGTGCACTCTGAATCTCAATTTCCAGAAAACTGCAAGTAAGCTGTGGAATATTTTGAAACTAATTTGACTGGATGCTGTTTCTACCTAAAGCAGCAACAGCACACAGTCAAATTAGTTTCAAAATATTCAACATGTTTATTAAATGGTAAATATGCAATTCATACAACAATGCTTAGTCGCTTACTACATCAATTAAGCGTTCATGATGAACTTAGCTACGTAATTGATTATGATGCCAGCCTACACGTCACATAGTTGATTATGATGTCATATGATTGATGGAAAAACTGGAATTCTCCATTCCCAAGAAGACCGACATACTCTCTGGAAGCGTGACGAGAATAATGTGGCTAATTTACGGTCAATTGGCCAAGATGATACATTAACATGAGTAGCGCAATGAAATTTTGGCCTGAGAAATACATACAACATATACGGTCAAACACTTAACCTTTTAACACTCATATCAGCCAAAAATGCCTTCAGCAATGGTCTATTTGCAGACCAAGATACTTTTTTTAATTTACCACTGGAATGACTGCCTTGATAATCGAGGCAGTCATTCCAGTGGTAAATTTTCAAAAATAGTCTTGGTCTGCAAATGGACAATTTCAGTGAGAAAACTGAAATTTTCTTGAATGAATTTGAGTGTTAAAGGGTTAAATATTGATGTTATAATAGATAGGTACAAGTCGGGGCTTATAGTCTTCATCCACCTGCGTGCTAGGTCGACTCCAACTACCACCCTTTGGAGTCTACCACCCTCATCATTGGATGTTGTTTATTTTCATTCACTGAATCTCGGCTCACTTTGAGAGCATACAACCAGGCTGTCATATTTAGGCGTTCAATGGCGTTTACATTCCATATTGCCAACATTGCCCTCATAGGTACCTATTTAACAAATATATGGCCTGGAACAATGAAGTATGAAGTGCCTTGCTCGGGACACAATGCCGCAGCATGGCTGTGAATTAATCGTGCAACATTTTGAGTCATGAGATATATATGTAACAAGGCTTGGTTGATGTCTATCAAAATAATGTGGCTTCGTCACAAAAGTCAAAGTTTGTTAACCCATTTAATTTTAATTTTCTCAAAGAAATGTCAATTTGCAGACCAAGAGATTATTTTTGAAAATTTACCACAAATGACTGGCTCGGTTATCGAGCCAGTCATTTCAATTGTAAATTTTCCAAGTTTGCCTTCTATTGGTCTGGAAATATTTCAAAATTTCAAGTTAACTAAAGAGGGCAGCTGTTGAATATTTTGAAACTAATTTTACTTGGGATGTTGCAGCTCATCAGAATGTTAATTGTTTATTAAACCCTTTAACACTCATATCAGCCAAAAATGGTCTCTGCAGCACTTGGCCTTGATAAATGTTCATTTCCAGACCAATAGAAGGCAAAATATGAAAATTTACAATTGAAATGACTGGCTCAATAAAACAAGCCAGTCATTTCAGTGGCAAATTTTCAAAAATAATCTCATGGTCTGCAAATGGACATTTTCTATGAGAAAACTAGTTTTCTTCAACAGATTTAATATCTTTAAGGTAACAGTTAATTCTATAATGATTTAGTAAACATTTTGTTTCTAAGTTACATCGTAGATTAATGTCAACGCTGTATAAGATTTTGACTAACGGTTGTTGCCTGATGTAGCAATAACATTCGGATTATCACTGCTAAAATATCAGATATACTGGGTGGGTTAACCCTTTAATGGTAAAGATTGGTCAAGAAATGCCTATTTTGTAGGCTACAAGATTCATATTTGAAAATTTACCACTGGAATGACTGACCCAATAATCAAGCCAGTCATTCCAATGGCAAATTTCTAAAATAAATATCACTGGCACTTGGAAATAAAGTTCTTGCCCATGGCATTAACATCTTCCAGTAAAATTATCTTCAATATATTCAACAGCTTACCTGAATGATTACATTGAAATTGGGATATTGGTGTGTCACATGTATAAGAGTAGCTATGCCGCAAATTCAGAAAACTAATACATTTGGTAAAAAAGTTTGAAATGTAACTGAAAAGTACCTGAAATTTCAATTACTTTTTCAATGTAACTCTACATTTCAGTTACTGTAACTAAAAAAATTCTTCAGTTACATGAAAAATGTAACTAAGTTACAGTCAGTTACAGTTACAAGTTAGTGACCCCAGCCCTGCTATTGAGTTGTAGCCTTCCGTCTAAGAAGCACATCTTAAAGTTCTCGTGTTCCATTAAATATACACACTTGCATGAGATATAAGATGCCTGCTGATTTCTGTTCAATTTACCCAGCATGCCATGCTATCCAGCACACAACGCTACCCAACATGCAATTCCCTGACTCAATAATCGTTGTAACTATTGGACGCCATGTTCGTTTAGTCTATTGTCTGTATGGGCCAAGATTTCCCAAACAAAACCAACCCGCCTGCACGTGCAAATAGTCATTTTTTGTCCAGTTCGGGAAGCGTAAGCATGCATGTAGGATGTATTCACTGAAGTACAGCCTGCATTTCAATACTGTTCAGCGCAAGTGTGATAATTTCCAGGAGAAAATAGGAGAGCTTTTATATACTTTGACAATATTTTGCGTGAAAGTTCCTGCTATCAATGAGAGTAACAACATTCAGTAAGATTATTATCAAAGTAATTATTACATAATGCGATTACTACCTGCTACAGATTTGATACTAATTTGAATGAAAATGGTTGCGACCACAGCTTTCAGTCTATATTCTAAAATAATCATCATAATTTTTAGTCAGCTCGCTAAGTATTTGATTATATATTTATATATATATATATTTGACAGCAATGCTAATATATGCACTTTAATCACAATACAATTTTCAATCATATATATATATATAAGCTATCAGTAATGGACCCGCCCTGTCCAAGTAGTCTGATTGTGGCATGGATGATTGAAGACAATACTATGGACTTATGATGCAGCTAATAAGTCGACGTTGCTCTTCGGTTTTCCAATATCGGAGTAATCGATGCGCAAGTAAAATTCTTCATTTTCGTCTATTTCATTCATTTTTCCACCCTTCGAACTGATGACATGGCCCATCAAATCTGTGTCGAATTAGTAAAACTAAGACAAAGTAATTGGCATGTTTTTGCTCACGAAGAATTAACTGATTTCCAGCCTGAAGTACCCATACTGAGTAATTAATTTTTATGTCTGCTATATTAAAATCACTCGGTATCTTTCCTTTTTCTTTTTTTCTTATTCTTTGTCAAAAAACTGCACCGCATCTCCTGCAGTTTTCATCCGATCAACTCCAAACATGGTTAACTTCTGACCTAGCCTGGAGTCGTATGCCTGTGCTTTTTATTTTGAATCTGCCCAAGGGGTTTCCAGCTACCCACTTTTCCGTGTGCAAATAAGTCACATAAGAACTGTATGGTGATTTTCAATATTGATCTCTGAAGAGTGACTACACCTAGTTTTAATCGGATTGCTGCCATACTTGGTCAGGATATTAACTTGGTCTCCTGAAGATGTCTGCCCACCTAAAAGGTGAGCTTGACCTTTGACCGCCATTATATTCAATATGGTCACATAGAGAATGAATAGGGATTTTCAGGATAGATCTTTTATACTATTCCTTATTGGCCAGGCATCGTAGATTTACAGTTATTTAAGTAAGTGTCTTCTAGTTTACTTTTGTTCTCAATATGATGCAGCAGTGCTCAAGTACAACTGTTGTTTGGTTAAAATGTTAAACATAATTAAGATAGTGCCTGAACGTGGGTAGCCAGTCCGCGATCCTTGTAGTCCGAGTTCTCTGACTCCGCCCTATGGCGTTTCTGATATGCCTGGCATATCAGAAATGGCATAGGGCGGAGTCAGAGAACTCGGACTACGATCATTGATGATGCTTGTTTCCATGAAGCTACTTGTAGAGAAGACCACATGCAGCAAACTAAAAATAGAGGCGTGGCTTCTTCGAGAACACACCTCTAATGTATTGACCAGCCATCTTATGATGTCATCAGAATGACTAGACCATTACACACACTCCACTTCAGAGAGCAGATAGATCTGGATCCAGTCTATCTCCGAAGCAGAAGGTTCGCTTTATTACGCAGAGTATGCTGTATGATTTCTTTACAATTGTGTTGATGTGCATATCAAAGCTAAACTTGTCATCTATGTGTACACCGAGATCCTTTTCACAGTATGCTCGAAGTACTGGTACACGGTGCTCAGTGTCTGTTATGACATACTAGAGTGCTGGGTTTATGCTACCTAGATGGAGTACATGAATCTTTGTTGAATTAAAACGAAGTTGCCAGTCTACTGACAACTTACAAGTTATCTCAATATTCCGCTGAATGTCAGATGTTTGTGGATTTCTAATTAATTTTGTGTCGTCTGCAAAGATTTTGCAGCTGCATCCGATATTGTCTGGTAGGTCATTTATGAAAAGTACAAACAAGGCAGGTCCAAGAACACTGCCTTGTGGAACACCACTGGTTACATTCTTATAATCTGACTGTGTTGCATCTAATTGAACCCGTTGCTTAGAAAACCATCTATCCAATTTGTTATTTTATTTCCGATGGCGTATGCGATCAGTATTATCAGTGTCGAAAGCTTTCTTAAAGTCTAAATAGATTACGTCCACTGGCTCATTAATGTCTAGCAGGTGGGTCACTATTTCCAGATATTCCAGTAACTGGGTCTTACAGGATCTGTTGGGCCTAAATCCTTGCAGGCAGGTTCATAGCAGGTTGTATTGTTCCAAGTTATCCATGATAGCATCTCGTACAAATGATTCTAGAACTTTACATAGTATGCACGTTAAACTAACTGGTCGATAGTTTCCTGGGTCACTTTTAGGAACTTTCTTATAGATGCGGGTTACATCTGCAGTTCCCAATATCTCTGGGATTACTCCTTCCTCCAAGGATTTGTTAAATAGAATCCTGACCGGTAGACTAAGTTCTTTGGCTGTTTCAGACAGAATTTTAGTATGTCATCTGGTCCTTTGCTTTTGTTTGTATTTAAGTTCCTACGTTTCTTTTCTACAGGGAGTAATCAAAATATCCGCCACGGATTTGCCATCGTTCCTAGGTGAAGTCTCGGGTATGTCATCTAGGTTAACCTTTGTAAAAACACTTAAGAAAAAGTTATTCAATATAGTTTCCTTGTCTGCATCAGTTGCGGCTATCTTATCACTTTCTTGATCTTTCAGATTTCCAATGTTTTCTCTCAGGGTTGTTCAACTTTTCACGTAATTCCAGAAGGCCGTAGGATTTGTAGTAGTTTCTATAGCCAGGTTCTTTTCGAATTCACGTTTGGTTTGTCGTATCTTTGTAGTTATTGCATTACTTGTTTGTTGGTCTACTCTGTAGTCACTACTTCTCTTAGTTTTCTTGAATTTTCTGTAAGCTTTACGTTTCTCTTTGATCATTACATGTACGCTTTTGTTTATCCAAATGGACTTTTCCCTTTTAGAATTACTTCGGGGATATGGCATAGGAATGTTTTTAGTAATCGTATCTTTGAGTTTTTCGTACAGGAAATCACTTGCTTCTTGTGTATTTAAGTCATTTGTTACTCTCCACTCTACCTGACTGAGCGCCTTTCTCATTCTTTCATAGTTTCCTTTGTTTAGAAGTGGTTTGGCCATTTCGTGATCTGTAGTGTCTTTGAGAAATTGTGTGTGTGTGTATGTGGACTTTCAGAATATCATGATCGCTCATCCCTAGAGGTGCTTCATGTTCTATTTCAAAGATTATGTTAGTGTTGTTAGTTAGTACAAGATCCAGTGTGTTTGATTTCTGATTTTCTCTGTGGCGGGTAGTGTCGTGAACCATTTGTTTTAGGAAATTGTCCTGGAGTACAGATAAAAATGCTTCGCTAAGTGCACCAAGACCTATGCCATTCGCCCAGTCTATATGTGGGAAGTTAAAGTCTCCTGTTACTATAATGTGTTTTGCCTTTTCCATGTAAACTTTCTTGAGCAGTTGAAGTAAATGCTCATTGTTTTCATTTTCTGAGCTTAGACTTCTGTAGACACAGCCTAATAGTACCTTCTCTCTGCTTTCAGTATTCCAGCAGCACCATACAAATTGATTAAAAGGTGTGTGATTCAATGAGTTGCATATCTGTGTATTAAGGGATTTATGAGTATAAATAATAACTCCTCTGAGTGGCTTATCATTTGTAAATGAATCATGTTCCTGCAGCTGTAGCTCACTGAGTTTGATGGGTGTCTGCAATTTCTTTGGGAGTATTTCTGTTATACATATAGTGGCTGGTTGGATTCTTTCTACACGATGATGAAAAGACACTACGTCAGTAGGATCTATGTCTGGCATCTCTTCAATAGCTTGATTTATCTTAACTGTGTCCTTTAATTTTCGGATAGTTTCATTATCATGTTGACTTTCTGCTACATTGATCATTATGACGTTTTTTGCTCTCTTCTGTCTTTCTTGTAATTCTTCAAAGCTTTCCTTCACCTTCGCATCAACTGCTTTCTCAATCTTTTCGTCTATCTGTTTGAGCTGGTCATTTTTTTCTGCAATCTTCCGCTCCATCATAGCCAGAATTTGATCCATTTTGTTCTCAAGTTTCTTAAGTCTCATTTTCATTGTTGCTTTTGGCCATACCTCTGACTCTGCAGGGGGAACAATACCATATTAGGCCCAGAGAGGTGTATTCTTGTAGAAGCCACGCCTCTATTTTTAGATTGTACATTAGCGGTGTATTCTCGAAGAAGCCACACCTCTATTTTTAGATTGATAAGAGAGGCTCAGAATTACAGTCCGAGAGATTGCCTAGCGTGCATGCGCGGGTGTCAGAGATTGCCTACCAACATGCGTTAGCATGTGGGAAGTATGTCATCTTTTGAATACTCAGATCTGTATTTGTAATTCCTTAATAATCGGCCATCCTCGTCGTTCTTGGTAAGGATCATTGCCAGAATGAAACGAGGAATCCGAATCTTTTTACAGATCCAAAATCGGTCCAGAAATGGAGATATCCACGATTGCTTCCATTCAAAATAGTTCCCAATAACGCTATAAGCGCATGTGTACTTGGTAATAGGTGAAGTCCAGTATCAGCTAACCATGCCTGTCACGATGCAAGTTTTGATTGGTTTAGACGAACTATGTGACGTCACTGCTCAGTATACATAAGGAGCAGAAAAATCAGAATTCGAGAGAGAGAGAGAGAGAGAGAGAGAGAGAGAGAGATGTTGTGGCTGCCAGAGCATACCGAGGCGCAATAGTACCACTTACTTTAATCTTCCCGGTTGAACAACCCAAACAGTGCCTATAGGTTTTGAGTTCTCGTATCTGGAGCACATCGACCGCATCAGCAAAATAGAAGTTTTTGGAAGCTCCCGGCCAATCAACTGGGGACAATAATTAAATCTAAAGAAAGGTTCCCCAATACCAACCAGCCAAGTGGGGCCTTCTGTGCGGATGTGCCTTTTGGCCAGAATGTAACACCGCAAAATTAGTATGTAGAGTGGAACTGTTGACAGATATCTCGCCGGATCTGCCGAGACACACAAAAAGGTGGTGAACAAACACCGCACAATGTATCGTGCTATGTAATAAGGTGCATCTCGCCTTATGAATCCGCAAAGATGCTATTAATAACTTTTCAACTTAGCCCTTAACCAGTTATGGGGCAATACAGAAATTCTTCATATCCGCATAATTCTATATGTGTATTCTTACATGACTATCTACCAGCCATTCGCAAAGTTCATCTTCACCGTTCATGAGCATGAGCCGCATCAGGCAGTTCGTCTGCAGATATTCCTAGCAGCAACTCAGGATTGTGCCATCTTGCATCATGGATACATGACACTTCAACTACAGTGATTATAGGACTCATTTGTGTACCGATGACTAATAAGTACTCTGTCACATTTTTATAGTGATATTCATACATATCAGGTACCGATATATGTAGATACTGCAAGGTCGTGTAAGACCTTATTTTTATAGTTTATATATTTGATTGTATATATGTATTTATTTATTTTCATCGGTGTGCCAATGACTAATAGGCCCCGCTAGGTCATGTGGCCTCACCTTTTTACTGTACTGAGTTAGCTTGTGATATGGCAGCAGCCACCTAAGTTAGATCGTTTTGTTTATTTGTATAAAAACTTGGACCGCATATCACTTACGCTACACTATACAGCAACAACAAACACACCACCTTGTTCCCAGCACGGCATCAATTTTTCACTGAGGTCGCTGTTCATGCTCACATTACGTGACCCTGGCATGCGGCTGACTAAACATGGCTATTTTAGCTCGATAGGATAGGTTTAATAAGTTAGTTAAACTACTCTTTAGGAAACATTTGTGTACGCCTCTTTTTCTGGGAGCTGCGGATAAGCTTTGTACCATGCACCGACTCGTTTGTAGAAATTGGCCAAAACCTTAGTGATATAAGTAGTTGTCTCTTTCTGTGCTCCTCCAGCCTCAGGGCCTAGTAATTGTTTGGACTCCCTTCGGCACGTTGGTTAGAACTGACTTTAGAAACTATTGGGGTTTCTGAGCAGTTAGAATCAAGATGATGATGACCGCACACATCCCCATAGTATCTCCGGATACATATTAGCTAGTTCCATGCCAAAGTAGGAATCGCTGCAAAATAATTATATTTTATAATCCTGCAGTGCATTCTTTCAGCTTTTTCCGAATTAATCTTAAAGACAGGTAAACGTTAAGTCCTAGGGTGTGGATCTCACATGATCCACACTCGAAGCGCTAGGTGACGGAGAAAAACACACATCACCATCTAACTCCATGATGACTGGTGCGGCCTTAGAGCCCACCACGCCTTCACGGGAATGTCACCATAGTTGGATATCTGTCTCTCCCTCCCCACCATAAACAGATGCTTATGTAATGTGACTTGTCCCTGTGTTGTTATTTGTGGTCATACTGCGGTATGTGACATGATCGTTATTTGATTCTGAAGCTGCCACCAGATGACATGTTTGCACGCTGTTTGTCTGAGGAAGATGCTCCATGAGGGTGACCATGTGGAAAGCGGGCATTCTCGCCAGGCAGACCTATATGTTAAAAATAGGATAGACGCACAGCCACTTGCGGTCAAAACTAGACATGTGTGAACACATGCACGCAGCATTAAATAGTGACGGCACCTCACAAAGTTTGCCAGTGGGAAAGAGCGGTGGGAGTTGAGGGTGTGTGAGGTGGGGTGCTGGTGGGGGGGAGGGGGGTGCTTCAGGTATTCCCAGGTGGGATGGGGGGTGCGGTTTGGTTTGAGGGGTAGTGGGGGGGGGATGGACGTGTTCAGGTATTCCCATGTGGAGGCAAGCTTGCTGGAGGATGTGTCAGCCTCACAAAAGGTGGAAGTGGGGGTCTTCGGGTCCTCCCGTGTGAAAATTTGAAAATTAGATTCTTTGAGAAGCTATTTCCTGCACTCTGCGTGATAAACAACATGCTTTTTTGCTTTCTAAATAAAATGACTATATGAAATATATCCATGCAAATTTGTATGTGCTGTAGCCAGCGGGTGTGTGGGGGAAAAGCATTCCATTGGGCATTTATACACGCACGCGTGCGCGCGCACACACACGTACACACACAGACAGGCTCACGTATGCACGCACGCACACACTTGCGCGTATGCCACGCGACACACATGGACGCACACACGCATGTACATACGCACACATGCACAGCTGCATGTACTCACGTACACGCACACAGGCCTTGGTGCCGGCGGCGCTGACATTAAGGAAGTGATAATTGAACTAAATATTATTATTGTCGTAAATTCCTCCTGTATAAAGGAGCAACCCTGGAATGGAGTAAGATGACTTCTGTAGTCTGAATATGAACATATACACATGTAGTAAGAAGTACTTGTCGGAACAGCATGCAAGATAATGGCTTTTGAAGTGTATACATCAAGTCAGACTGTGTCCATGAATACGCTTCTGCTCTTGTTGTTC
The DNA here is from genome assembly GCA_034401795.1 of Chaetoderma sp. LZ-2023a. Taxonomy (NCBI): domain Eukaryota; kingdom Metazoa; phylum Mollusca; class Caudofoveata; order Chaetodermatida; family Chaetodermatidae; genus Chaetoderma; species Chaetoderma sp. LZ-2023a. The sequence goes on from CM067373.1 coordinate 108,160,278, forward strand.
GAGATTAGTTGGTGTTCAGAGTCAATTATTTCTCGTCGTCTTTTATGTAATATGAACAGGTAATGACAGATGGTGTTTTCAGCATTTCGACCAGACAACGTGATGGTTCAATAAGCAACATTGTAATTTTTTCACTAGGTGCGGCTAAGCGTTTTGTCTGTCCTTGGCAATTACTGCAGATTGTCGACTGTAGCAGTGAGAAATTTTTCATCCTCATATCATGTAGTCACACAGTCTACTGAGAAGTGGGAATATGTATCGGCGTGTTCGTGACAGAGTAGGCATTCTACATCCATCTCATATAGGTTGAAGGCTGCTTTACCAGAAGATCTGGAGTAGATATGTACAGGTAAGAAGACGCATCTGCACTGGTAAGGCCTGTATGTATGTCTGGCTGGTAGACCAGTTGCTGGGTGGATAGGCCCTACAGTCAGGGTGGGTGTCCTGGACGTTCATGTTGCTAAGAGACGGGTAAAATTTTGGCCTGCATATATAGCAGCATCTCATGCCAGTAATGAGAGACAGCATGTTTGGTGGTCTTCTTCCAGGAGTGTTTACTGGGTGGAGAGTCAAGTACCGCATGGATAGATGATAAGCTATAGAGCACTAGGGTTTTCTAGCTTCACTGGCCCAGCTCTTTTTCTCGAAAACCATTCATCATCAATTGCCGGATGTACAGATCATGAAGGATGTTGTGGTCATTCGTGAATACATGTCCTGTTGATCTGCGTGAAAGTAAACTACAATGTTTCATATATGCCGACGATATTGTCCTTTTGTCTGAATTAGCAGTGTCTAGATAATTTTAATAATTATTGTCATAAGTGGAAACTTGAGGTCAACCTTTCGATGACAAAAGGCTATAATTTTTAACAAGAATGGCAGGCTTCCTAATGAGAATTTTACTTTCAATAATCACTATATCGAATGTGTTAAGTCCTAGACATATTTTGGGAGTGGACTTTAGTAACAATGGGTCTTTTACATTGGCTCAGGATAACTTAAAATTCAAAGCACTAAAAGCTACCTTTAAATAGAAAAAGTTTCTATGTCAGGAATCTGTATCTCCAAAAGCTGCATTAAGTCTGTATGATTCTTTAATCAAGCCTATTGCCTTGTATGGGTGTGAAACATGGGGTCCATCCCGATGTTCCACATATCTACAAGGACTTCACGAAATCTGAAAGTCTATCTGCAGAGAAAATTCTTCTCGATTATGCACGACATATACTCGGACTTGGAAAATATGCCACAACTGATGCAGTGAGGGGTGAACTGGGGCTGTTTCCAATATGAATTTCAGTAACTCCTTGCTTGGCAAAGCATATCACCTATCTAAAGGGCTGGCCGGGAGCCGTGTAGCTCATGGATAGGACCAGTGAATAAATTAATCAGATTCATCGGAGGGGGTATGCCCAAACGGAGAACTGTATCAATATAATGAAAGATGAACTGGTAAACAGATGTTACAGATCCGTTGCCCGAACAGATTCAAATAAACTTAGAACATATGTTACATTTAAATCGAATTTCACTTTTGAAAACTATCTCACAACTGTTAAGAATGGTGAGCATAGAATTGCATTAACCCGTTTAAGGACGTCTAATCACAGGATACATATTGAAACTGGTAGATTTACTAAGCCAAAAACACCAATAGAAAGTAGGGTAGGCAGCCTGTGTAACTTAGGTGAGATTGAAGATGAAACTCATTTCTTAGTTCGATGTCCGTTCTATCACGATGAACGAATGCCTCTCTATGGACATAATTACACACCAAGTATGTATTTCCAAACCTTAAGCTGTAAAGACAAATTCATCTACTTGTTGACAGTCCACAAGTAAGTGCCAATGTACGGGTTACTTAACCTTGTGTGCGGTGTGTCTTTGCGGTGTGTGTGTGTTTGTGTGTGTGTGTGCGCGCGCGCGTGCGTGCGTGAGTGCGTGCGTGCGTGCGTGCGTGCGTGCGTGCGTGCGTGCGTGCGTGCGTGCGTGCGTGCGTGCGTGCGTGCGTGCGTGCGTGCGTGCGTGCACCCGTAGCGCTTGCGTTGAACTGAATTGAATTGAATCTTCATTTATTTGGCTGAATGATATTTACAATATATTGTGCATACAGGAAGTCCACTAGAGGCATAGCATATGTACCGTGGACCCCCTTACATAAACATACATAAAACATATAGTATATAATATATCTATACAGAAGACAAAAGAACAGTATAACAGGCAGTCGACATTATAACATATACAGACATACTAACAAAACATTAACATTCCACCTAGTGTCTTTCAATTAGTTGATGCATTGCATAGCAGTATAGACTATTTATATCATATGCTTTCTACTCATCACGTTGTGGGTAGGGAATGGTCGGGGGGGGGGGGTGAGGGGTGGGGGGGGGGGCTTCCTGCTTCAGTTATTATTATTATTATTATTATTATTATTATTATTATTATTATTATTATTATTATTACCATCAGTATTATCATGATCATCACTATTATAATTATTAACATTTTTATAGCTATTTTACAGGTAGCATCACAACTATTACTATCATTAATGGTTATTATGATAATCATCATCATCATCACCATAATTAACATTGACTAGACTTTTCATTGATTCAGAGCTTAAAAATCTGATGAGGTTCTGGAGCCCACCACTGTATGATCCATGCGGCGAGATTTTGACAATGATTTAGGATACTTTTTAGAGGATTTTCAGAAAGAGAAAGATGGACCTCAACAAGTTTGGATAAATCAAGATTCCTGCGAGAAGCGCTGAAGCCCATCACCATAGAACCCTTTCTTTAGCGTTTTGTTGAAGACGGGCCATTACTTGAGGATGAATGGTGTTTTAATGAATTTCAATAAATTTTTTAGAAATCAGATACAGCATACGTTGTATGTAGTAACTTTATAACTTGTATGTACATAATTTTATTGCTGCTATGTAGAAATGTTAAGAGATAATTTCATTCTTGTAATGAGCCATCATGGGTTAAATACATTAAATATTACTATATTCGTTAGAAGCGTCAGTATTTGGTGTATTCTTGCTTCTATATGGAAGATGCCTATAGAAGTATGTATGGATGCTGGTTGTGCAACTCTGTCTGGAAGCGAGAGAATTAATTTGCGTCAAGTCTTTTCTGTAAACGATTTCCATCAGCTATGTTCAGTTCTGTTCTGTTCTTGGAGTTTCCGCCAATGTCTGGCGCACCACCTTTCGGTGTATTATCCGGGAATCTCTAGAATCTGCAAATTACTGTAGTTTTCCATGAATTATATATTATATTATATACACACACGCAAACGATCATTAAATCTGATATTTATGTATGTGCATGTACACATGCAAGTGATTTTCCTATCTGTATATAGGTAAATGGTCACAGTTCATAGACGAGTAAATTTATGTCCACCAGACGCGTAAATGAGTTCATTGTTATTGAAATGTATGTAGGAGCATCCAGAAAGCATAAGGTGCACCATATTTTCTATGTGCAATTGAATTTAATTATACTAACTTGATATTTTATAATGCAAGCTTTGTTAGGTAATTCATTTCATTTAAGAGATGATTAGCTTAGTTATTGTCACGGGAGATAATTCATGATAGTTCTCATTTAGCATTTACGAGTTATTGGTCCTGACTGTGCGCCTGGTACCAATCAAACAATGGGAACCAGTCTAGTCTCCGAACTTGTCTCTCTGAAGTTCAAAGGTCAACGTCAACCAATCAGAAACGTGGACACCTGCCAATCGTACCTGATAGATTTATCTCTTGCAAACAACATAGGATTATAAGTGCGGTGCGTACGCACGGATAGCGAATGACAAGACGGGATTCGCTACTAAAATAAATTGTACATAGTTTTAGGCGGGATGGTTACTTGTCGTAGCTTGGAAACAGATCGTTTACATTCATGGTGGTGTCGTCGTCATTGTCCAGCTTAGTCAGGTTAGTTTTATAAACGGCCGTTTTTTGTTGATGACCATGAAATTGTTTCTCCCCGCTGCTTCGGCCAATGTTTAGGCCGCTGTCATGGTGTTAACGAATGTAAACGTGATGTACTAAATGTTTTGATTGTTAAAATGTTATACTGTTAAATGTTTTAAATTCATAGTAACCTGTTTCAGCGTTGCAACTTTATAGTTCAGTCGCGCATGTTCATCATCACTTCATGATCATGTTCATGGTGTTGATGATTCAGTTTGATAACTTTGGTTACTTTGAATGCAACTAAGTACTGTCCTAGTTAACCCTTTTTTAACCCCCGAATTTGTTCAAGACAATTTCAATTTTCTCAGAAAATGTCCATATGCAGACTAAGAGAAGACTGTTTTTTAAATTTACCACTGGAAGGACTGGCTCGGTTATCGAGCTAGTAAATTTTCAAAAATAGTCCTCTTGGTCTGCAAATACACATTTGTCAAGACCACTGCAGAGGAGAAGTCATTTTGGCTGATAGGGGGTTTTAAGGGTTAACTGTTTGAAGGCCTATTACCCTTTCAATCCTACTAATCGCAATGATGAATTCATTATGAGTAATTTCAGAGTAATTATCTTAGGCAGCGGTAGCTTTCAGTTAACCCTTTCACTGATGAATTCCTCATATATCTCATTTTTGGTTAAAATGTTGCATATTTTGAAGTTCATTTGACAGACAGCAACGGCTTAATCAAATCAATTTCAAAACATTCAACAGAATAATTTAAATCATAAAGAATGCATAAAGCGTATCCAGGATTTGTGGATGAAAGGGTTAAATTACTGTCACAATATTTAATACTACATGCAGCTTATCACCTTCCCTGATAATGCAGGTTACTGGGCCATATGGCCCGGCCCGGTACCAGCCCGGTAACCTGTTATCAGGGTTACCTGTGTGCTTTGTAGTGCCTATTGCAATTTGTGGTGATGATTAGGCTGTTGTACCATGCACAGATAAAGTGATTGATGCACCTGTAGAACTGTTGGATTAATGCAAACATTGTTTAACCATTGCAACTCTGATTGATCAGTAATTTAAAAAAAATAACTAGTGTTGATTTTTCAACAAATTTTTGAAAAATGTTGCTGTCATAGACAGCAACATCATCCATCAAATTTGTTGAAAGTGTACATCAGTTTCTTTCACAACAGAAGACATCGGACTGATCAGAGAGGTATGGATTAATGCTTAATGGTCAAGCCAGTCATAGCTCAAGGAATTATCTATGAGAAGACACTCCAAGACTTTTTTAAAACGTAATACTGGAATGCATGGCTCGATGACTGAGCCACGCATTCCAGTGATAAATTTTAAAAGATAGTATTGTAGAGTTGTAGTCTTGGCCTGCAAATGGAACTGTATTTACTAATTTAAAAAAAATCTTAATTTTCTTCAACACACTTGCCCATTAAAGGGTTAACCAGTGATAAAACATCAGCTTTTTTACCATGTAGCCACCTGGGCCCCATAGCACAAAACCTGTCAATGTCAATTGCCTGTCAATTTTTATGGGGCCAATCTTTTAATTAAAATGCATCGGCAGTTTCGGCACACAAGTTCCCAGATTTAGAAACACATGATAAAATAATTTAGGAGTTGCTAACGTAGAATGTGTTAAATTCGTTGCAAACAGAAAATCTGTTGAATATTTGGAAATTAATATGACTGGAAACCATTGTTACCGATCTGGTTCAACTTTCAATAGAGTCATCAGATATATAAAATAATTTTCTGGTCACAACCTTAAAATATGAATAGACTAATTTAGGTCGCCACCTGGGCTAGTGAGTTTGAAAATATGGTAGCCCAGCCTAAACTCTAGTAGCCATGGGATACTGGGCGATGACTACTGAGCCTCTGCTGATATTTATCACTGGGGTTAACCCTCATTAATGTGCATTAAAGCATACTGGTTACTCTATCTAATAATTAAATAAATAAATGGCTTAAAATGAAAAGTGTTAGTTAGTAGGTATAAAAACACAGCATAGTAAATAGTCTGAGTATTTATCATGGTTTCCCTGTGTACCATTGGCAGCCAAAGCTTAGTTACCCTTTTGAAATTCTGGTTTCCCCGGGCAACAGGGCAAATGGACATTCCTATCCCTACTGAATGACTGCCTTGGTTATCAAGTCAAGTAATTATTCCAGTGATAAACTGAATAAATGGTATCTTGGCTGCTGAGTCCAGTTTTAACCTGTACCACTCTGATGCTATTATTCTATCTGTTACTCTGTCAATATCAAAGAAACTGGGTGCTGTCGTAGACAGCAACATCTTCCACCAAATTTGTTGATAAAGGAATACCAGTTCTGTTCATCTCTTAACTTAATTAAAAAATTTGACATCAGAGTGGTACGGGTAAACAGATGGATTTAATTAGTGTTAACCCTTATGCTGTGGTGTCAGGAATTTCTTGGCCATTTCACAGACAAATCACAGAAAAAGTTATCCTGTTGAATATTTTGAAATTAATTTGACTGTAATCCCAACAACCACCACTTACTTATAAACACATAAACACGTCAATGCAGGAATGACTTATGTGTACACTCTATTTTTTTCTGCTACAACTTGTTGATTTTATCGAAAGCCTTATAATGCATGACAGAATATGTGGAGACTCTCCAGAAGTAATTTGACCAGCATCAGCTTATGTCTAACACTGAGTTGAGTAAGTTCTAGGTTTGAAAGTTGCTAGACCCTGACAGTAGACAGTTTTTCAGTGAAATTCTAAAAAGTCAAGGTTAGCCAGCCATTTCAGCTGCTCAACAGGAATTCTAAAACTTCATCAAAATAAAGTGTGCGTGACAAAAATATGATTTGTATGATTGAGCTGAAATCTTCAGAGTTATTGTGAATGCCTTCTCTTTAAGTGATATTTAACACTCACATCAGCCCAAAACGCCTTCAGCAGTGGTCTTGAGAAATGTCCATTTGCAGACCACGAGAAGACGATTTTTGAAAATTTGCCACTGAAATGACTGGCTTGATAACCGAGTCAGTCATTCCAGTGTTAAGTTTTCAAAAAGTTTTCTCTTTGGTCTGAGAATGGACATTTTCTATGAGAAAATTTTAATTTTCTTAAACGCAATTTGATGGTTACGGGTTAATGGTCAAGCCAAATAGAACTGATCTCTGCAGTGTTCTTGAAGACCACCCATTGTCATAGAGGACTGAAAATTTCGCACTAGAATGCCTGGCCCAATAACTGAGCCAGTCATTGCAGTGGTAAATTTTTTTAAATCAACTCATTGTCTGCAAATGGATATTCAATAGCAAATCTTTAGATATTCTTGATCAGATATGGTTCACACTAAGAGCTGACATTTCTTTTATAAATGCTATGTAGTCATTGTGTCATAGGACTCTGTCATTAAGCTGAAATTAATCATGAGCTGTCATAGTCATGATAGTGTGATGATACAGCTAATGCACTATGGCTGTGAGAAAATATGTTTAGATTAATTAACCCTTTAACACCCATATCAGCTGAAAATGGCTTCTGGGGTGGCCTTGGGAAATGTCCATTTGCAGACCAAGAGAAGACTGATAACCGAGCCAGTCATCCCAGTGGTAAATTTTAAAAAATAGTCTTCTCTTGGTCTGCAAATGGCCATTTTCTATGAGAAAAGTGAAATTCTTTTGAATAAATTCGCGGGTTAAAGGGTTAAGAACTGTACCCCTCAAGCTGGCTAAAAGCATGCAGGCTTGAGAAATGTCAATTTGATAGCCAAAGTAAGACTAATTTTAATCCATTCATTCCAGTGGTGAATTAAAAAAAATATTCTCTGCGAATAATGGACCTGTCCTGTGAGAATATCCAATTTTTCCAAAACACATTGATTTGCGTATTAAAGGTTTAGCTCGTTATTTTTTACGTTAACATGACTGTCTCGATAACTGATCAGTAATTTGAGTGATACATTTTCAAAAGTAATCTCTTGGTCTGCAAATGTACATTTTCTATGGGAAAATTGAACTTTTTAAAAACCAATTTGAGTTAACGTATGGAAAATTTTAATTCTAGAATTCAGCAACAATTCCAGGCAAATTTGCTTCCACACCCTCAGACAGTTTACAGAATTGATCATATCAGATCTGATATATCTAGTACTGGTTTTGACAGGTTTTTGGTAAAGAAATATTTGTTGTGCAAATATCGCATTGGAAAATAACTCATTTATACATATATCTGCTTCTCAAATAACAAATTTAAAGCACTTAATTTGTGTGGGCCAATGCAATGGGTCTTTAACCCTCATATCAGCCAAAAACAGCTTCTGCAGTGAGCTTGAGAAATGTCCATTTACAGACCTAGAGAAGACTATTTTTGAAAATTTACCACTGGAATGACCCGCCCATCAGTAGCTAAGCTCTACCCACACCTCGCCGTGTTGGGATTGATCGATCCCCAAATACCTTAGCTATCGATTTCCTGAAAACTATACAGGGAAGCTGTTGAATATTTTGTAACTAATTTGACTGGGTGCTGTTGCTGCCTATGGCAGCAACAGCGCCCAGTCAAATTAGTTGCAAAATATTCAACAGAATATTTATTAATTAGTAAAAGCAAACAATTTGTACAACAACGCATAGACCGTCTTCAAATATGCGTTCGTGACGTACTTATCGACGTCATTCATGACATCATTCAGTATGATGTCATTGTGCACATCACGCAGTTCATTATGATGTCGTATGATGGGTGGGTACTCTGGAAAGGTGAATTAAGCAGTACATCAAGACCCTCGCTTGGCAGAATATGGTGACCTGAGTCAGACTTTCACCATGGGAAAATATCTTTTGAGGTTAAATGCACGTGGGAGGTCTATTTAGTATAAAACGTGCATCTCAATTTCAGTCCAGGATTGATCTTTGCTATTTTGAAAATAGCTCGACTGGAAGTCATGCCAGACAACTTTTGTTAAAGATATATGGGGCAATTTCAGGAAAACGTACCAAAAGGGTGGTTCAGAAATGTCAAATTTCAAACCGTTTTGATATATAATTATATCATTTTTTATTCATTTGACTTGGTTGGAGAGGATGATTTTATAACTTGCCATGCTTAATCTTAATCCATTTCCTGAAAATTATGTCCTCATTACTCACATTGCCATCGATTTGGTCAAAATCATCACACAGTATCAGGGGTGATTTTTTTATCAAAACTAACATGCAGATCTGATTTATGTGATGCAAAATGGTCAAGAATATATATACGGCCAATTAATGAATAATTTATCGACTCGTTAGCTGTAAGGGTAAATTGCATGAATCCAAATGAAAAATTCAACGTGAGGGGCTGGACGTATGTGACGGTCTTGACAAAATGCTATGTTCTTGACCTGAAATGACATAAAAATGCAAATTTCCCTGAGATTGTGCAAAGGAAGTTCTATTGATAACAGAAAATAATTTAGTAGGACACATAAAACCATAAGACATCTGATGTAAAGAAATGTGAACATTTCCATGACTTAAAAATAAGGAATGTGATGGTCTTGACTGTGATGGTCTTGCAATGTGATGTGTTTGTCAATGCTATCATTTTGTTTTTCTCAGTGGATGCAGTGATGATATGCTTATCAAAATAGACTGTCATTTTAAATATTAAAATTTATTATGGGAATGGATAAATGCATTTGGGAAAACTTGGGCAAGCGTTCGGTCTTGACATCTAAATAATATACTCTTCAAAGTAACATGATTCAGATATCAAATTTCGCTAATATGGTTACACTGTAATGTTGCGCCCGTTTTTGCAAGATAATGTTAAAGGAGAGCTATAGCAGGGGTGATAACTCTATTGGGTTGATTGTCACACATATTAAAGAATGGCTATATTTATGTGTTGTGACGGTCTTGACAAAAAGTTTCCTTCATGAGTTTTGGAAAATGTTTCTGTCTACTACAAATTTTACGATGGAAGGAAATCTTACAGCCTCTGTTTGGCCATTCCCACATACATGGCACTGATTATTGTGGCATTATTGTTTACTAGAGGAGCTGATTATATAAGTTATATCATCTACAAATTTTTATGTTTTAGTTTCTGACATTTTTGAGGGGTTAACATGATTCACAAGTGATTCTCATATTCTAATTAAACACCCACATTGCTTTTATATATGTATCTAATCACAATTATAGTTGCCATTACTGAAAATAGCTTAATAGTTAATAATAAACAAATTTGTAAATATAACACAAATATTTGCTGACAGACATCTGACGCCATTTAATAAGTTTTCCTGAAATTGACCCATATTCAACAGACAATTTTATTATTATTTCCAGTCAAATTATTTTCAAAACATTCAAAGGAAATTCTATATTACGTAAGAGAATAATTCTTGTTTTATCTTGTCATGTGGTACCTTTCGTTTAATTGTATAAACATTGTCTTGAACAAAATGATTGCTTAACCCATTTAACACTCACACCGGCCAAAATGGCTTCTGTAGTGTTTTTAAGACATGTCCAGTTGCAAAACCAAGAGAGCTTTTTTTGAAAACTAATTACCTCGAACAAATTTATTGATTAAAAGTTTATGTTCAAGTTAGCTCGTTAACTCATACACTGCTTCGAAAAAATTGCTAATCAATGAAAGTGTACTCTCTTGAAGACCCACTAACCGTGTATGCAGAGACGCGGATTAACTGTTAAAAAAGATTTCTTGAACAAATTTGACAGTTAAACAGCTAAGGATTGAGTGTCTAGTATTATGGTTCCTGGCTATTTAAATTTAGATACCCTTCAGGGGAACAATCTGTTGTTTCATTCTGACACCTCAAATTCTATGGCCTGTTCCATGTCACCATTTCAAGATTCAACCCTATTGGCTGGACTAATAAGTATTCCATTGCGACTGCAACAGCTTCCAGCTAAATTAGTTTCAAAATATTCCGCACCTTACATGGTTGCATTGAATGTAGATGTACCAGATCTCCCATTTTTAACATGTTGAAGGGATCCACAAAGTATGACTAGTACACTACAGCTCGGGCTCATATTTTAACATACTTCCAAAACAAAGTAAAACGTACTGTTGAATATCTTTGACTTATTTTTAATTAATTTCTTTGGAAGCCGTGGCTACCTAATATAAATTTGTTAAAAATATTCAACTGAACATTTCTTACATCAACTTCGTGTTCAAAATTGTACTAACGAACACGTGCCTGTTTTTGTTTTTGAGTCATAATTCATTTATGAGGCATACTGTATCTGTATGTGTTTCAAACACTTATTAGATATTTAACAGATTGATGTGGTCAAAAACGGCTTCTACAGTAGTCTTGAGAAATGCCCGTTTACAGACCAACAGAAGACTACTTTTGAAAATTTACCACTGGAATGACTGGCTCGATAACCGAGCCAGTCATTCCAGTGATAAATTTTCAAAAATGGTCTTCTCTTGGTCTGAAAATGCACATTTTCTTCGAGAAGATTTTAATTTCTTTAACAAATTTTAGTGTTACAGGGTTAAGCCCACATTCCATGTTATGAGTAGTTCCTTCTCTGCATGTTTCAGCGTGTCTTTTAACAAGTACAGTAAAGCACAAACTCAACCACGTAGACGAGATAAACAGGGATTAGCGCATTGCTTTCAGTATAGTGCTCATGGTATTTGTCACAGAACTATAATATTTAGTCTATAATTTACCCAGCGTAATGCTGAATTGTCAATCTGCATGAATTACCCATTTCACTTTTAATTCATCTACAATGGGTATTCATTCCGGGAATGATTTGGCTGGTTGTTACTGTAAATGATCGGATAGCAACTGGTTTTAGCAACTCAGTTTTCTATGTGGATGAAAGATTAATATTACAGAATTTTACAAAAAGAGGAAGGCTAGAATAGCTTTCCTCTTTTTGTCAGATTCTGTAATATTAATCTTTCGGTTACAGTACTATGAGGGTTAAAATGTGTTGCTCAGTTATGATTGTTGTTACGGCAGCAACAAATTTGGATCATATTCCCTTCAAGATGTTCAGTTTATGAATACGTCTGACTCGCCTGGGAGCCAACTTGCATTCAGCATGGAATGGTTTTGTTGTAAATTACTTGTTATTGCGGTATGTCTGTGTCTGAGCCTAAATATGTCCTGTCTGAATGGACGCCGCTTTATCAAACCATTTCAATCCTATATATATATATATATATATAGAAATCAGATAAATATGACAAATTCTTTATGAAACGATCTCGTGGATGTCTTGAAAATAATTTGACAAATAGCTTAGCAACAGTTTTCAGTCAATTTATTTTCAAAGTATTCTGGTGCCTTAATCCTATGCTAGTAATGGAGTTCTAAGCTGTGTTCCATGGATGACCATTAATAGTATAATTGATATGTGGTCATTGAATGGGAGGGACTGTCATATATACGTATACACACGCTCATAATGTCATTGGACTCTGGTTCATATTGCATAGTTATCGTGGATTATTTTCGCAATGCCTGTGAACAAGTCAAGTCATTCCGGTATTTGTTTCGGGAATTTTGCCAAATATTATTAGTATGAAGAATGACGGATTGTTGGCTCTAAAAGGATTTCAAGGAGTATTATATATGTACTCGTAACCCTTGTATAATTGTGTGTCCTTTAGTATAAATGTACTCTGTTGATCAACGTATTATATAGATTGGATAAGTGTCAATATTATATCTTGGCTCTGTAAACACGGAAGTCCACCAACAAATTGCAGGTGACTAAATTGTTGAGCGTGATACACGATAAACCTGTGGATTTAATCTTACTGGAATGGATTTCTTTACCGTCTCTTTCAAGTTAACCCTTTAGCACACATGAGGGCAAAAACGGCCTCTGCAGTGGTCCTGAGAAATGTCAATTTGGAGACCTGAGAGAAGACTATTTTTTGAAAATTTACCACTGGAATGCCTGGCTCGGTAACTGAGCCTATCCCTCCAGTGATAAATTCTTTCTAAATTGTCCATGGTCTTCAAATACACATTTTCTATGAAAAAAACCTGGCCTCTGCAGTGGTCCTGAGAAATGTCAATTTGAAAACTGAAGAGATGATTATTTTTTAACATTTACAATTGTAATGCCTGACTCGATAACAGAGCCAGTCATTCCAGTGGTAAATCTTTTTTTAATTGCCCTTGGTCTTTAAATAGACACTTTCAATGAAAAAATTTAAATTTTCTTGACAAATTTGATGGTTAAAGGGTTAAATCCTCAAATTTGTTGAACCAAATTTCTATTTTCAGATCAAGAGATTGTTTTTGGACAATGGGCAGGATAGATTTCACTCAAGCAGGCCAAAAACAGCTGCCGCAGTGGTCTTGAGAAACGTCCATTTGCAGACTAGAGAACTATTTTTCGATAACGGAGCCAGTCATTCTGACACAAAATTTAAAAAAAACCAGCCTTCTTGTTCTGCAAATTATTGACATTTTCTTTGAGAAAATTTTTGATTTTTCTTGAACAAATTTTAGGGTTAAAGCGGTAAAATGATACAAAAAGCATCACAAATGTAAGTTTTCAAATTTATAATTATCCAATAGACTGACCAGATAATATACATATGTAGCGTTTATTTTCAAAATATTCAACACTTCCAACATGTGACATATTTGATTATGAGGTCAGATACTTGAGTGACAGATCAGATCCGTCCATTCAATAGAATGCTAGAAGTATGTTAATATAAAAATAGAACATGCTCATTACCTGGCCCAATGGATGAATCCACTTTTGGCTATGCCCCACCCACCCAGGGCGTCCACTACTATACTCCTACGGTTCATGTTTGGACTCCCCAAAAACATAGCAAGGAAGTAAGAAAGTCTTGGACTTCCTATTTTTTGGCTCTCTAAAAACAATGATTTAAAGCAAATTACATGTATGTGAACCATTTTAGACTTCCATGTTTCTTGCTTGGACTCCCAATAGCATTACCCAGTAAGTTCCTGTGTTTAGAAATTAGTGCCCTGGCCCCACCCATCTCTTGCTCTGCCCATGCTTTTCTATTGTTGGGATCGATTTATATACTTTGAATTCTCGATTACCAGAATCCTAATTTCATTGTAGCTATGCAGCTAACCTGTTGAATATTTTGAAACTAATTTGACTCTGGGTTGCTGTTGCCTATACATGTAGCAGCAAAAGCACCCAGTCAAATTAGTTTCCAAATATTCAACAGAATGTTTGTTAACCCTGTAATGGTCAAATTTTCTCAAGAATTTCAAAATATTTGCTTATTGAATGTCCATTTGCAGGTCAAGAAAAGACTATTTTTGAAAATTTACCACTGGAGTGATTGGTTTGATTATCGAGCCAGGCATTCCAATGGTAAATCTTCAAAAATAGTCTTCTTGGCCTGCAAATGGACATTCCCCAAGACCACTGCAGAGGCCAGTTGTGGCCGGCTTGACCATTAAATGGTTAAATAGTAAAGACATACAATTCGTACAACTAATGGACTATTCCAGGATGATTACGGTGTATTGTTTGTTAATTATGATTGTTGCGTCAACCTGTCAATACTTGAGTGACAGTTTGGATTCATCCATTAATTGCGGGGAACTGCATGTACATGTATTGTAAATGTGTCACTGCTCAGTGTGTACAACAGTATATTAACCCTTTAACCTGCATATCAGCCAAAAATCGCTTCCGCAGTGGTCTTGAGAAATATCCATTTGCGGAGCAAGAGAAGACTATTTTTGAAAATTTACGACTGGAATGACTGGCTCGATTATTGAGCCAGTCACATTTTCTATGGTCAAATTAAAATTTTCTTGAACAAATTCGGCGATTAAAGGGTTAATATGCCAGTCATATGCTATATATCTTACACCTGTACATATGTAATACAGTATACATATAATGCTGAGATTTCTAATAACATTGTTTTTTAGCCATTATACTAAGAGAGTTAACCCATTATATCACTATTAGCCATTAATCTCAATTATAATAGCTTTGTGATAAACCTTTGATAGAAAAGAACTGTTAGAATTATATTAATGCTTTTGTTATCATCCCGGCCAAAAACAGCATCAGGTTTTGATGCGTGTTAATTTATAAATAACTCAATAGAGTACTATTTTTGAAAATTTACCACTGGAATGACTGACTTGAAAATCGAGTCAGTCATTATGGTGTGAAATTTTCAAAAATCAATTTCTCTTGGCCTGTAAATTAAAACTAACTCTGGAAAAAGCACAATTTTCTTCTTTAATCTTTATAACCCTGTAAGCCATTATGTCTATAAGCATGTTCAGATAAATTATTTGATCTTTAGTATTTAATGCTTCAAATCCTTTGTGCATTCATGACTATAGCCCAGCATTAACCCTCAAACTCGTTGAGAGGATTATTTTAGAAAATTTATCACTCGAATGACTGGCTTGAATATCGAGCCAGTCATTTCAGTGGTAAATTTTCAAAAATAGTCTTCTAGGTTTGCAAATTAACGTTTCTTAAGAGCGGTGCAGAAGCCGTTTTTGACCAGCTCACCAGTGTTAAAGGGTTAATTATAAGTAAGTGCCTGTGGTTTTTTTTGCAAACAACGCTAAAGTGTATCTACATGAAGAAGTTTCTAAAAACTGTAGGGAATAGTTATGTTGCATTAAAAAAAATAATGTTCAAAATAATTATGTGTATTTTATATACATGTACACTGCTGCAGCAGCAACAAATCAATCTTCAAAAATAAATTGTTGATGAATATAGGTGCGGTGAATGGATTTATACACGTATCCCATCTAACATTCACCCAGAAAACAGTTCCATGTAAATAGCAGTAATGCCAAAGAAAAACAGTTACATCTATTATGCTCAGGAATTATTATTCATAGAAACCCTAATGAGATTAAAAACCTATTAGGGTTTATGGATAAAGTACATGTAAGAGTCATTAACCCATTAGCGATCAAGGTTGCCAAAACAACTGTTGCAGTGGTCTTGAGAAATGTCCATTTACAGACCAACGGAATACTATTTTTGAAAATTTACCACTGGAATGACTGGCGTGATTATTGAGCCAGTTACTCCAGTGGTAAATTTTCAAAAATAGTATTTCGTTGGTCTGTAAATGGACATTTTTAATGGGAAAATTTTAATTTTTTGGACCAAATTTGAGGGTTAAAATGGTATGCTTACTTCTTTTTACCTAGCATGATTTAGTATATTAATACAAATTATAGGCAACTGAATATACTGAAACGACTTACTGGAAGCTGTTGGCAGCTACACAATCTTTGGTTAATTTAGTCAGATTTCATGATTGGTGATCTGAGAGGTATCATTGTTACCACAATTCAGTTAGGCATTTAATGATTAAGATTTGGTAAGAAAGTTGAAATACTTTAGTGAACATGGTGAATGTCTATTTGCATGCCACGTGAAAACCGGTTTTTGAAAATTTATCACTGGAGTGAGTGATTAGGTGGTGTCAGGGATTGCAGTGATTGCGTTAAAAGTAAGTAGTGTTCTCTTGGGCTGCAAATGAATATTTCTTAGCCCTTTCACTGATGATTTCCACGTATCTCATTTTCAAGACAATCGTACATTAAAGCTGTTGACTATTTTGAAATTAATTTGACTGGAGGCCATTGATGCCTACTTGATGGGAGTAACATTTTAGTGCTTTGAGGAGCTGCTGACACATGAATGGTTAAGCGCATCTGACAACAGGTCTGTTATACCGCAATGGAGGAACCCCGTTTTAGCTATAACCCGCCGATCGATCAATGCACTATCTGACTTTCAATTTCCCGAAGACTACAGGAAATTTGTCGAATATTTTGAAATTAATTTTGGCTGGGTGCATAGGCAGCAGCAGCGCCCAGCCAAAGTAATTTCAAAATATTCAACAGCGCGTTATTAAATAGTAAAGACATACCATTCATACAACAACGCTTAGTCCGTCATCACTTACGTGTTCGTGACGAACTTACATGTAGCTAAGTCATTCATGACATAATTGATTATGACATCGTCCTACACTTCATGTAGTTGAATATGATGTCATATGATTGACTGAGAAACTAGATTCATTCTTGCTCCATTCTTCCAACCTGACACTGTCTGTTCTATTTATGTAAATTTACGTATGCATTCATATTTTTAATTTCAGGTGCCATGTCCTGTGTTTAAGGAATACATATTGACAAGAGGATGTTGTTTCTCGGGCATGTCGGGAGGATGGGATAATGAAACTGAATATAGCGTAATCCACAATACATCGCATTGTATATAGGTGTATATCTATAGATCGTTAGTTTGAAGTTAACAAAAGCATTTGTATTTGAAAATGAAGTCTCCGGGAAATACTAAGAAGTTCGAGCACTAGTGCGCAGGTGTCTATCTGAAGGTGCGCATCAAGGCATTCCCAGGAATTCATCACTAGGCGCTACATCATGGATGTCGAAGCGTTTATGGCATCACCCCTTGTTACCTGGGTAAGTCTGACATAGTTTCTTGAAATTTTAAGCCAACTGTCAATCCTCTCACTGGAGCCAATAATAATCTATATGTAAGTTCAGTCCGGCCACTTTGAATACATTATACAAGGAATAAAACTTGCTATCAAGAAGTCTTCTCACCAACACTGACCTCTTGCTACAACTTTGCAATGTTCTATTTAACCGCCATGCCCCGTAGTTTGTCAGTTAGTCAGTTACAGAAGCTTATTCCGGGCTTGATCTAAAAAAACTCTAATTCGATTTGGCTCAACTTTTAATGCAAAGGAACTTGATGTACAAGAGGATTTCCAGACATTGGCCTTGATCTGAATGAAAGATCCCGGATCTGATCAAATTCTGGCCCTGTGGAGATCTCGGAAGCTACTGATCCGAATTGGCTCAAATTTTAACACAAGAAAGGGATTACCATATACTAGGATTCCACAACTTTGTGAATGGTCTGAAAAAAATCTGATACAATCTGGAACTGGCAGCTACTGAGATTCCATCGTCCTTATTTACCCATTCTGGCCAGGTTAGCTTATGCCGTAGCAAATGTCCGTCATCCGTCTCTCTGTCAGTCCGTCCATCTGTCAGTCCGTCCATCCGTCCGTCTGTCTGTCCATCAATTTTTTATTTAAGCGACTTCTCAAGAACTACTGGGCTGATTTCAGTTATATTCGACAGGCAGCATCCTTAGGGCATAGAGATTCAACTTTGTTCACACGAAGCCGATCGGCCAATTTGGCCAGCGGCCATCTTGGCCTTTGGCCAATTTTTATAACTGTCTACAAATCTCCAAAACCGCTAGGGGAATCGAATCCAAACTCATGAAGCATCATTTAGAGCAAGAGCTACGGCAAGTTTGTTCAAGAGAACTTGATTGGCCAAATGGTTTGGTGGCCATCTTGGATGACCTAGTTTTCGTGAAAGCGGCTTCTAGAACCATTGAAGGGATCATGCCTAAATTTGGGAGATATGATTAGAGACTAAGGCCCATTAAGGTTTGTTCAAGGGAAGTTGATCCGTTAAAAAACATGACCGCTCTGGGCCAATCGAAATGTAGTGTGTTTGGCGGTCATATTGGATTTTTTTAATTGACTGTGAGGCCGTTTTGGGTATTCTGAGTTCAAATTTGCCATTTTCGGATAAAAGGTTTGGTGGCCATCTTGGATCATTTTCCCGCCTAAAGCTCCCATACTAAAGCAATGGGAAATTTGAAATGTCTTGGTCTAGAGAACCACTGTGCCGATTTCAATTATATTCGACAGGAAGCATCCCTAGGGGATAGCGATTCAAGTTTGTTCAAACAAAGCCGATCGGCCATCTTGGATTTTGGCCGATTTTTAGAAATGTCTTTGAAAATCTTTTCCAAAATCGTTTCGGTGATCGATTAAAAAATCATGAAATATGACCAGGCACCTAGCGCAGGAGCTGAACTAAGTTTGTTCAAGGAAACTTCATTGACCAAATCGGTTGATGGCCATCTTTGATGACCTAGTTTTCGCGAAAACAACTTCTTCCACAGAACCGCTGAACAAATTGGGCCCAAATTTGGGAGATATCATTAGGGCCTAAGGACCATTAAAGTGTGTTCAAAGGGAGTTGATGGGTAAAAACATGGCCACCCTGGACCAATCAAAATGCAGCTTCTCCTTCGATCAATACTCACCATTCTGTTACTTCTGATATACAGCTGGCTCTGACAGCGGCTCTAGGACTATAGACTTAGAAAGCTTTACCGACTCCTGGGAACCGGGTACTCGGCTCCCAACTGCCGAGTACCCGTTTACCATAGAGTTCATTCTTGTTTGCATAGCGACAAGAGCAATACATGCTTTTTGCATTAAGGATTTTAGTGTTTTAAAATAATCTAAGTCTTTAATCAGTGATAGTTTGTGTGTTCTGAAAGGATTAACTAACGTTGTGTCGCATGTTCCAATTTCTGTCCCCATAGAATCTGGGACGTGTGCTAACAACGATATATGCCAGACGATCGCCTTCTTTAAACCCCAACAGGCGATCGGCAGATATGAAAATAGGTGTTTGCTACGGTATTTCTAACACGAATATCGGCTGACGTCGTTCTCCGTAGAATCCGAGCGGGTGACGTCACACCCGGTCGCTCGGATGTTTATGTGAAGAAAAATTTTTCATTAATTCGCGCATCTTATTCTGGGTGCTGCGTACTAAAAATGGTACCGGAAACTTTAGAATGATCAAGTTTACGTGCGATCACGATCGGTTTGCAATGATCGGTGGTTTCAAAATTCTTGAGTAGATGTGTGGTCTGCGGTTTTACCGTGTGAGACAGCAGTTTTGTTATACATTTTGTTGTTTTCTTCACATATCGTGCTGCGTTCGTTAGGAGTATAATTTATATTGATTAGTAAATATACCCTGAATGCTATGCGATATGATTCCTGGAGCCGTTACACATCCTGGAGGATCTATTATGGGGGTGTTGTGCCCGCCGCGTACTTGTCGTCATAATCAATGCGATCGTTCAATGTTCAAGGACCATGTGTGTTTTATGTGTGCCCTGTGTAATATAGATCATAGGTGTAATGTTTGTGCAGTGTGGTCCGTCGAAACGATGGTTAAGTTCCTTGCCCAGAAGGACTTGGCTGGGTCTGACGCGGGGTCAGGCGGTCCGAGAGTAAATCGTGGAGCGCCCAGTTCGGCCGGTGCGGGTGCTCCACGTCCCCAGCTGGAGGTGGCGGAGATGGCACCGCCGGCGTGGTTTGGTCCGGCTCTGCAGGGTTTTTCTGCATAGCGTTCTGACCACGCTGGTGTCGTCCCTGCTACCAAAGGTTGGGGGGCAGTTTCTCCCCATGCCTGGTACGGATCCTGTCCTCGGACAGGATTCTGGACTGGTTACCGAGGGGGCCGTCTCGTACGGCCCCCTGGCAGTCCCGTCTGGCTTCGGCCAGACGGGTTTCTGTTTCTCTGCGGCCACCTCCGGGTGGTCCAGTAGCGGTGGCCGGTCCGTCAGGTGTGGGAGCCGTCCGCCAGGACGGTTCCACGGTTGACTCGTCTAGTGACGACTCTTCGGAGTCTGAAGACGAGGAGGCCGAGGAGGAGAGGTTGCTGCAGCCCGTGAAGCCACAGGTGGAGAATATGGAGGTTGATTCCGTCCTAGACGGAACCGGCCTCCATTTGTCTGGTTTGGCGCAAGCCAGGTCAGCGGCTCCGCCTGTGGCTGAGGCAAATCCGTTACCGTGCACCGGTTCCGTGCGGCTTGGTTTGGCACCAGCCGTCACGGGAACGGGTGTGCCGGGCCGGGCGTGGTACTCACCTATCTCGCCTGGTCCGGCAGTCGGACGTGGGGTGCCGTGGGCGCCCGTGTCCGGCTATGGTTCCGCGACTGCTACGGGTCCGTACGGTTTTCCGTGCGGACCTACCCCATGGACCGGAGTGTTTCATGGGGTGGCGGCGGAACCGTGTGGTACCGGAGTGCCTGGCGTGTCAGCCGTGGCTCCTTGCTGGGAGGCCGTGGCTGGCAGACCCGTGAGCACGTCAACGGGTGACGTGTTTGCGGGGGTGTCTTCATCGGAGGTAGATTGGTCAGATGCTCTGGCGTGGCTAGCCAGGGTTGACCCGTCTGTGGTTTCGGCCACGGCCGATGAAGATGCGCCCCGTCCGTCGGTTGCATCGATCAGGACGGGGATTTTGCCCGCGGCCCGGATCCAGTCAGTGGGACTGGATCCACGGTTCATAGAATGGTTGGATGCTATTTATAGCAAACAACTGATGACCAAGGGTCAGCTCCCTGCGGCCTCCAGGGAGGTGCGGGCAAGATGTCGTATTCCGCGGGGGGAATATGACAGGTATGGTGTAGTCCCGTCGGTCACGGAAGATGACCGATGGGTACTGGGCGTCCAGCGTGCCGTGCCGGGTCACCCCGGTCCGGCACTTGTGGACAAGTCTCAGGTACACCAGGAAGAAGTCCTGTCCCTATGCGATGAGGGTGTGAGGCAGCGATGAGCGCTGTCAACCACTCTTATCATCTCCTTCAGTCGGTGTGGGCTGAAGCGGGGCAGGCCACCCTGTGCCACATGTGGCGCTTTCATGTGTCAATGACGGCCTGGTGCTGTCGATGGACGCATTGGCAAGGGTGCAAGCGCGTGTGACGAAATCCAGGAGGCAAATGGTCATTGACCATATGCGTCCGGCTACAGCAGTCAGGGAGCGTCTCCTTGGGACACCCCTGACAGGGCCTAGCATCTTCGGTGGCCAAGCGTGGGCCATCTTAGAGGATACCGCCAGTATCGCGCAGAATCGGTTAGCGGTAAACCTACAGCTAGAGCTAGTGCGGCAAGCGCACGCACTAGGGGCTGTGGGTAAACCGTTAACGGGACAGCCTTCAAAGAAACAGAAGAAACATAAGAGCAAGGCGAAAGCCAGGCCTATTGCGACTTCTGTTTCGGCTGGGTTTTCGGAGCCACCGCCGGCGAAGAAACCCAGGAAGGTTGTAGAGGCGCCTACCCTCCCCAATGTTGCTCCTGACCGCCCTAGAGGCGGGAAGGGCAAGGGGAGGGGTAAGGGTAAGGCCTCAAAGGGCGGACAGAAGGGGCCGAAGCGTACCTGAGGGTACGCAAGCTCCCTTCATATCCGCCTGGACCGCGCCTGTGCGACAGGAACAGCGGTGCCAGTTATACCCGTCGTGCCTAGAACGAAATGGTTCTCACTCTCTCTCGTTAAGAAAGAGGGGGGGGGGGCGGACTGCGAGCCGGACAACCCCGTTAGACGTCGAGGCGTCTATGGTGGGTGGAAGGCTCATGCGTTTCGTCGAGGCTTGGCGAGGTGTGACGTCAGACAGTCTGGTCCTGGGATGGTTATCCCAGAGTTACATGCCGGAGTGGTGGGACTTTCCGCCACAAAATCTGTCTTTGGCACCTGTCTGGACGCCCGTACCAAGGGAGCCAGACAAGTTAGAAGCCGTTCAAAAGGAAGTGTCGGGTTTGCTTCTGAAGGGAGCAATAAAACCAGCAAACCGGAACACTCCAGGCTTCTATTCAAACATGTTCCTTGTCCCCAAGAGCACAGGGGGATGGAGACCCATACTCAATCTCAGGCCATTAAATTGGTTTATCCATACGCCTCGGTTCCAGATGGAAACACCGAGGTCGGTAATGGCGGGATTGAGGAAAGGAATGTGGTGTGTATCGATCGATCTGAAAGATGCATATTTCCACATTCCGATGAATCGGAGTTGGCACAGGTTTCTGAGATTTGCATTTCAGAATCAAGTATGGGAGTTTACAGTTCTCCCGTTTGGCCTGTCGACAGCTCCGAGGGTTTTCACAAGAGTGGTCCTTGCGGTGACAGCGTTTCTCAGAAAAGAGAACGTTGCGCTACACACCTACATAGACGACTGGCTGCTCAAGGCAGACTCGGCAGCCAGGTTGAACGTGGATACTGCTCTGACTCTGAAGTTACTTTCAGATCTAGGCTGGATAGTCAACGAGGAGAAATCCGAGTTGACGCCCACTCAACATTTCGTTTATTTGGGGATGCGATTCGACCTCGAGGAGGGCAGGGTTTACCCGTCAGAGCCCAGAGTGGTGTCTCTGTTAGCCATCCTCAGGAGTTTTTCGAGTGGGAAACCACATTCAGGCGAGGCGGTTCCTTCAGATGCTGGGCATGATGGTCTCCATGGAGCAGGTTATCCCGTACGCTGCTCTAATGCGAAGACCTATCCAGTTGTATCTGATGTCTCTGTGGAAACAGAGAACAGAACCCCTGTCAAAACTGGTGCCAGTTTTGGAGCCGATAATATCGCATCTGCTATGGTGGAAACAGCGTCAGAATCTCCTAATAGGGGTTTCGCTGCACCTACCCCACCCCCAGCTGTCCGTTTACACGGATGCATCGCTGGAAGGGTGGGGTGCCTGCCTGGGAGAACCAGGTCTCGGGCACATGGACTCTCCCGGAGAGTCAGCTGCATATCAATCTGTTGGAAATGATGGCAGTGGAACTGGCGTTGGAAGAGTTCCTTCCGATGATCAGGGGCAAGGTGATATTGATACGGTCGGTCAATTCGACAGTAGTATCATATATAAATCGCCAAGGCGGGACCAGGTCGCCCACTCTGTGTATCAGGGTGTGGCACTTGATTCAATGGTGCAGGAATTACTCGGTTGTTTTGAAAGCAGCTCGTATTCCTGGCCGATTGAACATTCTGGCGGATGCTTTGTCTCGCAGACAGAGAATCCTGCCAACAGAATGGTCCCTCAACCCTCCAGTTCTGCGACGGATCTTCGAGCATTGGGGCAAACCCAACGTGGAATTGTTCGCCACAAAGGAAAATGCTCAAATCATGACATATGTCTCGCCGATTACAGATCCAAATGCCGTCGATACAGACGCTCTGGCGATAAGCTGGAGAGGGATGCACGCTTACGCGTACCCACCCACCATTCTTCTACCGAAGGTTTTTGGTGAAGGTCAAGGAGGAACCGTGTCTGGTCCTGCTAATAGCGCCGTATTGGCCGAGCAGGGCGTGGTTCACGGATCTTCTAGATCTGCTGGTGGAAAATCCTGTGCAGTTGCCCGAGATTCCGAACATAATCTCCCAGGCCAAGGGACGCTTCCTACACGAGCGTCCCGAGATGTTCAATGACTGCGTGGATGTTATCAAACAACGTTCCACGTCGGAAGGCTTTTCTCGACAGGCTGCTGATTTATCGCAGCTGCGAGAAGTAGGTCAACCTTCAAGTCATATAACAACAAGGTTAACAGATTTGCAGACTGGTGTGAAGAAAAGGGTATTGATACCTTTCAATCCACTATCAGCAAATAGCAGACTTTCTCTGTGAGCTGTTCTTTTGAGGACTAGCTCCCGTCACAGTTGCTGGATACAAGTCAGCTTTGGCATCATTTATCCCTTGTCTAGCCAACAGGGATAGTCCAGAGGTGGCCCAGTTAAATGTGATGTTGAGGGAATGAGCAATCTCCGACCGAGACAACCGGTAGTCATTCCAGCCTGGAGTCTATCTTTAGTGCTTAATGTACTGGCCAAGCACCCTTTCGAACCGTTGCGTTCGGCTAGTCTAAAGCATTTGACTCTAAAGGCGGTTTTTCTATTGGCAGCTTCCTCAGCTAGAAGGCGCAGTGAGATCCATGCGCTTTCGGCAGAGAGGAACCGATTTATTGTTTCTGGAGAAGGTCTGCGTCTTCTGCCAAGAGCAGAGGTTATGTCAAAGAACCAATCTTTGAGATATCCCGGCAAACCGATCATTATACCGAAGTTAACTAGGTTTGATCGTGATGCCAGTGTCTGGTGCCCGGTCCGTGCTTTGACTAAGTACAAGAAACGGACTGACTCGTTACGGTCGAACGATAGACATCTGTGGATCTGCCATAAAAAGTCTTATGGCGCCGCATCCATGGATACTATCTCTCGTTGGGTGGTCGAATGCATTCAGACTACTCACGAGATGGCGACTGGGCACCAGGTGCAAGGCGTAAGGGCAGACAATGTCAGAGGAATAGCCGCCTCGACCGCCCTTTACAATGGTGTTCCGTTATAGGACATCATGGCCGTTGCACAATGGCACTGTGAGTCCTCATTCACGGATTACTATATGAGGGATGTGTCAGACTCAGCCAATCCACTCGCTTTAGCTGTTTTGAAACGAACCTAAAGCAGGCATGGTCAGGCG
This sequence comes from Chaetoderma sp. LZ-2023a, assembly GCA_034401795.1. Taxonomy (NCBI): domain Eukaryota; kingdom Metazoa; phylum Mollusca; class Caudofoveata; order Chaetodermatida; family Chaetodermatidae; genus Chaetoderma; species Chaetoderma sp. LZ-2023a. The sequence continues at coordinate 108,185,398 of CM067373.1, forward strand.
AGAGGATGTCAACCAGATTGTGTCACTGATGGCCGAACCGGTGAATGGTTGTAGGCGGTACGTCTGAAGTCCTGTTATCATAAGGTAATTCAACAAGTGAGAGTTTTTTGTATTATGTATATGTATCATGTTCATTCATCGTATATATTCATGCTCATTCCCAGGCTAATACAAGCGATATGCAGGGAGTAGTTAACCCTCTTGGCATATTGGTGTTTTCAGGCGAGATACATGTTCGTTAGTTCTCTCCCTTTTCTTAGGAGGAAAAAGGGGGGGGGAGCTGTGACGCGAATGTGATTCGGTTCCGTAAACTTGACGGTCCTTTTAGGTCTCCGTTAGTCAAGTTTGAAGTCTAAAATCTTTCTCCAAGGGGCAAAATTAGCATGTATGGCTTGCCCCTTCCCACCAGGTTACTGATCAAATCTGGTGTATATCAGAAGTAACAGAATGGTGAGTATTGATCGAAGGAGAATGCAGGAAATGTCAATTTCCCTTTCTCCGAGATCTAACAATACTCACCATTCTGTTACGGACCCAGCCTCCCAGCCCCACGGAGGCAAGCCATAGTTTTCTCTTGTTTGGTGGCTATGCAAACAATATGAGCTCTATGGTAAACGGGTACTCGGCAGTTGGGAGCCGAGTACCCGGTTCCCAGGAGTCGGTAAAGCTTTCTAAGTCTATAGTCCTAGAGCCGCTGTCAGAGCCAGCTGTATATCAGAAGTAACAGAATGGTGAGTATTGTTAGATCTCGGAGAAAGGGAAATTGACATTTCCTGCAGTCTTTGGCTGTTATTTTAGATTTTTTTATTTTGATGGATTTTCAAGCCGAAATTGGTTTTATATATGTTTTTTTAGTATGCAGATTTCAAATTTACCACTAGAATCCGCCATTTTCCCGCTAAATGCTCCCATACTAAAGCAATGGGAAATTTTTAATGTTTTCTCGAGAACCACTGGACTGATTTCAAGTATATTTGGCAGGAAGCATTCTCACGGCATAGAGATCGATGTTTGTTCAAACAAAGCCGATCGGCCAATTGGGCCGGCAGCCACCTTGGATTTTGGCCGATTTTTATAAACGTCTAAAAATCTCCGAAACCGTTTGGGGGATTGATTTCAATCTCCTGAAATATCAGTTCGGGTAAGAGCTGAACCAAGTTTGTTCAAGGGAACTTGATTGGCTAAATGGTTCGGCGGCCATCTTTGCACGGTCTTCGCGAAAACAACTTCTCCAGAACTGCTGCACAGGTCGGGACAAAATTTGGGAGATATGATTAGGTACTAAAGGCCATTAGAGTTTGTTCCATAGAGATATCTCAAAACAACATGTCCGCCATGATTCAATCAAAATTTAGCCTTTTTAGTGGACATCTGGTATTTTCTACAATTTCTGACAATGGGCTAATTTTAGTAAAACTTGTCTAAACCTTCTTCACAGAAATTTGATTGGTAAATCTTTCCAGTGACGGTTGTGCCAGTGGCCAATAATTTCACGTGAGTGATACGGGTCCATTGGCCCTCTTGTTTAAAGCTGCATTGATGTTTCTTTTGACTTGTAGGTGGAGACATTTCGCTCCAGGGATCTACCGCCTTTGGAATACAAGAACCTGTGTGATGGAGTTTTCCTGAATGAGGTCATGCAAGAGATGTATGTAGCCTAGTATTATGATTAACCCTTACCACACTGATGTCAATATTCTATCTTTTGCTGTGTCAATAGATGAGAAACTGGTGTACATTTTTCAACAATTTTGATGGACGATGTTGCTGACACATATACCTGTACATTTTACTCATCTTCTGTTTACAGTCACCAAGTGTCATGGAAAATAACAGTCTATACAAGCAAGGGAACATGTATTATAGAAAACTTCACTAATGTGACAGGCTCTTTAGAGCTCTTTAGCATGTTAATGTTCAAGATTAACTCTAATGACTCAATTTTGTCAAAAAATCAAAATATTTACTTATAGAATGTCCGTTTGCAGGCCAATTGAAGACTATTTTTTGACAATTTACCATTAATGGCTGGATCGGTTACTGAACCAGTCATTCCAGTGGTAAATTTTCAAAAATAGTCTTCACTTTGCCAGCAAATGGACATTCCTCAAGATCACTGCAGAGGCCGGTTTCGGCCAACTTCGTCATGAAAGGGTTAATAAAGAAAATGGAGGAATCCAGTTTTAGTTATACCCTGCCCATCTTTTGTTAAGCTCCACCCACGCTTCGCCCGTGTTAGGTAGACCGATCCCTGAATATCAGTTTCCAGAAAACTATACTGGTAGAAACTAATTTGACTGGGTGCTGATTGATAGAACAGGAATCCTCCATTGAGACTTCTTGCCGACTGAATGTCCATTTTAAAGCAGCAATATCTCGTTAACCCTTTAACACCCAAGCCAGCCAGAACTGCGTCCCTCTGTGGTCTTGAGAAATTCCCTTTGCATACCAAGAGAAGTCTATTTTTAGCTCGACTTTACGAAGTAAAACGAGCAATTGTGATACCCTGCGTGTTGTCCGGCGGCAGTGGTCATCGCCACTTCGTCGTCCAATTTGTGTTTAGCTCAACTTTTCTGTTTATATCTCATGTTTGGTTAATCGTACTGGACCCAAACTTGGGCACATGCTTCCTTATAATAACACGGCATCATACAATGATGGGGTCAAAGGTCAAGGTCACTGCGACCTTGTTAATACCTTGTTTATTTAACTTTAACATTTGCCGTTTGGCTCAACTTTTCTGTTTATATCTCATGTTTGGTTAATCATACTGGACCCAAGCTTGGACATATGCCTCCTTATAATGACACGGCATCACACAATGATGTTTTACTCAAAAGGCCAAAGGTCAAGGTTAGCGATAAGCGTAGCAACCATCTGTCATCCGTCACCCATCCGTCAACGTAAAAAATGCTTTTAACGTCCTCATTAACTGTTTGGCAGATTTCAGCCTAATTTGTCTGGATGGACCCTAATGCATTTGGCTACTCAGAATTTTTATTGGTCACATTTTTCTTGGTGAAAATCTTTGATTTTATGAAAAATGTACCGGAGATCGTCCGCTTGGCAGATTTCAACTTACTTTGGATAGAAGGATCTTATGAGGATATGCTTCAAAGCTTTTATACAGAATTGTAACTGGTCATGTTTTTTCCTTAGATTTTATTAAAAATTTACCGAAAATTGTCAAAACGCTACTCGTCATTAACCCCTTGGCGGATTTCAACTTACGTTAGCTGGAGTGACCTTAGGGGCTAAGCTTCAGAACTTTTATACAGAATTTTAATTGGTCAAGTCTTCTGTTGAAAACCTTAGATTTTATTTTAAAAAATTACGGGAAATTGTCAAAATGCTACTCTATAACCGCTTGGCGGATTTCAACTTGCTTTGGCTGGAAGGACCTTATGGTGGATATTCTTCACGTATTTTCCTTAGATTTTGTGAAAAATTTACTGGAAATGGTCGACAACGCTACTCATTAACCACATGGCTGATTTCAACTTACTTTGGCTGGAATGATCCTATGAAGCTAGGCTTCAGTACAGAATTTTGATTGATCAGTTTATTGGGGTGAAAATCTTAGATTTTATAAAAGATTTACCAGAAAGTGTCAAAACGCTGCTCATCATTAACCACTTGACAGATTTCAACCCTAGTTGAAACCTAGACCTAAAAAATTTAATTTGAATGTTCATGTGTGTGGGAGACCAAATTTTATGTGCATACACTTACATGTACCTGCGCACATTAAAAAAAAAATTGGGTCATTCAATTGCCTATTTCTCCTTCGATCAATACTTACCATTACATTACTTATTGATAATACCGCTCAACTGAAGCTGTGCTCTAGGAATCTAGATTTAGACAGCTCTACCAGCTCCTGGAACCAGGTACCCGGTTCCCAACAACTGGGTACCCGCCTGCCAGAGACACCCATTCTTGTTTGCAAAGCAACTAGAGATACAAGCTTTTTGTCTTAGGAGAAATCTTAGTTTTCGTTGTGTTTTTTCTCTATGCTTTGTGCTGGTTCTATCTACTGGATTAATAATGGAAAGCACCACTGAACCTCAGGTCGTATTCTTTCATATTATTTCTCTATAGTTATATGGAGACTTATGTCTCTGAAATTTTGTGTGTTGATATGTCCTATTTTCTGAACTCCGGAACTGGGACGTGTGGTTACAATGAAATATGCCATATAAGATCGCCTCCTTTAAATCCCAATGGCGATCAGGCAGTAATATGAAAGATTAGGCGTTTGTCTACACTTTTTAACACTAAAATCGGCTTACGTCATTCTTCCATGTGGTCCGAGCGGGTGACGTCACACCATTTTATTGCTCGGATTATTTGGTGAAGGAAATGTTTCATTAATTCCTGCATCTTATTCGTGGTAGGTGCATGCGTTTTGTACCATAAACTTTTGAATTATGTCAAGTTTTGCGCGTAATCACGATCTGTTTGCACTGATCGTTGATCTCAAAATTCTTGATTAAGATGTGTGTTCTGCGGCTTTACCGTGTTCTACAGCAGTAGTGCTAATTCATTATGTTGTCCCTTCTCGTATCATTTGGTGTTCGTTTGTGTCGTATAATTTCGGAATTAATTCTTAAATATACCGTGAATGTATCCGATACGGTTCCTGGTTCCGTTTTATACATCCTGCAGGATCAATTTATAGGTGTATTATTGGCCCGCTCTCGTTCTTGTCACCAGCTTATGCGATCTTGGTTGTAATGTTGCAGGTGTTGGGAACCGGAGGGTTAATCTTATAATTTATTGTCAAACTTTTTGAAAATTATTTGCCTGCCTTCCATTCCTGTTTCATTCAGCTTGCTTATTTAGGTCTTGTGCTTGTTTTCAGGCCAAGCCTACCCCGCCATCATGTCCGGAGTGTCACAAGGTCGTGAAAGTTGCCTTCAAGGACCATGTCTGTTATCGTTGTGCCAGATGTAACGTAGACGATCAGTGTAGTGTCTGTGCAGTGTGGCCCGTCGAATTGGTGGTCAAGTTCCTTGTCCAGAAGGACTTGGCTGGGTCAGGTGGACCGAAAAGGAATCGAGGAGGGTCCGTTTTGGCCCCTGGGAGGCGCTCCTTGTCCGCAGTTGGAGCGTTCGGAGATGGCACCCCCGGCGTGGTTTGGGCCCGCTATGCAAGGCTTCTTGCATAGTGGCCTACCCACGCTGGTGTCGTCTCTGATACCAAAGACTGCGGCGCAACCAGTCTGTCTGGTATGGACCCTGTCCTTGGACAGGGCTCTGGACTGGCTACCGGGGGTGGGGGGCCATCTTGTATAGCTCCCTGGTGGTCCCGTCAGGCTCCGGCCTGTCAGGTACTGCTCTGCGGCTACCTCCGGTCCAGTAGCGGTAGCCAATCCATCGGCCATGGGAGCCGTCCGCCAAGACGGCTCCAGGGTCTTCATCCTGTGATGACTCTTGAGGAGGCTGAAGAGGAGAGGTTGTTGCGGCCTGAGATACCACGGGTGGAGCGCATGGAGGTCGATTCCGTCCTGGGCAGAACCACCCTCCATTTGTGTGGTTTGGCGCAAGCCATGGCAGCCGCTCTGCCCGTAGTTGAGGCCACACCGCTACCGGGCACCCATCCAGTGCTGGTTGGCTTTCCACCAACTGATATGGTGATGGGTGTGGCTGGCTAGGCATGGTACTCACCAATCTCGCCTGGTCCAGCGGCCACACATGGGGTGCCAATGGCGCCCGTGTATGGGCACGGTTCCGTAACCGCTACGGGTCCGCACGGTTTTCTGTGCAGGCCTACTCCATGGAACAGTGTGTTTCGTGGGGTGGCGGTGGAACCGCATGGTACCGGTGTTGTTGGCTATCAGCAGTGGCTCCTTGCCGGGAGGGCGCTGCTGGTGGACCCGTGAACACATCAACGGGTGATGTGTTTATGGGGGTGTCTTCCTCAGAAGTGGACTGGTCCAATGCTCTGGCTTGGCTAGCCAGGGTGGACGCGTCCGTGGTCTCGGCCACAGCTGAGGAAGACATGACCTGTCCGTCGGTTGCATCGATTTGGATGGGGGTCTTGCCCATGGCTCGGATCCAGTCCATTGGACTGGATCCAAAGTTTAAGGAGTTGCTAGGGGCCATATATGCCAAGCAACTCGTGCCTAAGAGTCAGCTCCCTGCAGCCTCTAGGGAGGTGCGGGCAAGGTGCCGTATCCCCAGGGGGGAGTATGAGCATTATGGTGTGGTCCCAACGGTCACTGAGGAGAACCGTTGGGTTCTTGGCATCCAGAGTGCAGGAGCGGGTGGCCTTGCTCAGGCACTTGTGGACAAAAGCCAGGCACACAGTGAAGAAGTCCTGTCCCTCTGCCATGAGGGGTGAGGGCAGCTTTGAACACTGTCAATCACTCCTAACACTTGCTTCAGTCGGTGTGGGCTGAAGCCGGGGCACCTGCTGCACTTTCGTGCGTCAACAATGGCCAGGGTGCAGGCGCGAGTGACGAAGTCTAGGAGGCAGATGGTCCTTGACCATATGCTTCTGGCTACGGCTGTCAGGTAGCGTTTGCTTGGAGCGCCCCTGAACGGCCCTAGCATCTTCGGTGGCCAAGCATGGGCTGTCCTAGAAGGGTATGATAGCTCCCTTTGTATCCATCCGGACTGCGGCTGTGTGACAGGAACAGCGGTGCCAGTTAGACCAGTCAAGCCAAGACTAGAATGTTTCTCTCTCCCTCATTAAGAGCGGGGTGGGGGGGGGGGGTGGGTAGCGGATCGCAAGCCAGACACCCGCATTAGGCGTCAATGCGCCTGTAGTGGGTGGAATGCTCATGCGTTTCATCGAGGCTTGGCGAGGTGTGACGTCAGACAGTCTGGTCCTGGGGTAGATATCCCAGGGGTATATGCGAGAGTGGTGGGATTTCCCGCCACAAAATCTGTCTTTGGCACATGTCTGGACTCCTGTACCAAGGGAGCCAGACAAGTTAGAAGCCTTTCAAAACGAAGTGTCAGGTTTGCTTCTGAAGGGAGCAATAAAACCAGCAAACCAGAGCACTCCGGGCTTCTATTCAAACATGTTCCTTGTCCCCATGAGCACAAGGGGTTGGAGACCCGTACTCAATCTCAGGCCATTGAATTGGTTTATCCATACGCCTCGGTTCCAGATGGAGACTCCGAGATCGGTAATGGCAGGATTGAGGAAAGGAATGTGGTGTGTGTCGATCCATCTGAAAGATGCATATTTCTATATTCCAATGAACAGGGGTTGTCACAGGTTTCTGAGATTCGCGTTTCAGAATCGTGTTTGGGAGTTTTTAGTCCTCCCCTTCGCCTTGTCGACAGCCCCAAGGGTTTTCACCAGAGTGGTCCTAGCGGTGACAGCGTTTCTCAGAAGAGAGAACGTGGCGCTTCACACCTACATAAACGATAGGCTTATCAAGGCGGACACGTCAGCCAAGTTAGGAGTGGATACTGCTCTGACTCTGAAATTACTTACAGATCTAGGCTGGGATAAATCCGAGTTGACGCCCACTCAGCACTTCGTTTATTTGGGGGATGCGATTCGATTCGATCTCGAGGAAGGCAGGGTTTACCCATCAGAGCCCAGAGTTGTGTCTGTTAGCCATCCTCAAGAGTTCGATTGGTAAACCACATTCTGGGGAGGAGGTTTCTTCAGATATTGATTGCTGAGCATGATGGTTTCCATGGAGCAGGTCATCCCATACGCTGCTCTAATACGAAGACCTATCCAGTTGTATCTGATGTCTGTGGAAACAGAGAACAGAACCCCTGTCAAAGCTGGTACCAAATTTGAAGCCAATAAAGTCGCATCTTGTATGGTGGAAGGAGCATCAGAATCTGCTAGTAGGAGTTTCGCTTCACCTACCCCACCCCCAGGTATCCGTGTACATGGATGCATCGCTGGAGTGGTGGGGGCCTGCCTGGGAGAACACCAGGTTTCGGGCACATGGACTCTCCAAGAGAGTCAGCTGCATATCAATCTGTTGGAAATGATGGCCATGGAACTGGCACCGGAAAAGTTTCTTCCAGAGGTCAGGGGCAAGGTGATATTGATACGGTCAGACAATTTGACAGTAGTATCATACATAAATCGCCAAGGCGGGACCAGGGCACCCACACTGTGTATGAAGGTGTGGCACTTGATTCAATAGTGCAGGAATTACTCGGTTGTTTTGAAAGCAGCTCACATTCCTGGGCGATTGAACATTCTGGCGGATGCTTTGTCTTTGACTGTTCGCCACAAAGGAAAATGCTCAAATCATGGCTTATGTCTCGCCGATTCCAGATCCAAATGCTGTCGATGCAGATGCTTTGGCGATGAGCTGGAGAGGGATGCATGCATACGTGGACCCACCCACCATTCTTCTACTGAAGATCTTGGTGAAGATCAGGGAGGAGCCGTGCCTGGTCTGGCTAATAGCGCCATATTGGCCTGGCAGGGCGTGGTTCATGGATCTCCTGGATCTGCTGGTGGACAATCCAGTGCAGCTGCCCGAGATTCCGAACGTGATCTCCCAGGCCGCTTCCTACACGAGCGGCCCGAGATGTTCAAATTGACAGCGTGGATGTTATCAAACAACGTTCCACGTTGGAAGGCTTTTCTTAACAGGCTGCGAGTTTCATCACAGCCGCGAGAAGGTCAACCTTCAAGTCAATATAACCACAAGGTTAACAAATTTGCAGATGGTGTGAAGGAAAGGGTATTGATCCTTTTCAATCCACTATTCAGCAAATAGCAGACTTTCTCTGTGAGCTGTTCTTTACAGGACTGGCTCCTGTCACTATTGCTGGATACAAGGTTCGGCTAGTCTAAAGCATCTGGCCTCTAAGGTGGTTTTTCTATTGGCAGCATCCTCAACGAGAAGGCGCAGTGAGATCCATGCACTTTCAGCAGAGATGGACCAATTTTTTTTTCTCTGGAGCAGGATTTATGTCAAAGAATCAATCTCTGAAATATCCCGGCAGACCAATCATTATATCGAAACTAACTAGGTTTGATCGTGATGCCAGTGCCTGGTGTCCAGTCCATGCTTTGACCAAGTACAAAAAACGGATGGACTCTATGCTCAAATGATAGACATCTGTGGATCTGCCATAAGAAGCCATATGGCGCCGCATCCATGGGTACTACCTCTGATTGGGTAGTAGAATGCATTCAGACTACCAATGAGATTATGACTGGGCACCAGGTGCAATGTGCTAGGGCTCACGATGTTAGAGGAATAGCCACCTCGACCGCCCTATTCAATGGTGTCCCGTTAGAGGACCTCATGACCATTGCACAATGGCACTGTGAGTCCTCTTTCATGGATTACTATATGATGGACATGTTAGACTCTGCCAATCCACTCGCTTTAGCTGTTTTGAAACGATAGTCTAGTGGGCACACTGCTCATCTCCTTTTGGTAACAAAAGTAGTAAGAATAGACATGGTCATGCGAGAGGAATTCAACCGTATGTGACATGTTTGGTCGAAAGTGTGTTGGTTGGTGGCGCCACGTCTGCAATCCATAATTCAAGAGGTAATTCAAGTTTGACTGTTTTTTGTATTATGCTTATATATCATGATCATTCATCTTATATATTCATGCTCATTCCCAGGCTTATATGTGTCAAGAGCTGTTAACCCTCTTGGCACATTTGTGTTTTAGGTGAAATGCATGTTCGTGAGTTCTCTACCTTTTTTAGGAGAAAGGGGTGGAGTGGTGATGAGAATGTGATTCGGTCCCAAACTTGTCGGTCCTTCTAGGTCTCTGTGACAAGTGTAAGTCTAAGTTCTTTCTCTAGTGGCAAAAGACGCTTTGTATGGCTTGCCTCGTCCCACCAGGTTACTGACTAAATCTGGTGTTATCAATAAGTAAGATAATGGTAAGTATTGATCAAAGGAGAATGAAGGAAATTTCAATTTCCCTTTTTCCGAGATCTAACAATACTTACCATTACATTACGGACCCTGCCTCCCAGCCCCACAGAGGCAAGCCATGAGTTGTCTCTTGTTTGGTAGCTATGCAAACAATATGCGTGTCTCTGGCAGGCGGGTACCCGGTTCCAGGAGATGGTAGAGCTTTCTAAATCTAGATTCCTAGAGCACAGCTTCAGTTGAGCTGAATTATCAATAAGTAATGTAATGGTAAGTATTGTTAGATCTCGGAGAAAGGGAAATTGAAATTTCCTTCATTTCATGTGTCTGTCCACTCATCAGTTTGTCTACCTGTCTGTCTGCCTGTCTCCTCCAAAAACAATTTTTTTATGGGAGTTAGCCATAAAATTGTGCATTAACATAGGTTACATAGCATGTGAGACGACATTTGTATTGTGCTGCCCCACCTGACTTGCCAGAGGGCAGGGTTAAAATGTCAATGTTCATAAAAGTGTGGGGATTTGTGATGGCATGCTATTGTCTACATAAATGTATATAAATAATTCTTTTTCTACTTATTTATTGGTTATTTCTAGTGATGGTAAATCAGTTGGGAACACTAGTGTCTATTCTCCCGCTGATGATTTTACTAGCAGACACAGTAACTGGGAGCTACTGATTCGGAATATCAAGGCTTACTATGTGGTATGTATACTGCTTTGTAATGGGCGGATTCACTCCTGAACTGCATCTGAGGTCATAATTAATTATGTTACTAACTAACCCTTTAACACTCATATCAGCCAAAAACGGCTTGTGCAGTGGTCTTGAGGAATGTCCATTTGCAGACCAAGAGATGACCAAGACAGTCTTTCCAGTGGTAAATTTTCAAAAATAGTCTTCTTGGTCTGCAAATGGACATTTTATATGAGAAAATTGAAATTTTCTTGAACAAATTCAAGTGTTAAAGGGTTAATAGGGTTGCAATGATTTATCGTAATATCGCGATATGGTGAGCGTATCACGATATGGTGAGCGTATCACGATATGGTGAGCGTATCACGATATGCAATACACTTAACTGTGTATCCTGATACTTAGACACACTAATAAAGCATAATAAGGGAAAATTAGTTACGTCTCCGGGATGTAGAAATTGTTTGAGTGTAGCTTTTGTGACCATCTCGGCCACTTCTTCAGCGCTAACTGACGGTCGCTGGCAACGTCACTCTGGTCAGATCTTGTGGAGTCACGTGACAGCATGGACTGGTAGACTGCTGGTATATGGTAACCCTCGTCTCTGTTCATGGTTGGTTGATGCTTGTAGATTTCTATGGCCTCTTTAACCTTCCGTTTGAATAAGTTGGTCTCAATGTTGATGACCGAGGCACTGCTGGCAGGGATGACGTGGCCAGTGGATTCTGTATGTTCTGCCACAGCTGAGTTGGAATTGATTTTAAGATGTTCTTTGACTCTGGTGCTGAGAGGCCTTTTGGTTTCGCCTATGTATGTCCCCTCACATTGGTCACATTCGATCTTGTAGATGACTCCAGAGCGTTCATCTGTGGTCAGTTTATCTTTGGGTCTTACTAGTTGTGATCTTAAGGTGTTGACGGACTTGTGGTAGGTTTGGATGTGGTGTTCTCTGAAGAGTCTGCCACGGTGTTCTGATAGGCCTTGGATGTACGGAAGTCCGACTAGTGGAAGTTTTCGATATAAAGCAGTTTACCTCCAAGCACTTTGCGTTACCGGAAGGCCTTATATGGGAGAAAACTAAACCCTTTCAATGACAAATCCATGAAAAAGTAAATTCCTTTCAAGGTAAAGTATATTTTGATGAGTATTTTGAAATTAATATTACTAAAGCCATTGCTGCCTAAGGCATCAATGGCTTCCAGTCATATTAATTTCAAAATATATAGCTTTCCTGTATGATTGCCTTGAAATTGAGAAACAAGGAACTTAGCTGCAAAAAGGGTTGTTAACATTTGCATTTTATTGGTAGCTCTCCCCAAAACAGATTGTTCCCACTGTTGTACTGTTAATATGTACTTTGTTTATTTTAATAGATTTTTGCGCATCGTTTGTTATGTATCGTGATGCGTATCGTATCGTGACACACATATCGTGATATGTAGCGCATCATAATTTAGAGAATCGTTGCAGCCCTACTAGTTAGCCCATGTCAGTCACTCAAAATTGTGTAGCTCTGTCACGAAACTTGAAAAGTCTGTCACAGAGGTGTGCGAATTGTACATGTCTTTGCTGAATTGGCAATTTAATACACACTCGTTTGAATATTTTGAAACTTATTTAACTGGAAGTAATTAGTTCTCAAAATATTCAACAGATTACCTGTATAATTACCATGAAATTGTGATTCTGGGAATGCAGGGTTCAAATTATATGAATGGATTCCACCATGCATACTTTGCTTAGCCAGAAATAGGTAGAAATGAATCCTTCCATTGCCAGATTTATAATCCTTGTATTGAATATTTATGCAGGGTGGGCAAGCTATGTTTTTGCTTGCATCCATTTATACATTACATTTATTTTGAGTATATTAACCCTTTAGCACAAACAAATTTAATTTTCTGTTAGACCAAAAGATGACTATTTTTAAAAACTGGCTACTGGAATGACTGGCTCGGTTGTTGAGCCAGCCATTCCAAGAGTAAATTTTCAAAAATAGTCCCGTTGGCATGCAAATGGAGATTCCTCAGGAGCACTGCATAAGTCGGTTTTGGGCGGAGTCGACATGAACGGGTTATTAACATTTCATCTGCTTGAGATAGGTAGCCCAAGATCCTGCCATTGCGTGCCTCTATATACATGTATTGTATCAGCTCAGGGGTATTAGCAGGGTTAGACATTTATAGCGATTTATAACTGTTCAATTTATAATGTATTTAACCATAGGGTCAGATTTGATTGTTCACCTGAGGCAATCATAAATGACTAACCACCTTCAGTCGCTTTGATGTTGTCTTCTTAACCTTTTAACACTCATAACGGCTTCAAAAAAAGACTATTTTTGAAAATTTACCATTGGAATGACTGGCTCGATAACCGAGCCAGTCATTCCAAGAGTACATTTTCAAAAATAGTCTTCTTGGTCTGCAAATGGACATTTTCTATGAGAATTTAAATTTTCTTGAATAAATTCAAGGGTTAAAGGGATAATAACTCCCATCATAGTTGCCCAGGTTGGCAGATAAATGCTATTAGTAAGCATTATTAACTTCAGGGTGACTAGTTTTACTAGCATTCATAAATGCTTGATTTGCTGGAAATGTCTGACATTTATGCGCAGTTTATTACCAGATGTACATATTATTCCAAATCACTAGTTTCTATTTGTGGCTTTGCTTTTCTTCAATTGGTTGATTATTATCAGTTGCATTTGTGAGCATGTACAAGTAAATGCTGGGATTATGTATTGATATCCCAGGTATAGTCATCCTGTGTTGTGGACTAGTGTTTGGACAATGTACATATGAGTCAATGCTTAGTTCCAAGTTTATATTGATCTCATTGAAACCATATGGGGAAGTAATAGTTACTGAATATTTTTAAAACAATTTAACAGGAAGCATTGATTCCTTCTAAGGAACAAATAAATTTCAAAATAAATAACCGAAAATTGAAATATCAGCCTCAAAACACTTAACCGTTTAATAGTCAAGCTGGCCAAAAAATGGCCTTTGCAGTCGTCTTGAGGAATGTATGCTTGTAGACAAAGAGATGACTATTTTTGAAATTTTATCATTGAAATGACTGGCTCGATAAATGAACCAGTCATTCCATTAATAAAGTTTCCAAAATACTCTTCTCTTGTCCTGCAAATGGACATTCACTGAGCAAAAATTTTAATTTCCTTGACAAATCTTAACCATAAAATGGTTATGTGAAAGCTGTTGAGTATATTTAAGTTACACATGGATCTCCATGGTTTAACGTTCTAATTTTCTTTACAAAGTCCTGCATTATTCAGGGATTATTGACATTAGCATTCTTGTTTATCTTGTAACTGCTAATCCAATAACACTCAGTTTGACCAGTGTCCACACTGTGTCCAGTTTCTCCGAGCTCTTATAGATTAAGAAGAACAACTGTATCATGATAGAATTGAGCTATAACCAAGGAAAACATTGATTTTGACAGTTGGTTCTCGAGACGCATTTCCCCTATTGATTGGAATAATATTATTTTTTCATTGATTGTCCATAGGAGAGATGCATTAGATAATAAAGTTGTTTCTTCTCGGTCTTATGCCGATTCCTCAGAAAAATTATCAATGGACCGTTACAGTTTTTGCTAAGCCCCACCCACCTCGAGCTAAGCTCAACTCACACATCGCTCGTGTTTCGATCGATCCCTGAACTTCCTGACTATCAATTTCCAGAAAACTATACAGATAAGCTGTTAAATATTTTATAACTAATTTGACTGGGGGCTGAGTTTGAAAATATTCAACAATATTTATTAAATGGTAAAGACTTACGATTCCTACAACAACGCATAGTTTGTCTTCAAATATTCGTTTGTGACATACTTATCAACGTCATTCATGATGTCATGATGACATCATTGATTATGATGTTATTCTACACGGCACGTAGTTAATTATGATGTCATTGATGGGTGAATAAAGTGGAACGGTCTATTTTCGAGTAGTCGTGGAAAGATTGCTGTTGTTTTGTTAACTCTTTAACGGTAAAGTCGGGCAAATGTGACTTCTGCAGTGGTCTTTATAAATGTTCATTTGTAGAACAAGAGAAGTATTTTTTTTTAATATTCTCTTGGTCTCCAAATGGACATTTTATGTGAGAAATGTTCTTGACCCAATTTGACCATTAAAGATCTAAAAACAATGCTGCTATTAACTATTTTAAAGCCATTGACTTGGAGAAACTGTTGATGTTTTGAAAACAATGATTATAGATACCTTCAGTGTCATGGACAGCAACACTGTTTTCAAATGTAGCTGCATGGAACTGAATTAAGTTAGGCTCATTATTAAGTTATTATATGCAAAGGAACTAACTGGTGTGTTAATTTTGGAGGGGGCTAAGTTTTGTAGACAAAGTCTGTTCCGTCAGAAATAAAGTGCATGCCATGGAAGGTTAAAATTTGTATAGTGGTCTGCGTTCTAAGACGTGTTCAATTTATTTTTCCTAATAACTGTATTATCCTGATATAGCTAAATGTCATAAATGTATATTATTATATTAACCCCTTTAACCCTCAAATTTGTTCAAGAAATTTAAATTTTCTCAGAAAATGTCCATTTGCAGACAGATTTACCACTGGAATGACTGGCTCGGTTATCGAGCCAGTCATTTTAGTGGTAAATTTTCAAAAATAGTCTCTTGGACTGCATATGGACATTTCTCAAGACCAGTGAAAAGCTGCTTTTGACTGATATGAGTGTTAAAGGGTTGATAGGCAAGATTGGTGCAGAGAATTACAATATTAGCATGCCATAGTGAATATCCAATTACCAACCTAGAGAAGACTATTTCTTGGAAGTTTATCACTAGTATGATTCTCTGGATTGAAAGATTATTGATGGATCAAACACTTTAATGGTTCAGTCTGGTCAAGAAAATACAAATCTTTCTTATTGAGCATCTCTGCGACGTCCAACGGAAGGCTATATTTGGAAATTTATCACTAATGACTGGCTCGCTTTAATATCAAGCCATATGTTCCAATTGTAACGTTTCAAAAATAGTATTCTCTCTGTAGATGTAAACAGACATTCCTGAAGACCACTACAGGAGCCGGTTTTGGCCAGCTTGGCCATTAACAACCAAGGTCAAAAATTCAAAATGCTTCGGACTGTAACGATCCAAGCAGACAGTAAACTTTAGTATAGTAAAGTAGTGTTCAAATTCAGGGCTCATTCTGACTTAGAATTAGCTATCACTTTATCAGGTTTCATGACTTGACCCAGTTTATTAATTAACCCTTTAGCACTGAAGTCAGCCAGAAACGGCTTCTGCGCGGGTCCTGCAAAATGCGCATTTGCAGACCAAGAGAAGATTATTTTTGAAAATTTATCAGTGGAACGAGCCAGTCATTCGAGTCATAAATTTTCAAAAATAATCTTCATTTCTTGAACAAATTTGACGGTTAAAGGTTTAAAAATATCTTAGTGTAAGAAAGAGTGTGTATCATATTTCTTGTTCTTTGATGGGGACAGTGAGTGAATGAGTCAATCAGGTTCCATATAATTAACCATTTAATGGTGCAGATTCTGAAAAAAAAAAAGAAAAGGTTTCTTACTAAATACCCATTTGCAATCCAAGAGAAAGCTATTTGTGAAAATTTACCACTGGAATAACTGGCATGGTTATTGAGGTTATTGTAATTTCACAAATTTACTCTTCTTGGCCTGCAAATGAACATTTCTCAAGACCACTGCAAAGGATGCTGCCTCTTTTGCCATTAAGGATTTAATTTTCAAAAAATTATTCTCTTGGAATATGAATGGACATTCCACAAGACCATAACCGAGGCCTGGTTTAGCTGACTTGACCACAAAAGGGTTAACTAATTGACCGATTGTAATCAACCTTGTCTTGGATGATCCTAGAGTGGTAGGCATCAGAACTTCTATTACAAATTTTGAATATTCTTTTTTTTCTTACATGATCAGAATTTCTTCCTGGAAATCATTTAAAATGCTGCTCCGATATCAATGTTAGGTCACTTCATATAAGCTAAAAATTGCTTTTGCAGTGGTCTTGGGGGAAATGTCCATTTGCAGACCAAGTTAATACATTTTACCTAGCTCGATAAACGAGCCAGTCATTCCAGTGGTAAAATTCTGAAAAAAGTCTGCCTGCATATGGACATTCATTAAGTAAATTTGTTGACTTTCTTGACCAATCTTGACCATTAAAGGGTTAAAGAAAACTGTTCAAAGGCAAATTCAATGTGTGTCCGAATGTCTATGTCCATTTGGACATGTTATCATGGAACTGATGCTTGTTTCCCTTGATGAGATGTCGCTATGCGTTAATCCCCTTCATCCTGTTTACTATGCACGTCTTTACAATTTAATACTGCACATGCTGTATGGGTAGTATCCAAGTGATTAGCTTGAAAATAACACTGATAGAATGTTAAAAAAAACTAATGGCATTTCCGACCATTAAAAGATTTCTCAGGGATGAGAATCTTCTCGTAAATATGATTTCAAAATTTTCTACATTTTATGAAATACCTTTAGCATTGACTTTTTTACTAGTCGCTCTTTAACACTGATATCAGCCAAAAATGGCTTATTCAGCGATCTTGAGAAATATCCATTTGCAGACCAAGAGAAGACTATTTTTGAAAATTTACCACTTGAATGACTGGCTCGATAACCGAGCCAGTCATTCCAGTGATAAATTTTCAAAAAATGTTTTCTCTTGGTCTGCAAATGGACATTTTCTATGAGAAAAGTTTAATTTTCTTGAACAAATTTGAGTGTTAAAGGGTTAAAAGAGGTGGCTGTTTTCAGTGGTGTTTTTAGCTGACAATAGTTTTGTAGTTTTTTTCTTCATTTACTATTCCTCTCCTGAATTACTCTGTTTATTTATAAATATATTTTCCACGTGTGGAATTTATAATGATAATAGAAGTGTGAATATTCCTTTATTTTAGCCAGCAAAACGGCTTCTGCAGAGGTCTTAGGAATGGCCATTTGCAAGCCACGAGAGGACAATGATTGAAAATTTGCCACTGGAATGACTGGCTTGTTTACTAAGCCAGTTGTAAATTTTTTATGGTTTCCCATTTCGCCTACAAATTGACAAATTCTTCAAGACATCTGCAGAAGCTGTTTTTAACCCTTTAATGGTAAGGCTGGACAAAACTGGTCACGGCGGTGCTCTTGAGGAATGTCCATTTGCAGTCCAAGAAGACTAAAAAATTTGTCACTGAAATGACTGGCTCGATAAATGAGCTAGTCATTCCAGAGACAAATTTTCAAAAATAGTCTTCAGTTGGCATAAGAATGGATGTTCAGTTAGCAAAACTTTCACTTTTTTCTTTTTAAGCTCCTGCCCGATAAGGGGTTAAGAGACTTCTTAGTGAATCAATCAGCATTGCTAAGAATACCTTGCATCTCATATGAATATCTCAATCACTATATGGTTATATATATATATATATATTTTTTCAACTGTATCATCTGCTTTTCTGATCTTGACAACTTTTTGTTTTTGATGTACGCATAAAATTAATAATAAAATGCGATTTTAATACATTTTTGCAGCCCGATCGTTCCAATTCATAGAAAGCTGTAATTAGGAAAAGTGCATAAAACACCATTTTTTTCAAGGTTGAGAAATAACTCCATCACTATAATAAAATTTTTAAGTACATAATAAAAAACCCTAATTTTTGGACATTAAAAACTGTGCACATGTTTAGTTTTATGATTTATGTTATACAGTTAAACTGCAGTAGTCAGTGTAGCCTTCATTATTCCTCCCTCCATTTTGCTTCCATCCGTCCATCTATGAAATAATATGTTCACTAGTTTGTGTGTGTGTGTGTATGTGACTCTCTGTGCTTGGGTAACTGTGTGTGTGTATTTGCGTGCGCATGGGCATGCATCAAACCATGCATGCAAATTATGGGTTTTATTCGTTAATTTTTTTCCCAAACTTATGGGAAGGTGGGCTATGGCACTAAAGAGTTGCAGATTATTTTGTGGGTGTGTCCGTTTGTCCATCCATCCATCTTCTGACATGTGTCCATTTGTCCATGCAAACTTTTGTTTTTTTGTTCAATAACTACTTGTGCTTGGTGTATCTTGGCTATGTGGACAGGAGAATGCAGGTTATTTTTTTAGTCTGTCTGTCTATCTGTCTGTCCATCCATCCATCCACCTCTTGACCATGTGTCCATGCATGCATTCAAATTTAGCGTTTTTGCAACACACTGGGATTGCGAAGATGAAAATCTTGAGACTATATTGGATTATTTAGTGAATAAATTGAAGCAATTTGTTTTAATTGGATTTTCACGATTCAGCACACAAGCATATATTGCCTGCACTTGAAAATGCTACAAAATTGTGTCTGGAATATAATTCTTTCTTCTGCATTGATGACCAGCTAGTTAGTATACATCAATTATCTCTAGGCTATATCTGGATATCTCATGGACCATGAGGGCGCTAATTAGCCATGTAGTGGTCATTCTAGTACTGACCATTAGTATCTTATCCGCTTCAATAAACAAGCCTTCCTTATCCTGTTCAAGGTGTAGATCTAGCCAACATGATATTAATGATTTACTATACACCATGGAGATAGCTGTAGAGTTATGATTATTTTGAAAATAATTTAACTCCATTAAGGTTGATCAATTAGATTAACCTTCAGACACATTTTTAACCCATTAATGGTCAAGTCGGACAAAATTGGTCTTTGTAGTAGTATTGTGGTATGTCCATTTGCGGGGCAATAGAAGAGAGACTATTTTAGAAATTTTATTACTGAAATAACCTGCTTGATAAACGAGTCAATCTTTTCAGGGGTAAATTGTCTAAAATAGTCTTCTTGGCCTGAAAATGGACATTAACTAAGCAAAAATTTTAATCTTCTGGACAACTCTACTGTTTAAGGATTAAAGAGCCTATCCAGCAGACTAATATGGCCCATACAGACAGCGAGACCATACAATCATACATGTACCAAATGCCTAATGTTCTTTACAATGTAGGAAATATTCTGTGGAAGATATCTGAAAGCATATAAAGCAATGACTTTTAGTCAAATTATGATGAAAATATTCAACAATGGTCCTAGGTATGGTTGTGTTGAAATGATGCTAGTGAGATTTCTGAATTGGAAGGGTTTACCAACAAACTTTCCATTGAAGGTGAAGCATATTTACCAAATCACTCGAGCATCAATGTGTTAACTAAAGAAAGATAATCACTTTGAAAAGATAATAAATGAATGTGAATATATGTTTCCACAAGTTCAGAAGCAATTATTCTTCATAAGTACCCTCATTTCTCATCCAATAAACAGTAGAAGTGCTAGACATTTTATCGCTTTGAGATTCGGTATTTTTGAAGAGCTTGAAGAGGATTTCACTATTGTGTCCATTCTGCTTAGTATATATTATATATAATATATCCCAATTATAGCACAAGAAAACACGCTTATTAACCTTTTAACCCTCGAATTCTTTCAAGAAAATTTCATTTTTCTCATAGAAAATGTCCATTTGGATACCAAGAGAAGACTGTTTGAATGAATGACACTTGGAGATCGAATCAAACGAAATGGTGCTCGCCCTGTGAGGATCCGCCAGGCAGGTGCAGCGCCGGGCTCCATGCCTCGAAGGAGCCCACCCTCAGCTACTGGAGGTCCCATCAACTCGTCTTGTGGAGCCAGGAGACGAGGATGGAGAGCTACTGGCCAACCGAAAGAGAAGATCAAACCCAAAGAGAACCCCAGTATCAACATCATGCACTGGAACGCAGAAGGGGTTACCAACAAGAAATCAGAGCTCGAACAGTTCCTGTACGAAAACAACATTGATATCTGCTACATCCAAGAGACACACCTGCAAGAAGGAAAACCATTTAAGATCAGAGGTTACCAGATTTTCCGGTGTGATCGAAGAGGAAGAAAGAAAGGCGGGGTGATCACCTTGGTCCGAAACAGCGTGAATGCCAGCCAGATCAAAACCTTTATGGAAGAGGCAGAATATATCAAGAGCAAGGTAACAACCAGCAACTCTGTGATTGACATGGTCAATTATTACTGCCCTAATGACAACAAGAATCTCTCACTTGACACAATCCAGGTCCTGGACTGCCACTTCCTCATTGCGGGAGACTTTAATAGCCAGTCTCAGAGGTGGGGATACAGAACACTTGATAAACGAGGAGAAGATATTGAAGCATGGCAAGATGAAAAGCACCTTTTACTTGTCAACGATCCCACAGATCAGCCTACCTTCTACTCGCGCCGGTGGCACTCGACAACAACGCCGGACTTGGCATTTTGTACAGAAGACATTCACAGAAACCTCAGTAGAGTGGTCGGATCGCAGTTAGGAGGAAGCGACCACCGCCCAGTCCTCCTCTCTCTTTCGGGAAGTATTTCAACAAGTTCACCTCAACATCCAAGGTGGAACTACAAAAAGGCAAATTGGAGTCTGTTCGGCATTCGTTCCAATGAGCTTACCCAAAATATAGCAGTAGAAGGGAGAAACATCAACAATGCGGTCAAGGAATTTAATTCAAGTATCCTCAAGGCTGCCAACGAAGCGATTCCTTGAGGGTTCAGGAAAAACTACTGCCCCTACTGGACAACAGAACTGCAAGCAGCACATGATAAACTAGACAAGGCCAGAGAAGATGCAGAGGGTAATCCCTGTCATGAAAACCACTTAACCCTACAACAAACTAAAGCCAGGTATCTAAAGACCATGCTGGAGGCCAAAAGAAGAAGCTGGAGGGAAAAGACGGCAGGGTTTAATTTAGAGAGAGACACAACAAAGCTATGGAGACTGACTAAAGCACTGAATGATGAGGGTGTCGGGAGAGAGAAGATTACTCTTGAAGAAGATGGACAAACACTGTCAGGAAAGATGGCTGCAGATGCCTTTGCGAAGGCATATGCAAATGAAAGCAACATTTCTATACCACGAATGCGTCAAAAAGAGGTTAGAAAAGAGCAAAAGGAAAGAACAGACACCAACACTCACGATGCAATGAAAGTTGACATTAGTTTAGCAGAACTGAAGACGTCTATCCGGCAATTGAAGAAGAAGAAATCTCCTGGGGCAGATGGCATTACGAATGAAATGATCCAACACCTTGGTAATGCATCTCTCCGCAAGTTGCTAGATATCTTTAATCTCAGTTGGACCAATGGAGAGGTTCCTCAGTGCTGGAAGGAAGCCAGAATGACTCCTATTCTGAAAAAGGGAAGAACAAGACGAAAGTGCTGAGCTACCGTCCTAACAGTCTTACAAGCTGCATATGCAAGACCATGGAGCGCATCGTCAACCAGCGGTTGCAGTGGTACCTGGAGTCGGAGAACACTATAGTTTCAGAGCAGGCCGGCTTCAGAAGATACAGGAGCACAGAAGATCAAACAACACATCTTGCACAGGTCATAGAGGACACTTTTCAAGCCAAGAAGGTGATGCTAGCTGCCTTTATTGATCTGCAGAAGGCATTTGACAAGGTGTGGAAGGATGGCCTCCTCGTGAAGCTCCGGCGCACAGGCATCGGTGGCAACATGTTCCCATGGACCAAGTCATACCTACACAATCGCAGCGCTAGGGTGCTGGTGGATGGACAATCTGGACAGAATGGATTGCTGAGACAAGGGGTACCACAAGGCGGAGTATTATCACCAACTCTGTTCATACTCTTCATTAATGATATTGTAGCAGAGCTGCCCAATGGGATCCAAGCAGCACTCTATGCAGATGACCTCGTACTCTGGTGCACCGAGGAGTACACAACGACTGCCACGTACAGAATGCAGCTCGCCTTGGACAGAATTACAGCTTGGTCCAATCGCTGGTGTATTACCATCAACAAAGAAAAATCATCAGCCATGCTATTCTCACTATCCACCAAAACCAAGGTTGGCAATCTGACACTGGGCGGTACTCCACTCGAGTACGAGGACCAGTAGACATACCTGGGAGTCACGTGTGATAGAAGATTAACATGGAAGGAGCACATCCAGAATGCAGAGGCAAATGCCAGAAGAAAGCTAAACATCATGAGGAAGCTGGCAGGAACAAAGTGGGGTGCCAATGAAAGGATCCTCAAGACCATCTACCTAGGTGTCGTACGACCACACCTTGAGTATGGATCCAGCTCATGGATGACAGCAGCTAAATCTCATCAACAGAACCTCGACAGAGTACAAAACCAGGCACTGTGCATCATCACTGGTGGAATGAGATCAACACCAATAGAAAAAATGGAGCAGACAGCAGGCATCGCCCCACTTAGTAAAGGAAGGGAATGCAAAGCACTGATCCAAGCTGCAAAGTTCAAATCGTTCAACAACCACCCGATGAACATCAGGCAAGCACAGCTGTCATCAGGAAGACTTAAAAGATCAAGCTTTGTGAAAGAGACAAAAGCACTTCAAAGGAAACACCAAGAAATGTTGCCAGCACAAATAGAAGACCCAAACAACACCCTCGATCCTCCACCCTGGGAAAACAAACTAGAGAGCATAGCTATTCGCACCACAGTACCTCATCTCACAACAAAAGATGAACACAGTGATGTGAGCAAGAAGGCCTTGACCCTAGCCATGCTGGAAAAAATGTACCCTCAGGAGACATGGATAAGGATCTACACAGATGGATCAGCCAAAGATGCAATTAGGAGCGGAGGTGCCGGACTGCACATACAGTATCCAAACGGACAACATGAGTCAGCTGCAATACCGACAGGCAAACACTGCACAAACTACAGAGCTGAAGTCGAAGCACTGGTCCATGCAGCTAATACCATCAGCAGAACAGCAGACCCTATTGCACAGATTGTCTTTTTATCTGATGCCCGCTCCATCCTTGAGGCTATCACCAAAGGTAAGCTGCCACAACTTGAAGAAGCACTACAAACCATCAAATGCTTTCGGATAGCATTGCAGTGGATCCCCTCACACTGTGGAGTCCAAGGAAATGAGGAAGCAGACAAGATGGCAAAGGTGGGTGCAGAAGAGAATGAGACAGAAAACATGGTTATGCATACAGAGATGAAGACTATCATCAAGTCACTCTATAGAACACCTCAATCATAAGATGCCTACCATCATCTCTCGAGGCCTGAGCAAGTGACCATTTTTCGTCTCAGAACTGGACATAACAGACTAAACCAACACATGTACAGGCGGTTCCACCTTACGACATCGCCCGCTTGTCCTTGTGGAGAAGCAGAACAGACCACAGAGCACATACTTCAATGTTGCAGTACGTATCAGCTGCTGAGAGAAGAAATCTGGCCTTTGTCAACCTCTTTTCTTGAAAAGCTGTATGGGCCTGTGGAAGAACTACAGATTTCATCTTGAGAACGGCTCTCCAAGTGTGATACCAGCGATCGAAAAGAAGAAGACTGTTTTTGAAAACTTAGGAATGGAATGACTGGCTCGGTTATCCAGCCAGTCTTTCCCGTGGTAAATTTTCAAAAATAGTCTTCTTGGTCTGCAAATGGACATTTATCAAGACCACTGCAGAATCCCTACTCGGAGCCAGCAAATACAAAGCCAGTAGAGGACGTCATTGCATAAATCTGCTAAGCTTGCTACTAGGTGACGTCAAGAAAGCAGGACTCGGTATGTACACTCAAGTCAAGAATGGACCTGAGGAAGCTAAGGATTTCGGCTGAGGACAAGACACAGTGGGCAAAAGTGAAGAAGGACTGATTGCAGCTGTAGGATGTTTCTACTACTACAGCTGCAGAATACAGTAATCATACGTACTGCAGAAGCCGTTTTTGGCTGATATAAGTGTTAAAGGGTTAACCCTTTAAGTTGGCTTTAACCATCAAGTTTGTTATTTAGATTTCAATTTTTTCTTTTGAAATGCCTATTTGCAGACAAAGAGATTATTATTTTTGAAAATTTATCACAGGAATGACAGGCTTGGTTATCGAGCCAGTCATTCCTGTGGTAAATATTCAAAATAAGCTTCATGCTTGTGCAAATAGACTTCTCAATACCACTGAATAAGCCAGTTTTTGGCCGGCTTGTGTGTTAGCGGGCCATTACTTCCAGCTGGGTTTATTGTGTGAATTATTATGCTCTTTGAATACGTTAGATTTTATTTATACAATATGTACCTAGAATGAATTGGCCATAATCTAAGATAGGAGGCTTCAAACTTTGTATTGAACTTTTGACTCAACAATAGAATCCATGTAAGTTTATAATAACTATTTAACCCTTGATTTGTCAAGAAAATCTAAACTTTTGCTTAGTGAATGTATTCATTAGCCGACCAAGAGAAGACTATTTTTGAAAATTTCCCACTAAACTAACTTCCTCAATTATCGGGCCAGCCACTCCAGTGATATGTTTTAAAAATCATCTCGTCCATCAAATGGCGATTTCCCAAGACCACCACAGAGACCGGATTTGGCCTACTTTGCCATTAGCGGGTGTATCCTAATTTCAAAGAAAATATACAAGAAAACTGTTGAATATACCAATAGTCTCTGCTTTTTTACAAGTGTTAGTATAAATATCTACTTAGTAAGGCTTTGTGGCCTAAATGCACACAATTCGAAGGAGCAACAAGTTTGTATATATGCTTATGGTTATAAATACACTCAATATGGCAGTGAATTCACACTTTCATCACTAACATCCTTGTACTTCAATGTCATTAACCCTTTAATGACTAGATTTAAAAAAAAAAATTTAATATTTACTTATTGAATGTCCATTTGCAAGGTCATGAGAAGACTATTTAAAAATTTACCATTGGAATGACTGGCTCAGTTATCGAGCCAGTCATTCCAGTTGCAAATTTTCAAAAAGTAGT
Source organism: Chaetoderma sp. LZ-2023a (assembly GCA_034401795.1). Taxonomy (NCBI): domain Eukaryota; kingdom Metazoa; phylum Mollusca; class Caudofoveata; order Chaetodermatida; family Chaetodermatidae; genus Chaetoderma; species Chaetoderma sp. LZ-2023a. The sequence goes on from CM067373.1 coordinate 108,210,784, forward strand.
CTTCTCTTGTCCTGCAAATGGACATTCCCCATGACCACTAAACAGGATGGTTTTGGCCGGTTTTGTCGTGAAAGGGTTAATGGTCAAATTTAGTCAAGAAAATTTATTGAATGTCCATTTACAGGCCAAGAGTATACAATTTTTGACAATTTATCACTGGAGTGACTGGCTCGGCCAGTCATTCCAGTGGTAAATTTTCAAAAATTGTATTCTCTTGGCCTGTAAATGGACATTCCACAAGACGATAACAGAGGCCAGTTTTGGGCGGTATGACCATTAAAGGGTTAATTGTCAAGATTTGTCAAAAATATTGAAATCTTTGCTGAGCAAATGTTTAATTCATCTACTGACCATGAGAAGACTATTTTTGACAATTTACCATGAATGCAGCATGCTGATTATTGAGCCAGTCATTCCAGTGATGAACATAGTGTCCCGCAAATGGACATTCAATAGGCAAATATTTTGATTCTGTAGACCAAATTTAACCCCTAAAGAGTTAACGGGTGGAATGCTATCGGTGAATTTACAGACTCACTTCGGCACCATTAAGCATGTAAACACTAACTTCGAAGTTCAAACCACAGAACTCTGAAATGGGATGTAACGGAATTGGCGACATTTGATGATCATGATATCGTTTCAATGTTCTGAACACACAATCATTCTAAGTTGCATTGCTTTAGCAAATATTTTGATTATATTTCTATTTATGCTTCAAATTTAGTCCAAATAAATCACTGATGACCATATCCACTGAAATATTGACAAGACACCGTCATTTTGAAATTTAATATGAAGCAGTAATGATGAATAGAGAACCAAACTCAGTTCATTGTTCCTGTAACCGCCTCAGTAAATCTTTCATTTCCAGAATGCAAAAACGCAAAAATTAAAACTAATTCTGGATTTACTGACTCTGTCAGTCGCAAAAATGCACCCCAATTATACCTGTGTGCATGGTAGATGGTAAAAAGTACTTATTAACCCGAAGCTATGTCTGTTTATCTCCAGACTCTCCTCATTTACTCTCTCCTCTAGACTGTGTCAATCACTACTGAGTGCACGTGAAGGAAATATGTGTACAGAAACATCAATGAGCCGACAAGAATGAGGCATTTTCTGTCAGAAAGTTCTATCTTTGTATATATCTATGTATCAGTAATTGACTTCATCATCTTCATATGTATGAATAGTGTAACTTTTCTATGGCAGTCATCTGCTTTTGGGGGTGGGGTGGGGTGTGGGTGCAAGGGATTGTGGTGCTTCAAAATTTGTGATTACGAGTTGTAAATTCAACCGCAATCGGTCAGTTTGTAGTCCAGCAAATGCCAAAATGCCAAAAATAGCTTCTACAGTGGTCTTGAGAAATGTCCATCAGCAGAACAAGTGAAGAGTATTCTTTTGAAAATTTAGCACTGTAGTGACTGGCTCGCTAACCAAGCCAGTCATTTCAGTGGTACATTTACGAAAATAGTCTTGTTCTGGAAATGGATATATTCTCTATGAGAAAATTGAAATTACCTTGAACAAATTTGAGGATTAAAGGTTTACGTTCAAGTTAGCTCCTTAGTTCATACCCTGATTCGGAAAATTGCTAATCCTGCTAACCATTCAAATTATTTAAATATTTCTTAAATGTCAAAGAAGTCCCATATCTTGTCTCAGTCTGTAGGGTTGACAAAGCTAAGATGAGTAGAGAGATAGATAGATACAGCTATATCTACATATCTAATTAAACTATTAACTGCTTGACAGCTCCAAGCCACCTGACCATAATTTCAATGGGCAATACTCTGGACATGCTGAATATTTTGAAAGCAATTTGACTGAAAGTTGTTGGTGGCTAAGCCACAAGCGATTTAATTCAAATTGTTTTCAAAATATTCAACATGGAAAATGTTATCTTCAGAAATTCAACAGGCAGGCAGTTAAAGCAAATTGGCAGAAATCTACCCAATAATTGTTGAATGACAGAACTTACAAATACAAAAACATAAGTGATATTCTAGAATCCCAGCTGCCCTAATGTTAAAAATAAACACTTGACCCTTTTACCGATGAATTTCTCATGTTTCACTTTCAAGGCAACCATATAGGAAAACTGTTGAATATTTTGAAATTAATTTGAAGTGAAGAAATTGCTGCTATGTCAGCAACGTCTTCCATTCAAATTAATTTCAAAGTATTCAACAGAATATGTTTTATATCATAAAGAATTTACTTTTCAGGGATTTGTCTGTGAAAGGATTGACCACATCAAGTGGTTGTGAAGGAAACACTCATCCAGAGGATGTTGATTAGGAAATTTCCACAAGTGCTCATTTTGAGAATGACCCCCCAGGTCATCAGAACAGATACATGTATATGATCTATGCAATTAACAGCTTCAACTCAATACACTTGTGGCAGCTTTCACAAAGTTATTATGCCTGGTAATGTGTACACTTGCACACATCTTTATATATACTAGGAGAAAAAAGAACCGCACGTTCAGATTTGGTAATATAACTTTTTTATCCCTAGAGCACATGTAGTGAAACTTGACACAGCTATATCAGTCTACTGTCCAAAGAATCTGTGGTTAAAATGAGGTCAACCATGACCACGTGAGACGCTGCATGATTTTAACTCAATTTTCAAGAAAGCATGCATATGGGCACTCCCATCTGCTATGGACTTGAAAACTATAACAAATCGAAGTTTTGAACAGTACACATTGAGTGCACCACATTGCATTTCAAAGCGATTGAATAGCAACATGCCACGCATGTCTGAAATTGACAGGGGTAGGGCTGTTGCGCTAATTATGCAAGGACAATCGCAACGTCGCATTGCCCAACAATTTGGAGTTCATGAGTCAACGATAACTCGGTTAGTTGGGCGTCTCAGAGCCACGGGAAGATTAGCTGACCGTCCAAGAAGTGGACGCCCACGCATTACGTCTCAATGTCAAGATAGATGCATACATCTCATACACCTTCGTAACCGATTTCAGATGGAGATGGCTAGTGAGGTTGTAGGCACTTGTGGTCGCTGAGTGTGCCCAAGAACAATTAGGAATCGGTTGCAGGAGTTTAATTTAAAGCCTCGACGTCCCTACGTTGGTCCGCAACTTAACCCATGCGACGTCAACATTGACTGCAATGGCTGCATGCTCATTCACCAAAGCAGCTTCACCCAGTAGAGATGTATGTTATTCACTGAGGAATCTTGGTTCATGCTTTACATGTCAGATGGACGACAACGTTGCTATCGACGGTGAGATGAACGATGTTCTGACTCGTGTGTGCTGCAAAACGACTGATTCGGCGGATGGTCTGTTATGGTTTGGGGAGGCATTTCTCATGGCGTGAAAACACCTCTCGTGGTCATCCAGGGCAATCTTACAGCCATAAGATATCGTGATCAGGTCCTCATGCCTCACGTCCTTCCACTTATCCAAGAGCGTAAACATACGTTGCAGCAGGCTAATGCGAGGCCGCACGTTGCTATGGTTTGTCGTGACTTCCTCAACAATTTCAGTTCTCGATTGGCCACCCTACAGTCCAGATTTGTCCGCGATCGAGCATTTGTGGGACGAGCTTGACAGGAGAGTCAGGAAACGCGTCAACGTCCCAAACAACGTCGCTCAGCTCACGGAGGCCCTTCTTCACGAGTGGAATAACATCCCACAAAGGACCATAAACAACTTGATGGGGGTCAATGGTTAGGAGAGTTAGAGCAGCGATCGCAGCGCAAGATGGGCACACCCGCTATTGACTTTGATCAGGAAATGGCGTAGGGTACTCACGTTTGAATGTTATCCATGCAAACGCTGTGTGTGTTAAGACAACAAAACTTGTCAATACCTAATCAGTAATAAAGAAATGAAATACAAATACAAACAATGAAATAATAATCAATAAATCATTTGAGATATTTACTACTAAATCTGAACTTGCGTTTCTTTTTTATCCTAGTATATAAGGTACTTCATGAAACTAGACCCACATATAGGAAATTCTTTGACAAAAACTGGGCACCTTAGGTGGTCTATTGGAATAGACATAAATTTGTATTCACCAGGCTTAACATTACCCCATACCCAGGACGTTATAAGTCATGCCCAAATTAAATGTTTCCGAATTACTACGCCCAAATTAATGTCATGTGATTATAAGGGGAAGGGCGTTGGAATAAAGTTTTTGTCCCAAATTATATTGATCATAAGCTCTTCTCTATTGCATAAAATCACTCAAAATCGATCTCCAAATATTTATACCCTGCCAGAATCCTGGGTATTTGACATAAAAATGAACATCAGTGAATTCAAGCGAATAGGTGGGGTGCCCAAATTAGGCAAATCTACAGCCCTGATGCAGGTCAAGAATATTTTCGAAAATTTCCCAATGAACAAGCGTGTCATTCCAGTGGTATGGTGTTTTTTTAAAGTCGTCTTGGTCTCCAAATGGACATTTCCTATGAGAAAATTGATGTTTTCTTGACGAGATTTAAGTGTTAACGGGTTAAGACCACTGCAGAAGACATTTTTTGGTGGCTTATTTGATAAATGGTTAACCATTTTCACCGATAAATTCCCTGTATATCTCAATTACACAGCTGCCATCCGTGAAAAGTGTTGAATATTTTTTAATTCCTTCCAGTCATATTAATCCCAACATATTTAACAGAATATACATTATTTTGTAAATTATTTATTATATCAGGGATTTGTCTATGAAAGGCTTACATAATACTGATGAATGTATTTCCTAATTATATCAAGCTGAGCCTGGTGCTGGTCCTGAAAATCAATGCCCAGGCTGTTTCAAGATTCATTAACTGTCTCGCCGCCGCAAGCCACCAGAAAATAATTTCAATGGGCAAAACATCTTGACTTGCTGAATATTTTGAAAGCAATTTGACTGAAAGTTGTTGGTGGCTAAGCAGCCACCAACACATTTCAGTCAAATTGTTTTCAAAATATTTAGCAGGTTCAGGCATAAAACCCTGGAATATGTTGTCTGCAAAAACTCAGCAGTCAGATGGTTAATTGATATCATGGTAAATTAAGAAAATGGACGCTCAGTTTATATATTTACCTGCTTATACGCATTAACTTTTGTAGAATATATGTCATATGAGACAACAGAAGCCAAAATACACAGAATTTGGTAAAATTATTTTGGTAATTAAGCCTTAAATTTGTTCAAGAAAATTAAAATTTTCTCAAAGAAATGTCAATTTGCAGACGAAGAGAAGACTATTTTTGAAATTTTAACACTAGATTGACTGGCTCGGTTATTGAGCCAGTCATTCCAGTGGTAAAATTTCAAAAAAGTCTTCCAACCTACCAGTACATATGCACCCACACATTTTTCTCGGTCATGTTTATCTTTTGCGCATGATGCGGAAAGCAAATAATTGATTTTTCAGCTGACCTTAACGCCCTAACTACACCGCTTTAACCTGAGTTTTATTGAGCAATCACTTTATAAGATATAACTGTGCCTGTAAAACAACTCCCTTTTTCTTCAGTTTTATCACAGAATTTTTCATTTAAATCATGTCTTGTCATGCCATTTTGTCCACATAAGCTACATGCATTAGGTTACACAACACAAAGACTACTACTGACTGGTAACCCAACCAGTATACACAAATAATGCCAGGTGCTTACATCATCATATATAAAGGCGAGAAATTAACCCTTTAACCATTTAAAGACCAAATCTTTTGAAGAATATCAAAATATTTCCTTATTGACTGTCGATTTGCAGGCCATGAGATGACTATTTTTTTTAATTTACCAGTGGAATGGCTGGCTCAGTCACCAAAAATAGTCTTCTTAATAGTCCTCAAGACCGCTGCATATGCTATGCGCTAGTTCGGCTAGTAAATAATTACCCTAGCCCGGTAATGGGAAGAGGGTCTTGCATTCATGTGTGTGTGCGTGCAGACAGGCGGGTGGGGGTGGGGCGGGAGGGGTGGGTGAGGGGTGGGGGGGGGGGGGAGGGTGGCGGCGGGCAGGCGTGTTTTTGGGTCCGAATCTGTATTTAAAAAAATACTGATTTGTCTCAGATTTTAACTCAACAAAGGAGCATAACCCTTTAATGCTCATACCGGCCAAAACCAGCCTCTGCTATGGTCTTGTGGAATGTTCATTTACAGGCCAAAAGAATACAATTTTTGAAAATTTACCACTGGAATGACTGGCTCGGTAACCGAGCCAGTCATTCCAGTGATAAATTTTCAAAAATTGTATTCTCTTAGCCTGTAAATGGACATTCAGTAGGAAATTTTCTTGACCAAATTTGACCATTAAAGGGTTAAAGTGTATGAGGATTTCCAGACTTTGACCATGAACCGCATAAAATAATCCGGATTTGATGAAATTCTTGATCTATGGATATCTTTGAAAGTGCTGGTCAGATTTGGCTCTAATTTTAAAACAAGATAGGGTATGAGTGGACATTAGGAATCGTTTTTGGCCGGCTTGACCACTAAAAAGTTAAATATATATATATAGATGTATATCAAGCAAAGATTAAATCATATGCTAAATGATCTCAAAGAGATGACAGGAAAGTGTTCTTCTGAATAACCATGCAAGCACATAGTTATGGTCAAGTTCGACTCCTAACCATAGTTAGCTATAGCTAACTAGAATACCAGTCGAACTTCAAATAGTTAACTAGCTAGTCAACTATAGTCAACCAAGCACCCGACCTCGGTTCAGATGGTTAGTCCGATATTTGCGTAAATTTCAAAAGGGCGGACACCGGTCGCTTGGCATGAATAAATGCATATAAAAGTGTAAATATTTCATTAAATAACTTAGGTTTGATGAAATTATGCTTTCCCACTGTATGTCAGTGTTCCCAAGCCCCTATTAATTCCCACTTTATGTCATATGAATGCTTTTTGACGTCTTAGCAGACAAAAATAACCCATTTTCGTAGCTCATTAAAACGGATGACAAAGGGTTAAAGGAGACTGGTACCCGGCTCCAAATTTTCTGCAATAGTAATTCAATAGGGAACCGGGGTACCAACGAACTATAGTCGACTACGGTCAAGTTCGACTGGGCATAGCCACTGCAGATGATCAGTAAACCATGAAACTGACTATGGTTAGTGAGCTTGACCTATGTTATAAATGAGAGCATCAATATAGCGCTTGATACACCATGCACCAACCAATTTTTGGAGTAGTCAGAGGTTAATAATAATTACCTGAATATTCATACTCAGTAACTTTCTAACCTCGACATTATAAAATCATAACTGTAGTCCAACCAAACCTGTCTATAGCGAACACCTGTTTTTGGGCCCAAAAGTTGGTGGTTATTTTAGCTGGATGCTTTATAAGACCACTCGTCTTAACCCTTACCCCTTTAAACATTTAATGGTCAAATGGCGTCGTTAAAAGTTTTCTTATTGAATGTCCATTTACAGGCTAAGAGAATAAAATTAATTTATAACTACTGGAGTGACTGGCTCTGTTATCGAGCCAGTCATTCCAGTGGTAGATTTTCAAAATATTGTATTCTCTTAGCCTGTAAATGGACATTGCATAAGACCATAGCAGAGGCTGGTTTTGGCCTGTATGACCATTAAAAGGTTAGTGGTCAAGCCAGTCAAACCAAGCCTCTGCAGTGGTCTTGAGGAATGTCTATTTGCAAGTCAAGATAAGACAGTTTTTGACAATTTACCACAGGAATGACTGGTTCGATAATCGAACCAGTCATTTCAGAGGTAAATTTTCAAAAATTGTCTTATCTTGGCTTGCAAATGGACATTCAAATAGCAAAAATTTTAATTTTCTTGATAATTCTTGACCATTACGGTTAAGGAATAAGGATCATTTAGCCAAAAAACTATTTACCATATATAGCAAATTAGTTGTCATGTCATTTAACTATGGTTTCTTGACAGTTCATGGGTGGCCATTATAGACAGGTGTGACGGGACTATACAGATCTGAATGAAGTGCTGTGTTATTTAGGGTATATTGTGTCTAGCACCTACAGTTTGTTGCGAATACAACTGACATTCGTTAGCTGTATGTCTTTACTAATTAGTTTTGGCAATTTGGTCTCCCATGAAGATGGCCCATGCAGCTGTAACTCTATCTAAATGAAGACTCTAGCGCTTCTAAGTGAGAAATAAACATGAGCACATGCATGCATGCACACAACACAGCCACGCACGCACGCACACACACTACACATGCTTGCTGGTGTGGTTTAGCTCAGTGCTTACAGGCATATACATGAGATATTTTACGCAATTTGTAGTATTACATGCTGCCACATGCAGATGGACAAACAAATGGACAGAATTTTAACAACATGCTGTGGCAGGCAATGCTTACATTTAGTTTACATTATCAGCAGAAGTTTTAAATTATTATATGCCGTTGTCACCTGTTGTCAAAATAAGCTAAAATAAATAAATTTGTTAATATGTTGCTGATTGTCTATATATTTATTCTGAGCACTGCATATATACAATAAGTGCCAAGTGCTCAGAATAAATATATCAACAATCCGTTATGTCTTATCTTCCTCTCTTCTCAGCTCCTCTCCTTTTGTCCTTCCCCACTTCTCAGGCTCAGTCTCTCACAGTGACCATCTTGTATTGGTCTCCCCCTCCCTCAGTTTGTGTGTGCCTCTCATACTCTCAGGTATTCTCCTTCTCCCCCCCCCCCCCTATCTTCCAATCAAACACTAACTCTCTACCTAGTAACCTCTCACCTCAAACTGTGAATTCAATTAAAATCCTCCTTTCCACATTCTAGTGTGAATAGGCCTATTTTACAAAAACCAATACATTTTGTAGTTGATCATTGACTATTGTCCTGACTGAGTACTAGTCTCAGGGCAATTTAAAATTATTTTGACAATTTACAAATGGAAATAAATTATGTCTTTATTTCCATCCTATAATCATTTGACAGTTCAAACTATTGAAGATGTATGTGGGCCTATTTTAACAGACATCCTTTCTTCTGTCCTAAATTTTTAAGACACTTTAATAGTAAAGCCAGCCAAAACCAATCTTTGCAGTAAACCTTTAGAAATCTCCCTTTGCAGACCCAAAGAAGGCTTTTTTTATTTAATTTACTACTACTAGAATCACTGACTCTCTAACTGACCCAAACAAAATTTCAAAAATAGTCTTCTCTTGGCCTTCAAATGGATATTTAATTTAGCAGAAACTTTAATTTTCTAGACAAATTTTAACGATTAACCATTTAACCCTCGATATTGGTCAGGAAAATTTCAATCTTCAATGGAAAATGTCTATTTGCAGACCTAGAGAAGACTTTTTTAAACTGTACCAATGGAATGGCTGGCTCTGTTATCGAACCAGTCATTCCAGTGGTAAATTTTCAAAAATAGTCTTCTCTTGGTCTGCAAATAGACATCAGTACACATAATACATGTTGAGAATGCTTTTGCTGAAAGGTTTTGCTATCATAGACAGCAACAACTTTCACCAATTATATGAATGTCAATTATCAGACTAAAGTAGTCAGTGATATAATTTGACATATTTCAGCTTGAAGAAGGTCTAAGAAAGGTGGCCAGCACACACTGTTAGGGGGTTGGGGGGGGGGGCACATTTTGAGATGTTCAGATTGTATATTGTATTAGTACAAATCTAGCATCTATTCAGCATCAGTCAATTGGACAGACATTAAACTTGTTTTCTTTTGATGAGGATGTGTGATTGTAGTGTACTAGATTGCTATCTGTAATAGTTGTAGTAGTTGTAAAAGTCACTTGGATGTATGTACAAGTGCTCTATCAGACCCCTGTAGCTTGGCTTAATCCTTTATCACTCAGGCAGACTAAAAAAACATGGTGTCTGCAGTTGTCTTGAGAAATGTCCATTTGCCGAAGAAGAGAAGACTACTTTTTGAAAATTGACCACTGAAATGACTGGCTCGATAACTGAGCCAGTCATTCCAGTGGCAGATTTTCAAAATCAGTCTTCTTTTCATCTGCATTTTCTATGAGAAAATTGAAATTTTCTTGAACAAATTTGAGGGTTAAAGTGTTTAACATATCAATATTCATCCATATCTGTGTGTACATGCATGCATGGTTTAGTGGATGCCTGACTGCATGTCCTAGCTATATTCTTACATATTTACTTTATATATATATATATGTACTCTTGATTAAGCTCTTATTTGTGTGCATGCACACACTCGTGCTGGGCACACACACACACACAGCGCATTGATTATGACAACAATTGTATTGTATTATCAATACAATAATTCTATGCAGTTTATCAACAGTAAATTCTGTAAAACAGATTTTCTGTAACATTAGCTTGGTATAAATTATTTTTAAACAAGTTTTGTTTATTTATCCACAACAATTCCCATATGGTGTGATGGGGATGGTATTCCATGCTGAGAGCCTCTGAATGGGAAACTATTTAACTCTTGTCCTGCTAAATCCCCAGCTTCATGGATTCTATTCCGCTTAGTATCATTTATTACCGGTGTTGATTTTGAGAATTATGTAGTCTAAAGGTGTTGCTGTCATAGACAGAAACACCTTTAGGCTACATCATTCTCAAAATCAACAGATGTTATACCGATATGTAAGTAGAATTGTGAACTTTAAACAATATAGACTGAGAGTTTATTTTAGTGAGATTGACAGCTGGTTAGTATTAGTGCTATATGTATATGAGGGTAATCACTCTGACCCAGCCTTCATCCCAGAGATATGTTAATTACACATGCTAATTGCTTAATTTGACAAGCATATACATTGCCAGAGTCATTGCACACTGGTTAAACACCTGGCTAGAACTCAGAAATTAGAAATTCCTTAAATTATATATATTTGTGTAAATAAACATTCATATGTTGGCTTGACAGAATGGGGTAATTCCTCGTTTAATATTAATGTGATATTTTTATTCACAAGTTTTGTCAATCTTGTCTCTCCTGCGGATCAGAAAGCGAGACAGACATAGGTATCACTTTTCTGATGTCAGTGACCGAGTCAACGTTAAGTTTCTCCGTTTAGCCATGGATGGCTAAAAAGATGTTGCTATATTTATGTCCATGGTTTACCAAATCATCTTTGCCTGTATGGCGCTCTTCAGCATCTGCTGATCAGTATCAAATCTTCAAAATGTCACTCCTCCTCTAAGTTTTACATTAGTACTTGGAATAAATTGTCCAATGCTATAATCTATAGAGTGCCTGCCCTCAGGGATATGTATGTCTAATTCATTTGAAAATATCCCCCATGTCCAAGTGTGCTATTCTATTTAACCCTTTAATGGTTATACAGCCTCTGTTATTGCCTTGTGGAATGTTCATTTACAGGCTGAGAGAGTACAATTTTAGAGGTGGATGGTTATAAATTTAAAATGAAAATTTTATCTAACGAATCCTTTTATCAGTTTAATTGTCCCCTGACGGCCGTCAACGGGGACACTAGTAATAGGCAGCGTCCGTGTGTGTGTCCATCAGTCCATCCATCTGTCCGTCACACTTTAGGTTTCCACTCGATAACTTTAGTTAGCCTGCATGGATTTATTTCAAATTTGGTATAGTGATTCCTTATGATGAGTCCTCGGTGGGGATTGCGTTTCAGCGACCCGTGTCCAGATGTGATGGAGTTATCGCCCTTGAATGACATAGAATTCAAGGAAAATTTGGTTTCCGTTCAATACCTTTAGCTAGCCTGCATGGATTTATTTCAAATTTGGTATAGTGATTCCTTATGACGAGGCCTCGGTGGGGATTGCGTTTCAGCGATGTGCGTCTAGATGTGATGTATTTATCCCCCTTGAATGACAGAATTCAAGGAAAATTTGGTTTCCGTTCAATACCTTTAGCTAGCCTGCATGGATTTATTTCAAATTTGGTATAGTGATTCCTTATGACGAGGCCTCGTTGGGGATTGCGTTTCAGCGATGTGCATCTAGATGTGATGTAGTTATCACCCTTGAATGACATAGAATTCAAGGAAAATTTGGTTTCCGCTCAATAACTTTACATTTATTTCAGATTTGGCATACTCATTCCTTGTCGCTAGTCCTCGGTGGGGATTGCATTTCAGTGAGATGCGTGTAGGTGCAACACAGTTGTCCCCCTTAAATAATAACCAAATTTGTCAGAAAAACTTGATTTCCACTTGATAACTTTAAACTACATGTGCCTGCATGTGTAATTTATCAAACACTCAACCTTTACATATGTTGTAGTGTTGTAGCCACCATAGATTCACATGCATATACACACACACAATTTTGTAAAGGCAGGAATCTCAAAAATTTGTTTTACCAACAACACCCGTCAGGGGACATGTGATCACTACTGATCTTCTTGTTTAATTTTACTGTAAATTACTCTTTTTTTTTTGGAGACAGATTCCATTATGATTAACAATACCGGTAATATGCATCATTTCCTTGACCATTGGTCAGCAGTAATGGCTTCATGGTTTGTGAGGTGTCATATATATTATTTAACTCTTTTATGGTGATCCATACACACCAAAACTGGCATCTTCTGTGGCTTTGGGAAATGTCCATATAACCGAGCCAGTCATTCCAGTGGTAAATTTTCAAAAATACTCTTCTTGACCTGCAAATGGACAGTCACTGATATGAGCAAACATTTATATTTTCTTGACCAATCTTGACCATTGAAGGGTTAAGCCCATCAGAAAGCTATGGACAATAGGTCTGATTTTCATTCTGCACTCGGTGTATATTTGGCTGCAGATTAAAAGACACGGGATGTCTTGCCATTATTTGCACGCAGGAATTAGATTGATTTCCAATAGCGTTAGCTTCTGCGGGTTTGAATTATTGTGCGAGAACAAAACCCTCGCTCAGGTCAATAGATTGACTCTTACACTACTGTAATCCCTAGAAGCTAGATTTTAACGCTTAAACTCTCACTGACTAGAAACGGCAAATTCTCTCTGATGTAAGGAATATTCTGTTGAGTGTTCTGAAAGTAATTTGACTGAAAGCTGTTGCTGCCTATCACAGCAACAGGTTCCAGTCGAATTAGTTTTAAAATATTTAACAGTTTTTGTCTATGAAAAAGGGATGCTGGAATTTCAAGCGTTAACCTTTTCACCGACCAATCCTTGAAAAATTATAATCGTTACAAGATAAAATGTATTCATTCTGTTGAATATTTTAAAATTATTTTGATTGAAAACGACTTCCAGTCAAACTAATTCCAAAATAGTCAACAGTTTTCCTGTATGGTATCTTTAAAATAGGAATTCCTCATGAAATGGTTAAATGGTTAATGATTGAGCCGGCCAAAACAACTTCTCACAAAAATTTGTGATATTCATTTGGCTTGACTATTGTGCAAGGGAGATAACTCTTGTTCAGGTATAATAAATATCTACATGCCTTGCCTTCGTGTTGTTATTTCATCTGACCAAGTATATGATGTCATATCTATATTTGATTACTAGCTCACCAGATTAACTTGGCTGATTTCAACCTAATTTGTCTTGAATAACCCTATGGCGGTAGGCCTCAGAACTTGTATACAGAATTTTAATTGATCAATTTTTTTGGTAAAATTTTTTGATTTCCTGAAAAACCTAGCTGAAATTGTCAAAACGCTACGCCTCATTAACTGCTTGGTGGACTTCAGCCTGATTTGCCTGTGAGGACACTATGGGTGGAGACTTCAGAACTTGTATCCAGAATTTTGAATGGTAATTTTTTCGGTGAAAAACAGATTTTATGAAAAACCTATTGGAAATTGTCAAAATGCAAAGTCTACTCATTAACCGCTTTCCGGTTTCAACTTAATTGGGCTGGAGGTGAAAGGACCCAATGGGCCTTGGCTTCAAAACTTTTATACAGAATTTTGATTGGTAAATTTTTTGGGTGAAAATCCCTAAAAATTTACCAGAAATTCTCAAAATGCTACTGCTCATTAACCGCTTGGTGGATTTTAACCTAATTTAGATGGAAGGACCCTATTGGTGGAGGCTTTAGATCTTTTGTACAGAATTTTGATTGGTCAATGTTTTTGGTGAAAATCTTAAATTTTATGAAAATTGTACTGGAACAAGGTTAGAACTTGTATACAGAATTTTGAACGCTGTTCTTGATTAACCACTTGACAGGTTTCAACCCTAGTTGGCTGGACAGACCATATTGGAGTAGGCTCCATACCTTCTATTCAGAATTTTGATTGGTCGATTTTCTGGTTGAAAATCTTAGATATTATAGAAAATTTACTGGAAATTGTCAAGACTCTTCTCCTCAATTGCTTGACAGATTAAAAATTTGGCTAGAATAACCCTATCATGGTAGGCTCCTGAGCTTTCTATTCAGAAATTTGTTAGCTCAAGTTTTGTGGTGAAAATCATAGATCCACCAATCTGGAAGTATTCTATAGTCGCAAGCTCTAGAACATGTATTCAGAATTTTGGTTGATTGCTTTTTTGGTGGTCATCATGAATTTTTTGAAAATTTCCGTTAACCATTTAAAACGTTACTGATTAAATAATGTCCCAATTTCAACGAAACTTGTGGGGAATGATCCTATGGTGGTAGGCTTAAATATACCAAGCGAGAATTTTGATTTGTCAATTTCTTTCGTGGCCATATTGGATTTTTTTTAAATTATCCATTTCTTTAAATGCAAATGGTTTAAATGCTAATGGTCCAGGTGAGTGTCACAGGCCTATTGGGCCTCTTGTGAAAGGAAAGGAATTCTTCGCTTCAAACTGCAGATAGTATGTACAGTCTGTGTGTCTGTCTGTCTGTCTGTGAAGAGGTATATCAGAAACTACTTATCCGATTATTTCAAATTTTATCACCAGAAAGGTTGTTACCGTATAGTAGATTTTTTTGGGGGTGGGGGTGGAAACAGGAGGTTGAGTTTTTGCGATATCTGCATGTTTGTTCTTGTTATATAGAGTATATGACTGAATGGCATTGCTACTTCTGGGAGAAGTCAAATTATTTTCAAATATTCAAAAGTTTTCTTGCTTTGAGACCTTGAAACAAATTATTAGTGACTGTTTAAAAACTTTTACGCTGCGTATACATGTATTGTTTAAATTTTGAATTAGCTGTCGGGGGAAAGCTAAATTACTCTTTGTTCTCAGGTCAAACAATTGTGATTAACATCTGCTACAGAAATTAAACAAATTATACCTTTGTCTACTTTAACCCTTTTACCTTCAAATTTGTTTTTAAAAAAAAAGAGAAGACAGTTTTTGTAAATATACCACTGGAATGACTGGCTCGGTTATTCCAGTGGTAAATTTTCAAAAATTGTCTTCTTGGTCTACAAATGGACATTTCTCAAGACCACTGCAGAAGCCATTTTAAGCTGGTATGAGTGTTAAAAGGGTTAATTAACAAAGTCAACAATTTCAAATAAAACCTCAATTTTAGAAATGCTTTATAAAATATATGTACTTAAAAGATCATGCTTATGTTTCTTAGTATTTAACCTTTTCATGGTCAAGATTGGTCAAGGGGATGGTTTGGTCACTAACTAATCATATGTAGCTATAGCCTATAGTACTCACTTAGCCTGTTAATGGCTAAACCAGACAAATCTGGCTTCTGCAGGGGTCTTGAGTTCAATGCCCATTTTCAAGCCAAAAAAGACATTAAAAAATTTGTTTCCAAAGAAACAACTGGCTCGGTAACCAACCGAGTTATTCTCATGGTCAATTAAAAAAAATTATCTACTCTTGGCCTGCACATGGACATTACATGTAATTAAGCGACATTTTTCTTTTCTTGATCAATCTTGACCATAGTGCTAAATATTAGTTATTATGACGTTTACTGAAAATGGTCACCAATTTTTCACGTTAAATAGAATGACTTGATGATGTTTATAATGCATGTCTTTAGACTTAATCACACACACACACACACACACAGTTAGCATATTCGCTTAGCTCACAACTATGGCGAGCAAATTCCTATTTCACTCATGTATGTGAAACTACCAGTAACGCTTTGCTGTTGACATTTTACAAGTCACAAATATGGTTGAATTAATCCACATTTTGACAACTTGCCAGCCGTTGATACCTACTACGTGTGTAACATTAAAACTCTATGTACAGTGCTGTTAATGGACATTTCCAGTTTTGACTATGCCCCGCCCATCTCTAGCTAAGCTCCACCCACACCTCGCTCGTGTTGGGATAAATCGATCCGTGAACTCCCTGACTATTTCCACAAAAATATACATGTAAGCTGTTGAATATGTTGAAATTAATTTAACTGGGTGCTAGGCAGCAACATTGCCCAGTCAAATTAGTTTTAAAATATTCGATAGAATGTTTATTAAACAGTAAAGAGAAACGATTCACACAACCTGACAGACTATTATTAGGCATTTAAGATGGACTAAATCGAGTCATTCATGACGTAATAATTATAAGGTCACCCCACACGTCACATAGTATATGACGTCATATGATGGATGGAGAAATTGGAAAGGTCCATTACCAGGGGTGTTAACCGTAGAAGTCAGATAAATTTGAAACAGTTTTAACAAAAAATTTACTGCCGATTTTTAACTTATCTAGGTAAATGCATCTAATTACAGTTATATACTGCGACTATTGTCAATGCAATATTGAATAGCTTTAAAACACTTTCAACCCAAGAGGCGGATTAATCCAAATTCTACGATTTTTAGCTCGCTGAGCTTATGCCATACCGGCTGTCCATCATCCGTTACTCTGTCATCCATCCGTCAAACCACTTCTCTCCTTAATGGTTTTCTCCTTAACGATTTGATCGATTTCAACCATATTTGGTTGAAAGGATCCTATGCTGGGATGCTCCAGAACATCTATTCAGAATTTCGATTGATCAATTTTTTGGGTGAAAATCTGGGATTTTACGAATAGTTTACTGGAAATTTTCTAAATGCATCTCCTTAACCAATTGGCGAATTTTAACCAAATTTAACTGGCATGATCCTATGGTCATAGAATCGAGAACCTCTATTCAAAATTTTGATTGGTCTATTTTTTGTTGACCATCTTGGATTTAACAATTAAAAGTGCTATAAGCACTCTTTAATCAATGACCCAATTTCAATGAAACTTCAGTGGAATCATCCACAATCAATCGCAGTAGGCTTCAGTATATTAAATGAGAATTTTAGTACGTAACTTGTTTTGGCAAGCATCTTGGATTTTCCAAAAATCATGCAGAAATCCTTTAAAACGCACCTCCTAAACCAGACTTGCTGGAAGGATCCTATGATGGGAACCTCTAGGGCTTCTATTCATATTATAAATATTTTATATTTATTTTTTGGTGGCCATCTTGGATTTTCTGAAAATTGGCCAATGCAAATGGTTCAAATGCTAATGGTCCAGGTGAGCGTCACAGGCCCTTGGACCTTGTGTTGAATATTTTGAAATTAATTTAACTGGAAGATTTTATAGGCAGATTAAGGTTAAAATTGTGAACATTTTAGACTGATGCACATAGATGCATTATTGTTTTGAAATTGAGATTTTGACTGGCTTGATAACCGAGCCAGTCATTCCAATTGTAAATTTTCATAAATATTCTCTTGGTCTGCAAATGGACATTTTCTATGAGGACAATGAAATTTTCTTGAATAAATTCATGACGGTTAAAGGGTTAATGGATTCATTTAAGGTATGACAACCTGTCACTATTTTTCTACACGATGAGTTTGCCGTGTCTGGAGTGAAACAAAATGTGTTTTATAAATAGTGAATAGGAGGTACGGTACAATATAATGGTTACACATATATATATATATATATATATTACTGGGTGGCATTTCGTGGCAGCCACCCATGTGTAACTGTATTACACTTTCCCAGGTGTTTAATATATACCTGTAACAAAATATGTCCCCAAATATATGCACATCGTGATCAATCCAGAAACATTCCATTTATAAACCATAACCTTCTAACTCTTTCTGGGCAATATATATTATGTGATCCATTCAGTCTCTAAGAAAATGCTGTTTTCTTGGCCTGCAAATGAACATTCGTTATAAGGCCAGACCAATTTATTTTGTTGGTTTACAAACTCTCCTAACCTAATCTTTCCTAGGAAAAAAAGTAGTGCTGCAATTTTAAGGCATTGTTTTCAACCTTCTTTCCACCTAGCAATTTTTCGCAGCCAAATCCTTATAACTCGCAATTCCTCAGAATTTTCTGTAACTCTTTGTTCTCTGTAGATTTAATGGTCATGCAACTCAAAATGGCTTTGCATTGGTCATGGGAAATGTCTATTTCCTGGCAAAAAGACAACTATTTTAGAAAATTTACCACGAATAGCTATTCCAGTGGTAAAGTTTCAAAAATAGTCTTCTTGGTCTGCAAATGGACACTCACTGAGAAAACGTTTTGAATTTCCCTGATCAATCTTGACAATTAACATGATGAAAGGATTAATACTGTAATAGCTTAAAACTTCTGAGATGAAATTGTGCATTATTTTTTTGCCATCTCAGATCTTGTGTTTTGTGTGAGAAGTTTCATAAAACAAAAGATTAAATTTGTCTGGCCTAATAAGCAAAAATGTTAATCTCTGACCATGGCAATCGTGATGATTATACATGTACAGTTACATTGTTGTTTGACACAGCTGTATACCCATGCTCTGTTTGGACAGAGGATGCACGTACATACAACTGAGGGCTCAAATATTTTTCTGCACTTAGGGTATAATCACTGGGTGAGGGGAGGGGGTGTGTGTGAAGAGGTATCGATCCCTGAACTCCCTGACTATCAATTTCCAGAAAACTATACAGGTAAGCTATTGAATATTTTGAAACTAATTTGACTGGGTGCTGTTGCTGCCTATAAGTATTCAACAGCATGTTTATTAAATATTAAAGACATACAATTCGTACAACAACGCATAGTCCGGCCGTCATCAATTATGCATTCGTGACATATTTATCTACGTCAGTCAGAACATCATTGATTATGACGTCATCATACACATCGATAAACTGGGAAAGGCCAGTTAGGTCTCACGCCTCAAGTTTAGTCAGTATCTACCAATCTAATGGTTTAGAATATAGACAGTCATGATGAAAGATATATCTATAGTGTAGAGAAACACAATGTACACATTAAACGATGTGTAATTGCAAGCGTATGAATGTCCCCGTCGCTTTTAATAATATAGTCCAAGTTTAATGTGTGCTGTGCTTGGACATTATCCAGTTGATGTCTAAATGTCAAAATGTCGAGGCATTTATCATCATCGACAACTATTCATAAATGAAGATAGTTGAAGTGATATCAGTATTGTAAAGCGATTGTAAAAATTGATTACAGGAAATTGTTATTCTGCATGCCATTGTAAATGCAGGTATATGACAGTCTCATGATTGACCGAATTTCTTTTACAAGTTTAACATTATATTACTAAACAAACGCTGATGAATTCGAAATTTCATAGTCTGCATTAGTATACGGCAGACTGGAGTCTTTAATGGAAGTTATGTTGCAACATGTCTTAGACAGCTTTTAGCAACGTCATTTTCAAATTAACATCACTTCACAACCACTACAGAGAGATGAAATATGGAGGATTTGAGTTGTACATTCTTAGTACAAGGGTTTTAAAAAACCGATTGAAGTGTGGATAATTAAATTTCGTCGCTGTTATGATGTGTTATAACTTGCTCGGTTATCGACGCTTTATCAACATAACAACTTAGTCACAGATTATAAGTACATTAAATTATGATTGTGTTGATGACATGATTTGAGTTTAAAAACAGGAAGAATTTAGGCCCCTCCATTGAAAACTCAAACCACATTTCACAGATCATATTTCTTTTGTTAGTTATAAATTTAATCGTCAAATTGCCATTTATCTGTATAATTGCTGTCTGTTTGCTTATCGGTCTGTCAGGCACGCAGAGTCAGATTAAAGAAAAGGATAACTGAACACTAGTGCCCCTCCAAAAAAAATAACGCATCCCCAAGTCAAAAACAATTATCGCATTTTACTAATTTGCACCTGTCATTCCAGTATCTCACTTTTATATTCATGATATACGTAAACTGTTGTCTATTTTGACACCAATTTGACTTGAAGCACCAGCTTTCAGACAAATTGCTTTCAGAATATTCAACAGCAGTTTGACACATACATAGCAAATTTACTATATTTTTTCCTGGGAGTGGTGGTACCCTGAAGAAGTTGCTTAGTTTTGGGATCAGAAGGTCAAGGTCATTGAAAAGGCTGACTGGGTGCTATTCAGACTTCTCTGAATACTTGATGGCTCCGGTGTATGTTTATTTTCCTATTATTAGCTCACCTGGCCTGAAAGGCCAAGTGAGCTTATGCCGTGGCGACCGTCCATCGTGTGTCCCTCCGTCCATCAACCTTTCCTTTAAACGACATCTTCTCAAGAACCACTGGACCGATTTCAATTATATTTGGCAGGAAGCATCCTGAGGGCATAGGGATCCAAGTTTGTTCAAATGGAGCCAATCGGCCAATTTGGCCAGCGGCTATCTTGGATTTCGGCCGATTTTAGGAAACGTCTTTAAAAATCTTCTCCAAAACCACTGAGGAATCGATTCAAAACTCATGAAACATCATCTAGGGAAAGAGGTAAGCCAAGTTTGTTCAAGAAGACTTGATTAACCAAATGGTTCGGTGGATGACCTAGTTTTCCCAAAAATAACTCCAGAACCACTGAAGGGATCAGGCCGAAATTTGGGAGATTATGATCATGGACTAAGGGCCATTAAAGTTTGTTCAAGGGAAGTTGATCTGTCAAAAAACATGGCTGCCATGCGCCAATCAAAATGCTGCGTGTTTGGCGGCCATATTGTATTTTTTTATTTGATGGACTTTGAGGCCGAAATTGGTTCTATATATGTTTTTGGGTATTCTGAGCTCAAATTTGCAATTTTTGAAATTGTCGAATAAGCAGTTTGACGACCATCTTGGTTGTTATTACACCACAAAACATCCATTACCGTTCAATCACTACTTGCTAAATCAATTATCTGCATTTAGCTACCAGAATAAGATTTTTATGCTTGCATGCACTCCTCACCATGCCTATTCCTATAAATATGGACCCTCAACCAGGCTACTGGTTAGGTCCATCTCCAGTATATTAACTGATATAGACTGGCACCAGTCTGTACTCACTCCATAGTGACGCCTGTCACTAAGCGCGCTTGCGCATGGGCACTGGAGCCCAAATAGGAAACAGATTCACTTTTCAATTATTCTGAAAGCAGAACAACTGCACAAATATTATCAGAAAGTTTTTATAGCTTTGCGCTGTGTCAGCTTACTATTGAAGGACTTCCTCACGCTAAGATATGCCTACTATGAAGTCTATCCTCCCAAAATTATGTTTTTCGAAGTATTTCGTAGTTGTATTGAACTTTATAACTATGTATATAAATGTTACCGGTTTTCGTGGGTTTCGTTTTCGTGGTAACAACTTTAATATGCCTAAGTCATCATCATATAAAAACACTCTATTACTCCAGTGAGCCCTTAATCACTTTCAGTTAAAAGAAAGAAAAAAAATAGTGCTTTACAAGGAATTACGTTTATTTCCTTATGATAGAAAACAATCTTGAATTTGGACTTTTCCGGCCTTTCTTTGAAAGGCATTCGCATGTTTCTAGACTCCTTTTATTGAAATTCTAAGCTGTATGCTTCTTTCGTAATCTTTTTTCGTTTTTAAGAGTCTGTTTTAACGAATGATAAATCAAGTGCACGTCCTCAATCTGTGAATGAGTACACTCTGTGGAGTATGGAGGACATGTCTGTTTAAAGTGCACTACGTGCACCCCCACATCGATGTGCGGGTTTTGCATAGGGTGGTCTGCATTCGTATCTAAGTTTTTCATTAAGGATTATTCGTCCTTAGAGCGCTGCCCTCTGGTCGTCCTTCCCCTACCTCCATTGCTAGTAAGACAAAAGCTGTGTCTTTTGCAATATTCTAATATGTCTATTCCAGCAGCAACAGAGGTGGGGGGGCCCTCTTGGGCGAATTCGGAAGCTGTGTTAGCTTTATTTGCGAGATTTGAATCCTTCGCTGCAGTTTTGACTAAATCTTTAGATGAAAGAATATCTTCTGCCATCATGGAGCCCAAGAAACAGGAAGTTTCTTCTGATTCCGATGATAGTCCGAGGGCTAGCGGGCGTTCCTTCAAAGGGGGGAAACCGATTCCTCTAACGTCAATGCAAGTAATCAGGTCTCCTAAACAAAAGTCTAGAGCGACAAAACTCTCGAAGGTGAGCTCGTGCAGGTCACCGGGTCAAACCCACATTAGTCTTGAGGGTGATAGGCATAACCCTCAAGCAGTGGTGGCGGCGGCGGAAGCTCCCGTCCAAAAGCCTTATGCTAATGCCAATATTTCGGTCATATCCGGTCGTCAAGATTCTCCATAGGTCGCCTATATCTAGGAGTTTGATTCTAGCTTTGCTGGTTCTTACTTCCATTGCGACCGTTTCCGGTATGACTAATAAACTCTTCCGACTTCCGCTTCTGGTTGGGACGTAACTTCCGGTCTAGTGGATGAATAAAGAACAAAGAGCAAATAATTAGAGCAAATAAGCTCTCGAAGGTGATCTCGAGCAGGTCACCGCGTCAAACCCACGTGAGTGTTGAGGTTGTAATTAAGAAGAAAAGGCATGACCTTCAAGCAGTGGTGGCGGCGGCGGAAGCCCCCCGTCTTTAACATATATGCCAATGTCAAAGTCTTAGATCAGTTGTAGTGGATTCAGGTCCTCAGGAGAGGGGTTACTTCCGTTTTACAGATCTACCTCCGTTCTTTCCGTATCTGGTCTGTCTTCCGGTTTGCGTATTTCTGGTTCCTATGCTTATTCTGGTTTTTTACTGTACATCTGGGTTCAGTTTCCGGTTATCTTCTGTTTGCGCATTTCCGTTTCCTATTTTTTCACTTCCGGATTCGTACATCCGGGGATAGGGTCATTACCGGTTTTCATTGTGTTCTATGATTAACTTCCGGTTCTGTTTTCCTTTTTTGGATTTCCGGTGATAGCTCTTACTGAGATTCCATGTTTGTCTTTCCTAGGATCTAGTCATCATCTTGCCTAAGAGTTAGTCTTATTTCAGTAAGTGCTTTTAAAATCGGAATGTTTAATCGCTGAAAATATTAATTCCGAGACATTGCCAGTCTTGAAGTCTCTTTTTATCAGTGAAACAATTCAATGTAATTAAAGACTCTGTCGGCAGGTTGACATATTTATTTTAACCAAAGGGAGTTTATTTGTTGAAGAAAATCCCTGTTTCTAGCGTAATTCTTAGTCTAATTCTGACAGGCGCTGAAAGGAAAAGACTCAGTAGTGAATTCATAGGGAAGAGAATGGCTCTAAGATTAATAATTACAAGAGCAAGAAGACGCTGAGAATAGAGAAATAAGACAAAAGGGGTGAAGGAAGAAGGAATAAAAGCCGAGTTTTTTCTTCGGCGTTGTCACAGTCATAGTTTTGGTGAGTCATTTCGCATTGATTTTATATCGCCTATGTCTTTCAGCGTTTTGTTTCGTGATTCAACCCGTAGTGTTTTCATCATAATCAAGTATCAGTGTTTTGTGTATTTAACATTCGAGCTGTTCCCGGAGATTCAGTATCAATCTATCAATCTCCTTTTATTGGCATATCAACCTCAATGACATCCGTCTTTACAAGATGATAATATTGGTTCTAAGTCTTTAAATATAAATAAGTAAAGATAAGTATAGGTCTCTTCCTTCATCCTCTGCCTGCTCTCCTTCTTAAGTTTTCTTCTAGTCATGTTCTCCTTCCTCTCTCTCTCTTTCAGTTTTCTTTTTTTCCTCTGGGGTTTTCCCGTATTTCATCTTCTATCAATCCTCTCCAAGGATCTTCTGGTCCTGTTCTTTCCTCTTCATCTTCCATTCTTCTTAATTCCTCTCTTCTTCCTCCTTCTTCCTCTTCTTCCTCCTTTGATCATCTTGATCCGATTGTTTCTGTCGTTCTCTCTTTTGAGCTTGAGTTTCAAATTGTTGATTACGGTCTGGTTTTCTCATTGTTTTCTGTGCTTAGGGATTCGTCTCTTGTTCGTTCTTTCATGTCAGCTTTTTTCTCTATTCTTTCAAGGTTTTCCGCTAGTGGCCTGAATCACTTTCCATGTCCTCTGGTCAGGATGTTGTATCTGATCACAATCCTTCTGATCAATCTTATTCCTTTTCTGATTCTTTACAATTTTCTCTTCAAGCTTCCAGGAGGCCTTGCTGTCCTCTTTCCATTTGAACTATTGATTCTATGGCCTCTGGTGATTCTTCTCATCATTTTTCTTCTCCATCTCCTAATCCTTCTTCTAATTCTTCAATTCCCAAGTCGGTTAGGGCTGAGGAGATTTTGTCCAGTCAGGGTCTCTTCGGATGTCTGGTCCCTGGCTCACAGGTGGATTGCTTAGACTCTTCCTCTTCCTTTTAAGGACGAGTTTTCTATAGTCCTTCCTTCTTTTGTGTCGGCTCTTTCTTCTAATTCTTCTTTCTTGTCTCCTCAGGTCCTTTCAATTGACAATTTGTTCATTAACATGTTAGTTTTCTTTGTGAATGATGTTAATTCTAAGGAATTTTCTCTTACCTCTAATTGTGATGCTCCCTTTTCAGATCCCAAAAGATGATTACTTACGAGTCGCCACGTCTCTCTCTCTCTGGATCTTCCTGGGAAGTTCTTTCCTCTCATGTTAAAATTTTTTTCTACGGTTAGTCAACCCCCTGCTCTTAGAGCTAGAGGGGGCCAGGCTTATTTTTACAGACCTAGTTCAAAGTCTAGTGGTAGGTCTTCTCACAGAGGTTTTTCTATCTAAGAGATTGAAGATGTGGCCTCTGCCCGGCTAGGTCCAACCCTTTCTTCTATTTTATCTCTTCTCTTCCTCTTCTTGGCTCTTTGGATCCGTCGGTCCAGGGCCTTATACATACATGAGAGCATTCAGCCTAGGGTAGGAATTCCTACCCTGTCATTAAATCTTAGTAAAATGAAATGATCTCGATTCATTCTGAAACATTCAATTCTGCATTAATTTAAATTTAACAAGGGGGTATGACATGATTAAATCTCATGATTCTTACTCCCAAGTCAAGATGGAGACCATCTCCCAGATCATTTCCAGTCTAGATCAGAGTATGTGGTCGTTTTCCATCGATCAAAATGACGCCTTCGTTCATGTTCTCATTCACCCTTCCTTCAGAAAATCCCTGAGATTTGCTTACTAAGATCGAGTTTGGCGGTTTCGCGCCATGCCTTTTGGCCTGACCACGGCTCCTTTTCTTTTTACTCGCCTAGTCTCGGCCGTGGCAGGAATTTTACACCGTCGTTCTATCCATCCTCACGTTTATATAGTCGATTGGTTAGTAAAGCAGTCTTCCTCAATTCTCCCAGGAATTCTTCCAGAGGTTTGCAGTCTGGCATGCAACCTAGGGTGGATTTTAAATGTAAAGAAATCAAGCCTAGGCCCCTCTCAAATCATCACGCATCTAGGCGTTTCTTTCGATTTGGCCCAGGGTCTAGTCTTCATCAGTGGCAATGGAAATCCTGTCTTCTTCTTCCATGGTCTGAGCAAGATTTCTGCTAAGAGTGATAGGTTTGATGGTTGGCGTAGAGAATGTTATTCCATGGGTGGCGCTGATGAGAAGACCCTTCCAAATGTATTTAACATCCCTTTGGAAGCAGTCGGTTCACTCTAGTTACCATCAGATTCCCATCAGAGAACACTTGGTTCCTCATCTAGATTTTTAGAAAGATCATTCTCTGCTTCTGATGGGTTTTCCACTGGTAAAGTCCTCCCCTCAGGCGATTATCTTCACAGACGCTTCTCAGGAGGGATGGGGAGCGGTCTGGGACTCCCTTCCGGTCTTTGGTCCCTGGAGGAGTCAACAGCTCATATCAACATTCTGGAATTGTGTGCTATCAAGAAGGCTCTCCCTTCATGGTCAGATCTTGTGATAGGTCTCGAAGTCTCGATTCGGTCGGACAATTCGACAGTGGTCTCTTATTTCAACAGGCAGGTGGGTTCACGGTCATCCTCCTTTGTCTAGAAGTGTGGAACCTTCTTTTATGGTGTCGCAAGAATCAGATTCTTCTAGTGTCTTCTCATGTCCCAGGCAGTCTGAATTTTCTTGCGGACCAACTGTCACATCCCAGCAAATTCGCCCACAGAGTGGCAGTTAAAGAGGTCGGTTGTCAAAGCGATTGTCAGTCTTATGGATCGTCCTCTGGTAGATCTGCTTGCGACATCTCTGAATGATCAGATCTCCTCTTACATGTCTCCTTTTCCGGACAGTCAAACCCTGGCGGTGGATGCCCTGTCTCAGTCCTGGACAGGAATGTTCGTCTATGCATTCTGTCCAACGATTTTGATTCCGTTAGTATTGAAGAAGGTCAAAGAACAAATCTGCGAGATTCTTTTAATAGCTCCTTTTTGGTCAAAGAGGATTTGGTTTGTAGACCTAGATCTCCTGGTAGACTTCCATCGTCTTCCATTTTCCCAGGATCTCTGTCTCAAGTAAGAGGTCTGTCTTTATCCAAACCCAGAAATCTTCAGTCTGTGTGTTTGGAGAATATCAAAACTAAAGTCTACGAGAATAAGGTTTCTTCAAGATCTCCAGTTATTATCGATTCTTCCATTAGAGAGTCGCCCTGCAGAGTTTACAAGTTTCGACTTAAAATTTTTGGAGAATGGTGTTCAGACCAAGGTCTCATGCCCGATTCTGTTTCTATTCCCCAAGTATTAGACTTTTTAACATATCTCTTTGATTCCTTACATTTATCAGCTAATACGGTTAGGGGGATATAGATTTTCTCTGGCATCTTCTCTTCCTTGCCTTCTGTATGCCGATGTCAAGGGCACTAAGACCTTTAATAGTTTTTATTAGAGGTCTAGGCAATATTCGTACTCCGATAGCTAAGCCTTTATTTTTATGTAACTTGGCTTTGGTTCTTCAAGTGCTGGCAGGCCGTCATTTTGAACCTATTTCCTCTATTAGTATTAACGGCCTCTGCTAGAAGGCGTTCAGAAATTCATGCTTTTTCTGCTGAAAGGGAGAGATTTATAGTTTCAGGAGACGGTTTAGTTTTTTATCCCAGAAGGGATTTTTTTATCTAAAACTCAGTCTAACCAGTTTCCTGCTAGTCTGATCATTTTAAAAGCATTATTGTCTTTTTCGCCTTCCGGCAAACTCTGGTGTCCTGTTAGGGCATTAAGAATGTACAAACAGCGAACTGAATTCAAAAGATTTGATCCGTCCCTTTTATGGTTTTCTTATGCGGAAGAGTTAGCTAAGCCGGTCTCAAAGTTTACGATATCTTGATGGAGTTGGGAGACGATTAAGCTTTGTTACGAGATTGCTTCTCCGGAACAAATTAATCTCTCCCATATTAAAGCTCACGATGTTAGAGGAATGGCTTCCTCTTTTGCGTATTTAGATGAAGTCATGGATGTTGCAGAATGGAAATCTGAATCCTCTTTTACAACCTTTTATCTGAAAGATCAGAGTGCAGCAGCCTCCTTCTTTCGTAATATTACGATTTTAACCAAAATAGCCGAAGACCATTTACCAAGCACATCTTGCCATTTTCGTTAAGACTGCATCTGTAAGAAATGGTGAGAGTTTAATTTGGTTTTTATTTATCTTTAAGTTCAAGTTTTCCTTATTTGATAATCACGGTGTGATTGATTTAAATGCACTATTATGTTATGTTATTAACATTTGGATAAGATTGGTTTGATTTTTATCCTTGTTTGTTGATTCTCAAATCGCCTCCCACCTAATGTTTTAAGTGGGGCACTGACCAAATCTACGGGAATAGCAAGTAGTGATTGAACGGTAATGGATGTTTTTGTGGTGTAATAACAACCCCCACAGACCCCCCCCCCTTGCGGGTTGGTCTGTTGTTTTATTAACGACTATGAAAACATACTTACCGTTCAATCACTATGACCCTGCCTCAGCCACCCCGCGTGGAATTGATTTGAGAATTTGCCTATAATATTTGGCACTTAAATTCAGAAAAGTTAATCTGTTTCCTATTTGGGTTCCAGTGCGCATGCGCAAGCGTGCTTAGTGACAGGCGTCACTATGGAGTGAGTACAGACTGGTGCCAGTCTATATCAGTTAATATACTGGAGATGGACCTAACCAGTAGCCTGGTTGAGGGTCCATATTTTTAGGAATAGGCATGGGGTGGAGTGTATGCAAGCATAAAAATCTTATTCTGGTAGCTAAATGCAGATAATTGATTTAGCAAGTAGTGATTGAACGGTAAGTGTTTTTATAGTGGTTAATAAAACAACAGACCAACCCGCAAGGCGGGTCTGTGGAGGGATAATTTTCTCATCAAAAGCTCCCATCCTAAAGCAATGGGAAATTTAAAATGTCTTCTCGAGAACTACTAGGCCGATTTCAATTATGTTTGGCAGGAAGCATCCTTAGGGCATAGGGATCCAAGTTTGTTCAAATGAACCCGATCGGCCAATTTTCACGGCGGCCATTTTGGATTTCGGCTGATTTTAGGAAATGTCTTTAAAAACTCAGAAACCGCTTGGGGAATCTTCATCTAGGCCAAGAGGTAAGCCGAGTTTGTTCAAGAGGACTTGATTGACCAACTGGTTCGGCGACCATCTTGGATGACCTAGTTTTCCCAAAAACGACTCCTCCAGAACCGCTGAAGGGATCAGGCCGAAATTTGGGCGGTATGATTACGGACTAAGGGCCATTAAAGTTTGTTCAAGGGAAGTTGATCCGTCAAAAAAAGCCCTGGGCGCTGTGGGCCAATCAAAATCTAGCGTGTTTGGCAGCCATATTGCACTTGTAAATATGTCCACAAACTCATTTAAACAACTACTAAACCACCCACCAACAATTTTGACAAAAATTGATGGTGCTCCAGGTGAGCGACACAGGCCCCTTGGGCCTCTTGTTATGGTACTGCACAATGGCAGCATCTATGCAAGAGAAGATATATTGAATACATTATACAGATCGGGCTAAGTTGAAATTTGACATGCACGCCAATTAGTCACAGCTTCGGTGATCTGATCTTGATGATCTTGAATGAATACAGAGTTGATAGTGGTCATGGAAATCCTGGAAAGTCATGGAATCTGAGAATTTAGACATGATTGAGACCTGGAAATCTTGGAATCATCATGTTTTCTCATAGGTCAATGACAAGTGACAACCCATTAACCCTTTAGACACTCACATTGGCCAAAAATGGCTTCTGTAGTGGTCTTGAGAATTGTCCATTTGCAGACCAAGAGAAGACTATTTTTTTTAACTTACCACTGGAATGACTGGCTCGATAAACGAGCCTGTCATTCCAGTCAGTGGTAAATTTTAAAAAAGGTTCACTGGGTCTGCAAATAGTCATTTTTGAAAAATAAAATTGACATTTGCTTGAACCAATTCGTGGGCTAAAGGGTTAATGTTAACCGCATGAACCTCCATTATTGAGCTTATGTCATGGCGGCCCTCCGTCCGTCCATCCGTCAAAGCGCCTCTTCTCCTTAATGGTGTGACCGATTTGAACCAAATTTGGCTGGAATGATCCTAAGCTGGTATCTATAAGTTTTTTCAGACTTGATTGATAAATTTTTTGGGTGAAAATCCGGGATTTTATGAAAAATCTACTGGAAATGGTCAAAATGCTACTCCTCTTTAGCTGCTTGACATATTTCAACCAATTTTGGAAATTTTAGCACTGGAATGACTGGCTCGATAAACGAGCCACTCATTCCAGTGGCAAATTTTCAAAAATAGTTTTCGCTTAGCCTGAAAATGGACATTCAATAAGCAAATGTTTTAATTTTCTTGACCAAATTTAGTGATTACAGGGTTAAATGCTGTTGGCATGTAGCATGTGTGCTGCAAAAACATGATAGCCTATGCCTCCTGTACATGGTCCAGCAGCCTATGCCTCCTGTACATGGTCCAGCATCAGATGGTCCACCATCTAGCAGAATATTATCTAATGAATGCTTTGTGCTAACCCTTTAATCCACAAATTTCCTTAAGAAAATTTGGTTTTCTCAGAGAAAATGTCCATTTACCGAAAAAGAGAAAACGATTTTTGAAAATTTACCACTGGAATGACCGAGTCAGTCATTCCAGTCAGTGGTAAGTTGTCAAAAATAGTCTTCTGTGTCTGCATATGGACATTTCGCAAGACCGCTGCAGAAACGGTTTTGGCCAATTTGAGTGCAATGGGTTGTTAGTTAGAACATATTGCTTTTCTGTGTTATAAATGTAAGTCGAATGTTGGAAATGTTGCGCTCATCTTCAATTGATTTGCTACTGTACATAAATTTTTTCTTTGGTATTCTATTTCAAAGAGAAAACCTATGATATAGATCAGACTTGTTCAGGAATGTTTCGTTCAGCTGTCTGTTTGTTTGTTATGCAAATATTATCATCATTCCTCCTGCCAGGTCACACTTCCCTTAACCCTTATCCCTCGAATTTGTTCAAAAAGATTTTTCATAGAAAATGTCCATTTGCAGACCAAGAGAAGTATTTTTGAAAATTTACCCCTGGAATGACTGGCTCAGTTATCGAGCCAGTCATTCCAGTGGTAAATTCTCAAAAATTCTCTTCTTGGTCTGCAAGTGGACATTTCTCAAGACCACTGCAAAAGGCATTTTTGGCTGATATAAGTGTTAAAGCCTGGTCAGTGGTCATGCAAGATGAATGAAATCCATTAGCAAATACTTACACGATCTCAGATACACTGTATCCAGTATTCTATTACTAACCCTTTAAATCTCAAAACTGTTCAAGAAAATGTCCATTTGCAGATTAATAGAAGATTGTTTTTGAAAATCTATCGCTGGAATAACTGGCCCGGTTAGCGAAATAAAAAGATTTCTGAATTCTACAAATGGACAGTTAAATCAAGGCAGATATGCAGAAGACGTATTGGTCAGCAACGACAGCCCCCAGTCCAATTTGTTTCAAAATAATGAGCAGAATATTCCTTACATCATAAAGAATTTGTCGTTTCAGCCGTGCAGGCAATAAGGAAAACGTTCTAAAACGTTTTGCTAAATCTGCGAACTATGATAATCTCGTTTTTGGATTAATTACATTGTTTTTGAAAGCTTACCACTGGAATAACTGGCTTGATTAGGGCCTACAAACTGAAAAAAGCTGATTTTGCACGCGCAACACACTCTTGAAAGTTTTGTCCATTGAATGCAAGGCTGGTCTTTTAACCCTCGAACTCTCAAATTGATTCAAGAAAATTTAAATTTTGTGATAGAAAATGTTCATTTACAGACCAAGAGAAGACTATTTTTGAAAATTTACCATGCAATGACTGGCTCGGTTATCGAGCCAGTCATTCCAGTGGTAAATTTCCAAAAATAGTCTTATCTTGGTCTGCAAATGGACATTTCTTAAGCCCGCTGCAGAAGCTCTTTTGGCTGATATGAGTGTTAAAGGGTTAAGCTATATTAGCTTTGATATTGTGTCCTAAATGTCTGCGGTACTTTCATGACTATTACAGCGTGATTCTATAAGATGCTGGACTTTATCTATGTAGTTGATGGTGTATAGCTATTAATATACAGAGTTGGTTTTAGCTATATTGACTAATGACTTACCTATATACACAGTGCCAGACAGACCTCTAGCGGAGGCCAGTAGTTACATATTACTACATAACATTCTGGCAAGCTGCTTGTCTCCCTAAATGATCTGCTAATTAATGATGGGCAGTAACAATACTCGTTAAGATCTCCAGGTATGGATGACGTAACTCCTAAATTAACCCTTCAAAGCTGCATATTCACACCAGAATGATTGAAAATAAAATTATAAAGTTGTTAAACTTGCGTACATTTACAGGCTTAATTTGTGTGCCTAGATGTAATGAAACGAAATAAATCTTAACATATGATGATTTCATTCCATATAAATTAATCTAATTTTTAAGCTGTGAAATTGAAATAGATACACGATTCCCTAATTCAAATTCACAACAAAAGAAATTATATTTATTCATACGGATTGAAATCATATGAACTGTTTCGTTTTATTACATCTGGGCACACAATTTAAGCATGTGAAAGTACATACTATTTCAACAATTTTATTTGCACTAAACAAAAATCTCAATTTTCTTGACAAAACTTGATCATTAAAGGGCTAATGCACCCTTGTTTGACTCTCTAGCTATGGTGTATTTATATCCGTCTGACAGAAGAAACAAATCTAATGATGGAACTTAAATGTCCCACTCACCGCAACCAACTCCACCCCCACACCTTTAAAAATGCCTATTTCCCACCACATTGATTGTAGTATGCTAGCTGCTCAGTGCTCAATATTATGGTGAACGAACAATCATCTTAGCTCATTAGATTCAGGAAACCACCAGGGGAAAGATCACCTCAAATTGTCTGTTATCTAACTACATGATCATGCCACGCTTAGCAAGGGAGATAACCCATGCTCAAGCAAATGATTATAGAACACACAAAACATCTGTAGCTACAGCTGGTGGAAGAAATTTTGAAAACATTCTACTGATGTAACTGTCTTTGAGCATTTACACCCTAATTTCCAAGAATCTCAAGTATATGACAGGACGTTATATACAATAAAGAAGTAGAATATTATGAAACTAATTTGAAAATGCAATTTAAAGTTCATGGAATGCCTCCTCAGAGCATCTATTACTCTAATCTGGTTGGAGCTGCCAATAAAACCAATTCAACAACAACAACAACAGTTCTTTTTTTAACTTCACGGCTCTCCCTCCACCCCCAAATAATTCAAAATAGCTTTGTGGTGGTCTTGAGAATGTCCAAAATTTGCAGACTAAGAGAAAACTATTTTTGACAATTTACCACTGGCATGATTGGCTTGATAACCAACCCAGTCATTCCAATAGAAAAATTTAAAAAATAACCTCTTGGTCATGGACATTTTTAATGGAAAAAAAGAAGAAATTTCTTGAACAAATTTGATGGTTAATGCCTAACATCTTATTTGGTGCATGTTACTATGGCAATGGTTACTCTTTATGATCATATGTTTATTCATATCTATTTTCTTCTGTGTTGTAGGAGGTGCTTCAGCAGCTAGTTGTCATGAAAATGCCCAATGTACACAAGATCTGTAAGGAGCCAGATAAAGGTGAGATAGTGTGCCAGTGTGCATGTGTGTATATGTGAGTGCATGCGTGCATGTTAGTGTTGTTCCGATTAATCGATTTGATCGATGATTGATTGGTTTGCATGTTCAACCAACCGATCGATCATGATTTCAGAAATCGATTTTGGTTGTTTATAAATTGGCTTTATTAATATATTTTCACTGGTCAAGCTAGAAAACGAATACTTTTTTGGAAAAGAAATTAAATTTAATTGTTACAACTATATAGTATTACTCCTTAGTCTAAGACATTAATTCTTTCAGCACTGAAATAGTATGTTAATTTCAAAGCAACCATACCAATAACATGTTGAATATTTTGAGACTTATTTGACTGGGAGCTGTTGCTGCCTAAAGCAGCAACAGCTTCCAGTCAAATTAGTTTCAAAATATTCAACAGATTATTTCTTAAATTATTAAGAATCTGTCATATCTGCGACTTGGTTTGAAAGGGGTAATTACCCTTGACCATGCTATAATTACTGCATTCAAAATGGGTAAAAAATGAGAATCTGTTATGATCAATCATTAATTGATCATCGGTTAGTACATAAAATCAATCATCGATCGCAAAAATAGTACCAATTCCCAAGTTGGAGTTTTAACAAATGTAGTGAAATGTGCAAAACTATTTGCTGAAACTTCTTTGAACATCAGCAAAATATGAAAATATTCCCACCGTATCCCAGCCATCATTACATGTACTTGTATGAGTAATTGCATAATTGTAATGATCGTGATCATATTTGCGCAAGTCTGATCCGCAGAAGGGATGTCCTATGACAATTGATTTGTCTTTCTTTCGAGGCTGCTTTTTGGTTGGGAGTCACAATTAGTATACTATAAATCGCTTTGTTGAGCTGTCAGTCAAATCGTCAAACTAGGGTGAACTTACTTGAATCTTCATGAGCATCAATACATCAGCTCCAATTAGGTGAGATGGTACCCTTTGTGGTATGAAGATACCCAGAGATTGTGGGGTCGATGGGTCAATGTCATGGTGATCAAATATGACCCAATTAAGGGTAGTGTGTTGCATTTCCAAATGATAGCTCAAGTTCTACGTAAGAAGTTTTCACCAGATGTGGTTGGTTGGTTGCCCTCAAGATCTGAAGAACTCAGATTTTTGGCTAAAAGATCATGGTCACCTAATCCAGAAATTTCATTGCGTTTCCAGATAATTACTCGAGTTCTACTGAAGGGATTTTCATCAAACTTAGGTGTACGGTTGACCATGAACCCTCTCAGTTTTGTCATCAAAAGGTTAAAGGTCATGTTGACTAATTAAGGAAATTATGGTCATGTGAATGTGGTTGGAGGTGCAAAGATCTTGCAAGCTGTATTTTTGTTCAGTGTGTAAGACAATGTTCATATTGTATGTTTTTAGATAGCAGCTTTGTGGAGATTAGCAAGACGTTGCTGTTTTTGCTTGGCTGTACCGTGCAGTGTGAGAGACGCCAGATGTATGTGGAGAAGATTAAGAACCTCGATGTCCATGTACAGCACGCTATTATGGAACACATTCAGGAGGTGAGCTAAAAGATGTGTCACTCAAGTCTCTGATGTCACATTAAATACGGGCACATATATGTCCCATATTAGCTGACATTACAATCTAAATATTGTAGCTCTATTACGAAAATCGAATAAGTCTCACTAAGGTGTATGAATTGTATGTCTTTGATGAATTTACGATTTAATAAACATTCTGTTGAATATTTTGAAAGTAATTTGACTGGGAGCTGTTGCAGCAACAACTCCCAGTCAAATTACTTTCAAAATAGTCAACAGCTTACCTGTATAGTTAACTTAAAATTAAGATTCTAGGACTATAGGGTTCAGTGTTAAACTCGATTCCGGCACGAATAAAAAATGTGGCTGGAGTTTAGCTAGAAATGGACATGGCATAGCTAGAAATGTATCCCTCTTTGGGGATGGCTGGACATTGGCTGTATTCGACTGGGACTTTTCCGTAGAGTAAATTTATTCACGAAGTTGCCAAAATGTGCTCTACGCAAACGTACCAGTGGAATACAAAAACCCTAGCCATATGGAAGGTTCAGAAACCGAATAAATCACCTAAATTTTACTATCTTGGAAATAAAATCCACCTTTCAGCGGTTTTCAGACATGGTGGATCCTGAATAATAGTAGAATTCAGCTCCTAAGTCCCGCATTTTCAAATTTTTGCATCACGTGACATACTTCACGAAACATGCCACACGTTTTGGTCCTGGCTTGTTTCGTGCTCTATTTTTTCTGGTGAATACCAGTCGAATAAAAGTGTTAAACTCGATTCCGACACGAATAAAAAATGTGGCTGGAGTTTAGCTAGAAATGGACATGGCATAGCTAGAAATGTATCCCTCTATGGGGATGGCTGGACATTGGCTGTATTCGACTGGGACTTTTCCGTAGAGTAAATTTATTCACGAAGTTGCCAAAATGTGTTCTACGCAAACGTACCAGTCGAATACAAAAACCCTAGCCATATGGAAGGTGCGGAAACCGAATAAATCACCTAAATTTTACTATCTTGAAAATAAAATCCACCTTTCAGCGGTTTTCAGACATAGTGGATCCTGAATAATAGTAGAATTCAGCTCCAAATCCCACATTTTCAAATTTTTGCATCACTTGACATACTTCACGAAACATGCAACACGTTTTGGCCCTGGCTTGTTTCGTGCTCTATTTTTTCCGGGAAATACCAGTCGAATAAAAAATATACTCTATGGAGCCAATTTACTCTAACTTTTCACCCAGTCGAATACAGCCATTACAATAGATAGAATGTTAAAAGAATTTTGTATGGTATATTGTGTGATGGTACTGTCCATCAAGGCGGGAGACATGGTGGTTGATGACAACTCTGTTGAGGTCTGTGATTGTTTAACCCTTTAACATTCACAGACCAGAAATGACAAATTCTTTGTGCTGTAAAGAATATTCTGTTGAATAATTATTAAACTAACTTAACTGGTAGTTGTTGTTGTCTATAACATTAACATGTTCCAGTTAAATTAGATTCAAGATATTCAACAACCTTCATGTATGGCTGTCTTGAAATTGAGACACTGGAGTTTCAACGGTTAATGAGTTAATATTTTGATGGTCAAAATGAGTGTTTTTGAGAGCACTGTGATGACTGACTGCAAATGGACATGTCTCGAGACCACAGCATTGGCTGGCTTGACCATTAAATCATTAAAATTTCATATATCCATTGCAATATTTCTGGTCATTAAATCGCTCGAAATTAACGATGATCTGAAATCCAGTATGACCACCAGCCGTTATCCTGAAAATTTGCTTCTTTCTTTTAGCTGGTCTGCAAGGGTTTGTTGTGTTGATTTCAAATTGTATAGGACATTATACTAGGTCTGATGGGGAAAATTTGAAAAATTTGAAATGATTTGTAATCTAATATTCACAACAGATGGTAACGTCCATCTTGAATGATAATTGCGTTGAGTGATCGCGATCGATTATTAAAAAATAATCATGATTACTTGATTAATCAGCTTGGATACATATAAACCAAGACATAACAACAAAAGAATATCAATGACGAAAACTGCAATGGTGTTTAGAAAAACGCCATTTGCATGGCAAGAGAAGACTATTTTTGAAAATGTATCACTGGAATGCTGACTCGATTCTCGAGCCAGGCATTCCAGTAATACATTTTCGAAAATAGTCTTCTCTTGCCTTGCAAATGGACATACATTCACTAAGCAAAATGTCATTTTTCATGAACAATCGCATGAGAAAGTAATTGAAAGTTAGGTTTTGAAATAATCTATGCAATAGAAATAGTCACGATTATTCGATTATTTAATTTTTAATCATATAAATTCACGATTTAAAACATAATCGTGATTTTCGATTTAATCACGTAATCGCGCAAGCCTAGTGATAACTCTAAAAAGGTTTGTCAGATTGGCTACCCTGTTAACACACATTACTAGGCCGGCACTGGACCAATGACTGGCCATATTGGACCGCTATTAGTCCAGTAACCTGGGTTATTGGGTTAAGAATACTATAGAGGCATTGTAATAAGTCTCTGGAGCAAGCTTATCTCTATCAACTGATGAAAATATCTGATGATTCAAAATCCAGTATGGCTAACAACCCCCAGGTTATGAAGCTCTTCAGCATTAAAATTTGCAATCATCAGTCTGTCATGATGAACCCTTTCAGTCCTACATATTGTAATTCTGAAAACTAGTTAGCACCAAAACAAGAAATCGATAGTGTAAACTGACACTATGAAATGTTTGGCATCTATTTTAAACTTTGAAACCTGAATTCCCAGGATCTAAATTTCAAGATAATGGCGGCAATAGCGTCCCGTTAGATTAGTTTCAAAATATTCAACAGAATGCTTATTAAGTAGTGAAGACATACAATTAGTACAACTTGACAGACTATATCACATCATTCATGACATAGCTGATTATGACACCAGCTTACATGTTATGTAGTTGGTTGGTTATGACATCATATGATTGACTGAGAAACTGGGTTCCTCCATTCATACACTTCATGACTTCGGTGTCAGAGTTTGAGATTTCCATGACAGAACTACATCAATTCAAATTTTTGGCAGACCGTAATAAGATTTGGACTGATTGTAATAATCTGTTACCTGTTATTTATTGGTGTTGGGTTTTATTTTGCACAGATAACAGATGATGCTGAATGTATTTTGCCACTGGAGCCAGTTGAACAGTTGGAAACTCTGGCGGAGAAAATGTACATCCATATCAATAGACTTATCAGAGAACGAGATGAATCTATCGAGGTAAGTTTTCCTTTAACCCTTTGACCAGCAAATACCTGTTAAAGTACATTCTTTACAATATAAAACTTCTCTTGAATATTTTGAAAATAATTTGACTGGAAACCATTGCTGCAATGTCTTCCAGTCAAATTAATTTCAAAATATTCAACAGTATTCCTGTTGCCTTGAAAATGAGATATGGGGAAATTCATCAGTTAAAGGGTTAATACTCAATGAGGCCTCTACTCTGGTCTTGAAAAATGTCCATTTGCAGATCAAGAGATGATTTTTGTCTCGCCTGCGAAGCAGAAAGCGAAACATATGGATCACTAATTCCAGCGTTGGTGTCGTTGTCGTCCGTCATTTGTACAGTTCTGGTTAAGGTTTTTTAATCAACTTATTTTTCAACACTGGCTTATCCGATCTCAATGAAACTTTAGAGAAGTGATCTATACTATATAAGGATGTGATCTACATAACAATACATTTAATTTTTGGGCATTTTAACTATTTTCTTTCACGTTTTGGACTTTTTCATGTATTTTTCAAGTGCAGTTTTGGTTACGGTTTTTTAATTAACTTATTTTTCAACACTGGCTCATCCGATCTCATTGAAACTTTACAGAGGCGATCTATACTATACAGGGATGTGATCTATATAACAGTAGAGTTAATTTTGGGGCATTTTAACTATTTTTTTCATGGTTTTGGACTTTTATCGATTGTAATGCAATTCCTAGACCATTTCAGATAGAAACTTGAAACTAGGGATGGTTGCACATATGGACAGGGATATGCATGACACTTTTAGAATTTTGGCATAACCCCAGGGCAAGGAGGGGCCTGGGTGGGGAATGTGGGTAAAAAATTAAATTTTTCCAAAGGTTGTCATGTCGCATATCATGTTCAAGCCAATGATGAGTAGACTACAGTACAAGGAATTATTTTGATCTTGGGTCACAAACTGAGAGTAGGGGCAGGATCAAAAGGTCAAAAGTGGGCACCAATCTATTGTAATGCAACTCCTTCTAGAACATTTCAGATAGAAACTTGAAACTTTGGGGATGATTGCACATATGGCCAGGGATATGCATGACACTTCTGAAATTTTGTTATGACCCCCAGGGGTTTGGGACTGTGGGTAAAAAATTAAATTTATCCAAAGGTTGTCATGTCACATATCATTT
The DNA here is from genome assembly GCA_034401795.1 of Chaetoderma sp. LZ-2023a. Taxonomy (NCBI): domain Eukaryota; kingdom Metazoa; phylum Mollusca; class Caudofoveata; order Chaetodermatida; family Chaetodermatidae; genus Chaetoderma; species Chaetoderma sp. LZ-2023a. Next base: position 108,249,950 of record CM067373.1, read on the forward strand.
TCAAGCCAATGGTGAGTAGACTACAGTACAGGGAATTATTTTAATCTTGGGTCAAACTGAGGGTAGGGATTGCGGGGTCAAAAGTGGGCACCAATCGATTGTAATGCACCTCCTCTTAGACCATTTCACATAGAAACTTGAAACTTTCGGTATGATTACACATATGGCCAGGGATGTTCATGGTCCTGTTAGGACCCCCAGGGGGTTGGGACTGTGGATACAAAATTTAATTTATCCAAAGGTGGTCATGTCACACATCATTTTCAAGCCAATGATGAGTAGACTACAGTACAAGTCAAACTGAGGGTAGGGGGATGGGTTAAAAGTGGGAACCAATCGATTGCAACTCCTAGACCATTTCACATAGAAACCTGAAACTTTCGGTATGCTTACACATATGACCTGGGATGTGCATGACACATTGGAATTTTGATATCACCCCAGGGGCAGGGATGGGGAAATGGCGGGCAGAAAATAAATTTTATCAAATGTGGTCATGTCACATCATTTTGAAGCTTGTAGTTAGTAGACTACAGTACAACAAATTATTTTGTTCTTGAGTCAATCTGAGGGAAGTGGCCTGGGCTCAAATGGGGAATCTAATTCTATATATGTACATGGCTTGGACATTTTTTTCCCGCAGAATATTTAGTCCTTGGCAGACCGGGTCCTGTACTATTTTCACAGTTTTGGACTTTGAACTTTTTTCATGTTTTTTTGGGGGTAGTTTTTTTATGGACCACTGATTTTCAACAATGGCTCACCAGATATCAACACAATTTTACATCAGAGTTATATGCTATGCAGGGTACTATCTGCATCATTACTGGTTTCACGATCAGACTATCAACAGTTTGTTAAAATTGTCCATGTTTGATTCATTACACTGGTTTGTTGGTGCCGGAATGAATATGTGTATTACGAGCCAGTCCAAGTTTGCTTTGGCAATCCCCACTATCCATGCCTTTACAGGTGAGACATTGTATGCTTCAGCGTTCTTTTGAAAATTTACCACTTGAATGACTGCTTCGTTATTCCTGTGATAAATCTTTAAAAATCATCTCTTTGAGTGCAATTGGTCATTTTCTTTGAGAAGATAGACTGAAATTCAAGGGTTAAAGGGTAAATTACAAAACAGCTCTAGGTATTTCTCAAGGGTTTTTGTACTTCAAGCCATATGTTAAAATATTTACTATCGTTTGTTAACAATAATATGGTGGTATAAATATGCGACTGCATACATGTATTTATTTCATAGCGTTTTATAGCATTTCTTACATCATATTTGAAGGTTTAATATAACTCTAGAGGTCAAGATTTGTCAAGAAAATTATTTTGCTTAATCAAAGTTCATTTACAAGTCAATAGAAGACTATTTTCTTTAATGTAACACTGGAATGACTGGTTTCGTTATTGAGCCAGTCATTCCAGTGATAAATTTAAACAAATTAAAATAATCTTGACCTTTAAATTGACTTTCCTCGAGACCATTGCAGAGTCCATTTTGGTTGACTTCATTAAAGCGTGAATTTTTTGTCACGCCCCACATGAAGCATATGATGGCTTGACCTAGCGACTCAAATCATGTTCGTCGTCTGGCGTCACCAAGAATTAGCCAATTTTTAGCCACATCGCTAGGGCTAATTCAGGCATGGAGTGCGTCTTCTGATTTTTGCTCTGCAGACATGTTTCAGTAACTGGGTACTGTAGGAATCGTCTACAAACTTGGCTGAAAGCTGGCCTGTGTGTTACCAAAGACGTATCCTAAAGACACACATTTTTTGGTCAAAAGCTAAAGTACAATAGCAACTGCTCTCAGCAACATTGTTTCCAAAGTAGACACTTGATATCATGGTGGGCTGATTGAAAAATATTCCAGCGACACGGGTATTCCACAAGTTTGTCCTTGTTTCCATACTTTTCCTTGGTATGAACTTAATTTATTTTGCATGGAGAATTAGAAGAATGTTTTTCAATTAACCTGTATTTCATCAATGGCTTATCTGATCTTAATAGAACTCAACAGATTTTGTTCTATGCCATCATTACATCCAATGTAATGAAAATGATAGTAAAAATATTTCCTTACTTTTATGTAGTTTGAACGTTTCAAGATCAGATCATATCTAGTGGTCAATCATACTCGATTTGATTTTTCAAAGCTTCCTCAGGGCAGAGACATCACACATTCTCCCTGAACTGGCTGACTCCATACCACACCATATCACACCACACCACAGCACACCACACCATGACACGACATACCACAACCTATATGATATCATGTCGTAGCAATCCAAATACTGCAACATTGCCGCATGTGATGTGTGATATAGGGGAAAAGGCAGTCTTTCTAGCTAAATTTAATGTTTTCGTTTTTGTTTTGTTTTCTAGGCTAGCCAGGACTTAATTCAAGAGCGTGATTATCTCCAAACACAGGCTGAGGGTCGTGTGATACTGGCGCCAGCGCAGCAAGCAAGCAGCCCCGAGAAGCACCATCTAGCTGTAGAACTGGCTGAGCTGAAGGCAAAGATGCGCAGAACTCGACAAGAATTGTAAGCTAAGCTCGTGAAAATTGTCTCATATACACAGAAAGGCGACCATTGAGCCCTCATAGTCATCATTTGGTCGGGAATAGGGAGAATATGTCTCCTTCACATGTTGTTACAAGGGGGACAACACGTCTCCTTTGTATCTGTCTCGTCAAAACCAATCAATCCACTGTTTCAAATTTAATTTTTATTTGAGGACCTCGGACATGATCATGTTTCAGCAAAATCAGTTTGTATTCACCCGAGCTATCTACCCTGTAATGCCTGTATGTACAATCACAGGCTTAGAATCATCAAATAAATGGTTTCCAATAGATTACATTAAAATGCCTAAGCGTATAAAGTTCAAATTGTACATGTACCTGGATAAATATGTGTGAAGACTGGACTCTATATTCTTGTTTCAGTGAAATCCATACGTATTTACATGTATCTTCCCTGAGAGACTAAAAATTCACTAAAACTAGCTATTCACATTTTCTGTTTTTCAAACATATATGTTTTATAGGGCGTATGATGAGCTTCACTGAAGCTCTTGTTCAGAAAGTGTTTATATTGACTACTTTCCATCTGTGCTTGAGGTTTACAGCTTTGCTAAATATGTCGGGGTTTTGTCTTTGTTTGTGGTCACTATTGTTTGTGTGCATGTGATGGGGTGGGGAGTGGAGGGTTTATTGTGCAAGTGGTGTTGTTGGATTGATATGGTAGAGGCACGGGTAGAGGAAGCCAGTAGAGGGGGGGGGGGGGGGGCGTTGTCTGATCTGTAACTCAAGTATCTGATATCATAATGAAATATATCGCGTATTAGCTGAGGTTTACACCGTGTTCAACATTTTCAGCCAAATGTATATTAAATTGTAAATTCATCAAAAATACAATTCATAAAATTTTATGATAAACTTCAATTTTCATGACTGAGCTAACAAATGACGTAATTGATTATGACATCAGATACTTGAGCGACAGATCAGATCGGTCTGTTTTTCATGATAAGTATTAATTTATTTCTTCAGTTGATTTTAATGCTTTTAATGGTCAACATTTCAATTTAACCTTTTCATGATGAAGCCGGACGAAACCGGCCTCTGCAGTGGTCTTGAGGTATGTCCATTTACAGGCCAAGTGAAGACTAATTTTTGAAAATTTACCACTAATGACTGTAGTAGATTTTCTTGACAAAATTTTGTCATTAAAGGGTTAACGCAGAACTGATTAACCCTTAGTATCCTGTTATCAATCCATTATGGGTCACTAAAAGACAGGCTGGTGTACATCCTGGAAACAATCTTGCTGTAAGTTGTTGCTGTCTTAAACAGCAGCAGCTTACAGCATAATTCTTTCCAAAATTAACATATGTTATCATGATATATTATGGGTCACTAAAAGACAGTCTGGTTTACATCCTGGAAACAATCTTGCTGTACCGTATTTCGCTTAATAGTAGCCTATGATCTAATAGAAGCCCACCCCCTAACGTTGACATATGAGCACCAATGATTTCTTAGCAGTTTCAAAACGGCAAAACTCTGTATTAGAAGCCCACACCCTAACTCAGCAGACTGTATAGGAAAATTTTTCTTACGGGCAAATTTGTAAGAATAGCGTGTATAATAATAACAATCGTGTCACAGGGTGTGTCTACTTCAGACCCATCTCTGCCCTAATACATTTCCGGCCCCTCTAGAAGTCAATACAGACCTCGCATTTGTAAATCTCGACCGTCTATTAGGTTAATACTAATAGTAGGCCACGTATGTTCAAGATATAATAAAGTTTATTCCACACTTTTGTAGTCAAAATGCGCGTAAAACAGTCTTGGCGTGATTAATTACCTTCCTTATAAATATATTTTAAGACCAAATTTATGTACCAAACAACAAGGACGGGAGAAAATGCGCATAAATTTTATAACGCCGATCAACATTAAATGATCCAAATTGAATTGTTACGAACAACAATATAGCCGGCTTCTTAAGTTGGCGAGCCAGCGGTTCTTGAGATGGGAGGCATCATGTTCTCGCGAGATATTATACGCTAATGGGAGTTTATCAAACGGGTACATGTTTGTTAACATCAGTATAATACTCAGTTCCTATCGCGCAATGATAATATATAGATATTCCCGAGTTCCGAGTCCCCGATTCCAGAATATTTATATCCGAGTACTCGCTCTAAAATAAACTCTTCAACTGGAGGTGAATCACGTGATTTGTATTTTTTGCGACGCCATTTTATATCAAATTGTGGACTAATTTTGATTTAATAAACAAGCTTTATTAAAGGATAAGCAATATTTAGGTGCTCAAATCAAATAATTTCACTTCACCGATGATGTTTTGAGGTATACATTAAACATAGGCGTAGGCGGTGGGAATTCTTACGGGAGAAAATACGTTTAATTTCCGTGGTATCAATTTTAGAAAACTTTTTGGGGGAAACTCTGTAATATAAGCCCACCCCCTTTCTCAGAGATGTTTGGTTGGAAATTGAACACTTGTCCTAATAGAAGCCTAGGCTACTATTAAGCGAAATACGGTAAGCATAATTCTTTCCAAAATTAACATATGTTATCATACGAAAGGCAATTGAAATCAGGAATCTTGTTATTCTGTTGATTTTGTTATACATAGAGAAGAAAAGCTTGAACAGGTGGCAGATATGCGGGAAGAACTGGATGAAAATAAAGGCACGTTTGCCAGGCTTAGGACAGAGGTGAGATACTATTCTTTCACACATATTTTGTCAGTTGTACAGACTTGTGTAACCTGTGCAAACAACAGAGGGAGCCATTTTTAGCCCCGTCCCCCTCCCCCATCCTGCCCACCACTCTGCCTATTTCTCGCTAAGCTACATGTATGCCCACATTTTATGTGTGCTGGAATCGATTTAAAACTTTAAAACCTGAATTCCTAGAATCTAAATTTCATGCTAACTAAATGGGTAACTTGTTAAATATTTTCAAACTAATTTGGCTGGTTGCTGATAGTGCCATATTGTTGCTGTCAGCAACAACTCCCAGTCAAGTAAGTTTCAAAGTATTCAACAGAATGTTTATTAAATTGTAAATTCATCAAAGTCGATTTTTTGTGATGGACTATGACACCAGTATGATTATGATGTCAGCGAACATGTATTTGATTATGATGTCAGATACTTGAGTGACAGATTGGATCCCTCTCTTATATTTCCCTGTGCGCAATATCAGATTTATTGCCCTTCAGGATGCTATATATTTCATCATGACATGAAATCATTGATTTGCAAATAATGACTTAGCATAACAATTTTCTCCAAAAGCTTTTGTCAGCCCATTTGATTTGAAAAATGACCTTGTTAGCTCACCTGGCCAGAATGGCCAAGTGAGCTTATGCCATGGCGACCGTCCGTCGTCTGTCTGTCCATCAACTTTTGCTTTAAAACACTACTTCTCATTAACCACTTAGCGGATTTCAACTTAATTTGGCGGGAAGGACCCTAAGGATGTAGCCTTCAGAACTTGTATACAGAATTTTGATTGGCCAATTTTTCCCGTGGCCATCTTGGATTTCAGAAAATTTTGTGAAATAAGATAAAAGCCTACTCCTCATTAACTACTTGGCCGATTTCAAGCAAACTTGGCTGGAAGGACCCAAGACTGGTATGCTTCAGAAAATGTATACAGAATTTTGATTGGTCAATTTTCTCAGCAGCCATCTTGAATTTTCTGAAAAATGGCTGAAAATCGTTTAAAGCCCTACTCTTCATTAATTGCTTGGGCCATTTCAACCAGATTTGATGTCAAGAATACTAGGCTAATAGGCTTCCGAACTTGTACACAGAATTTTGATTGGCTAATTTTTTTTCGGTGGCCATCTTGGATTTTCTGAAAATTTCTGCAAATCAGTTAAAAGCCTACTCATTAATCACTGGGCCGATTTCAATCAAACTCAGTGGGAAGGACCCAAGATTATTATACTTCAGAATTTATATACAGAATTTTGATTGGACAAACTTCGGCGGCCGTCTTGAATTTTCCAAAAATTGGCAGGAAATTGTTTAAAACGCTACTCCTCATTAACTTTTTGGGCAATTTCAGCCAGACATGGCTGGAAGGATACTAGGGTGGGAGGTTGCAGAACTGTATACAGAATTTTGATAGGTAAATTGTTCCGGTGTCCATCTTGGATTTTCTGAAAATCAGTTAAAAGCCTACTGTTCATTAACCACTGGGCCGATTTCAATCAAACTCAGTGAGAAGGACGGACCCTAGTCTGGTATACTTCAGAACTTGTATACAGAATATTGACTGCTTTTTTGGGGGTGGCCATCTGGGATTTTCCAGAAAATGGGAATTCGTTTAAAACGCTATTCCTCATTACCCCCTTGGGCAATTTAAAGGACAATTCCGGGATTGGTAAAAGTGTACTTTATTTGAAAGACTATTATATGACTAACATATTGGATCCTAAATAAAAACAATAGACAAATATTACGAGTAATTATACCATCATAAACATGGGATTATTTATGTCCCGGGCGGCGCCATTTTCTTGCAACGAGAGCGAGATTTCACGAGATCCTGATGTCATCCCCGCACCAACGCTATTTTTGCCGAGCACGAAGGCTGTACAGTAAATATGTATATGCATGGAGGCCTAACATGTGCTAATTTGTAATCATTAGGGTATTGTCCAGTTAAGCTAGTAAGATTTTCATGTAATTCCAGTATCCGAAGTCGGTGGGGAATCGTTAACCCCTCGGCCGTTGAAGCACAGATTCCATTTTCTCTGTCCTATCAGAATGTGTTCATTTTGATAACAATGCTGCTTGCTGTAAGTCATTGCTGTGCATGACAGCAACACGTTTCAGCAATATTTTTTCCCTCAAACTGTACCCCGGCACTATCTCTGTAAGTAGGCTATTATGCATTTTACACCATGCGATAGGGTTAAATGAAGTGGCACACGTGACACGTGCGTATTGTCAAATTACTCAGCCGACTCAAGATACCGTTATAGCGTGTGTCACAGGCAGTGTAACTATATATTCCAAGAAAGCATATGATAATATTGCCGGAACCACTGAACCGATTGTAATAATTCTGATACCTACCTGTAGCTGCAAATTCGAAGATTTATCCAATGCTAGAGATGTTAGAATCGGCCTAGTGGGTCAAAAGATACACTCTGCGGGAAAAACTAAGCCAGCAAAATTTCAAACAAAAATTTCAGGATCCGCTCTATCCATCATCCCATATCAGAATGAGTATTACAGCTACAATGACGGAATTTGCTGTGCCAAAGCTTTACAATGTTATCGCATAACGGAGAAAATTCCATCAAAATATCTTAATTATTGAAATTACTACAGCCTGCCGGGCAATATGAAAATTCCCAGATTTTATGTCAAAATGTTAATTCATTTGGTGATATCTCTGGCAATATTTACGTGAGCCAAATTATAATTGGTCAGGCAAATAGCCATTTCTTTCAGCTTTAAGCACATTCCAATTTAATAACAATACACAAAGATAGAGTCTGCGAGACAAAAAAACATCTCATGCTGAATTTTACCAAAAAAAGGATAACATATTCTCAGATCGTATCTTAGATGAATAATTCTTTTTTTATATATTCCAGTCTTTTGAACTTCTTGTCCGATATTAACCTCCATTATATCATATTAATCCCGAGGTCGGCACCTATTTAGAGATCCTAGAATCATTGGAATCGCTTCAGCGGTTCGTTTGCTATTATCCTTTACGTATACTTCCTTAAAATATATACCCGCATCTATTGGCCTCGCTCCTCCAGTCATAGCAATAGCGGTGGTACGGGGCTGACGTCGCCAGATGCGATAAAATGGCAGCGTCCAGATGTGCGAAAAATTGTCAATTTTACCGACTTTATCTAGCGATAGTTGGTTACGCTATTTCTATCTGGTTATTATTCTGGCGCAATTTCATTAAACATGTAATAATCTTTCAAATAAAGCACACTTTTTATCATCCCAGAATTGTCCTTTAAACCAAATTTAGCTGGAAGAATCCTATGGTGGTAGCCTCTAGAATATCTATTCCGAATTTTGATACGTCAATGTTTTGGTGTCCATCTTTGATTTTCTGAAAATTATCCGGACCCATTTAAAGATGGTACTCCTTAATCAATAGTCCGATTTCAACAAAACTCTGGGTCAAAAAATTCTATGACGGTAGGCTTCGAAATGTCAAATGAGAATCTGGATTGGTCTATTTTTCTGCTGGCCATCTTGGATTTTCCGAAAATTATCCATATCTATTTAAATGCAAATGGTTCAAATGTTAATGGTCCAGGTGAACATCACAGGCCCTTGGGCCTCTTGTTTAGCATAGAAATCATTGTCTGTTTGAAAGAATATATTGATATGGATCAAATACTGACAATGTTTTATAGATTAAGTCACACCATGGTAACGCTTTAATGGTCAGGCTGACAAAACTGGCCTCTATAGTGCTTTTCTTCAGAAATCTTCAGTTGCAAACCAGTAGAAATTTTTTTTAAAAGTTTTAACACTTGAATGTCTAACATGTTTAACATGACAACTGACCCAGTCTATTTAGTGGTATGTATGTATGATTACTGTATTCTGCGGCTGTAGTAGTAGAAACATCCTACAGCTGCAATCAGTCCTTCTTCACTTTTACCCACTGTGTCTAGTCCTCAGCCAAAATCCTTAGCTTCCTCAGGTCCATTCTTGACTTGAGTGTACCTAATCCTGCTTTCTTGAGGTCACCTCGTAGCACGCTTAGCATATGTATGCAATGACGTCCTCTCCTGGCTCTGTATTTGCTAGCTCCAAGTAGGGCGAATTCCAAGGCTCTCTGCTGGTGTGTCTTCTGGCATCCTTAGCGCATAGCCAGACATGGACCATCTTTGCTGGGCAACTTTTACAGATAGCGGCGGTGTATTACACATCTTGTATAGTGCATCGTTAGAAATTATGCTCTGGCCATCGGTGTCCAGTGATGGTGGATAAGTCTTTGCGGTGGCAGGCGTCAAGTTTGTCTAGAGCTGCCTTTGGAGCTGCCCAGCTGTTACAGTTATACATCATCAAGGATACGCAGGTTGCATTGTATAAACGTAGTCTTTTTACCAAGGGCATCTTTGATCTACGAATCCATAGCTTCCAGAAGGACTGGAAAGCTATGTTCCCCATGATGCAGCGTGCAGCAATGTCAGCAGTACTGCAAAGCAGTGAGCCCAGGATTTTACATTTCCGCCATGGTTCGCCGCCACGGAGTGGATCGTCATTATCTTTAGTTTCATGCTTTGTAGATAGGTATATGTGGGTGAACTCTGTTTTGGATTCATTCATAGAGATTCTCAATTTTTAGTTTGCTTGCAGCTATTGGGAGAAGTTTGTCAAGGGGTTTCTTTTCCTCATCTATAAAGTCCACATCGTCGGCATATTCCATCTCTAGTGGCATGCCCAGTATTGACACCGGAGGGTTTGGTCTTGTCGAGTTTTCCCGCATGGATTTCAATGCAGCAGCCAGGTAACAGGTGAAGAGCACAGGGGATAGACCATGTCCCTGTGGGGAGCCGATTGATGTTTCAAACTCTACAGACTTCACTGACTTGACTCGTACTCTCAGCTTGGTGTCTGCAAGCAGTAGTCTCACTAGTCATGGCTCATCTTCATTGCAACTGCCCTTGCGTAGTACATCTAGGATCTTTGAACGTTTAATTGTGTCGAAGGATCGTGACATGTTAATGCCCATTTTGTGGAAATCCCAGTGTTTGGACATGACTAGCAATACAAGCATGCGTTGAGCCCATACAATGTCTGCGCATCTGCGTCCACATTTGAAGCCCCTTTTACAAGATCCGGTGAAGTCGTCGATCTTGTCTCGGAGGCGGCTTAAAGTAACATTGGATAGGATTTTCTGTATACTGTTAAGGAGCACAATGGGCCGCAGATTGGCTGGGCAGGGGGGGGGGGGGGGGGGGCGGGGGGAGAGGGGACCAGGTGGCTTCTTGGGCTTGGGTAGCGCGATAAGGATGCCTTGGCTTACAGCATCGATGGGAAGGTGGTGCATAAAAGCTGAATTGATTATGTGCTTGATCGGTTTTGAGATAATGTCACTTGCATATTTGAATATTTCATTGCTCATGCCATCAGGTCCAGATGCACGTCCATTCTTCAGGGCTTTAAGTGCCTTCTCAACCTCTGCTGTATTAATTGGTGTTAGTAATGGGCTGGGGTCTCCTGAGAATGGGTGCAAGGGCTCATCATTGTGGTCAGTGAACTGTTCCTCGAACCATTCTTGAATTGCCTCGACTTTGCCCTGGTCAGTCCCGATAAAGTGTCCTTCAGAATTGTGTACAGTTTACCACTTTAAAAAATAATCTGTTCGTCTGCAAGTGGACATTCACTGAGCAATAACTTAGATTTTCTTCACCAATCGTGACTATTCATGAATTAAAGCAGTGAGGTTGTATTATTTATGCATCATTTGATTGACAAGCTGTTTGATATTACAATGGAACTTTTTTGCATAATTAACAGTTAACCCTTTGACACTTAAGCTGGCCAAAAATGTGTAGCTTTTGCAGTGGTCTTGAGAAAAGTCCATTTGCAGAACAAGAGATTATTTTTGAAAATCTACCACTAGAATGACTGGCTCGATAACCAAGCCAGTCATTCCAGTGATACATTTTCAGAAACAATCTTTTCTTGCTCTGCGGATGGACATTTTCTATGAGAAACATTTTAGGATTAAAGGGGTTAAAACACATCTTCTGTATGGGTGTACCGTCTAATATTGCTGAAAAAATGCTAACCCAGGCAGTATTTCACTTTTAGCTATTGGTCTGTTAACCCTTTAATGGCAAGATTTTAATTTTTTAGAACAGTTTTTGCATAGTCAATGATTAATTCCAGACCAAGAGATTATTTTTGAAAATTTACCACTTGAATAATTGTATCAGTTATCAGTCTTCTTTTGGTCTGCAAACGACCATATTAAAGTTTCTGAAGACCACTGTAAAAGCCATTTTTGGGCTGATTGACCATTAAAGGGCTAATTAAGTAATTTATTGATTGATTAATTAACCACTTATCTACTTGCATCATTAACTGTGATTGTATATTGTATTTATCTTGTTAGAATTTGGAGCTTGTTCAGGATGCGAGATCAGCGAGGGCGTATCGAGATGAACTGGACATGTTGCGCGAAAAGGTAGTGTTAACCATGCTTTGCAAATATTGACCAAGGGAGGTAATACATGATTGTAAATTAAATTTTTTCAGACTGACAAATATTTGTTCAAACCTGTTATTATTAGGCTAACTTGCAGATGCACGCACGCACGTACGTACACACACACGCATGCATGCACACTCATGTACGCACGCACGCACACGCACGCACCACACACACACACACACACAGCTGGCTATATGTAGCAGTGGCCTTATATTGTTATGTGTTTATTTGTAGGCCAGTAAAGTGGAGAAGTATGAGAATGAGATTAGCAGATTTAAGGAACGTCTCAATGAGATGGACTTCCACAAGACTCGCGTTGATGTAAATATTGTAACAATTGGATAGTCATTTATAGCATGCATATGTCATACTCATGCATCATTGGTAAGGTTTGTGATGCCATCCACATCAAATCTGTGTAACCCTTGAGTGGTCAAGATGGTCACGCCTGGTCTTAGCAGTGGTCTTGAGAAATGTCCATTTGCAGAGCAAGAGAATATTATCTCTTAAATTTTATCAAAGGAATAACTGGCTCAATAACTGAACCAGTCATTCCAGTGGTAAACTTTCACTAAGGAATGGTTTAAATTGTCTTGACAAATCTTAGCCCTTAGTCTTAAGTTGGGTGATAAATAGTTATACTAACCGGTGTCATTTTTTCCCCGAACAATTCATTTGACAAATAATGTCTTAATCGAGACATCAGTTGAAATGTATACAGTACAGCTAAAAAATAAGTTAACATGTTTCCAAAATGAAAACAGACCCGTTAGTTAGTACAATTTTGAACACGATGTAAGAAATGCTGTGTTGAATATTTTAAGCTTAATTTGATTGGAAGACATTCATGTCTTCAAATTCAATTAAGCTCAAGATATTCAACAGTACAATTAATTTGATTTTGCAAAACATTCAGTTATGTCTGAGCTGTGCTGTAGTTTAGTAACAGATCAGATCCATGTATTAACAGAGATCTATGTTGATTGTTAATGGTATTTGTTTGGTTTCGCAGGAACTACGAGAAGAGAATGCGATCCTGTTAGAGACCCGCAGTATGTTAGAAGAACAATTGAGCAATAGTCATAAGCGTGTAGAGAAGGTGATAGACCTTGAGAAGGAGTTACTAGCGGTGCGACATCGCCTCCAACAAACATCCTCAGTAAGCTTTGTGTTTGCTCTTTGTTTCATTACCTTATTTTGTACCAATCATCGTGTATTTTGTTTACTCTTTTTAAAATATTCTTATTTTACTATGAAAATTGTACAAAATGGGTGATTTCAGCTGCTAACATTTTCAAATTTGAGTGGAAACAATCATTTTAAGAAGTTTAGCTTAACTGATTGTAGGAGATTTAATGGTAACTCACATGTTGAATGATTAATGTTGTGGCGTGGTTGGCTGTCAAAACATTCCAATATTTATTAAAATCAAAAAAGAATTACGTATCAAGCTACAAAGCAGTAAATCATCATTTAACCGTTACCACTCTGATGTCAAAATTTTATATTTTCAAATTAAAGTAAAAGATGAACTGGTGTTTATTTTTCAACAAATTTGGTGGAAGATGCTGCTGTCGTAGACAGCAACATCGTCCACCAAAATTGTTAAAAAATAAACACCAGTTTCTCTGCTATTGACTGTAAAGGAGAATATTGATACCAGAGTGGTAAGGGTTAGGCTTCGCCTCAAAGCTGCTTAACCTTTACTGAACATGCTGGCCAAAACTGGATTCTGTAGTTGTCTTGAGAATTACACATTTGTAGATCAAGAGAAGACTATTTTTGACAAATTACCAGGCTTTTTATCGAAGGCAGTCATTTCAGTGGTAAATTTTCAAAAAAAGGTTTTATCTTTGCCGGCAAGTAGACATGCGTTAGGATTTTCTTGACGAATCTTGTAGCGGATGCTTAATACACATGGCATGATTATGTACACATGAGTATTTTGGGGAAAAACACTTGACTGAAAGTTGCTGGTTTGTTCATCATTATTTTGTATTCCTGTAGGATCGTGACTCTGACCAGCTGAATATGAAAAGTCTTAAAGACGATGTTGCCAGACTGGAATTTGAGAAGAATAACAGCATGAATGAAAGTGCCACATTGGAACAGGAACTTGAGGAAGCGAAAAAAGGAAAAGGTACAAAATAGGATTTTTATGAATCATGGGAAAATGTGAACAATAGAACATGTTCTACCTTTACAGGATAGCTCTCGAAAAGAATTAAAAAAGTCATGGAAAACTCAGGAAAAATTATATTGAAAGACTAAAAGATTATTTTGAGATGCTACCGTATTGTTGTAGACTTGAAAAGGCTCCTACTTTCTTACTTGTATGGAGTGCAAAATGCTTCACTGCTACTCGGTTTGATGCTTTGTTTCTGTCTGGTTGTCTGAGTGCTGTTAATGCCGAAGTTAGCTCACTGCTTCTGTATTATAACGTGATATTAACCCTTAAATATAACGCTCAAGCTTTTGCAGTGGTCTTGAGAAATGCCCATTTGCAGACTATTTTTGAAATTTACCATTAGAATCAGTGTTTTACCTTGATGGGCGCAGAAGGGCGCGTCACCCTGCCCTAATTTTGAAACCCTAAAACTCAATTTATTTCATTTTAACAAATGCCCTGATTTTAAGCAGAAATTCCCCAGGTGCCCTCTTTACCCTCTGTCAAACTAAAGTAAAACACTAGAATGACTAGCTCGATAAACGAGTCAGTCATTCCAGTGGTAAGTTTCCAAAAATAATCTCTGTCTACAAATGATCATTTGCTATGAGAAATTGAAATTATCTTTAAATTTGAGAGTTAAAGGTTTAAAATGATTGTTAGGGGAACTTGTGTTGTAAAACAGGAAAGCAGAATAAATGTGGTTAGAACGAGTATTTGCAATTTTATTTACATCGATTTGCCAAGAATTTCAATATGTATTAAATCATCTATCATGTGTAAAATGTTCTAATGAATTTTTCTTTTAAATTTGACTGAATGGCATTGTTACCTTAAATATTTACTAGGATTAAAGTTTTAAATTTATAGTCCTTGAAATCAGGTTTATCTGAATTGCAGTATCTCAATTTCGGAGCATATATTTATAGCTTACCAGTTGAATATTCAAAAAGTCTTTCCCGTGTAATTAATCTTAAAATATTTACAGAATATCACTTGCGTGAATGACATAGAAAAAAGTATTTATAGGCAGTCTCCTGTGTTATAGCGGTTAAAACGTATATATCTATTAATTTATTTGCTTTCCGCAGGTTTTGGCGGGACCCTATCGGAGCAGTTGAATGATAACGCAAATAGCAAAATCCTGAAACTTGAGCTAGAGAACCAAAGACTCTTGCAGATTGTGGAGGAGCAGAAAGAAAAGACGGCAATCGAGAACAGTGCCATTAATCTGGAACTAAAGCGTGAGAATAATCGTCTTGCTGATAAAGTGGAGAGGCTGCAAACTGTGTCTATGGGATCCACTGAACAGATGGTAGAGTTTGAAGGTCAGCATAAAGAACTAAGACTGGAGAATGAGAAGTTAAGTGAAACCTTAGAAACAGTGAAAGAAAATGGTGACAGACATGTTAAAGAACTTGAATATGAAAATCAGAATTTATCTCGAACAATTCAGTCATTACGTGAACGGAATGAGAAAACACAGGACTTACGGAGTAGGGATGTGGAGAAGGAAAATAAGCGTTTACATGACAGTGTTTCCTCGTTGACAGCACAAGTTTCTAAGTTAGTGTTTGAGAATAAGCAGTTACAAAAAACATACGAGAGGTTTAAGGCTGCTTCTGACAGGGTATCCGAGTTGGAGAATGAAAATGCCAGCTTAGAAAAAGAAAACAACAATTTACAAAATGAATTGGTTACTTTGAGATTAAGTTGTGAAAAATATGACAAGTTAGAAGAGGAGTGTTCTCGTTTAGAAATAGAAAATGAGAGACTTTCAAAAACAGTGTGTTCATTACAACAGACTGTGAAGCGGAAAGATAATCTGGAACAAGAGCATATAACCTTGACAGTGGAAAATCAGAGATTGCAGCGTGTTCTTGAATCCATGAAAAATGTGTCGTCTTCTCGGGTGGTTGATTTAGAAAAAGATAAGGATGCTCTTAATAGTGAATTACAATCTATCCGTAAAACACTTGAAGCTCAGAAAATTGACCGATTAAAAACGGAACAGATGCAGTTAGATTTATTAGATTTAGACGGTGAAAACCAAAAATTACAAAAATCTTATACGGTCGTTTCAAAGCGAATGAACCAGTTGGAGGAGGATAACACAGATTTAGAAAATGACAATGAAAAGTTGCAAAAGACAATTGAAAGTTTAAAACTTTCTATGAAAAAATTAGACAATATTGAAAAAGATAATTCTAATTTGGAATCAGATTTAAATATTTTAACTAAGGAGAAATGTGCATTCGAAAAAGAAACAAAGAAACTAAAACATTCCATAGAGGTTAAGGACAATGCTTATGACGAGGTTAGTGCTAAGCTCGCCGAATTGGAACGTGAGCACAAATCAGTTCTTAAATCGGTTGACCGTACCAAGGAGAGCAGTTCAAAGGTCAAGGAGTTGGAGAAGGAGAATAAGGAGCTTCTACAGACTATGACTATTGAGAAGAAAACTGTGACAACATTGAGAGAGGTGAGTACAGTATGGCTCATAAATAAGTTAACATGTTTCCAAAAAGAAATACAAACCTATACATTAATACAATTTTGAACCTGATGTAAGAAATGTTCTGTTGAATATTTTGGACTTGAATTAAGTCAAAAATATTCAACAGTACATTCTATTTTGTTTGGAAGCAGGTTATTTCTGGACTGAATTGTAACGGACATGTTACTAGCAGACTTGTGATTAACGCAAACGAGACATTAGTCAGCAGGGCTCATGGTCAGTCATTTCTGCTAATCGTAGTGATTGGAAACTAGGCATAGTGGTTATCTGCTAGCCTCAAATATCACCCAGTCCTTGTGTTTATCTCCTAACTCTCGCGATTTTAGGATATCTTTGGTGATTCTTTGCCATGTCCACTATCCGTAAGGAATAGATACAGGCTCAATGATTATTTACTAACCATAGTGATTATCAACTATCCTTAATGAATATCAGCTAATCCTGGTGTCTATCTACAAGCTCTAGTGATATTCTGATAACGTTAGTGTTTATCTGCTACCACTAGTAATTATCAACTAACCCTAGTAATTTTCAACTAGCCCTAATAATTATCGACTAAACCTACTCAAGTGTTTATCAAATAGCCCTCGTCATAATCACCTAGCCCTAGTCAAGTGTTTATAAAATAGCTCTAGTAATTATCAGCTGGCCTTATTGACTATCAACTAGCCCACACATGCCTAGTCATTATTAACTATCTGTAATGATTATATACTAGCCCTAGTGATTATGTACTAGGCCTAGTGATTATATACTAACCCTAGTGATTATGAATACTAGTCCTAGGGATGTACTAACCCTTGTGATTATGTACTAGTCCTAGTGATTATGTACTAGTCCTAGTGATTATGTACTAGCCCTAGTGATTATGTACTAGTCCTAGTGATTATGTACTAGTCCTAGTGATTATGTAAACTAGTCCTAGTGATTATGTATACTAGAGCTAGTGAGTATCTATAAGTCCCGCTGATGTATTGTCTACCATCCATAGTGATTAGATACTAGCCCTAGTGATTATATACTACTCCTAGTGATTATCTACAAGCCCTTTATTGGTTTAATCATCATCTGCAAGATAGTTGAAGCTTTGAATATACTGGATGATGTAAGGGAGTCTCTAGTAAAACTGCACTGATTTCTGATTCAAGAAACTTGTCTTTGTGCTCAAAGATTATGGAGTCTGTCATCAAACGATGCAAATTATTAACCCTTTAACCCTCAAATTTCTTCAAGAAAATAGTTTTTTTGAAAATGTATCACTGGAATGACTGGCACAGTAATCGATCCAGTAGTTCCTGTGATAATTTTTCAAAAATGGTGAACAACTTGGTCAACAACTGAACATTTCTCAAAACCACTCCTTGAGTTATTTAAAGGGTTAATCTCTTAACTGACATTATTTTGCATCTTGTTACCAGGACCTGTTTAACGAGAAGGTGCGGAGCTTACACATGAGTAATGAGCTGGAACAACTGACGCAGGAACTCGATAAGATAGGCCTGAGTAAGGAGAAGCTTATCATGACGCAACAGTCGGATGATGACAGGTACTCGCTCTTACCCACCCACCCACCACCACCCACTAACATTAAATATTACCCGGATGTCACCAATTGTATTCCTTTAACCCTCAAGCCGGCCAAAAACGGCTTCTATAGTGGTCTTGAGACATGTCTATTTGATGACCAAGAGAAGACTATTTTTTCAAAATTTATCACTGGAATGACTGGCTCAATAACCGATTTTGATAATCTTCAAAAAAAGTCTTCTCTTGGTCTGCAAATAGACATTTTCTTTGAGAAAATCCAGATCTTGAATAAATTTGAAGGTTAAAGGGTTAATAGTCAACTGAACAATGATGGCCATTGCAGGGATCTTAAGAAATGTCTGTTTGCAGACCAAGAGAATTAAAAAAAATTTATCACTGGAATGACTGGCTCAATAACCGATTTTGATAATCTTCAAAAATAGTTTTCTCTTGGTCTGCAAATAGACATTTTCTTTGAGAAAATCCAGATCTTGAATAAATTTGAAGGTTAAAGGGTTAATAGTCAACTGAACAATGATGGCCATTGCAGGGATCTTAAGAAATGTCTGTTTGCAGACCAAGAGAATTAAAAAAAATATACCATTGGAATGGCTGGCTCAATAACCAAGGCAGCTATTTCAGTGGTAAATTCTTATGCTCCCAGAAAAATTTAGGGAGAACATATAGTTGCCGCTTTGTTCGTCTGTTCGGTTAAGGAGTGGGTAAAAGAACGACATGTGTTCAATTTAGAAATAAACTTGCTGTTGCCATGGTTACTGTCTAAGCAATGTACAGCAACATTTTAGTCAAAAGGTGCATCAGTTATAATACTAAATGAAGCTGAATCTAAGAATCTAATAATGCAGTTGCATAATGACTTTAGGTGCATGTTTCATACAGGTCATGGATCTGAGAGAATTTAGAATCAAGGACATGAAATCTTGGAAAATCTGTATATGTTCTCATAACGCATGAAAATGTCATGGAAAGTTCAAACTTGAAACATTCAACATCCAGGATATCGATTTCAAGCAGATAATCTATTAAATATTCTGAAACTAATTTGACTAGACGCTATTGCAGCTCATTTCTAATATGGACAGCAACAGCAGCTCTTAGAGAAATTCCGGCAACTGAAATAACATTAACCAATGACTTGGGTAGCTTAAGTCACATGATTTTGGATATGTAATTTATGCAAACTACTACTACTACTACTACTACTACTACTACTACTACTACTACTACTACTACTACTACTACTACTACTACTTCTACTACATGATATTGTGCATGAGATGGTGTTAAAAATAGAAATATCAATATTAGCTTTTAAATCGCTAAGTGGTCTCATCCTGTCGGGTATGTGTGTGCTCGATAACAACACGTTGACACAAGTAGGTGATAGGTAGTGATAGCTGTCACTTCGGGTTGCCCTAATGTGCAATCACCATTACGTTTCACATTCACCAATGTAAGTAATATCTGTTATTTATCAGGGTTTGTGACCAGCAAACTTTTGGGCAAATTTCTTTATAAGTAGTCCTCATGTTTGATCAGAATTATCTCCCTTCTAAGCAATTTCCAGAGTTGTCATCTTGTAATTTCAGTCGTTACCAAGCCTTGGAGAGTATGATGGAAGAGGCACTGATGAAGAACTCACAAATCAAAGATGAGAAAATACAGGCGCTAGAAAGCAGGTATGTTAAGCAGGCCCAAAAATGAAAAAAAATGGGTAACCTAATAATGGGTTATGTAATTTTCACCCCAGATAACCTATCACTGATGAAATCCTGTTACATGTATCCCTCTATCAGGGAAATCATACAAGAACATGTGTGAATACTTTTAAATAAAATGTCAGAAAGTCATTGCTGCCTACCTGTAAGACAGTAAGAACTTCCAGTCAGATTATTTTGAAATTACTCGATGGAATAATTATTACTTTTGACTAAATTTCATTAGTACAGCCCTAGATATATAAATTACAGCAGTATGTCATTTCACCGATTTCGTATGTTTAAAGACATTGTGAGGACTAGATACCCGATCGCTCTGATTAACTTGACAATCATAATACAGATTCTCCTTTACTAGAAGAACAAAATGCTTTTTTAATTTGTGTAATCAGCTCAGCCAAAGCTGAGATAAGCATATAGCAACCGCCTTAACAACCAAACGTTTTTAGCTATCGCGCTGAGTTGTGACGTCACACCGGGATGACACCAATTCCTATTAGTCTCGGCCAGTAGTGGAGCATAGCTAGGCTCTCTACTGCTGGGCGTATTAGGCACCTATGCACTTATTCCTTAACAATTCATTGTTCACACAGGGACACTACACTGTTCGAGATGCACAAGGTTTCAATAATATCGAAGGTGGTGATATTTTTGTTGATTAAACTTAAAGGACAGACCTCATGGTCATGGTGCCTGACATCAGAATTCTAACGTATAGGCCTGTTAGAGGTGACAGTAACATCGGATTTGGTGTATGTGAATTAGGCTATATTTAATCAAACACACCCACACTCTTCTTGGAATACAATTCTACAAATGCATATATATCTTATCTTTCTAGATTGACTGCATAGATGATAGGCATGCATGTACACAAATGTACAACTTTTTAGATGATAGTTAAGTAGGGCTACACCGCTCAGTGCGCGTACGATCGCAATTTACCATTGTGTGGGCTTATGAATAAATTTATGATTGCAATATAGCACTTACTCCAGTTATGTGTTTAAAATTAACTAAAATAACAGGTAAATATAAATTAATCTAATCTATACTAATCTATTTGCGTATAGTCCACGGTTTGTTTACAATTTAGGCAGCGGTCGAGGTGCGTAGCGAGGCTTTCACTGCCGTCCGCATGCTTATAGTACAACTTAAATAACATATACTGTTGAATATTTTGAACATAATTGGGTTGGATTTCAACCCAACTTGTGTTCAAAATATTCAACATAAAGTTTCTTGTATCGTGTTTGTATGGTTATAACTAACATATTTGTGTTTTTGCTTTGGAAGCATTTAAACTTATTTATAAGCTGCACTGTAAGTAAAGATGACACGCTAGCGACCTCTGAACATCTGTAAGTTCACCTACCTATTTAAAATTTGTTCGTCCGCTACAGTTTTGCTTTTTCATAACACTGAAATATGAGTGTATGCGACTTCCATACATGGAAGACGTTGGTTTGAAAACGATATAGTTCATATGGTTGTCACAGGTCGTGACGCCCCCCCCCCCCCCCCCCCACACACACACACCAACGTGCGTGTTGACCTGTACATGCCTCTACATTATTATTATACAAACACATTGCCAAAAGCTTAACATTCAGTAATCACGGGAAATTCCACATAGGACACACTGACATGCATTGTACATTCGTAATCTACAGAAAAAATTGTAACTGCACTCTGTAGCCTATACATTTAGATATGAATAATAGTACAATAGTAGCCATCGTCAACCTCTCCCACCCACCTTGATCATCACACCACCCCAGATATTACATAGTACACCCAGTCCTTTCAAGAATGGTAATGGATCCGGAATTAGGCCTACTAGACTACAGAGTATTTGTCACATGCATTGAAATATTGCCGATTGTCAGCATTGCCCATGGTTTACAGTAGTTATAGGCCTATTATTATGTGAATATAGCTATACATGAAACCATTAAAAATGAGTAAATATCATAATAGATTTTTAAAAATCATGATTTTTTATTTCTTGAAGACTTAGCTTCAACCTGACATAATTTATGTTATGGTAGGTGAAGTCTATCCTGTTAAACGCACATTAAAAAATATGTTACCTTTGTACTACAGACCGAGAAATATTAACCTAGCTCACAGCGCCATTCCCGGTGTGACGTCACAGTGAGTGATGATGTGATTCAGATTGAGGCGTCATTTAATCTCGTTATTTGGCCTGCCTAACATATTTTTCTCACTCCAAAATGATGCTATTGTGTTTAAATGGTGTAGTAGACCATAAAATTAATTGAAACTCGTTATCGACCGGAAGTCCTCACAAGACCTTTAAACAGAGACCCCTTGGACCCATCTGGAACAAAGAAATCCTAGATATTCTTAGGCCGTCATAATTCTTCTAGAACAACTGAAATGCGCATGCCTTGTGGCGAGATCATAGCGCGGGAAAATAATGGTATTGTGAATACATTGTCGAGCCATACATGAGGCGAAGGATGGCTCAATATAGTGATCTGAATGGTGTATGGTGTCCGATCTGAGATCTAGCTAGAATGTTACTAAATTTGTAATGACAGAAAGTCTTGCCTTCTGTAGTGTTCTTGAGAAATATCCATTTGCGGACCATGGGAAGACTATTTCTGAAAAGTTACAACTGGAATGACTGGCTCGATAATCGAGCCAGTCATTCCAGTGGTAAATTTTCAAAAATAATCTCTTGCCTGAAAATTGACATTTTCAAAGAGAAAATTGAAATTTTCATGAACAAATTTAAGGTGTAAATAGACATTTTATTTGTTATCTAAGTCTCATATTTTTGCTGTAAGTATGAATTTAATTTTTTTCTATAGACTAAGAATTGTAAATGATTTGGCAAACATTGGGTTCAGAATAATAGTTGACATATTCATTTATGTGGTGCAATGTGTGAAATTTGTGTGTGAGCGTGTAGCTCTCACAAAATCTCCATCTATGTTTATAGGTTAGAAGAATCAAAGAATCGCAATCAGATTCTTCAGGCGGAGTTGCGTTCTCTCAGACACGAATGTGAGGTGTTGAAACAGCGCTGTGAGGAGGATCAACAGTTACAGAATGTTGATTGCAGGTAACACAAGCTGATAGCAACTAACACTGCGTTATGCCCTTAATATATACAGGCCATAAATGATGTAAGGATGATTCTCATGAATATTTTGAAACTAATTTGATTGGTATCTGTTGTTGCTTATGGCAGCAACAGATATCAGTCAAATTAGTTTCAAAATATTCAGCATGTTTCAAAATATTCAACAGTTTTCCTCTATGGTTGTCTTGAAAGTGAGCTACTGAAATTTTAAAGGTTAAATTCATACACACCAAATAAGGACATTAGACACGAGCTCAACAATTCAGTCTAGGTAAAAATCTATAACAAATAACCAAAAATCACATCATTTCCCAAGAAATGATGCCACTAGTAGACCTATGACGGAAATCTCATTGTAAGTATACACAAAGCTACGTAATTAATACTAATGTGTATTTATTAAGGGATGGACCTCCACGTGTCGCACCAAAGCCAACCAGTTCAACGAGAGAAATCCTGCAGCTGAAAGACTACTTGGTTCAAATGGAAAGAACTGTGAGTAGTCTTGCTTAACGCCACAATTCATCAAAGTTCACTTCCTTTTTCTCTCAACTAATATTGTACCCATGTAATATTAACCCTTTGACTCCTGAAATTCTGGTGTCACAATCACACGACAACTATACAGGTAAGCTGTTGAATATTTTGAAACTAGGTTAACTTGAGACTGGTATTGGCCCATGCAGCAAGAGCTTCTAGTGCGATTTGGTTTGCAAATATTCAGCTGGTTATTCTTTACATTACAAAAAGAATTTGCCATTTCTGGTGGCTTATGTAATAACTGGTGTTCATTTTGAAAACTATAGCTCTAAGCTATTGGAATGAAAAGCCCGGAAGCAGCTTACAGATATGATGATTTAAAAATTAAGACTAAATCCAGGATAAGAATTAAAGCAAACCTGTCACATTTCTTACAGAACGCAACGCTGTTGGCGGAAAGCTCGAACATGAAATCCAACTATACCTTGCTAAATGAACAGGTAAAGAAACTCGAGACACAAAACAGCAATCTTCTATCGCAGTCTTCATCATTACAAGGCCAGTATAGCTCACTTCAATCCCAGAATGCCCAGCTACAGGTGGAGAATACTACGCTACAATCGCAGTGCGCATCGCTGATGTCGCAAACGACGATGTTACAGTCGCAGATGAGTAGTTTAGAGAGTGAGCATGAGCAGTTGATGCATAGTCACGAGGAGCTGCAGAGTGCACACGAGTCACTTGTTTCAGATCACGAGTCATTACAACAGCTTCATGAACAACTCACAACAGAATATGAGGCACTTATATCAGAGCATGGCTCGCTCAAGTCATTGCACAAGGCGTTGAAAAATCAGGTACATATTTGTTCAGTTTTATAGTTATGTGATCTGTCCTTATGTTGTAACAGTTTTCTTTCAAATCGTTTTCTAAGTAAAAATAATAAGTTTGTAGTAAATATTATTACCAAGCACATAGCATAATATTGGTTGTGAGCTTTTTCACCCCTCCCATGATAGTATCTCAAGTTTACTTAACCGGTTGACTCTCAAACTTGCAAAAACCTGCACCTGCCATGGTCTTGAGGGATGTCTATTTGCAGGCCTTTTAGAAGACTATTTTTGAAAATTTACCATTGAAATGATGGGCTCAATACGGAGCCAGTCATTCCAGTGGTCTTCTCTCTGCCAGCAAATGGACATTCAATAAGCAGATAATTTGATTTTCTTACCTAAATTTCGCCATTAACGGTTTAATGTGCATGTACTGTGTAACTCAATGAGATGCATTAGCATCGCAATGTCAATAATGTAAAATCCTGATTAAACTTCGACTTCTAGGTATGTTTAGTTTGATCTTATAATTTATGGAACCATGTACATGTAGATAAGATGTTAAATATTTTGAAGATAATTTTACTGAGAGATGTTGCTACCTTAGGCAGCAACAACTACCAGTTAAATTATATTCAAAATATTCAAAAGTATTTGTCTGAGTTTGTCATATCTCAGGTGTAGAATTCCATAATCACAGTATGCAATAAGTGAAATGTATTCACTAAAGCCTAGCATGCACAACCATTTATTCATCTGGACAAACACCTCAACAATGCGGATGAATGCAACCATGTGCGGGTACACAGCGGCTCTTGTTTTCTTGCATTTTTTAAACGAACTTAAAATTACGGTAAACGCAGCCTTCTCACCACAAATCAGAATTTTGAACAAAATCGTTAAATGTTAACTAGTTCCATCAAGCGATCCATAAAATATGATAATCGCTGGATTGGCGCATTGATAGCTGCACATAAAAACACATCTATTAATATTTCCGAAAAAGTTGGTCCCGATCCCAGGATGATTCATAATAAGGAAAAGTTAGTTACCTCTCCGGAATGTAGAAATTGTTTGAGTGTAGCTTTCATGACCATCTCGGTCACTTCTTCAGCACTAACTGACGGTCGCTGGCAACGTCACTCTGGTAGATCTTGTGGAGTCACGTGACAACATGGACTGGTAGACCGCTGGTATACGGTAGCCCTCGTCTCTGTTCATGGTTGGTTGATGCTTGTAGATTTCTATGGCCTCTTTAACCTTCCGTTTGAATAAGTTGGTCTCAATGTTGATGACCGAGCCACTGCTGGCGGGGATGACGTGGCCAGTGGATTCTGTATGTTCTGCCACAGCTGAGTTGGAATTGATTTTAAGATGTTCTTTGACTCTGGTGCTGAGAGGCCTTTTGGTTTAGCCTATTTATGTCCCCTCACATTGGTCACATTCGATCTTGTAGATGACTCCAGAGCGTTCATCTGTGGTCAGTTTATCTTTGGGTCTTACTAGTTGTGATCTTAAGGTGTTGACGGGCTTGTGGTAGGTTTTGATGTGGTGTTCTCTGAAGAGTCTGCCAAGGTGTTCTGATAGGCCTTGGGTGTACGGAAGTCTGACTAGTGGACGTTTTTCAGCATCTGGTGGTTTATTACGAGGTGGGGGAGGTGGTTTTCTCATCCACGAAGGGTAACCGTTGGCTAGGAGAGAGGGTTGGATGTGATGATGTTCTTCTTTTCTCTCTGGTGTTTCTGTGACGATGGAGTCTGCGCGGTGAAATAGAGTTCTACTTCGAATAATACTTACCAGATGTACTATTATGATAATGTCTATTATCTAGTCTAGCTCAAAATAACAATTAAAACTGCACTCTCCTGGTCCTGCCTATACTGTGTCCGGGAATTACCATAGCCCCAGGTACTGAGTCAATTCCCAATCACAGTCAGATTCGTCTATTTTGCTTACTTTGATAGTCACGTTTTTTCTAACTAGCCAAATTTACAAATTTGGACGGAATTTCTGACTTGTGAGACTGTTCTCTTACGGCATCATGGAGGTAAAAGGAAAATCATCTCAGGGGCAGGTTGTATCAATCTAGAATTTATACATTCGTGCCGTAATGAATGATTGAAATTTCCTTAAATTGGCACATTGTTTTAAAATTGTAGCCATTGTTGGAGTCGGCCCGGTACTCGGGTAATTTCTCTTGCGACTCAGTTCCTTTCAAGATGGATGCGCTCTAAGCCAAGATGACGGCACCCATGAAACATGTTTGCCTTCGGCTTGGCGTATCTATGCACTCTGTTGGTGCCGATCTTTAGTCTTCACTTCATTGATGAAGGTGTTTGTAGCGATCGGTACGTCTTTCTTGGTTATTTTAACGGTTAGTTAATTTTTTCAAAGCCGTGTTTATTAATTTTCACTCTAAAGAATTTCAAATATTTCCTGCCTTGAAACTTGATTATCATTAATTTAAGAGAAAGTTAATGTTTTTAAAGTAATTCTATGATTACAATCAAGTCATTGTGCGTATTTGCTCATCATTCATTTCATGTGCAGCATTTTAATTCTTGCTTTGTGTTCACAGAGGGCTAAAGGCCTTGACACCTTATGTACCAAATGCAATCGGTTCATGAAACAGAGATTTGCTGGTCACCACTGCGTAGCTTGCGTGAAGTGCAAGGTGGGAAGGCCGTGCGATGTTTGCGTGAAGTGGTCGTCGGAGTTGGTGGCGGAGTTCAACCGTGATCGGCGTGCGCATCTGGACAGAATCCTGAGGGACAAGGCGGCCAAGGCAGATCAGGCGGCCAACAGAGGTATGGAGGAGCGCCTGAATGAGAGGATGGACTCGGCTTTGGGTGTCTGGCCGGCCCAGTTTAAAGTCATGTTTGAGTCCCTGCAATCCACGATCCCGTTGATGCAGACTGGTGCAGGACTACCTTTCGGTGGTCCGGTCAGTGCTGCGGAGGGTGTTGCACCTGTACCTCCTGTTACGTTGGCTCAAGAGCCGACGGCAGAGGAGGAGGAGCTTTTGCTCATGGAGGATTCCGGCATGCCGGATCTTTCCGTTATGGCTGTAGCCAGTACGTCCCAAGGTTCTCCTTCGGGTTACGTACGGGTTTGCCAGCCGGGTGGTAATGTCGACGTTCCGTCGGGAATTTTCCATCCGGATTTTGTTTAGCCCGTGCTGCCGTTGGAGTCGTGTTTGACGGCTTCGGACGGTATCCCGGCGCCGGTGGCTACAGGCTCTGTCGGGTTTCCGTTGGCCACCGTTAGTAATGTGGCTGTGATCACGGCTCCCGTGCTGGAGCCGATGGATCTCAGTGAGTCCGTATCCGGCGAGTCGCTGGATACTGGAGCCACAAGTGCACGGTCGGCGGGCATTGTTTACACATTTTCCACCGAGGCTGAATGGGTGCAGGTGCTTGAATGGACGTCCGGCCGTCTAGGGTTGGCGTCAGATCAGGGATCTCAGCGCGATCCGGCGATGGAGCGGATGTCAGAGCGAGCGGCTATCACTCTGTCCAGTGGCTCTTTGGCCATGACTGCTCTGCCTTTGGATGCATTGACCTCTGACATGTTGGAGGTGGCGGCGTACCGTATGGTCCAGCCGGACTTTACGTTACCAAAGGCCCCAAAAGCGATTAGGAGTAGGGTCTGTTTTCCGGAGCTTGCCTATCACCAGTATGCCCGGGTCCCACCGCTTTCCGTCGGGGAGAGGGAGGCGCTGAATAGGCCGTTGGCTGGCAAAGCTAAAGGACGTTCTTGTCCGTTAGTTTCCCAGACCAACAAAGATCCTTTCAATGAGCTGACCCTCATTGAGGATGCGGCGAGGGCTGCCATGGCGGCACTCTCCCACGGTTGTACCATTCTGCAGGGTATGCTGACCTGCACGGCGGAAGGTTGGGTAGTGCCAGAGGCTGCTCCCGGAATTATCCGGGACACCATGCGCCTATCTCAAGATTGCCTGGCCAGGGTGATCACGAGATCATTGGCTGAGCGACGGAGAATGGTTCTCGATTTTGTAGAACCAGGACCTGAGATGAGGGCTGCGTTATCTTCCGCGCCATTCATTGGTCCAGGCTTGTTCGGCGGCTCGGCACGGCAAGCCTTATCCAAGGTCGCGTCAATGGTCGCGGAGCAGGAAGAAGTCGGCAAGTCGTGGAAGTTGACGAAAAGGACTCGGCCGCAACAGTCCTACAGACAGCACCGCCAGGAGCAGCAGAGGCAGCGCCAAAGATCGCCCTTCCGTCCTTCTGGCCGAGATGCCCATCGGCCATCCGGCTCTCACGGTCCTGGTCGTTCTTCTTCATACAAGTCCTCTAGTAAGAGGCCGTATGAGGAGGACAGGAAGGGTGGCGGTTCGGGCTGCGGCGGCTACCGTAAGGATAGCCGTGGTGGCGGTTCCGGACCGTCATTTGCCAAGAAACCACGGGGTGGCTGTGGGTGATGGTCCTGACCGGTTTCCGGCGGGATCCGCTCCGGTTACAACAGGAACGAGGGGAGTCGAAGATCTTCACCTAGGCGAATTAGCGTCGTCTCATACAACATCGATCGCGAATTGTGTGCAGATTCCTCCCATCGGCGGCAGACTGCAACTGTTCTCAAACAAATGGGAACAGGTCGTGCGAGATTATTTGGTCTGTCAATGGTTAAGAAATGGCTATGGTCCGGACTGGCTCATCCGTCAATCGTTAGCTCCGTTAACTTCGACTCCAGTATGGACTCCCGTTCCTAGGGAATCCGATCGTCTAGAGGCCTTTTGCTCAGAAATCGAAAGTCTTCAGCAGAAGAATGCAATTCACTTAGTCCGCAATCAGTCATCCCCAGGCTTCTATTCAATGATATTCCTCGTTCCGAAATGCACCAGAGGGTGGAGACCGGTTCTCAATCTCAAACCGTTAAACAAGTTTATTCTGTCACCAAAGTTTCAGATGGAGACTGTAGCAGCAGTGATGTCGGGTTTGAGGAAAGGCATGTGGGCAGTGTCGATAGATCTGAAGGATGCTTATTTTCATATTCCAATGTCAATTCCTTTTCAGAAATACCTTCGCTTTGCATTCCAAGACAATGTTTGGGAATTCAATGCGCTTCCATTCGGCTTGACCACAGCGCCGAGGGTCTTCACAAAAGTGGTCCTCGCCATGACTTCTTATCTTCGCAGGAGAAACATAGCTGTTCATACTTACATAGACGACTGGCTGCTGAAGGCGGGGAATCCAGTCACTCTGCGCAACAATCTTCAAGTAGTCCTAACCGTACTAAAGGATCTAGGGTGGATTGTGAATCTAGAGAAATCAGAATTGACTCCATCCCATGTTTATCTGGGAATATTTTTCAATCTCAGGGACGGCGTAGCTTTTCCGGCGGAGAGCCGAGTCAGGAGCCTGATTGCAGTTTTGGAGTCAATTTCTCTAGGAGCCTATCTGACGGCGCGCCAATTTCTCAGGATACTGGGTTTACTAGTGTCTCTGGAGAAAGTGGTTCCTTATGCTGCACTCAGGCGCAGGCCGATTCAGATGTATTTAATGTCATTCTGGTCTCAGAAAACGGATCCGTTGTCTCTGAGAATTCCAGTAAAAGAACCATTGATATTCCATCTTCAGTGGTGGTTATCAGAACAGAATCTCCTGCGAGGTGTTCCTCTACAACCTCCTCAACCACAGATGTCCATCTTCACAGATGCATCGACGATGGGTTGGGGAGCGGTATTGGACAATCGATCAGTGTCAGGGGAATGGGATCGGGCCAATGCGCAGAAACATATCAATGTTCTCGAACTGTTAGCGGTGGTATTAGCACTTCGAAAGTTCGAGAATTTAATTCGAGACAAGATTGTCCTAATAAGGACAGACAACTCAACAGTGGTGTCCTATTTGAACCGCCAAGGCGGAACGAGGTCACCAGAGTTGTGCATGATGATTTGGAACCGTCTGCTGTGGTGCCAAGAGAGAAATATTATTCTTCGGGCAGCACACATTCCAGGAAGACTGAACATCCTAGCAGATGCACTCAGTCGAAGGATGGTTTGTCGTCCGACGGAATGGCAGCTCAACCAATCGGTAGCGGAGGTTCTATTCAAACATTGGGGCAAACCAAATGTGGATCTATTTGCGATGAAACAAAATGCAAAGATGGCCACATACGTGTCACCGATCCCGCACCCACTAGCCTTGGCAGTAGACGCACTGGCG
The DNA here is from genome assembly GCA_034401795.1 of Chaetoderma sp. LZ-2023a. Classification (NCBI taxonomy): domain Eukaryota; kingdom Metazoa; phylum Mollusca; class Caudofoveata; order Chaetodermatida; family Chaetodermatidae; genus Chaetoderma; species Chaetoderma sp. LZ-2023a. The sequence continues at coordinate 108,280,292 of CM067373.1, forward strand.
ATGAGTTGGAAAGGAATGTACACGTATGCGTATCCTCCAACGATTCTCATCCCGAAAGTTCTGGCAAAGATAAGAGAAGGGGTATGCCAAGTACTACTGATCGCCCCTCATTGGCCAGGCCGATCTTGGTTTACGGATCTGCTGGACCTTCTGGTCTGCAATCCAATCCCTCTTCCAGAACGAAGGGATGTAATCACTCAGAACAAGGGTCTGTGTCTTCACGACAGACCGGAAATGTTCAAATGTACTGCATGGATGTTGTCAAGCAGCGTGCAATTGAGGGTGGCTTTTCTGAGCAAGCAGCGAAGTTTGTCGCTTCAGCCAGAAGAGGGTCAACCACCAAAACATATAATTACAGAATCAACAGATTTGCAGAATGGTGCCAGGGAAGAGATATTAATCCCTTGTCTGCATCTGTTCAACACGTAGCAAATTTTATCTGTCATTTATACGGAGTTGACAAACTTGTACCTTCAACCCTAGCAGCATATAAGTCTGCATTAGCTTCAATCGTTCCCAATCTAGCCATTGAAGGAGTGGAGAATGACACTTTGAATGAAGTTATAAAAGGAATGAGCAATCTGCGACCTTGACAGCCAATTCCTATCCCAGCATGGAATCTATCTCTTGTTCTACAGGTTTTAGAGCATGCTCCCTTTGAACCGTTTAGATCTATAGATATTAAACTGTTAACTATTAAATCAGTTTTCTTGGTTGCAGCAGCATTGGTGAGAAGGGGAAGCGAAATTCATGCACTGTCTGCCGAACAAGACCGTTTTGTCGTCACGGGTGAAGGTTTAAGACTACTTCCACGTCTTTGTTTCCTGGCAAAGAATCACTCACTTAAATATCCAGGTCAACCGATCAATTTGCCAAGTTTAGTCAGACATGACCCAAACTCTTCTGCTTGGTGTCCTGTCAGATGTCTGAAAATGTATAAGAAACGTACTGAGGAGTGGAGAGATGACCTGAAATCTCTGTGGTTATGTCTCAAAGCTCCTCATTTGTGCGCCTCGAAAGATACTATTTCTCGTTGGATAGTTGACGCTATTCAGATGTCTCACAAAATTGTGACAGGAAAGCAGATTGATCGTGCGAACGCCCATCAGGTCCGAGCATTAGCAGCATCATCGGCCCTTTTTAAGGGTGTCTCATTAGAGGAGGTGATGTCTGTAGCACAATGGCATGCCAAGTCGTCATTTACTGATTTCTACCTTCGCGACATCTCCAGCGCACTTAATCCGGTAGCCGTCGCCAATTTGTCGAACTTTAGTTAAGCCACATCCGACCACCACTTCACAAACATCGCACGTTACTTCCTCCTGCACTGAGCAAGAGCCATGCACATGACCAGTGAACGACCGTGGATTGGGCCGAGCTCCTGGGATGATCAAGAAAGATCAAGCACTCAAAATGGTGAGTGTTTACATTAATTAAGTGACTAATAATATATTAATATTTACTTAGAGTATACTTATCCTCTCAAACAGACATTAGACTCATTCCAATTTGAAAACTTAATCGATATACTGATATTTTTTCAAAATAAGAAGTTGTAGTAGCTTCTTTGCACTCTACGGGACTGCCCTAGCTGAGACTTGGGGCTGACATGGGTCTGGTGGGTGTTGCATCCCCATTGACAGCCCTCTGGATTTTGTGCGGACAAAAGAGAGAGGGGAGCGCGGTCTAGACCATGGAAGTTTAGCACTCTATGAGTCAGATGGCAGAACCCAAGCGTATGCCAGGGTTCTAGTCTCTTCACAACCTTCTCTGTTGGATGGTAGATGAGTGATGGTTCGAGCCTCACCTCCTCCCACCGGTATTTCTTGGCTGTTGAAATCCGGAGTTTATCATAATAGTACATCTGGTAAGTATTATTCGAAGTAGAATCAAAAAAGCATCCGCTTTTGTTTCTACGAGAATTCTTAATACTTACCAGATGTACTATGGCCCTGCCTCAGCCGCCCCGCTGAGGTGAGGCTGAGCTGCTTTCGCTGTTTGTCAAGGCAAATATAAGACGAATCTGACTGTGATTGGGAATTGACTCGGTACCTGGGGCTATGGTAATTCCCGGACACAGTATGGGCAGGACCAGGAGAGTGCAGAGTTTTAATTGTTTATTTTGAGCTAGACTAGATAATAGACATTATCATAATAGTACATCTTGTAAGTATTAAGAATTCTCGTAGAAACAAAAGCGGATGCTTTTTTGATTCTGACGACTGACCTTTTGTGTTCCAAATGGTGATTAGAGTGAAAATTTAGATGTTGATCGGGGTTTTCTGTACATGGTAAGTTTGGTGGTTCCGGAATCACTGACAGAACATCTTAAAATCAATTCTAACTCAGCTGTGGAAGAACAAACAGAATCCACTGGCCACATCATCCCCGCCAGCAGTGCCTCGGTCATCAACATTGAGACCAACTTATTCAAACGGAAAGTTAAAAAGGCCATAGAAATCTACAAGCATCAACCAACCATGAACAGAGACGAGGGCTACCGTATACCAGCAGTCTACCAGTCCATGCTGTCACGTGACTCCACAAGATCTGACGAGAGTGACGTTGCCAGCGACCGTTAAGTTAGTGCTGAAGAAGTGACCGAGATGGTCACAAAAGCTTCACTCAAACAATTTCTACATCCCGGAGACGTAACTAATTTTTCCTTATTATACATCTATTAATGTTTTAATACGCAAACGGATACATTTAAAAACGTTAAAAAAATTTCAAAATATTCCACTCCTTCCAAAATAATGAGAAGGCCTCTTAAGAGAGGGTAAATTACTCATAGTTAACTTAATGGTTAGTTTCAAAATAACATCTTGGCTTAGTATGTCATGTAGTAGCAGTGGCTTCTAGTCAGATTATTTGCAAAAATATGCAAAAGATTTTCGTTATGGTTGATTTGAAATTTGTGTGAAGATGTTAATGTATATAATATAGTTATTACCATTTTGTAATTTCTCGTATTACTGATATCTGTCTTCCCTTCTCAGCTGAGAGATTTAGAGGAACAGGTTGGCTCGTTTCTAGATGGCAAGAATGATGTGAGCAGGATACGTGGTATGCTTGAGAAAGAACGAGAGCAGCTGAAGATGGAACTAAAGTCTCTTGGTAACCTACAGATGGATTACAACAAGCTCCGTGATGTCCACGACGCCCTGACCAAGAACCATGAGCAGCTGGTGACGGAAAGCAAAACCGTCAAGACGGAATATAATAACCTTCAACTCCGTATTACGGAGCTGCAGGGAGATCTAGCCAGCAGCAAAGATCGGCTTCATGAGAGGGATATTGAGGTGGCCAAACTAGTGAATCAGTGCGAGGTATGTAGATTGTGGTATGATCGTAATGGGGTGATCTGATCTGTCACTCAAGTATCTGATGTCATAGTCAAAATATGCCACAATAAAGTGATGTAGGTCCTTAAAAATGCAGTAAAGATCCGACATTAAGCATCTGAATTGCATATCTTTGGTGATGAATTTTTAATTTGATAAGTATTCTGTTGAATATTTTGAAACTAATTTGACTGAGAGCTGGTGCTGGCTCTCAGTCAAATTAGTCTCAATATAATCAACAGCTTACCTGTATAGGTATGTTGTAATTGAGAATCTGGAAACTTGGTGTTCAAAATGTTAAAATTGCTTCAAGTGCATGTACAAGGTTGGTGGAACAATCATTAATATAAATAGTTACATTTTCTATATTGTTTTTTCATATACAGAATTTGGGATGTAATGGGTTAAATTGTGCATATGAGATGTTAATTCTCACTAAGCAATAGAGATATCTATTATCAAACCAAACAGAAAGTTTATCTTGAAGACAATTTGACTGGAAGCCAGTGCTGTAAGGCAGCAACAACTAACATGCAAATTAGTTTCAAACTGTTCACCAGAATTTGTCCTACATCATAAGGGCTTGTGTCAGGTTTATGTACAGAACTGTTTGTTTATAGGGTCAAATGATTGTATGAAGTAGATGAGCATATACCAGGGTGTGATTATAAGTGACCAGGTGTTTGTGGGAGAATGAATAGAAAACAGTAGGATGGTGTTGAAGAAATAAAAGTACACTCCAGGTGTGGGTGCATAGATTTAAACAGCTCTTAACTTTTCAATGATGCAAGTGATTTTTCATGACATAGCAAATATTCTGTTGAGTATTTTGAAATTAATTTATTTATAAGCTGCTGCTGCCTAAGGCAGCAAAATATTCCAGTCATATTATTTTCAAAGTAGTCAGTCACTTTGAAAATATGATTTAAAGTATTCCATCCGTGAAAGGGCTAATGGAATAAATTTCTCAACAAGATCAATTTCTCATGAAGGATGTATATTTGACAACAATTGGACTGTATTGGTTCCTATGGGAGAAATTACTTTCTGTCAACTAATTTTCAATGTAACACAATTTTAACTACAAGTAAATGTGTAGTTTATTTAATCCTTTCACAGATGAAACTGGCTTTTAATACTATTTGAATGTAACCATACAGGAAAGTTGTTGAATATTTTGAAATTAATTTGAATGGAAGGCATTGCTGTTTTAGACAGAAACAACATCCAGACAAATTAATTTCAAAATAGCTCAAAAAAGTTCTCATTGATAGGGTTAAACAAAATTTCATAATGAAAGAAAATATAAGAGATGGTCAAGTATAGGTGGAATAATGTGAGTTTAGCCAGTGAGGGCAGGTGTGATTAGAAGTGGCATGGATGTGTGCAGGAAAATGAATCGAATAGGTGAAGGAATACAGTAGGGAATATCACAGCAATAAAAGGGGATTTGTGGATTTAAACTTTACAAATCGGTGTTTAACCATTTAATGGAATAAATCAGTCAACAATGTAGAAAGTTTATCATAAGGAATGTCCATTTGAAAACAAGTTGACTGAAAGGTATGTATTCCTAATTGAGAAATTACTTTCTTCTTCTTTTCGTTCGCTGATCATACCGCCAGTCCTGTAAGTGACTATCGACATGATCATAAGCGTTAAGTGCGTGGATCCATGGTTTACTAGAGTGCGCCGTGCGGCCTGGAACCTCTGTCTTCAGCAATTACTTTCAGTACAATCATTTTCAAACTAAGCTCTAAGAATGTGTATAATTTATTTAACCTTTTAAGCCTTGAATTTGTTCAAGAAAATTTCAATGAAAATGTCAATTTGCAGACCAAAGACTCGGTTATGGAGCCAGTCATTCCAGTGGTAAATTTTCAAAAATAGTCTTCTTGGTCTGCAAATTGACATTTCTCAAGACCATTGTTGAAGCCGCTTTTGGCTGATATAAGTGTTAAAGTGTTAAACTTCACTGCTAAGATATTTTATACCATAATGAATAGTTGCTGTCAAATTTGCTTTATTAACTATTATTGTCAAAATTTTCAACAGCTGTCCTGTCCTAAGAGATCACCTGCCTTAAGGTCCCTTCTGTTAAATATTTTGAAAACAATTTCCTGGAGTTAGCCACAGGTAGCCTAACGTTTCAAAATCTGAGAAAAGAATATGAAGGCCACAGTTTAAAATGTCACCAGCTAGCTGGAAGAAACTTTTTTTCTGCAAGAAAGATATAAAGATACTTAGAAATTGAATAGGAGGGTTTACTTTCATAAGACAGACAACGTTCCACATGTACATGTACCTCATACAAAATATGACGTTTCTTCTGAGTTAGTGCTTAATTCCATGTTATAACATTCACAGTAATCCCTCAAATGTGCCAATAAGAGAGCTATCTGGTATATAGAGCAATTTCTTCAATTTGCAAGTCAAATTTAAAAGCAATACATTTTACCCTCTACGTAATAAGAGATCATGAATTAACTTTAACTGCATTAACTCTAACTCTCAAAGTTGTTCAAGACATTTCCAATTTTCTGATAGAAAATGTCCATTTGCAGACCAAGAGAAGAAAATTTTTTGAAAATTCTCATGGTAATGACTGGCTCAGTTACCGAGCTAGTCATTCCAGGGGTACAGAATTTGAGTGTTAAAGGTTTAAGTGAGAAGCTCTATTCTCCTTTGGATTGTCTGTTAATATGAGTTTGCCTCTATATGGGTATATGTAACTTTTGAACAGTTGGAAATCAATTTAACTGAAAGATGCTGCTGCCTGGTACATGTTATAATACAGTGTACAACTGTTTACCTCATTTTCTCTCAGAAATCATAAGAGTTATATCTGCTATGGCTATTATAGTAATGAAAAGCATTTGAAAGTATCTGAAATACTTTTTGAAAAGTATTTGCATTTGCGCTTGTATATGAACAAAGTTGGAAGTATTTTCACTTGGCATTTGAACCAATGTGAAGCATTTGCATTTGAATACTTTTGAAAGTATTTGACCCCAGGTCTGATGGAACTAGGCTAGAAATGTGTGCAGCATAGCTAGACATGGATCCCTCTATTGTGCAAAGATTGTGAGATCCTCTGAGTATGATGGCATTGTGATCTAGGTCTAGTAGAATGTTTAGAAAAGATGTAGTGTGTGTGTGTGTGTGCGTGCGTGCGTGTGTGCGCGCGCGCGTGCGTCCGCGGGCGTACATGCGTGTGTGTTTATCAGATTCTGAACATCAGAAATGTTTCTCTTAACGTGTAGTTTGAATACCTTTTTGTGTACAATAACCAAAGATGCTATATAGGTACATCTAATGGTAAATGTATGCGATGTATCAAATGTATATCAATATGACCTACAGTTTTATGGTTTACAAATCCTTCAAGGAAAACTGTTTTCAGGTTGTAGCGCTGATATTGTTAGTGACCTTTATGCATGGCCTCACTGAAACTATAGATCTTGGTGTGTCATTTTAGTGGCCTAATTATTTTATTACATTGCCCTGGTTAACCCTTGCCGCACTGATGTCAATATTCTATCTTTTACTGTTTCAGTAGAAGAGAAACTGGTGTACACCTTTCAACAATTTTGGGGGATGATGTTGCTGTCTGCGACAGCACCATCTTCCTCCAAATTTGTAGAAAAATGAACACCAGTTCATCTTTTTATTGAATTTGGAAATTAAAAATTTTAACATCAGAATGCTAAGGGTTAATATATTTCTGTTATTGTATGTTTTGTGTTTCCAGAGTTTGAATCTGATGAACTACAAGGTGGAGGAGGAGAATCATGCATTGATGTTACAACTGCAGGCATTGCTCAACCAGAACCAGGAACTGTTAACGCAGACACTGAACAGTAAAGACCACTTTGCTGAGGAGGAGAAAGGATACATGTGAGTGAATTTACTGTACAGATCCGAAATAACTTAAGATGTTTGCAAGAGAAAATAAAACATACTGCTGAATATGTTGACCATAATTGGATTGGAAGACATAGCTGCCTAAGGCAGCAATGCAATCCAACTATGCTCAAACTATTAAACAGAACATTTCTTACTAACTAGCCTGCTTCTGTCTCTGTTTTGGAAACATACTAACTTATTTATGAGCTGTACTGTAATGCATTGTTGGTTAGAGGCTAATGCATTACATGCGCTGACACAGATTGCTATGTTAGGTTATTAAATGGTTAGCTTGAAGGACAATTTAATCTTTTAACCATTTCACCAATGAATTCCATGTATCTCATTTTCAAGGCAACCATATAGGAAAACAGTTGAATATTTTGAAATTAATTTGGCTGGAATCTGTTGGTGCCTAGGGGCAGAAACGTCTTCCAGTCAAATTAATTTCAAAATATTTAACAGAATAAGTTTTATTTCATAAAGAATTTGCCTTTTCAGGGATTTGTCGTTGAAAGGGTTAATGGTCAAGATTTTTCAAATTGAAATTTTTTCTACGTCACCTTGCAGGCAAAGAGAAGACTATTTTTTTTTTGTAATTTTTACCATTGGAGTGACTGGCTCGGTTATCATGGTTATCGAGCCAGTCATTCTAGTTGTAAAATTTCAAAAATAATCTTATCTTGTTTTGCAAATGGGCCTTTTTCAAGCGCACTGCAAAGACAGCTCTTGGCCAGCTTGACCATTAAACTGTTAACTATATGTTGTGACTGTGCATGCCTCTGTCCAAATATTGTCTTTACACAAACTGCTGAAATTTGGATGCGATTTCTATAAAAAATTCATTTGCTGTTTTGAAGAAATTAGAATGGTTCAGCCTCTAATATTATCCTGAATGCGCCATTCAATCACCAATATACAGTACCTATTTATCATCTGCTTTGATGTAACGCTTTAATAATCATAATTTGTCAAGAAAACCTAAATTTGTTCTTGAATATTCATTTGTAGGCCAACAGATTGCTATTTTTTTTAAATTTAGCACTGAAGTGGACTATTTTATCAAAAATAGTTTTCTCTTAGTCTGCAAATTCACATTTCTCATAACCTTTGCCGGGACTGGTCTTGGCTGACTTAACCATCAAAGAACTGATAAAACTTCCGGGGTAATTTGATAATGGACCTTACAAGCAGCCTATTATCTTTTAGGGGTCTATAAATATTCTGACAACACATTTTGTCTCATCTACATAACAGAAATTGAGGTATTGCTATCACTTTACTGATGACATCGTCATCGCCAACACCAGTCAATGATGAGCTGAAGTGAGACATGTAATTTATGAATTCATGATAATGTCATAATCATTGCGTCATGAATAACTCGATTTAGCCCATCTTTACCGCTTAATAATCAGTCAGGTTGTATGTCTTTACTGTTTAATAAACATGCTGTTGGAATATTTCGAAACTAATTTGACTGGGTGCTGTATTCTTCCACAGGCGGAAACATCACCCAGTCAAATTAGTTTCAAAATATTCAACAGTTTACCTGTATAGTTTCCTGGAAATTGATAGTCGGGGAGTTCAGGGATTGATCGATCCCAATACAAGAGAGGTGTGAGTAGAGCTTAGCTAGAGGAAAGGTCCATTCTGAGGAATATCTCATGATATAATGGCTGGTATGTCGGGTGTGTGGGTGAGTATTCAGTGATTATGACAGAAAGACATTTATATATTTGATCTTGACCATTTTCCTTGCTACTCAGAAGTGCGTTTTAAAATATGTAATTATGCTGTTGTTTCTGATTTTAGCGAGCGCCTGAACGATTTGCGGAGACAGAAAGAAAAACTTGAAGAGAAAATAATGGAACAGTACAAGCTCGGCCGATGGGACATGTCACCGAGAAAGTAAATACATTCAATCGTATCTTAACTATTAACCTATAATTCTGCTGGTATGCTGCCTTTATTGGATTTAGGGTGCATTAGTGTGATGCTCTTCATGTAATTCATGAATCCATTTCCTCACTTAAGCATATAACGTCGTAATCAACTGCATGACATGTATGCTGACTTTAATCATGGCGTCTTAAACGCTTAATAGTCCGTCATCATTAAGATTGATCAAGAGAGATTTTTGCTGAGTGAATTGTTCATTGGAAGGACAAGAGATGACAATTAAAAAAAAAATTTACCTCTGGTATGACCATCTAGATTATCAAGACAGTGAGTCCAGTGGTAGATTTTCAAAACTAATGTTGTATAGGTCTGCAAATGGAAATTTCACAGGACCACTACAGAAGCCATGTTTGCAGGCTTAAACATTACGGTTATCCGGTCAAGTTCAAACATATATACATCACAATACATTACAAGCAGGAAGAGATATACACATAAAAGACAAGAATTAAAAACATAACATAGCTTACAATAAATAAAATACATACATGAAGCAATTAATATGTACTGTTTGTTGTAAAATATTGTTTGTGGAGGGAGAGGTTAAGATACACTCGCCTCATCACAATAAGCTAACCGGTTCTCAGATTTTGATATTTTTTTTATTGCTGTTGCATACTCTCATACAGACAAGTTATGTCTATGTTCTGTATTCAGGAAAGCTGGCATCGGGTCTAGTATTGTACGTAAAGCACGAGGCCTCATAACAAGGGTATGTAGTTCATGTTAACCATTTAACACTTGAATTTGTTTAAGAAAATTTAATTTTTCTCATAGAAAATGTCGATTTGCAGACCAAGAGAAGACTATTTTTTGAAAAGTTACCACTGGAACAACTGGCTCGGTTATCGAGCCAGTCTTCTTCTTCTTTTCGATCGCTGGTATCACACTTGGAGAGCCGTTCTCAAGATGAAATCTGTGGTTTTCTGCAGTTCTTCCACAGGCCCATACAGCTTTTCAAGAAAAGAGGTTGACAAAGGCCAGATCTCTTCTCTCAGCAGCTGATACGTATTGCAACATTGAAGTATGTGCTCTGTGGTCTGTTCTGCTTCTCCACAAGGACAAGCGGGTGATGTCGTAAGGTGGAACCGCCTGTACATGTGTTGGTTTAGTCTGTTGTGTCCAGTTCTGAGACGAAAAATGGTCACTTGCTCAGGCCTCGAGAGATGATGGTAGGCATCCTATAGAGTGACTTGATGATAGTCTTCATCTCTGTATGGGTAACCATGTTTTCTGTCTGATTCTCTTCTGCACCCACCTTTGCCATCTTGTCTGCTTCCTCATTTCCTTGGACTCCACAGTGTGAGGGGATCCACTGCAGTGCTATCCGAAAGCATTTGATAGTTTGTAGTGCTTCTTCAAGTTGTGGCAGCTTACCTTTGGTGATAGCCTCAAGGACGGAGCGGGCATCAGATAAAAAGACAATCTGTGCAATAGGATCTGCTGTTCTGTTGATGGTATTAGCTGCATGAACCAGTGCTTCGACTTCAGCTCTGTAGTTTGTGCAGTGTTTGCCTGTCGGTATTGCAGCTGACTCATGTTGTCCGTTTGGATACTGTATGTGCAGTCCGGCACCTCCGCTCCTAATTGCATCTTTGGCTGATCCATCTGTGTAGATCCTTATCCGTGTCTCCTGAGGGTACATTTCTTCCAGCATGGCTAGGGTCAGGGCCTTCTTGCTCACATCACTGTGTTCATCTTTGGTTGTGAGATGAGGTACTGTGGTGCGAATAGCTATGCTCTCTAGTTTGTTTTCCCAGGGTGGAGGATCAAGGGTGTGGTTTGGGTCTTCTATTTGTGCTGGCAACATTTCTTGGTGTTTCCTTTGAAGTGCTTTTGTCTCTTTCACAAAACTTGATCTTTTAAGTCTTCCTGATGACAGCTGTGCTTGCCTGATCTTCATCGTGTGGTTGTTGAACGATTTGAACTTTGCAGCTTGGATCAGTGCTTTGCGTTCCCTTCCTTTGCTAAGTGGGGGGATGCCTGCTGTCTGCTCCATTTTTTCTATTGGTGTTGATCTCATTCCACCAGTGATGATGCGCAGTGCCTGGTTTTGTACTCTGTCGAGGTTTTGTTGATGAGATTTAGCTGCTGTCATCCATGAGCTGGATCCATACTCACGGTGTGGTCGTACGGCACCTAGGTAGATGGTCTTGAGGATCCTTTCATTGGCACCCCACTTTGTTCCAGCCAGCTTCCTCATGATGTTTAGCTTTCTTCTGGCCTTTGCCTCTGCGTTCTGGATGTGCTCCTTCCATGTTAATCTTCTGTCATAGGTGACTCCCAGGTATGTCTGATGGTCCTCGTACTCGAGTGGAGTACCGCCCAGTGTCAGATTGCCAACCTTGGTTTTGGTGGACAGTGAGAATAGCATGGCTGATGATTTTTCTTTGTTGATGGTAATACACCAGCGATTGGCCCAAGCTGTAATTCTGTCCAAGGCGAGCTGCATTCTGTACGTGGCAGTCGTTGTGTACTCCTCGCTGCACCAGAGTACGAGGTCATCTGCATAGAGGGCTGCTTGGATCCCATTGGGCAGCTCTGCTACAATGTCATTAATGAAGAGTATGAACAGAGTTGGTGATAATACTCCGCTTTGTGGCACCCCTTGTCTCAGCAATACATTCTGTCCAGATTGTCCATCCACCAGTACCCTAGCTCTGCGATTGTGTAGGTATGACTTGGTCCATCGGAACATGTTGCCACCGATGCCTGTGCACCAGAGCTTCACGAGGAGGCCATCCTTCCACACCTTGTCAAATGCCTTCTGCAGATCGATAAAGGCAGCTAGCATCACCTTCTTGGCTTGAACAGTGTCCTCTATGACCTGTGCAAGATGTGTTCTTTGATCTTCTGTGCTCCTGTTTCTTCTAAAGCCGGCCTGCTCTGAAACTATAATGTTCTCCAACTCCAGGTACCACTGCAACCGCTGGTTGATGATGCGCTCCATGGTCTTGCATATGCAGCTTGTAAGACTGATAGGACAGTAGCTCAGCACTTTCATCTTGTTCTTCCCTTTTTTCAGAATAGGAGTCATTCTGGCTTCTTTCCAGCACTGAGGAACCTCTCCATTGGTCCAACTGAGATTAAAGATGTCTAGCAACTTGCGGAAAGATGCATTACCAAGGTGTTGGATCATTTCATTCGTAATGCGAGATTTCGTCTTCTTCAATTGGCGGACAGCCTTCTTCAGTTCTGCTAAACTAATGTCAACTTTCATTGCATCGTGAGTGTTGGTGTCTGTTCTTTCCTTTTGCTCTTTTCTAACCTCTTTTTGATGCATTCGTGGTATAGCAATGTTGCTTTCTTTTGCATATGCCTTCGCAAAGGCATCTGCAGCCATCTTTCCTGTCAGTGTTTGTCCATCTTCTTCTCCCCCGACACCCTCATCATTCAGTGCTTTAGTCAGTCTCCATATCTTTGTGGTGTCTCTCTCTAAATTAAACCCTGCCGTCTTTTCCCTCCAGCTTCTTCTTTTGGTCTTTAGATACCTGGCTTTAGTTTGTTGTAGCGTGAAGTGGTTTTCATGACAGGGATTACCCTCTGCATCTTCTCTGGCCTTGTCTAGTTTATCATGTGCTGCTTGCAGTTCTGTTGTCCAGTAGGGGCGGTAGTTTTTCCTGAACCCTCGAGGAATCGCTTCGTTGGCAGCCTTGAGGATACTTGAATTAAATTCCTTGACCACATTGTTAATGTTTCTCCCTTCTACTGCTATATTTTGGGTAAGCTCATTGGAACGAATGCCGAACAGACTCCAATTTGCCTTTTTGTAGTTCCACCTTGGATGTTGAGGTGAACTTGTCGAAATACTTCCAGAAAGAGAGAGGAGGACTGGGCGGTGGTCACTTCCTCCCAACTGCGATCCGACCACTCTACTGAGGTTTCTGTGAATGTCTTCTGTACAAAATGCCAAGTCTGGCGTTGTTGTCCAGTGCCACCGGCGCGAGTAGAAGGTAGGCTGATCTGTGGGATCGTTGACAAGTAAAAGGTGCTTTTCATCTTGCCATGCTTCAATGTCTTCTCGTTTATCAAATGTTCTGTATCCCCAGCTCTGGGACTGGCTATTAAAGTCTCCCGCAATGAGGAAGTGGCAGTCCGGGACCTGGATTGTGTCAAGTGAGAGATTCTTGTCATTAGGGCAGTAATAATTGACAATGTCTATCACAGAGTTGCTGGTTGTTACCTTGATCTTGATATATTCTGCCTCTTCCATAAAGGTTTTGATCTGGCTGGCGTTCACGCTGTTTCGGACCACCGTGATCACCCTGCCTTTCCTTCTTCCACTTCGATCACACCGGAAAATCTGGTAACCTCTGATCTTAAATGGTTTTCCTTCTTGCAGGTGTGTCTCTTGGATGCAGCAGATATCAATGTTGTTTTCGTACAGGAACTGTTCAAGCTCTGATTTCTTGTTGGTAACCCCTTCTGCGTTCCAGTGCATGATGTTGATACTGGGGTTCTCTGGGTTTGGTCTTCTCTTTCGGTTGGCCAGTAGCTCTCCATCCTCGTCCCCTGGCTCCACAAGACGAGTTGATGGGACCTCCAGTAGCTGAGGGTGGGCTCCTTCGAGGCGTGGAGCCCGGCGCTGCACCTGCCTGGCGGATCCTCACAGGGCGAGCACCATTTCGGTTGATTCGATCTCCAAGTGTTATTTCATTAGCGTTGTGCATAATGCTCTGGTTAGCCCCTCCAAATGTCTGGATTGACACCCAGTGGGTTACACCCGTGCGCCACGTTGAGGCCGAGCATATAGTCTTAAACAGGGGATCGAGCCAGTTATTCCATTGCTTATCTTTCAAAAATAGTCTTCTATTGGTCTGCAAATTGACATTTCTGAAGACCACTGCAGAAGCTGTTTTTGTTTGGTGTTAGTGTTAACTATTTTCTATATAGACAAAAAATAAGCGTGTGTCCCACAATAAAGTACAGAGTTGGCATATGGCTATATATGGTAAACCTAGCTTTTTTGTGTTAAATTTTTGTTTGCCAGTGATGATACACTAAATTGTGTTGCATGTAGAAAAAGTTGAATTGCCCGTTATTAACAGCAAGCACTAACACTAACATGAAGACTTGACCTCAACACGGTGTTAATCTCTAGTGGTTCGTGTTAACACCAAACTAGATATAGCTATAAATGACTAAATTTTCATCTGCCAGTGAAAAGGCCAGCTGATAACTCATTCGTATCCAGTAAATTCATTTTATTTTATGCGGATATGAGTATATGTTCCCTTTTTATTCGTTAATAACCTATGTGAAAATGAAGGCAATAGCAGGGTTTGCTATTAATACTAAGACAATATTTAGTGTTAACACTAAATCTGGTGTTAACACTAACATAAACGTTGAGGTCAAGTCTCGGTATTAGTGTTGCACGAACACTAACACCCAGACTTGACCTCTCCCACTGTCTATTATAAACAAGTTTGACAGACATGTCTGACAGTATTTGACAGACAAGTTTAACAGTACTTGACATTGTATTTCCTTCTCCAACATCAGTGCATCTTCATTGCAGGCTCAACGAAGTCGCAGTCGACCTAACCTCGCTTCAGATAGTGCTGATGGAACCATTTCCGGTGCCTGTGGCGACGTGTCCGATACATCATCCTTATCACGTATGGCCAGAATTTATAACATTTTTAGCCCTTATCACATGTCAAGTATAAGCGGGTGATCATTTTGAAAATGATGCTGCTGACAGTGTTTTCTATTTCGAATAATACTTACCAGATGTACTATTATGATAATGTCTATTATCTAGTCTAGCTCAAAATAAACAATTAAAACTCTGCACTCTCCATGGTCCTGCCCATACTGTGTCTGGGAATTACCATTGCCTCCAGGTACCGAGTCAATTCCCAACAACAGTCAGATTCGTCTGTTTTGCTCGACTTTGCAGTCACGTTTTTAGTCAGCTTAATTTAGTCTAAATTTTGCGCTTAGACTGTTTTATTAGAGTTTTAAACGCTATCTTCATGGAAGGAAAAGGGAAATCATCGCAGGGGCAGATTGTATCAATCTAGAATTAATACATTCGTGCCGTAATGACTGTTTAAAATTTCCTTAAATTGGCACATTGTTTTAAAATGGTAGCCATTGTTGGAGTCATTCCATCACTCGTTAACTTTTTAATCTTATCCGGGGACTCGGTTAATTTCTCTTGTGACTCGGTTCCTTCCATGATGGATGCGGCCTTAGCCAAGATGGCGGCACCCATGATTAACGTTTTGTTTTGGCTTGGCATGTCTATGCACTCTGTTTTAAGCAGATCTTTAGCTCCCGCTTTACTGTCGAGAGTGTTTGTAGCGATCAGTCTTATTTTCTTGGCTATTTTAATGTTAGTTGATTACCAAGTTGTGTTTATACAATTTTCACTCTAAAATTTTTTTACTTTTTCCTGCCTAAAACTTGGTTATCATTAATTTGAGAGAAAGTTAATGTTTTTTAAGTAATTTTAAATTACAATCAAGTAAATTGTGCATGTTGCTCGTCGTCATATTATCATGTGCAGCGTTTTAGTTCTTATTCTGTGTTCTCGGAAAGTGAAGGGGCAAGGCAAGGCCCCACCTGATACGCTTTGCTCGCGCTGTAACTGCGTCATGAAGCAGACGTTCTCGGGACATCACTGTGTTGCCTGCGCGAAGGGCAAAGTTGGAAGCCCTTGCGATGTATGCACGAAGTGGTCATCGGAGATGGTGGCGGAATTTGATCGCGATCGGCGTGCACGAGTGGCTCTAAGGCCATGCGAAACAGGCATCAGTCAAAGGTCTGGTAGAGGGCTTGAATTCGGCCTTGGGTGTTTTGGCGGCCCAATTCAAGGCGATGTTTGAGTCCTTTCAGTCCACGGTCCCGTTGATGCAGGCTGGTGCAGGATTACCTATCGGTGGTCCGGCTATTTCTGCGGAGGGACATGCACCTGTCCTTCCTCT
Organism: Chaetoderma sp. LZ-2023a; assembly: GCA_034401795.1. NCBI lineage: Eukaryota > Metazoa > Mollusca > Caudofoveata > Chaetodermatida > Chaetodermatidae > Chaetoderma > Chaetoderma sp. LZ-2023a. The sequence goes on from CM067373.1 coordinate 108,296,439, forward strand.
TGCTTTGGCTCAAGAGCCGACGGCGGAGGAAGAAGATATCCTCCTGATGGAAGACCGGTATGCCGGAGCTTTCACAGGTCACAGAATCCGGTACCTCCCGTGGGTCACCCGCGGGTTTTGTACGGGTTTGTCAACCGAGTGGAGATGTCGATGTTCTGTCAGGCATTTTTCACCCGGATTTCGCTCGGTCCGGAGTGTAGTCGCAGCCGTGTTATACGGCTCCCGTCGGCGTCGCGGACGCAGTTATGATGGCTCCTCTAGGAGTCCCATCTCCCGTAATAGTGGCCATAGTCCCGGCTCCCGTGCGGGACACGATGGATTGCGGTGATTCCGTATCTGGCAATTCGCTAGATACTGGAGCCGCAAGCAGTCGAGCCATGGACCCGCTTCAAGTAGGAGGTTTGGTGTGTAGCTCTCAGCATGGATCATTGGTGGCCTTTTCATCCAAGGGTGAGGAAGATGAGAATGGTAGTCCATTGATGGACGAATCATCTTTTGCACTGAAGCTGAATTGGTGCAGGTCCTTGGCTGGATGTCCGACCGTCTCGGTTTGACATCGGTTCAGGGATCTCATCGCGATCCGGCGATGGAGCGGATGTCAGAGCGTGCGGCTAGCGCTCTGTCGAGTGGCTCTTCGGCCATGCCGACTTTCCTTGGACACTCAGACTTCTGACATGTTAGAAGTCACGGCTTACCGTCTGGTTCAGCCCGAGTATTCTTTGCCCAAGCCCCCTAAGGGGATAAGGAGTAGGGTCTGCTTTCCAGAGCAGGCCTACCATCAGTATGCTCGTGTTCCTCAGCTTTCAGTCAGGGAAAGAGAAGTGCTGAATAGGGCATTAGCCGGGAAAGCCAAGGGTCGTTCTCAACGCTTGGTTTCCCAAGCTAACAAGGATCCCTTCAATGAGGTAACTCATTGAGGATGCGGCGAGAGCGCCCATGGCTGCTCTCGCACGTATGCACCGTCCTTGTGGGTATGCTGACCTGTGCGGCGGACGGTGGGGAAGTGCCAGAGGCTGCTTCCGGAGTTGTCCGAGACTCCAGGCGCTTGTCCCAAGATTGATTGGCCAGGGTGATCACTAGATAATTGGCGGAGTGGAGAATGGTTCTCGATTGTTTAGAACCAGGACCGGAGATGAGGGCTGCATTATCTTCCGCGCCCTTCATTGGTTCGGGCTTGTTTGGCGGCTCGGCACGAAAAGCCCTCTCCAAAGTTGCGTCTATGGTGGCAGAGCAGGAGGTTGTCGGCAAGTCGTGGAAGTCGACGAAGAGAACTCAGCCGCAACAGTCCTACAAGCAGCATCGACATGAGCAGCAGAGGCAGCGCCAAAGATCACCCTTCCATCCGTCTGGCCGTGATACCCATCGGGCATCCGGTTGACAGGGACCTGGCCGTTCGTCTTCATACAAGTCCTCAAATAAGAGGCCGTATGAAGATGATTAGAAGAGTGGCGCCTCGGGTCACGGCGGCTACCATAAGGATAGCCGTGGCGGCGGTCCCGGGCCGTCATATTCCAAGAAGCCACGAGGTGGCGCCGTGGGGGACAGTCCTGACGGGTTTCCGACGAGACCCGTACTGGTGGCACCAGGAATGCAGGGAGTCGAGAATCTTCACCTAAGCAAATTAATGTCTTATTGCGCAATATTGACTGCGAGTTGTGTGCAGATTCCTTCCGTCGGAGGCAGACTTCAACTGTTCTCAAACCAGTGTGAACAGGTCGTGCAAGATTGTTTAGTCTGTCATTGGCTAAGAAAAGGCTATGAACCGGACTGGCTCATCCATCAATCGTTAGTTCCGTTAACATTGACTCCAGTATGGACTCCCGTTCCAAGGGAATCCGATTGTGTAGATGCCATTTGCTCAGAAATCATAGATCTTCACCAGAAGAATGCGAGTCATTTAGTCCGCAATCGGTCCTCCCTGGGGTTCTATTCGATAATTTTCCTCGTTCCAAAATGCACCAGAGTTTGGAGACCGATTCTCAACCTCAAACCGCTGAACAAATTCATTCTTTCACCAAAATTTCAGTTGGATGCAGTGGCAGCAGTGATGCCAGGGCTGAAAAAAGGCATGTGGGCAGTATCGATAGATCTGAAGGATGCATATTTTCATATTCCAATGTCAATTCGTTTTCAAAAATACCTTCGCTTTGCGTTCCAAGACAATGTTTGGGAATTCAATGCGCTTCCTTTCGATCTGACCACAGCCCGATGGTCTTCACCAAAGTGGTTCTCGCCATGACTTCATACCTTCGCAGGAGAAACATAGCTGTTCATACTTACATAGACGACTGGCTGCTGAACGCGGGGAATCCAGTCACTCTGCGCAACAATCTTCCGGTAGTCCTGGCCTTACTAAAGGGCCTAGGATGGATTGTGAATCTAGAGAAATCAGAATTGACTCCATCCCAGGAGTTTGTGTATCTGGGAATATTTTTCAATCTCGGTGTCGGTGTAGCTTTTCCGGGGGAGAGCAGAGTCAAGAGTTTGATTGCAGTTCTGGAGTCAGTTTCCCTAGGAGTCTCTCTGACGGTGCATCAATTTCTCAGAATACTGGATCTACTAGTATCTCTGGAGAAGGTGGTTCCTTATGTGGCACTCAGATGCAGGCCGATTCAGATGTATTTAATGGGATTCTGGTCAACGGATACATTGTCTCAGGATACTAGTTAAAGATCAAGTGATATTCCATCTTCAGTGGTGGTTACCAGAACAGAATCTCCTGCGAGGTATTCCTCTACAACCTCCTCAACCGTAGATGTTCATCTTTACAGATACATCGACGACGGGTTGGGAAGCAGTACTGGACAATATGTCAGGGGAATGTGATTGGACCATTGCGCAGAAACACGTAAATGTTCTCAAATTATTAGCGGTGGCATTAGCACTTCGAAAATTCGAGAACTTACTTAATCCGAGACAAGATTGTCCTAGTAAGGACAGACAACTCAACAGTGGTGTCTTTTTTTAACCGCCAAGGTGGGACGAAATCACCAGAGTTGTGCATGATGATATGGAACCTTCTGCTGTGGTGCCAAGAGAGGAATATTATTCTTCGGGCAGCACACATTCCAGGAAGATTTAACATCCTAGCAGATGCTCTCAGTCGAAGGATGGTTTGCCATCCGACGGAATGGCAGCTCAACCAGTCGGTAGCGGAGGTTCTCTTCAAACATTGGGGCAAGCCAAATGTGGATCTATATGCAATGGTAGGAAACGCAAAGATGGTCACATACGTGTCACCGATCCTGGACCCGCGAGCTCTAGCAGTAGACATACTGGCGATAAGTTGGAAGTGAATGTACGCGTATGCATATCCTCCAACAATTCTCATCCCAAAAGTTCTGCCAAAGATAAGAGAGGGCATATGCCAAGTACTACTGATCGCCCCTCATTTGCCAGGCCGATCATGGTTTACGGATCTGCTGGACCTTCTGGTCTGCAATCCAATCCTTCTTCCAGACAGAAAGGATCTGATTTCTCAGAACAAAGGTCTATCTTCACGACAGACCGGAGATGTTCCAATTAACTGCATGGATGTTATCAAGCAGCGAGCAATTGAGGGTGGCTTTTCTGAGCAAGCAGCGAAATTTGTCGCTTCAGCCAGAATAGGGTCAACCACCAAGCCATATAATTATAGAATCAACGAATTTGCAGAGTGGTGTAAGAGAAGCGATATTAATCCCTTTTCTGCATGTGTTCAACACGTAGCAGATTTTATCTGTCATTTATACGAGGTTGACAAGCTTCTACCTTCAACCCTAGCAGCATATAAGTCTGCATTAGCTTCAGTTGTTCCCAGTCTGGCCACAGTAGGAGTGGAGAACGACACTTTAAATGAAGTTATTAAAGGAATGAGTAACTTGCGACCTAGACAGTCGATTCCTATCCCAGCATGGAATATTTCCCTTGTTCTACAGGTTTTAGGGCATGCTCCCTTTGAACCAATTAGATCTATAGATTTTAAACTGTCAACTATTTAGTCAGTTTTCTTGGTTGCAGCAGCATCGGTGAGAAGGAGAAGCGAAATCCATGCGCTTTCTGCCGAACAAGACCGTTCTGTCGTTACGGGTGATGGTTTAAGACTATTACCACGTCTTTGTTTCCTGGCAACGAATCAGTCACTTAAATATCCAGGACAGCCGATCAATTTGCCAAGTTTAATTAGGCATGACCCAAACTCTTCTGCTTGGTGTCCTGTCAGATGTCTGAAAATGTATAAGAAACGTACTGAGGAGTGGAGAGATGGCCCGAAATCTCTATGGTTATGTCTCATAGCTTGACATCTTCGCGCCTCAAAAGATATCATTTCTCGATGGATAGTCGATGCTATTCAGATGTCGCATAAAATCGCAACAGGAAAGCAGATTGATCATGCGAACACCCATCAAGTCCGAGCACTAGCAGCATCATCGGCCCTTTATAAGGGTGTCTCTTTAGAGGAGGTGATGTCTGTAGCACAATAGCATGCCGAGTCATCATTCACTGATTTCTACCTTCGCAATATCTCTAGCGCACTTAATCCGGTAGCCGTCGCCAATTTGTCGGATGTGCACTATTTTCGCATACATCGTAGGGTTCTTCCACATGCACTGAGCAATGGTGATGCACATGATCTGTGAACGACCGTGGATTGGGCGGAGCTCCTGTGATGATCAAGAAAGACCAAGCACTCAGAAAATGGTGAGAGTGTTCTTAGTTTAAGTGACTAATATTAATTTACTTACAGTCGAATTCCCAGACTGATAAAGTGAAAAGTCTGGTTCACGGGTATCTTATTCTTTGCAACGGACATTAGACTCATTCAAATTTTAAAATCTAATTGATATACTGATATTTTTTTCAAAATTAGAAGTTGTAACTTTTTGCACTCTCCTGGACTGCCCTATCTGAGACTTAGGGCTGACAGGGTTCTGGTGGGTGTTGCCTCCCCTTTTGACAGCCCTCTGGAATTTGTACGGACAAATGAGGGGGATGGGGAGCGCAGTCTAGACCATGGAAGTTTAGCACTCTATGAGTCGGATGGCAGAACCTAAGCGTATGCTGGGGTTCTAGTCTCTTCACAACCGCTGTCGGATGGTAGATGAGAGCTGCTTCGAGCCTCACCTCCTCCCACCGGAGTTTCTTGGCTGTCGAAATCTAGAGTTTATCATAATAGTACATCTGATCAAAAACGCATCAGCTTTTGTTTCTACGAGAATTGATAATACTTACCGGATGTACTATGGCCCATCTCAACCGCCCCGCTTAGGTGAGACTGAGCTGCTTTCGCTGTTTGTCAAGTCAATTATAAGATGAATCTGATTGTTGTTGGGAACTGACTCGGTACCTGGAGGCTATGGTAATTCCCTGACACAGTATAGCCAGGACCATGGAGAGTGCGGAGTTTCAATTGTTTATTTTGAGCTAGACTAGATAATAGACATTATCATAATAGTACATCTGGTAAGTATTAACAATTCTGCTAGAAACAAAAGCGGATGCTTTTTTGATGCTGTGTTACATCCAGTGCAATATGCTAGGCAACTCAAATCTTAGATTTTATGAAAAATTTACTGTAAATTGTCTAAATGCATCTCCTCCTTAACCACTTGGTAGATTTTAAGCAAGTTTGACTGGAATGATCCTATGGTGGTAGACTCTAGAAAGAAATTCTCCGTAATCATTTAAAACGATACCCCTTAATGAATGGCCCGATTTAAACAAAACTTGCGTGGAACGATCTTATCATGGTAGTCTTCATCAAATCAAACTCAGAGAATTTTTATTGGCCAATCTTTTGGTGGCCATCTTGGATTTTCCAAAAATTATCCAGAACCCCTTTAAACATATCTTCTAAACGGCTTGGTGGATTTTAACCAGATTTCACTGGAAGAATCCTACTGTGGTAGCCTCTAGAACATCTATTCAGAATTTTGATTAGTCAATTTTCTTTTTTGGTGACCATGGGTTTTCCGAAAATCATCCATCATGTCTATTTAAATACAAATGGTTCAAATGCTAATTTCCCCGGTGAGCATCACATGTGCTTAGGCCTCTTGTTTCTTGATTATTTTAAGCCTACTGATCAGATACAGGATATTTATTATAATTTAATAAATATGTTAAATATTTTGAATCTGATTTCATGAAAAGTCAAATTAAATTTAAAAATTCAATGTTCAGCTTACATATCTGATTGCGTTGTAATTAAAATACTGGGATTTCGGGTTTGAAATAATTAAATGCTTTTTTAATCTAGATTGTGCTCTTACATGGTGCCAACAATATTAGCAATTTGTTTAAAAAAATTGTGTTTTAATTTTGTGGAATTTGATCTGGAAATTATTTAATTTGATGCATTGCTTCTAGCACTAACTCCATTCATGTTTCTCCATGTTAAATGGACAATGTACCTCGGGTCCTTGAGACTAGTTCTTATCGCAAAACAGTTCTTTCCTTCAGGTATCTGTTAAATAGCATATTGTCCCTGGCGCGAAGATGCTAATTGTCTACTGTCGGAAATATAGGGTGCTGCTATGCATTGCTCCATAACATTCTATATATTGCGGCTGAAAAAGTTAAACTGGTAGCGATTGAGTTATTAAATCATTGGCATGTAACATTGTCCGTCTTGCTTTAGTTCAGTATATAGGGCTTGTGGGTAATTATGGCATTGCGTTAAATGTTTATGTGACTCTTCATTCTAAATTCCCTGAAATCATGCTAGTTAGATCAGAAACCTGCTCTTTTAAAAACAATTTGACTCAAAGTTGTAGCTGCCTTAGGCAGCACCTTTCAGTCAATTTGTTTTCAAGATAAATAGCAGTATTTTAAATAAAACATGAAGCAAATAATCCACAATATATAGTGAATGAAACGAGTCACGGCAATTGTTTAGTTCATGGGCGCCTACAGTTAAGCCCAGAAATAAGTAAAAATGTTTAAAAAACATTTTAGTTAATAAGAAATGATCTGTTGAATATTTTGAACATAATTGGATTGCTGCAATGTATTCCAATCCAATTATGTTCAAAATATTCAACAGTAAATTTTATTCTGTTTTGGAAACAGTAAGTTTTTACTGCGCTGTACTGTAGGAAATATGCATGGGGTGTTTAAGGGGCTATGCACACAGTTCTGTTATTTATTTGCTATTAAAGTTATTGCAAAGCGCTATAGCAGATCTATTTGTTAATTTGCAGTTTAAATGCATCTTTGCACAACATTACAGCCACAGCACATTTGAGATGAATAAATGTGTGTGGCTTTGGTTGCTTGACCCTTTAATGGTCAAGCTGTCCAAAAATAGCTTCTACAATGACCTTGAAGAATGTACATTTGCATGCCAAAAAGACTATTTTTGAAAATATACCACTTGAATAACTGTCTCAATGTTTGAGCCAGTCGGTTCAATGGTAAATTTTCAGAAATAATCTTCTGTTGGCCTGCAAATGGACATTCAATAAGGAAACAGTTGGACTTGTTGACCAATCTTGACCACTAAGCGGTTAAAAAGTCAAACAACATGAGGGAATATATCAGTGCTGGTTACAATGCTTTACGATAGTTTTAATTCTTATTAGTTTCTTGTTCACTACTAATTATCTCCCCCTAACAACAGAGAAACGAAATGAATGGCTACGCAGGAGTAGCATCGGTAACACGCTGGAACCGACAGCTACCACGCCTGGTTTGACCAGGCGCAGCAAAGTTTTAGCTAAGAGTACGACTGCACTAAACTTCAGGAATGACAGTAGCGATTCATTACGAGGTAACCGGGAGTATCATTCTGCACTTGTATTTTGTCTGCTTAAATCACTGTCCATGTGTGCGTTCGTTTGTGTGCATGTGCATTAGTGTTTTATGTTTGTGTGTAAGATGCTTATTGATCTACATGACGTGTTCAATGTTATAGGAATTCTCTTAGTCTGATTCGCCCATATTTGCATGCACAAGGTAGTTGGCAAAAGCTTTGAGATTGAGCTTCTAAGTTGACAGTAAAAAATTTTTTAATAACTTTTTAATCAGTTTATAAAAGAAATTCTATTTAACTCTGCGACTGCTGCAAGCCACCAGGCAATGCTTTCATTGGGCAATAACTCTGGACCTGCTGATTATTTTGAAAACAATTTGACTGAAGTCAAACTGTTTTCAAAATATTCAGCATATTCAGCATTAAACCCCCTGAAAAATGTAGCCTAGAAATTCAGCGGGCAGACAGTTAAACAGCACTCCAGTTTAACTCCTTCAACACTGATCCTTCTGTCACCATTTCAATCCAACTGTCCAGGTACGGTGTTGACGATGTTGAAAATACTTTGTCTGGAAACCATTGCTGCCTAAGATATCAATTGTTTCCAGCGAAATTAATATTAAAATATTCAACATTGCGTTTCTCATGGCATCTGTCATGGCTGCATTGTCGCATTCATATGAGTCTGACATTACTGCCATGATACCCAATGATGTCTAGTAAGAAAAGCATGTGTACACTATATGCGTATATACATTGGAAAATCTAGTGTAAGTATAATATCCGTAAAATAAATTTTTCATTAAAAACACTCATTAAATCTTGTATGATTGTCGGCCCAAAAACAGTTTCTGCAGTGGTCTTAAGAATAGAAAATTGTAATGGAACTAGTGAATAAAATTTGTGATAGTGGTATATATTTACCGTGATTTTCCATAAGCAAATGTAAAGGCTTGACATATTACGCTAGCTTACTACAGTTGATATTAAATGGCATAAAGTCCTGGTTATATGATAAAATACGATATATCCTTGATGATGCATTTCAGGTGCACGGTCGACGGAAGATGTCAGAAACTATGATGGCTCCATATCATCCAGCCATTCTATTGGTGAGATACTCTATTGCAAAATTTGTTTGGTTACAAACTTTCCGCACTAGGTTCTCAAATTTTCATTTCAAACAACCATGCATAAAAAAAGTTGAATATTTTGAAAATAATGTAACTGAAAATGCAGGTTTCTGTGGATGTTAGGCATCCATGAAGGCTGATTTCAGTATTCAACAGAATATTTTATAAGTAAGATATTGTTTTTGGAGGCCATCCATCCCAGTGACTCACATGGCTTTTGCAAGCTATTCGTCAGTAAATTAGCCAACTGCACTTTCTTATCCAAGTGCTAAGTCTTTAGCATTCAAGCCAGACAAAATGGCTTCTGCAGTCTTCGTGAGAAATTTCCATTTGCAGACCAAGATTATTTTTGAAAATTTTGAAAATCGAGCCATTATCGAGCCAGCCATCCTAGTAGTAAATTTTCAAAAATAATTATCTGTTGCTCTCTAAATGGATATTTTCGAAATATCCATTAAATGGTTACCTGTTCTAGCCAATGTTTTCTATTCTGTCAGCATTTTCAGCTGACCACTACAGCTTATGCTGAATATTTTGAAACATTTGGCTGAATCTGTTGCTGCCTAAGACAGCAACAGCTCCCAGTTAAATTAGTGGGAAAATATTTGAGCTTACCTGTCTGGTGCATTAATATTGAAATTTCAAGTTTGAAATGGTTGTTTTGGTCAGAATAAAAACATTTTATAAGTACTAGTTGCATTAATATTTATTCTAAAGTGCCCTTCACAATTCACCTTCCCAGAGTACCCACACATCATATGATGTCATAAGGAACTGCGTGATGTGTAGAATAACATCATAATGAATGACGTCGATAAGTACGTCACGAACGCATATTTGAAGATGGTCTATGCGTTGTTGTACAACTTGTTTGCTTTTACTATTTAATAAATATTCTGTTGAATATTTTGAAACTAATTTTACTGGGTGCTGTTGCTGCCATAGGCAGCAACAGCGGCCAGTCAAATTAGTTACAAAATATTCAACAGCTTCCCTGTATAGTTTTCAGGAAATTGATAGCTAGGGAATTTGGGGATCGATCAATCCCAACACGGCGAGGTGTGGGTGGAGCTTAGCTGGTGATGGGCGGGGCATAGCTAAAACTGGAAAGGTCCATTACTAGCAAATAAATGATATAATTTTAATCATTGCCCAAAGGTTGAGTCAATCCTGATTTCTAATAGCCAGATTAGTAGCGTTTGGCTAATTGCTAGGTCGGTAGATCGGTTGCTGCATCCAGCTGCAAGTCTTGCTAACAATGTGTTAATAATGTGTACATGTTTGTTCAGTAACTTAGTTTTAGCTTGGACTATGTTTATAAACGTCCATGTGTAGGTTGATCATGGGGTTTGTAGTCTGTCCATCTTGCTGTCCATCTGTGTGCCTTGCTGGCCATGATCGATGTGCACAAATGGACAGAGCAGTAGCCCCAGTCATGTGTGCCAGAAGCATTTTGATGATGGATCTCATGGTTGGTGAATTGTCTGATTATATCATCTAGTTTCGTGTAGTTATTAATATGCTTTTAATCGTCGCTAATCCAGGTCAGTTGGTCGGTGATGATGAAGATGCTGATTATGATGACGGCGGGTTTCAGGCGCAGTCTCCATCACCGCATGGCACCAGTGCAGGTGCACTCATTAGCAGCCGTATGTCCCCGATGAGTGAGATGCTGTCATTGCAACAGTTCCTCCATGAAAGTAATGGATCACCAACATCAAGGGTAATTGAGGAATCCAAACTGTCGATCAAGAACATGACGTCATAATCAATTACGTCACAGTGATAATTAACAAAAATATTCCATTATAAAGCTGGTTGTATGGATTTACTGTTTAACAAATATTCAGTTGAATATTTGGAAACTAATTTGACCGGACTATGGCAGCAACAGCACCCAGTCAAATTGCTTTCAAGATATTCAACAACTTACCTGTACGTTGATGTTGGGATTCGGGGTTCGATCGATCTCAACATGGGCAAACGTGTGCGCTAAAGATGGGCATAGATAAAAGTCGCTTCATTCATTATGTAATAAAGTGGATAGTTTTCGAGACATTATCGTAATATAGTGCATACAAAATCGCAATGTATAAGTATACCCCAAAGCAGTCTTGGTTCATGGTTTTAGAGTGGGTGGGGATACGTTTACACAATGGCAAATGTCTAAATGAAAATCGGCATCAAATTGTTATATATTAATTAAGTAATTTGAAAATATTCAACTTGTCGCACAATTTTTTTTAGTGTTAACTGCTTTCGTTCAGATTGTTCTTAAATCTGTAGCTGTGTCACTTGATTGTATTGCCTACTGATTATTTTGACAATAATTTGACTGAACGGTGTTGCAGCCATAGAGAGCAATGGCTTCTCAGGCACGTTATTATTGAAATAAATTTTCAAAATATTCAACTACCTTTTTAATGTTTTCCATGAAATTGATATATTAGGACTTCAGGATTTAAAGAGGTAATAATAAACAGGAGCTAGCGACCATAAAAACATATAATTCCATAACCTTCCATAGCCATTTAATGGTCCAGATTTGTTAGTGAATGTCTATTTGCGAGCCAAGAGAAGACTATTTTAGAAAATAGTCTTCTCTTGGCCTGCAAATGGACATTCCTCAAGACCACATCAGAGGGCGGTTCTGGCCGACCTGACCTTTAACGGGTTATTAATATATTCAAAATCTAGGGAAAACAAGCCCGCTGTGAGGTTTATCTTATCGGTTTCTTCTGAAATAATTCCGACAAATGATGTCTTGAGTGACTGCATATATATATACATTGCTCAAATTCCCTGCTTTCTTTCAGCGTAAGATCTTGGCAGAAGCAGAAGGACAACAACGTGATGATAGCACTTCACGAGTCAGTGAAGGATCTGAGCAGAGTGGCAGCTCAGGACAACTTAACGCACCAGCTGGCGAGGGTTTGCCACCTCAACCACGTCGTCGTGCCCCGCAGGCACCGCAACAGCGACCACCTAGTCGTCACATGACCAGCCCGCCTCCACATACAACATCAAATGAGGCGCTATCTTCAACAAGTGTCATCTCGCATGGCAGTCATGATTTGAATATATCGCAGTTATCACAGATGTCATATGCATCAAGCGCTGGAAGCGTGTCATCAACTCTGTTTAAATCTGGTTTAACAACATCAACTCCTAAGTCGAGAATTCCTAATGAAAGTTTGTCTGTACATCGATATGAGCGTCCAGTAGCTCCTACACCGGTATTAGCGGATCATAATCAGAATAATTCTTCAGTGCATCACACAAGGGACAACAGTATCCCAGCGGATAGATTTGATAAACCATTATTTGTAGCTAGTAGTGAATTTGTACCAAGTCCAAACACGAATTCAAGTTTTATTACTGTTAGTTCCACGCCCCCAGGAGACAATATTGACCGATGCATGACAGAACAAGGTTATGGGAATCGTGCATTTGACACTAGTGCGCATGGAAATCGTGCATTTGACACTAGTACACAGGGAAATTATGCATTTAACACTAGTATGCATTCGCAGGAAAATAATGTATTTGACACTAATACCCAGGCGCAGGGAAATCGTACATTAAACACTAGTATCCAGAGACCAGGCTCTTCATTGTCATCATCTGCAACAGCAGCTGCGGCAGTTGCAGCATCAGAACGAAAACGTATTCTAGTTACTCAGCGACCAAAATCCACCATACCGGGTGGCAGGCCAACATCGCCTCCTGTCTTGACTCCTTATCAGGATCAGTCAACATATTCAAGCCAGAGTCATGAGGTTGGAATGCAGAATGGCTATGGAGTTGAGAGACGGAACCAGGCGACATTACGACAGAATAGAGCAGCACCACGTCCAGCTAGTGCAGTTCCATTTCAGAACAGACACAGCACAATTATTGATAAGACGATGTTTATGCAAAGACAAACTGGTACTTACTCACCACCACCACAGCCCCAGGAACAACATGCGTTTGTGGGAACAAATCGAAGCCTTGCTCAATCATACCAAGCCATTCCCTCCTCATCAGCGTCTTTACAGTTAAACTCTGGGGCATTGAGGCGAGGATCAGACTACTTAGCCAATCAGAGCACTATAAAATCTCCCACCTTTTTGTCCCCACGCAGCAATCCACCTCAGCAACAGTCACCACACACTATTAACAAACTTCTTCCATCAAATCCTTTACTTCCAGGACCGGCTCCATATATGGGTAATCAGAAGATCTCGTCACTTAAATATCCCAGTAGCGCACAGCAGCACCAAATAGGTGAGAGTACGTTCAGAAGCGGGCTTCCAGTATCAACCTCTGGGCGAGTTACACCAGGACCTCTTCACCAACAACATTCATCTATGTCAGCACACGCTCCAGGAACTCAGAGACCATTTTCTCCGGAGGTTTCACTATCACAAAATAACCGATCAGAAAATATTGACAGGGAAAGTAGTAACAATAATGATAATGAACATACAACTATTCGGAGAGATACATCTGGGATGCGTGGTGCACATGATCATCGGATGCCCATTCCTCCACCACGACGCACACGAGAGAGTCACATAGGACATTATCAGGATTCTGGTGGTATATATTCAAACAGCAATGATCCAAAGCAATCACAACCAATTTTAACCGGGAGATATACACCTGTGAATAATAATAATGATAATAATAATAGCACCAATATCAGTACACCCGGTAGATACACACCTTGTAGTATTAATAACAATAACAACACTAGCATTAACACTAATGGACCCGGCCCTATTATTTTAAAATTTAACCAGCAAGCGCAGTCAACGACCAACCAACAACAACCCCAGGCAATGACGAATGCTGAGAAGCCAAGCAGCACACAGAGACTGTCATATTCGGGGCAGCCTGTTAGAGTAGGGGGAGCAAGTAGTTCTTTAGGCCCACCTACAGCGCGAATCTTGCCACAGACTAAGCCAATGGCTCCTCGACCACCGGCACCAGGACCATCATCATCTGATATGCCAAATGACAGTGAAAATGAACAATCAAAACAGGCTAAGGCTAACTCAGTATGGTATGAGTATGGCTGTGTTTAACACTAACCTTTGAATTTGTTCAAAAAAATTTAAATTTTCTCATAAAATGTCCATTTGCAGACCAAGAGAAGACTATTTTTGAAAATTTACCAGTGAAATGACTGGTTCGGTTGTTGAGCCAGTCATTCCAGTGGTAGATTTTCAAAAATAGCCTTCTCTTGGTCTGCAAATGAACATTTCTCAAGACCACTGCAGAAGCCGTTTTTAGCTGATATGAATTTTAAAGGGTTACGGCGCCGCCATCTTATAGCCACAAACAGTGGTGACTGACTTGTATTTGAAGTTGAAAGACAGCGTTTGTTTACTGGCCACTTTTAGCTGCTCTCTATTGGGTATTTAACACTGGTCTAACTTGAACTAATCTGTGTATTTCGGTTATAATTGTCATTGTTTAAGAGTTAAACTATTTGCAGCTGTATCTGACAGAGGAACTATTGAGGGATCCTGTCTGTCACTCGGGTATCTAACGTCATAATCAAACACGTGGCTGGTTAGTTAACATCACAATCAAAATAACATACAGTACAATCATGAAAATCAAAGGTTTATAACAAAATGTTTAAATTGTATGTTTTCGATGCATTTACAATTTAAAACTTTCTGTTGAATGTTTTGAAATTAATTTAACTGGGAGCTGGTGCTGCCATAGGCAGCAATAGCTCCCTGTCAAATTAATTTCAAAATAGTCAACAGTTTAACTGTATAGTTTACCTTGAAATATAGATTCACTGAATTCAAGTTTCAAAGTTTTAACCCTTTAGCACTCATATCAGCCAAAAATGGCTTCTGTAGGGGGGTTCTTGAGAAATATCCATTTGCAGACTAAGAGAAGACTAATTTTGAAAATGTACCACTAATGACTGGCTCGTCATTTCAGCGAGAATTGTTCTAAAATAGTCTTCTCTTGGTCTGCAAATGGACATTTTCTATGTGAAAATTTAAATTTTCTTGAACAAATTTGAGTTCACTTCCAACATGTGTAAAAAGACATGGGCAAAGCTTATCCAGAAATGGATCCCTCTTTTAAGAGCTGGTGTCTATGTTGAAAACATTATTGCTATAAATTGTTGTTGTCTTTGAAAGGAACAACTTAGAGCAACATTGTTTTCAAAATAAACATCGCTTAGCACACATAGCTGAACAATTTGAACTGATTTCATAAATCGGATCAATTGAAAAAACAGTTTTGTATCAAGGTCACTGTCACCTTGAACTTTGAACTTGTGACCTCATGCTGCTTCCTAACAGTATAGACAACCACATACCCAATTGTGAATAATGCTGTATCTAGCTTTTTACTTAACTTACACTTCAGACAAAAACAGGGTTATTGATACCAAAATGTGTTTTACATTTTTTTACACTTATCATTTATACGTATTATTTTTATTATTATTATTATTATTTCACCGAAAATTCATTATATGGTTGTATGTCACGTAACCAAATTTTCATTTGAAATTGTCATCTTATTTGTAATGGCCAGATATGTATTTATGTCAAAAGATCTGATTGGAATGCAGCAATCGTACTGTGCGCAATGGTTAGAAAAATATGGATACTGGTAGTTACCTACATTTGTATGCAAATTAATCATATGTTCAAGGGAGATAACCCATCATTGATGAACGTGTTCATTTATTCGATCAGATATGTTTGGAGACTTAGCACTGGCATTTACGAGAGATAATAATGGTAAATTTTCAACGCGCACGCATCTCTGCGTGTAAATTGAAATTTTATTACACGCCATATACTCCTCATTAATTAATTATGCAATTAATTTTACATAATACTTCATATTTTCGACCCGCTACTCAAGTATTGATCCGTCCAATCAATCACTCATCTTATATACCAAGTACTCAACAACGAACAACTTCTATAATTTATATCACCCTGATTTGTTACCCTGATCATCTGTCTCCGCCCAGATATTGCCAATTCCAAAAATTAACTTACAATTTCACATATACTTTTGTGCTTGCTAATTTTAACATGTGTTTTATAACATTTAATTTATTTAATAATAATCTTAGTCTAACTATCATGATTATTACATTAGTATATGGTTTGTTTCTTTTGCTATTTAACTGTTGAAGAAACTCAAGTTAACACTCGAGTCAGTCAAAGACGGCTACTGTAGCGGTCTTGAGAAATGTCCTTTTGCATGTCAAGAAAAGAATATTTTTGAAAATTTGCCACTAGTATGACTGGCTCAATAATCGAGCCAGTTATTCCAGCTATAAATTCTTTTTTAAATGCTTCCTCTTGGCCTCCAAATGTCCATTTCTCATGAACCAGTTAGAAGCCATTTTTGTCCAACTTTTCCATTGACAGGGCCGTAATAATAGTTATATCCAGTCAACATGGCATGTTTCTGATCCATTAATAGTGGAGAAACAGTCCTTTTACATACATCATTGGCCTTGTTTCTTTGTTATAAAATGTGTGTAGTTAACTCCTCTTCTGTTAACAGCACCACAAAGCTCTCAAAATGCTACCCTTATATCAACTACCCCTTTCACACATGGTAAAAAATTTTAAATCTACCACTGGAATTTACAAAAAAAGCTTTGTAATTTGTCTTGGAAATGGTTATTTCTTGTGACCACTAAGTTTATGTTGTTGTGGCCGGCGTTACCATTAACTCTTAGCCCACTGATGTCAATAATCTGTCTTTTACCGTGTCAATGGTAAAGTAACTGCTGTACATTTTTCAACAATTTTGATGGACGATGTTGCTGTCTACGACACCACCATCTCCCACCAAATGTGTCGCAAAATGAACACCGGTTAATTATCTTTTAATTTAATTTGAAATTAAAAAATTTGATATCAGAGTGGTAAGAGTTAATAGGTCAATGGCCAAGAAAATATAATGTTTTGCTTTGCCAGTGTCCATTTGCAGGCCAAGAGAAGAGTATTTTTTTTAATGTACCACTGGAATGACTGGCTCGGTAACCGAGGCAGTCATTTCAGTGGTAAATTTTCTAAAATACTCCTTTTGGCCTGCAAAGGGATATGCCTAAAGACTACTGTTGAGACAGGCTTTGGCCGATTTGAACACTAAAGAGTTAACTTACCACAAGTGTGGTTAATAATATAGTAATAATAATAATAATAATAATAATATAGATATTATACAAAACAAATGCTGATGCGCTTCTGATGCTAGATTACATGTTGATTGAAATGCTCCCACAATCATATCATTAAAGTTAGTTGTGTTTATTTATTTCACCATTGTCATTTTGTAATATGTGTATATTCACTGTAAATTCAAGCAAATTTTAACCATTGTAATTAGTAAAATATACATAATTAAGAGAACTCGAAATCTAACCGTTATTATATGTAAATTGTATTTATACGAAATGTTAACGAATTTTTGTTGTTATTTAATCAAAACATAAGTTCCATAATTAAGTATATGGTAATGATTTTATCCAGTGTGTAGGCGTTTGTATGTTCATCTAACTATAATTATTACGATTACAATTCTGTTGTTAAATATTTCTTTACAACGATTGTGATAATCTTGGTTGTGTATATATCTGTTATAAATAAGCAAAATTATTTTTTATAATTGAAAAACCAGAATGAACATTCCAGCATGAACTGTACATTTATTACATGTAGAGAGAAAGTCTATAGATGAATTAGTTTATAATTTACAATTATTTAAATGAGGATAAATATTTATACATCTGCTGTTATAGACATATAGTATAATTTATCCCAGTAAAGGATTTCCAGCTCCCCCCCCCCCCCCCATCCCTATCTGTCCCTTTTACCACATTACGCTTTTCATGCACTAAATATTGCAATAAATTCTATGGGGAAACATACATTATTGCCCCTCAGTAATGTCACATGACCAACTGCTGTTATATGATTGCTTAAGATCTGTGAGGGCAATACTACAAGGTATACCCCGTGCAAACATCGCTTTCTGGTTTTATTGTGCAGATTAATTATGACATAACAATAGTCAGTGACGAAGGTCATGATGTCATAAGTATTAATGCTTTCTGAAAATGATATCATAAGTGATGATGCATTCTGAAAATGGGCAATATTTAAGTTAAGATTAAAAAAATCTCACTAACGTGTGAGGGGTAATACATTCGTTACACCAGTGATTTGGTGGGGTACAGGCTGTTACCACATGCACAAACAAATATATTTCCCTAGCTATGGTCGGGAAATATAATACAATGTTTGCGCATGAGATAACATCCTGTACCCCCGGCAAAACACTGGTGTAACTAATAGAATCCACCGCAGCATTGCTTAACCATATAATGGACACATTTTCTCAAGATCAAAATGTTTGTATATTGCTTATCCATTTGCATGCGAACAGAAGACTGTTTTGGAAAATTTACCACTTGAATGACTGGCTCGTTTATTAACCCAGAAATTTTGTCAAATTACAGTAGTAAATTTTCAAAATAATCTTGGTCTGTAAATGTACATTCCTCAAGACCACTGCTGAGGCCAGTAGTGGTCAAATAGGCTAAAACCAGCCACTGCAGTGGTCTTGAGAAATGTCCATTTACAGACCGAGACTTTTTTGAAATTTTACCACTGGGATGATTTCAGACATTACAGTGGTAAATTTCAAAAATAGTGTCTTTAAATAGTATTTTCGGCAAAGTATGATCACAAAAAGTAAATGTTGCAGTACATTATTTATGTGTTGCCCAAAGGATTTATTGCAATATTTAATTCAACATCAACTAATTATACAGCATCCCCCCAACCCTTCCCGCAACGCGTAATGAGGTTATTATATTTTTGTCCCATACATACGTCCGTCCGCCTGTACATCCCCAAAATCTGATGACTGCAACTCTGTTTGAGAGAGAATTGTTTGAACTTTGACCCAAAGGTGTGCCTAATGTTACAACTTTTTCATCATTCCATCCATATGTCCGTCCAGAAAATCTTGTCACTGCAACTCTGACAGTTTGAAAGTGAGTTGTTTGAAACTTGACAAGATAATTTGTCACCACCCAGAGATGTGTGCCTAATGTTAAAATCTTTTTCGTCGGCTCATCCCATCCGTCCATAGATACGTATGTCCATCCCCAAATACCTTTTCGCTGCAATGAATCCTAGTTTGAAAGAATAGTTTTAAACTTGATAAGATGATTGTACCCCACAAATGTGCCTAATGTTGAAAATATTTGCATTGATCTATTCAGTATGTACAGCTACATACATCTGTCCCATGCATCATGGAAAGCTCATCCGTGTAGTACACAATCAAAGATATGCCTAATGTTAAAAGTGTATACATGGGCCATGTTTACTGTGTGAATAGTATTGAGAAACACTGATGTCATGTTGTGAATGTACTCGTGTTGGATAGAGGGGAGGGCTGACTGTTCTGTAAATGCATGCTATTAACCCTTTAATAGTCAAATTTGGTCGAAAGAAATTTTAATATCTGCCTATTGATTGTACCATTTACAGGCCAAGAGAATAGAATTTTTGAAAATTTACCACTGGAATGACTGGCTCGGTTATTGAGCCAGTCATTCCAGTTGTAATTTTTCAAAATTTTTATTTTCTTGACCAGTAAGTGGACATTCCACAAGACTATAACAGAGGGCAGTTTTGGGCAGTATGACCATTACAGGGTTAAAGGTGGCAGATCAACAGCCAGTATGAAAAACACAAATTCACTTGATTCATGCTGTTTAACCCTTTATAACACCCGAGCCAGCCAAAAACTGCTTCTGCAGTGTTCTTAAGAAATGTCCATTTGCAGTCCAAGAGAAGAATATTTGTACAAAATTTACCACAGGAATGACTGGCTCGATAACTGAGCCAGTCATTCCAGTGATAAATTTTCAAAAATATTCTTCCCTTCGTTTGCAAATAGACATTTCTCACGACCACTCAAGAAGCTGTTTTATTTCGATGGCTTGAGTGTTAAAGGGTTAAAAAAGACTCACTGGGTTATATTATATAAATATATATTTTCAATCAGATCCTTCCAGGTCGTTGTTATTTTATGTACTTGAATTATGGCAACTCCACAGCAGCAAGCCAGCCAGCTTCATGTCCCTTCCGCCCTAACTTACAACTAAGTAATAAAGCTGGTATGTATACCCTTTTCAATGACAAATCCCTGAAAAAGGAAATTGTGTATGATTTATTGCATATACTATTGAATATTTTGAAAATAATATGACTGGAAGACATTGCTGCCTAAGGCAGCAATGTCTTCCAGACATATTAATTACAAAAATATTCAACAGATTTCCTGTTCGTTTGCGTTGAGATGGAGGTGAATTTGTCAGTGAAAGGATTAAATCAAACAGTTTGTGATATGATTATGATGGCATTGAATAAACTGCTGAATTCACAGTTACTAACATTAGTGTATTATTTTGTTGTTTATAATCAGCTAATAACACTTTATCCGTTGAAATTACAGGGTATCTGAATTTCGATGAAAGCTATACAGGGAAGCTGTTGAAACTTTTGAAACTAATTTGACTGGAACCTGCTCCGAGTCAAATTAGTTTCACACTATTCAACAGAATATTCCGTCATATGGAATTTGCCCATTCTGGTCTGTAATGTTTAAAGAGTTAACGAATAATGACCAATCCAGGCATAAATGGCCTTTGCAGTGGTTCATTTGCCGATTAAGGACATTTAAAAAAGATTTACAACTGGACTGAAAGACGCGATAACCCAAATTTAT
The DNA here is from genome assembly GCA_034401795.1 of Chaetoderma sp. LZ-2023a. Lineage (NCBI taxonomy): Eukaryota > Metazoa > Mollusca > Caudofoveata > Chaetodermatida > Chaetodermatidae > Chaetoderma > Chaetoderma sp. LZ-2023a. The sequence continues at coordinate 108,317,103 of CM067373.1, forward strand.
TATTCCAGGGCTAAATTTTCAAAAATTGTCTTCCACTGGCTGGAAATAGACATTTTCTAAATAAATTATCTTCACCACGTTTAACCACTGACCCTTTAGGTCAAGAAAATCTAAATATTTCCTTATTGAATGTCCATTTACAGGCCAAAAGAAGACTATTTTTGAGAATTTACCACTGGAATGACTGGCTCAATAACCGAGCCAGTCATTCCAGTGGTAAATTCTCAAAAATAGTCTTGTCCTGCAAATGGACATCCCTCAAGACCACTACAGAGGCTGTTTTTGGCCGTCTTCTTCATGAAGGAGTTAAGCTATCAGCTGGTGCCGGACTGTTATTGGAGTTTCCCTGCAGCACAGACAATAGTTTCCAATAATATGGTGATGAGAAACTTAATCTAAAATGGCATCTACACTTCTAGTTAGTTAAAGCTCTCATGTTCCATTAAATAGAGACACTTTTGCACGAGATATGAGATGCCTGTTCAATTTACCCAGCATGCAATGCTACCCAGCATGCTATGACTTGACTCCAAATCGTTGTAACTATTGGACGCCATATTCGTTTAATCTATTGTCTGCACAAGCCACGCTTTCTCGAACAAAACCAACCTGCTTGCACGTGCAAATAGTCAAGACATTGCATGTTGGGTAGCATTGCACACTGGGTAGCATTGCATGCTGGGTAAGTTGAACAGGCATCTCATATCTCATGCAAAAGTCTATATTCAATGGAACACGAGAGCATTAAGATCCATGAGTCTTAATTAATAAAATGATTAAATATCCTTATGGTACAGTTAAGTGTCGTTAGTAAAGACAGATGATCTCCTAAAGGCAGGGGCGGATCCAGGAATTTCAGTTAGGGGATACAAAGATAGTCTGAGATGGGCTGGCTACTCTCAACTGTGGGGGGTTCCTCTCCTGGGAAATTTTGAAAAATAGTTGCTCTAAGAAGTCTCCTACGTGACAAAAATTCTTTTATTTTTCTTTCGAAAATTTTTAAATTATGCTATGTTGGGTGGTTATTAACTCACCTGGCCAGAATGGCCAAGTGAGCTTATGCCATGGCGACCGTCCATCCGTCCATCACCTTTTTTCTTTAAACGACTTCTTCTCAAGAACCACTGGGCCAATTTCAATTATATTTGGCAGGAAGTATTCTTAGGGCATAGGGATCCTAGTTTGTTCAAACAAAGCCGATCGGCCAGTGGTCATCTTGTATTTTGGCCGATTTTAGGAAATGGCTTTAAAAATCTTCTCCGAAGCCGCTTGGTGGACCGATTCAAAACTCAGAAATATCATATAGGGCAAGAGCTGTACCAAGTTTGTTCGAATGAACTTGATTGACAAAATGGTTCGGTGGCCATCTTGGATGACCTAGTTAAGATATATTAAATTTAATTCCGAAAGAAGGGACCAAAAATGAATCCTATATTTTTGATTCTGACTTCATCGCACATAAATGACCATCGACTCAATTCAAACACTGATAGAATCATTTGCTATACAACCATTAAGCCAGTATACATCTATTATCTATTACTTTGTAACTGATATTTACTTTTTAGAAATTCTAACAAATGATCCATTTCCCCCCCCCCCCCCTTCGGCCAGATCTCGAAAGGTTTTGACCCTACACTCACAATTTCTTTTTCAGCAGATGTGTTAAGTATAGATCGACGAAGTGTCGTGATTTCGGCCCATATTCACCAATTTTATCTCCCTTGAAAGATTACAATTTGTCAAAACTGTCTTGTCCAAGCCGGATCTAGACGAGTTTTGAACCCATATTCACAATCTTTTTTTCAACAGATGTCAAAATAATTGTGTCCGAAGCATATCTCTGACAATTTTTATTTCAGATAACACTGTTCTTCAACAACTGGCTTTATTGCGGGCGCATATTGAGTCACTAAAACTCTTGTTCATCAATAGACTTCTATAAGTTCTGTTAAATGTCGAAGCAAGCATTCAGAGGCAAATGTATTCATATCATTATTACTGTCTGTGGACAGAGGTTTAAACTTTGCTGAAGCCTTACTACTGGTACTATATTTGATAAGATCCTTATCAATATCGATTTGATGAAATGTTTTGCTACCTGCGGAGTAACGTGTTTCTAAACAGCTCATACTGATGGCATCATAGCCATCACAAAAAAATAGATTTTGAATGTAAGCTAAGAAGTTTCCCCAATTCGTCTTTGTGGTTAGAGTGTAGACATTGTGACAGTTCGAAAGCTTCTCGGACTTTGTTTGACGTTGTTAGTGAAAGTGTCATAAAGTTCTATGAATCAGTAAATCATATTGTACGGACAGTGAGCATAAATGCGTATCAACCTCTAATAAAAATGTCAGATATTTTGGGGGTTGGGGTGGAGGAGGAACTAGATGTGTTATACAGACCTCCCATAAAAGCAACTGAGGATCACATGCTTAAGTATTAGGAAGAGCTTCTGGATGTTCTGCGTAAACATAGTGTCTATAAATGGTGTGATCTTTTGTTTGACAATGGTCAGTCACTTCATAACCTTTGATATTGAGTCATTCCCATGGAGCATTGCATAACTTGGAGCTTGCTTAAAGCAAAAACATTGAAGAATGGCTGCATGTAACACCAGGTTAAAGATCATTAGCATTAAAATGTGAAACTTGCTCAAGTTACAGTCAGTGTTTGAATGAATTTCTGACAAAATCTAATCTGCCAGTTCGGATGAGTAATGAAATTTGTGTACTGTTGGCATATTGCATTCATCATGCTCGATCTCCTTGATCCATGGTCATTAAGTTGAAGTCCCCTACTCGGCTCAATAAATATGTTAATAGTATTAGTCACAAACATTCGACACATCAGGTGTATCAGGATGTCTGCTTGAGTGCATGTCCGTTTGCGCGTACGCGTGTTTGCAAATAAATGATATCTAACAAATCTCTGAAAGGAGTCTAAACACAACCTGACTGAGATCCTCGGAGAAAGGTAACACCACCTCAGAATAGGTTGGGTGTATTGTTATATTCTTCAATATTCCACATTGCTCCTATAGGCCAAGGCTTTTTCTGATATACCCACCACAAATCATAACAGTAATCATTCAAGGGAGAATTTACTCCAAAGATAGTGTAGAATGTCATACTAAAAGTCACCATGAATCGTAGTAGTGGAACATTTTCATTTCTTGGGTCTCTATGCCACGCAAAGCTGCAAAAAATGGCAATGATCAATGCTTTGATTTACGGTGACGTTTATTGTCATTCTTAAATCAATTCTGATTGAAATAAAACAGGAATTAGTCACTTATAAGTCTTTCACATACACGAGTCATCAAATTGTAATTGGTTAATTTTCGGCACTGCCTTACTGAGTTTATGCGTTTGTTGACTCATCTTCCAGCAGATCAGGATACGGTAAAATCGGAATATATTTAGCTAAACGCCAACGTCGGAGAGCCCCGCTAATAAACGGTGGATCAAATAAACGAATTCTAGGGTCATAAAACGGCCGAGAGCTTGCTTGCTTTAAATCGACAGTCACGCCAGTTGCCTCAATATCCAACTCCATTTCCAAAGCCATTGAAGTACTCGTCGTTATGTCCTCTCTCGGACCTGTAAGATAATGAAATGATAATAAAGGAATACCTATTCTATCAGTATGGTTATGTTGCCCGTGTGTGCAATGTATGAATGCGCGTGTGCATTACGTGTATTGCTGCATGGTTGCTTACTTGTGTATGCATGTCGTGTTCGTGTCTGTGACTATGCGTGCGTGATTGTCTTTATACATGCGAATGAGACCAGGTGAACCTGAGGTGATAAAAGCTGTTAGAAGCTAACATTGTTTAGGCATGATGTATATTATGTTAAATAGATCCATACTCTCTGGCCTGGTATCGGAATTCATGAATCCATTTCCTCACACAATATTCTGACGTCATAATCAACTACGCGACGTGTATGCTGACGTCATAATCATGACGTCGATCATGAATGATTCGAAACAGTCCGTCTTTAACGCTTAATAGTCCGACACGAATTGTATGTCTTTGCTATTTAACAAACATGTTTAATATTTTGAAACTAATTTGACTGGGTCGAATTAGTTTCAAAATGGTCAACAGCTATGACGCAACTGCGCTCAGTCCAATTAGCCCCAACATTTTCAATAGCTTACCCGTATAGATTTCTGGAAATTGATAGTCCGTGAGTTCAGAGATCGATCAATCCCAAAACGAGCGTGGTGTGGGTGGAGTTTAGATAGAGATGGGCGGGGAATAGCTAAAACTGGAAAGGTCTATTGAAGTATCATTTGACAGACCGCGATAGCATGGTCCCCGGGCATGCCGTGATACAGCATTTGTGATTGGAGCTGCAATCCTTTTTATGTATCGTTAGATAGACAGATTTTGTTAATTATATGGCCATATCGAGTGTTTATGAGAAAAATAAACATTCATTTAACCCTTACCGATTTTAAAATTTCACATTAAATTAAAAGATGTTAATATGACAGTAATTGAAAATGTCTCAGTATCATCAAAGGAAAGACGCCAGAGCGGTGCGACAAAAATGGATAATTTCGGATTTGGCCCATGGATTATTCTCAGGATAATAATTATAGGACTGATTGATATTAGTCAATATGGTTTGACATTTAGGCATTTTGAGACACAGATTGTTCTACTTGTGTGATTAGCTTAAATAGTTTATGGCATAAATGTGATTTTATCCGTGTCGCCTATGGCGGCCGTGACGATGATCATGACGTCATAAACTACGGTTTTATGGAATTTAAATTTGTCTACCAAACATTTCCTTTTAACCCTTTAACACTCATATCAGCCAAAAATAGTGGCGGTCTTGAGAAACGTCCATTTGCAGAACAAGAGAAGACAATTTTTGAAAGTTTATAACTGGAATGACTGGCTCGATAAACTAGCCAGTTATTACAGTGGTAAATTAAAAAAAATAGTTTTCTCTTTGTCTGCAAAGTGATATTTTCTTTGAGAAAATTGAAATTTTCCTGAACAAATTTAAGGCTTAAAGGGTTCTTCTTCTTTTCGATCGCTGGTATCACACTTGGAGAGCCGTTCTCAAGATAAAATATGTGGTTTTCTGCAGTTCATCCACAGGCCCATACAACTTTTCAAGAAAAGAGGTTGACAAAGGCCAGATCTCTTCTCTCAGCAGCTGATACGTACTGCAACATTGCAGTATGTGCTCTGTGGTCTGTTCTGCTTCTCCACAAGGACAAGCGGGCGATGTCGTAAGGTGAAACCGCCTGTACATGTGTTGGTTTAGTCTGTTGTGTCCAGTTCTGAGACGAAAAATGGTCACTTGCTCTGGCCTCGAGAGATGATGGTAGGCATCTTCTGATTGAGGTGTTCTATAGAGTGACTTGATGATAGTCTTCATCTCTGTATGGGTAACCATGTTTTTTGTCTGATTCTCTTCTGCACCCACCGTTGTCATCCTGTCTGCTTCCTCATTTCCTTGGACTCCACAGTATGAGGGGATCCACTGCAGTGCTATCCGAAAGCATTTGATGGTGTGTAGTGCTTCTTCAAGTTGTGGCAGCTTACCTTTGGTGATAGCCTCAAGGACGGAGCGGGCATCAGATAAAAAGACAATCTGTGCAATAGGGGCTGCTGTTCTGCTGATGGTATTAGCTGCATGAGCCAGTGCTTCGACTTCAGCTCTGTAGTGTGTGTAGTGTTTGTCTGTCGGTATTGCAGCTGACTCATGTTGTCCGTTTGGATACTGTATGTGCAGTCCGGCACCTCCGCTCCTAATTGCATCTTTGGCTGATCCATCTGTGTAGATCCTTATCCATGTCTCCTGAGGGTACAATTCTTCCAGCATGGCTAGGGTCAGGGCCTTCTTGCTCACATCACTGTGTTCATCTTTGGTTGTGAGATGAGGTACTGTGGTGCGAATAGCTGTGCTCCCTAGTTTGTTTTCCCAGGGTGGAGGATCAAGGGTGTGGTTTGGGTCTTCTATTTGTGCTGGAAACACTTCTTGGTGTTTCCTTTGAAGTGCTTTTGTCTCTTTCACAAAACTTGATCTTTTAAGTCTTCCTGATGACAGCTGTGCTTGCCTGATCTTCATCGGGTGGTTGTTGAACGATTTGAACTTTGCAGCTTGGATCAGTGCTTTGTATTCCCTTCCTTTGCTAAGTGGGGTGGGGGGATGCCTGCTGTCTGCTCCATTTTTTCTATTGGTGTTGTTCTCATTCCACCAGTGATGATTCGCAGTGCCTGGTTTTGTACTCTGTCGAGGTTCTGTTGATGAGATTTAGCTGCTGTCATCCATGAGCTGGATCCATACTCAAGGTGTGGTCGTACGGCACCTAGGTAGATGGTCTTGAGGGTCCTTTCATTGGCACCCCACTTTGTTCTTACCAGCTTCCTCATGATGTTTAGCTTTCTTCTGGCCTTTGCCTCTGCGTTCTGGATGTGCTCCTTCCATGTTAATCTTCTGTCATAGGTGACTCCCAGGTATGTCTGCTGGTCCTCGTACTCGAGTGGAGTACCGCCCAGTGTCAGATTGCCAACCTTGGTTTTGGTGGACAGTGAGAATAGCGTGGCTGATGATTTTTCTTTGTTGATGGTAATACACCAGCGATTGGCCCAAGCTGTAATTCTGTCCAAGGCGAGCTGCATTCTGTACGTGGCAGTCGTTGTGTACTCCTCGGTGCACCATAGTACGAGGTCATCTGCATAGAGGGCTGCTTGGATCCCATTGAGCAGCTCTGCCACAATGTCATTAATGAAGAGTATGAACAGAGTTGGTGATAATACTCCGCCTTGTGGCACCCCGTGTCTCAGCAATACATTCTGTCCAGATTGTCCATCCACCAGCACCCTAGCTCTACGATTGTGTAGGTATGACTTGGTCCATCGGAACATGTTGACACAGATGCCTGTGCGCCGGAGCTTCACGAGGAGGCCATCCTTCCACACCTTGTCAAATGCCTTCTGCAGATCGATAAAGGCAGCTAGCATCACCTTCTTGCCTTGAAAAGTGTCCTCTATGTGTTGTTTGATCTTCTGTGCTCCTGTATCTTCTGAAGCCGGCCTGCTCTGAAACTATAATGTTCTCCGACTCCGGTACCACTGCAACCGCTGGTTGATGATGCGCTCCATGGTCTTGCATATGCAGCTTGTAAGACTGATACGATGGTAGCTCAGCACTTTCGTCTTGTTCTTCCCTTTTTTCAGAATAGGAGTCATTCTGGCTTCCTTCCAGCACTGAGGAACATCTCCATTGGTCCAACTGAGATTAAAGATGTCTAGCAACTTGCGGAGAGATGCATTGCCAAGGTGTTGGATCATTTCATTCGTAATGCCATCTGGCCCGGGAGATTTCTTCTTCTTCAATTGGTGGACAGCCTTCTTCAGTTCTGCTAAACTAATGTCAACTTTCATTGCATCGTGAGTGTTGGTGTCTGTTCTTTCCTTTTGCTCTTTTCTAACCTCTTTTTTATGCATTCGTGGTATAGAAATGTTGCTTTCTTTTGCATATGCCTTCGCAAAGGCATCTGCAGCCATCTTTCCTGTCAGTGTTTGTCCATCTTCTTCAAGAGTAATCTTCTCTCCCCCGACACCCTCATCATTCAGTGCTTTAGTCAGTCTCTATAGCTTTGTGGTGTCTCTCTCTAAATTAAACCCTGCCGTATTTTCCCTCCAGCTTCTTCTTTTGGCCTCCAGCTTGTTCTTTAGATACCTGGCTTTAGTTTGTTGTAGTGTGAAGTGATTTTCATGACAGGGATTACCCTCTGCATCGTCTCTGGCCTTGTCTAGTTTATCCTGTGCTGCTTGCAGTTCTGTTGTCCAGTAGGGGCGGTAGTTTTTCCTGAACCCTCGAGGAATCGCTTCGTTGGCAGCCTTGAGGATACTTGAATTAAATTCCTTGACCACATTGTTGATGTTTCTCCATTCTACTGCTATATTTTGGGTAAGCTCATTGGAATGAATGCCGAACAGACTCCAATTTGCCTTTTTGTAGTTCCACCTTGGATGTTGAGGTGAACTTGTCGAAATACTTCCAGAAAGAGAGAGGAGGACTGGGCGGTGGTCGCTTCCTCCTAACTGCGATCCGACCATTCTACTGAGGTTTCTGTGAATGTCTTCTGTATAAAATGCCAAGTCTGGCGTTGTTGTCCAGTGCCACCGGCGCGAGTTGAAGGTAGGCTGATCTGTGGGATCGTTGACAAGTAAAAGGTGCTTTTCATCTTGCCATGCTTCAATGTCATTTCCTCGTTTATCAAGTGTTCTGTATCCCCAGCTCTGGGACTGGCTATTAAAGTCTCCCGCAATGAGGAAGTGGCAGTCCGGGACCTTGATTGTGTCAAGTGAGAGATTCTTGTCATTAGGGCAGTAATAATTGACAATGTCAATCACAGAGTTGCTGGTTGTTACCTTGATCTTGATATATTCTGCCTCTTCCATAAAGGTTTTGATCTGGCTGGCGTTCACGCTGTTTCGGACCAAGGTGATCACCCCGCCTTTTTTTCTTCCTCTTCGATCACACCGGAAAATCTGGTAACCTCTGATCTTAAATGGTTGTCCTTCTTGCAGGTGTGTCTCTTGGATGCAGCAGATATCAATGTTGTTTTTGTACAGGAACTGTTCGAGCTCTGATTTCTTGTTGGTAACCCCTTCTGCGTTCCAGTGCATGATGTTGATACTGGGGTTCTCTTTGGGTTTGATCTTCTCTTTCGGTTGGCCAGTAGCTCTCCATCCTCGTTCCCTGGCTCCACAAGACGAGTTGATGGGACCTCCAGTAGCTGAGGGTGGGCTCCTTCGAGGCGTGGGGCCCGGTGCTGCACCTGCCTGGCGGATCCTCACAGGGCGAGCACCATTTCGGTTGATTCGATCTCCAAGTATCATTTCATTAGCGTTGTGCATAATGCTCTGGTTATCCCCTCCAAATGTTTGGATTGACACCCAGTGGGTTACACCCCTGCGCCACGTTGAGGCCGAGCATATAGTCTTAAACAGGGGTACTTAAAGGGGGGGGGGGGCGGGGGGGTTAATGTGAGGTCTAATAAAAGGCTCCGGTGGGGTGGGTGGGAGCGAGGTTCAGTTTACTGTATTATGATCACTGCATATCACTCCACCACACATGCGCACGCACGCACGCACGCACGCACGCACACGCACACACACGGTTATTTAATCATATTATCCTGATGTCATTTTGTGATGAAATAATTATTGTGTTTTTGTGTGATATTAATGTGATCCATACCTGGCAATGTGCTGTCCAGAAAGCATGCTACAATCCCGCCCACCAGAAATGGCACGCCAAGAATAGCATTCAATATTCTATCGCCTAATAATGAACCTGCAGTTAATATTCCAATATTATGTTACATAAATATTATGGCTATGCTGTCAGTGCGGGGATGGTGTGAAGGTGGATGAATAGGATTGAGGGAAAACGTAGGAGGGGGGAGGTGCGTGTCTGTTCACGTTATATCATTGTCTAATAAGATTACTGGAGGAGGAGGATGGCAAAAGGTGGCTGATTAAGATGATGATAATTCACCTTTCCAGAGTATCCATCCATCATCTGACCTCGTATGACGCCATAATCAGCTCCGCGCGTGTATGATGACGTCACAATCATTACGTCACAAAGGGTTCCATATAGACCTCATCAAATCTCAAATGGTCCGACACGTTGTATTAATTGTGTCTTTGTAATTTTTTGCTATTTAATAAACATGCCGTTGAAAATTTTGAAGCTAATTTAACTGGGTGCTGTTGCTGCCCATTCAACAGCTTACCAGGGTGTTTTTTTTGGAATTGAGAGTCAAGGTGTTCAGAGATCGATCGATCCCAACACGAGCGAGGTGTGGGTGGAGCTTGGCTGGTACCCGACTCCTCATTTCCTCGCTGGCGATTCTCTGGATCAGGATATGAGGTTATGATCAATTGGAGTCGGGTACCAGCTTAGCTTGGCATAGCTAAAACCGGAAAGGTCCATTGGAAGTGGACGTGAAGAGGATTCAGTAATGATATGCGTATGTTGTTAATGGGTGTGTGACAGCGTGCGTGCCGCGCACGTGCGTGCGTGCGTGCGTGCTGGTCTGTCTGTGTGTGCGCTGTAATCTATTGCAACACAACTCCTCCGAAACCGTTGGATGAAATTCAACCAAATTTTATATTCGAGTTGCCCATAGGATTCCGGAGTGCAAGAGGACATTTACATTTGGTTCCACCCACAGGGGGTGAGAGCGGGCTAAAAAGGTCAAATTGATTGTACCGCCACTCCTCCGAAACCCTTGGACGGAATTCAACCAACTTTTGTATATAGCGCATTCATATTGATCGCGGAGTACAAGAGACAATTTAATTTTGGCGGGGATGGGGTGGGGTGTGGGGTGGGGTGGGGTGGTAGGGGTGTGGGGGGTGCGGTCAAAAGGTCAAGGAATTGATTGTAACACACTTCCTCTGAAAACAATAGACTAAATTCAACTAAATTTGTTTGTTTTAGTTATGAATGTGATTGCGAAGTACAAAAGGCCCCCAGATGGGTGGGGCGGGGGGCTGTGGAAAAAGTTCAAGAAATTGATTGTAACCCAATTCCCCTGAAGCCTTTGGACGGAATTCAACCAACTTTGGCATAAGCGACACCTACATGATTGCGCAGTGATTTGGCTCGGCCCCAGGGCTAAATGTTGAAAGTGATGAACGTGGATGATTTACGATGATGCGTCATCGACCGAGCAATTTAGTTAACATTGCCACATCCGGCGTAACCCATTTTAAATGAGTTATGCAGAAAAGCTGCTGAACGTTTTGAAACTAATTCCAATGGAAGCCATGCTGACACTGGCAACAATAACTGCACGTCAAATTAGTTTCAAAATATGCAACAGACTATTACTTACATTACCCAACATTTGATGCGACTGGCTTGTACGGACTAAATGCTAATATTGAAACCACGTGACAAACCGCCAAACATGCACTCGGAAGCCGAGATTAAATGTTTTGTTAAGCGTCATTGTGCAGTCCTAAATATAATTATGAAAAAGGAAAATATTATTCCAGAAAAACATGACTGATATATTTATTTTAGTTTAAATTAGAGAATGTCATAATGATTAAATAAATTGTAAATTACCGATATATTTTATACTTGTATACAATCCCCCATATATCAAGTGAACGCAGTAAGTACTATACCTGTGTCTATGGACTCTGGATTTGCCATGATCCAGAATGGTAGAACCAACCCGGCTACGATGGAGATACCGAGGGTTGACTGATTACGAGGTCTAGCCAGATCCACGTTGTGGAAGTTCGCAAAAGAGGAGCCACACAGCAGAGCGATACCAATGAATACTGGTCCTGCTAAGACTGGTTTTGGAATACTAACCAAAACAGCGCCCACTTTCGAGAACAGTCCTACTAACAGCATGATAAATCCGCCGGTTATATAGACTGTTCGGCTGCCTACCTGTGCGGTAAGTACACGAATTTATAATAGAGAAATACAGCTCTAGCTAAGCTCCGCCCATTTCTAGCTAAGCTCCAACCACTTTTTCGTGCTTTGAAATCAGTTTGAAACGTTGAAACCGGAATTCTCAGAAACTAAATTTCAAGGTAACTATATCTGTAAGATGTTGACCATTTTGAAACTAATTTGACTTGGTAGATGCCGTTTTACAACCTCCTTCATTCAGAAATCAAACTAAGACATTTAAGCTTGCTAAGTAATACGCTACTTCCGGGTCCGCCCCTGTAACACAGTAAACATTGCAAAGCGGACTTCTGTTTCTGTTCAGGACGCACGCGCAAACGGAATAGGCATTATAGAGGAATTCATATCTAGCCATGCCCCACTCATTTGTAACCATGTTTCTCCCATTTCTAGCCATGTGTCTCCCAATTCTAGCGTTGTCCCTCCCATTTGTAAACATGTTCAACCATTTCTAGCCATTTCCCTCCTATTTCTAACCATGTCCCACCCATTTCTAGCATTTCTGGTGTAGCACAGATCGCTCAGTCGGGTACGAACTGGCCCGGGTCAACCATGTACGAAATGGCCCGGTCTGAGATGCTCCAACCTCGCCCCGTCGGTTCTATAGATCAGCGCATGTAGCCGCAGAAGAGAGCTCAGATTAAGAGTCCGTAAGAACGCCTATCGAGCGCGAGCGCCAGTAAGAGATAGCCTACCCACGCTGTGCAGAGAGTGTGAGCAATGGCATTCTTATGTATATAGATACATACATATCCTCTTCTGCTGGTTAGGCTAGTAAGCCTGTAACAGATTTTCACTTTCTTCTTGAACCTGGGTTTCATTAACCTGTTTAACTGATTGGGTGCGGATGGGTGAGATCGGGAACCGAATTGTGTAGAGGTTCTCTCGATAGTACCTATCAATCCTCCTTTAAATGCGTTGAGTTTTGGAACTGTCACTATATGATCAGGTAGGCTATTCCAATGCGTGTTCACTCGTATGCTAAAGAACCTCTTTCTGGTATCACTGCAGAAGCGTTGTTTGGTGAGCTTGTAACCGTTACCTCTTGTGCGATCACCTACGTCTGATGGCAGTAGATGCTCCCGATTGACGTCGTACATATTGTGCATGTATTTGAAAGCCTCGATAAGGTCTCCGCGAAGACGCCTATATACTAGACTTGGTAGTTTGAGTGTTCTGAGTCTATCTTCATATGGCAAATCACTTAGCCCTGGGATCATCTTTGTCGCTCGTCGCTGGGCGTTTTCAAGTAACAGCACGTCTTTGTTGTACAGTGGAGACCATAACACGTTTTCGTATTCTAGGTGGGGTCGTACAAGGCTTTTGAAGAGCAGTACGAATGTGACTGGATCTAGGAAGTCGAACGATGTTCTAATCATCCCAACGATTTTGTTGGCTTTGTTTACTGCTGTCTCTGCATGGCTGTTAAACTTCAGTCCATTGTAAACAAAAACGCCCAGATCTTTTTCACAGATTGTTTCGCCAAGTGTTATGCTTTGACCATTTTCATTCATGCTGTAAGGCTGTTTCTTATTGCATTTACCCAAGTGCATGGTTTTGCACTTGGATGCGTTAAAGCGTAGTTGCCAAGTATTTGCCCAGTCTTTTAGATTGTTTAGATCTGTCTGTAGCTGCTGATGGTCCTCTTCTGAAGCTATCTTTGAGTAGAGCTTAGTATCATCTGCAAAGAGCTTTTTCATACTGCTTACTACTTCGGGCATGTCATTAATGTAGCAGACGAATAATGCCGGTCCCAGCACACTGCCTTGTGGGATTCCACTGGGGACTGGAGCCCAATTTGAGCTAGAACCGTTAACGACAACCTTCTGCCTTCTGTTACTCAAAAAGTCTTGAATCCAGCCCAAGGCATCTCCACTGACACCGTAGCTCTTTAATTTTCTAAGCAATCTCTGGTGTGGGATGGTATCAAACGCTTTGGCGAAGTCAAGGTATATTATGTCGACTGCTCCTCCTTGATCTACGAAGTCAGTACAATAATCTAAGGTCTCTAACAATTGTGTGATACAGGATCGTCCACTTAGGAAGCCATGCTGACAGTCGGAAATAGAGTTTGACATATGATTCATGAGCTTATCTGTAATGAACCGCTCCATGACTTTACATACAACTGAAGTCAGGCTTACACGTCTGTAATTGCTGGCTGATGATTTGCTGCCTTTCTTGAAAATAGGGGTTACTTGACAATTTTTCCATTCCTTGACAATTTTTCCATTCCTGTGGGAGAGTTCTATCGCGTAAGGATCTGTTGAACAGTATCGCTAGTGGCCGGGCAATACAATGGCTCATTTCCTTCAGGACTCTTGGATGAAGCCCATCGGGTCCTTGTGACTTTTACACTAGCAGGCTATCCAACCTTTTCTTGATATCCTCTTCCTTGATGGTGAAATTGCTTAATGTACTACTGGGATCTCTACTGTTGAGCTGGGGTATTGTGGTTAGGTCTTCACGTGTAAATACACTGGCAAAGTAGATGTTGAGTTCTTCTGCCTTTTCTGCATCCGTTCTGGTGATTGTACCATCTTCACGTTTCAAATCTGCGAGACCTGATGATGTTTTTAACTTGGAATTTACGTAGCTGAAGAATGCTTTAGGATTAATTTTGGACTTCCTAGCGATGTCTCTTTCAAAATTCCGCTTTGCTTTCCTTACTTCCCATTTTAGCTGGTTTCTGTACTTTGCATATTCATTATAGTGAGTTTCATCACGTGTCTTTCTAAACCGGTCGAATGCGTGGCGCTTACTTTTTACTTTCTCTTGGATACTGGTGCTCATCCAAGCACTTCTCTGTTTGCGTCTAGGAGAGTTGATGATTTTCTTACTGGGAATGCAGTCATTGACCGAGTCGAGAATTTTCGTCTTAATTAGAGTCCATGAATCTTCAATGTTCTTTCCATTTAGCTCGGCATCCGAGTCTATTCCTTTCAATGCACTTCTCATCTTGTCATAATTGCCTCTGTCGTATGATAATTTCTGTGTTTTACTTGGGCTTACTGGCATATAGCAATTCAATGTGAACAGCAGGGCAATATGGTGGCTATTGCCTAGTGGGGGTAGGTATTGCAGTTCACCTATCATATCTTCTTCATTAGTCAGTACTAGATCAAGTATGTTCGTGTGTTGGTTGCCTCTATAGTGCGTTGGGCAGAGCACATGCTGGTGGAGAAAACAGTCTCTCACTGAGTCGAGGAAACGGCTTGCAGGATGTGTAATATATGATGGCGATGTGCAGTCATTCCAATTTATTTCTGGGTGGTTGAAGTCCCCAGCCACTAAAATGTGACTGTGATACGATTCATATGCTAGTTTCATCATATCTCTAATATTACTGTCATTCGTAGTTGTGCTGTTGGGCGATCTGTATATACAACCGATTAATATGCTGTCATTATTCCTGAGTTGCGCTTCTATCCATATGGATTCCTGTGCTGATACGGACTCGAAAGTGAACTCTCTGAAGTTGAAAGCTCGTTTTGTATAAATACAAACACCTCTGGACGCTAAATTTATGTTGCCAAAGATATCATAGCCATGTAAGTTTAATTCTGATATTGAAACTGGATCTTTCGTATTTTTTGGTAGCAACTCAGTAATTGTAATTATGTCAGGATTCTGTTCTTGTATAAGAACATGAAGTTCATTACGCTTGTTCATTAGAGAGTCTGCATTAATTATATAGTTGCCTGTGTTTCGTGATTCCTTAATACTAGGCGTTTTTCATCCACCTTGGGCTGAATCATTACCAAGATTCGTTGGGAAAAACGAATCCATTTACAGAATTGAAATCGGTCCATGAATGGCAGTGATATCAGTAAATGAAGGTTTGGTCTATTTAAAGGATATCTAATCTGAACTCTTGATAGCTTTTCAGGTGATCTAATATGTCAGTCATAAACTATGCGGGTAATGTTAAGCTTTTCATTATGGCGCTAAAGAAAGATATTACGGCTTTAGTAGCCAAATGTTGCTACATTTCTACAGCCTATGATGGCTGTCATGATTTACTTTTCAACCAATCAGAAAAATCCTAGCGTGCCTGCCTCAGAATATGGCTCAGTCATAGAGGCGCCAGCTATAGTTTGGCAGTGTGGTATAAAAGCAATCATACACGTAAGCGGTTGAATATTTTGAAACTAATTTGACTGGAAGTTGTTGCTGCCAATAAAGAATGTAATGCATTGGCACTTACATGACATCACACACTACCTCTTGAGGAGACAAATGGCGGCGATCACTGTTCAACATTTACGCGATATTACAATGCAGATAACTGTGATACAGCAACGGGAATGTGACATTATATGAATGATCTGGAATCTATAAACCATAATCTATCGGTGCAGATATAGCCTGTAGTCTTACTATGCAGAGCTCGCTGTAAGCAAACGACACCAGTATATTCCGTGTCAGAACTTGAAACCGTGACTGGGAGCCGTACTCATATATACGGCGCCGATTAATTTGAGGAACCCCTCTTTAGGGGTCAATAAAACAGCTTAAAATCAGGTCGCCCCAGCCAACTCGTCGGGAACAGTACCGCCACCAACATCAGTGGTGACCTGTTCCTAGGAAGAACTGGCTGGGACCTGTTGGTGACGCGGTTCCTTTTGGTTTATAACATCCAAACCAGTATGAGAGGACTGGTCAGCTCTGTTATCTCGCCAAAACTGCCATGCCACGCCAAAAAGCGGTAGCTAGAAACATGCACGCATCCAGCACCCTCTTCAATGTTTGATTAATTGCTCTTACTGCGAACATTGCTTTTGGTGCCGCTACTAAGCTACGCGCGCTGATCGTTTTTGTGCCATGACTATTATAACACCCGCCTCCTCATCAATGGAGGCAACTTCACTCCGCACCAAAGATCCCGTGTGCTTCATCCATTACATCAAATTCGACTGTATTAGAACTTTATGTGATATTATTTGCGCCAATGACTAAGAGGCGCCAAAAACTACTGTGCCGTCAACGAACATCGCGCTGATAACTAACAGGCGCCAACAATTGTGCGTTTTCTAATGAAGCTCCGATGACTAATAGGCGCCCATATTGTAACATAGTTATTTTCTTTTCTTTAAGCGCTGATTACAAGTAAGCACCGTATGTCAGCTAGACCTAATTGGACTGCATAGAATTGTAACACGGCGACAGCCGTTAAAACACTGTTTATGTTTCATTTGTTAAGTTAAATAGTTATATCTTTTAAACCGCGCAACGCTTAAACTTACACTATAGTGCTTCAATAAATGCATCACCTATATCTCTAATTACAGCAGCACTTTTTCACTAGAGTCGTCTCTCGTGCCTAATAGACTCGAGATACAGCGACTAATCCTAACTAGTATTAGCTCAGATATTTTGTTAGGATAAAGTAGTTAGGGACAACTGCTCGAACGAAGGAGTGCTTTGCTGCCGTTACATAGCAAGCCGTGTTTCCATGGCCTTCTAAATTACTTCTAGAGCAGCTGTCTCTTTCTGCGACTTTCTGGCCAACTAATCGTTTGTTAGTCCCCTCTGTCGGTTTGGTTAGAGCCGACCCGAGAAATCGCTGAGGTTTCTCTATGGTTAGAATCGAAACGACGATGTCTCACACACTTCTCCTGTACATAGATACGCTGCTTATGCAATGCTTCTGTGTTGTTGACTTGTCCTTGTCTTGTTATTTGTGGTTGCGCTGACATGTGGTTAGAAGTCGCTCATCTGCTTCGGACGCGGCGCCCAGACAACATGTATGTGCCGTCGGCCTGAGAGAGTGGCTCAATGGGTACATTCCGAGATGGATACCCAGGCTCATCCGCCAGGAAAGCAACTTGTTTTCAAGGTTAAGTAGGCATAAGCTGTTCGAGGCATAAACACCTGTATGGCTGGACTCAATAATTAACGGTTAGCGTAACTCCTCAAGAAGGACCACCAAAATAGCGCGGCGCAAACTAAACCAGCGACTAGCATAAAAGACGACTGTGCCAGATTCTGTTGAAACCGGCTCACTGCCTCCACGTAAACCAGTTTGCATCCCTATATATAAATTACTACACATATATAATTCAACACCATTTTAGCATTGTTCTAGATAAGGAGCGCGGTCTTGACCATTTCTCCTACTCCACTTTCCTCTCGCAAAACCAATTTATTGGCTGGCTTGAGGCATTAGTTTATATTAAACTAGTTAGCCGTGCTATGACCTCTCCTTTACCGGGGTACCTTCCGTGTAGATATAAAGATTGGTTGTGTATCTTTGGCGAGATACAAAACAGACGGCGCCAACACGTTATTTTCTATATACATAGCAGGAAACGAATTACTTTGTTGAACCTTGCGTTTAGATTTTTGCAAGAAGCCAGCTTTCGACTCACTGGACTATAAATATCTTATATGCTTCAAATTCTGTAGGCTATAATGCATAGACACACCGGTTACACTAATAGCCGAGATGACACAGTTGTGTTCGCTGTTGGCGGCAATGGTCGCATGGCCCCACTGGAACATGAATGTTCCACCAGCTCTAGAGGTCGGTCTTTGTGGTCATCGGTTGCCCGGAGTCTCCCATCCACATCTCCGAGGCAAGCTAACCAGCATCGCTGGGCCGGTGAGTATCATGAGTATGAGTCGGAGTCCGAGGAAGAATTGGCGGAGCCGCGTGGCGCCGAAGCTATACTAGCCATGTTTCACCCATTTCCAGACATGTCCCATCCATTTCTATCAATGTGCCACATGTCTCTTCCATCTTAAGCCATGCTCCGCACATTTCTAGCCATGATACGCCCATTTCTATCTATATTCCGCCAATTTATAGCCATATTCCGCCCATTTCTAGCCATGTTCCGCCCATTTCTAGCTATGTCCCACTTATTTCTAACCATGTCCCACACATTTCTAGCCATGTTTCGCCCATTTCTATCTATGTCCATCCATTTTTAGCCATGTCCCACACATTTTTAGCCATGTTTCGCCCTTTTCTAGCTATGTCCCGCCCATTTCTATCCAGGTTCAGCCTTTTCTACCCATGTTCCGCCCATTCCATATTCCGCCCATTTCTAGTTGTGCCCCATCCATTTCTAGCTATGTTCCACCCATTTCTAACGATGTACCAACCCAACCCCATTTCTAGCCATCTTTCTCCCATTTCTGGCTATGTCCCGCTTATTTCTAGCCATGTTCCAAGCATATTTAGCCATGTTCCTCCCATTTTTAGTTATGTCCCATCCATTCCTAGCTATGCCACACCCATTCCTAGTCATGTCCCGCCTATTTCTACCTATGTCCCGCCAATTCCTAGCTAATCTGCGTCCATATTGTACACAATTTTGAATCGATTGTAACACATTGAACACTGAATTCCCAGCTTCTCAATGTCATGGTATTTGTTCGTAAGCTGGTCAATACTTTGTAACTAACTTGATTCTGAGCCTTTGCTAAGGCATCAACATCTCCCAGCCAAATTAGTTTCAAAATCTTCAACAGTATGTTTATTGAATTAGAAATTATCCAATAACATACAATTCAAACGCTTACTGTGGGATATTTGTCACTTTCATGTTGGACTCACGTCATTTGATTGTGACGGTCCCGTCAGGCTCGTCAGCTACCAAATGGCTGCTTTTGATTATGACGTCAGATAATTGAGTAACAGATCGGATCTCACTCTAGAAGTAGAATACTATGATATTTATTACATCAACTGCGTACCTTAGTAATACGTATGATTCCCACCATATTACCATACGTGGTCGTTGCGCAGCCCATTCCACACGATGCCGACAGTAGCCCGCCGACTCCCTCGGTTAATATACCACGATTGATGACGTGTCGAGGTGGCTTGGGAAGGTTACAGGATAGTGCATATTGGTGGTATGATCCGAAAGACTCCAGTACCGTGGTCAGAATGGACACCAGGAAGACCAGGAAATATTCAACATCAAAATTTATACTATACTGGCCTATAGAAAAAAGAAAGACCAATAATATGCAATCATTGATCTTGACATTATAAAGTGTGCACTAGGGTACACATTAAGATTTAAAACAAAGACAGCTATTGAAACTATTTCGCAGACCTCAATTCCAAATTTTCAAAACCGCCGTAGTGGGATTTTATCTATGTACCGAAGCCAAACAAGATGAAGGGACAAGCTTGAAATATGGATGCTCTCGCCAGTGCGATACTGACCAAAATGTTTTAAAAAGCGACGATTTTCATGGAATGAATTTGCGATGGGGCGATTCTTCAGTAATCATGGAAACGTTTAATGAAATTCAATTTGAAACAAATCCTTTAAAGCTGAATCATTTAACAGAAATTCAAGACAAGATTCATATCAAATTTATCATATGAGATTAGAAATATCGCACATGTATGATAGACTACTAATCGCACGTAGAACTAGCGAGTTCTGTATTATAGACTACTAATCACGCATAGAACTAGCGAGTTCTGGATGATAGACTACAAATCACGCATAGAACCAGCGAGTTCTGTACGACATACTACCACAATCGTTTGCGAAAGTTGAAGCGAACTTGCAATGATGTTGAGAGTCTATTTATCACACAATCTATTATTTCTTATTATCAGCTCGATTTTGCGCTGATTCCTGCCTATTTCCATTATATTTTTGGGCGGGAGAATATCTCTCCTGAGAGGTCTGGGCAGTGCGTAACACAATGCAGTGGCCGACTCAACGTCAGATTTGAAATTCACCTTTCCAGAGTATCCATCTATCATCTGACGTCCTATGACGTCATAATCAGCTAAGTTGCGTATATGATAACGTCATAATCATTACGTCATAAATTATTCTATTTGGCCCGTCTTTAACTCTTAATAGTCCGACACGTTGTACGAATTGTATGTCTCTACTATTTAATAAACATGCTGTTTAATATTTGAAACTAATTTAACTGAACGCTGTTGCTAGGCAGCAACAGTGCCCAGTCAAATTAGTTCCAAAATATTCAATAGCGTACATGTATAGTTTTCTAGAAATTGATAGTCAAAGAGTTCGGAGATCGATCGATCCAAACAAGGGCGAGGTGTGGGTGGAGCTTAGCTAGAGGTGGGCTAAAAATGGAAAGGTCCATTATGTTGCTCACCTGGGTATGGCACACGGAAGATTGGACTATCTCTTATGTTGTCTCCATTGATGTCTGTTCGTGCCTGGTAACCGATATCATCAGGGTTGTCAGTAAAGGCTCCCGCTGTAGTTAGCACGATGGAAAATACCCAGCCTATTACCACGGATAGCAGGACCTACCAACAAGAGAACGCGTGTGCTGCCAGTTAACCCGCTTCTTCCTACTCTGTCTTCAACCAACATCCCACAATTCATTGGGCTTACTACAGTTTAACGTTTTCCGGAACACTGTTCCTGGAAAGGGTTCCGGATAACGTTAAACAGTAGTAAGTGCAATGCAGTGTGGGAAGTTGTCTGGAAACCGAATATCCATTCTAACATCGACATTAAATTTAATTTCTCGCAATTTAATTCACAATATTACTATTTCTGTATGCCTGTATAGAGATTGGGGTATACCAATTTGATGATTTTGCACTTGCAGCCCTGTAGGCAAAATTGATTTCATGAATTGGACAGAGTGATTTGATAGTATTTCACGTTCACTTGCACATGGCACAACATGAATAGTCCCGCTATTAATCATATAAATAAAAACATGTCATTAGAAAAAATCTTTATTTTCGCAATGATGCCTGTGATAATGTTGCTAGGCAAGTTCACTCGATCATCGAGTACACGTATGTGTAATATTTGCCATGTTGAGTTCATACATAATGTCATTCAATTTGCAAAGGATCCAGAGGCCAGAGCAGATGGAATGTGAGGATGGTTTCAATCTACGTTATATCAATCAGGGTAGGCTGTCGCTGAATATTTTGAAACTAATTTGACAGGAAGACGTTACTGCCTGAGAAAAACAGCTTTCAGTTAAATTAGGTTCGAAATATTCAGCATACTATTTTATGAGCCTTAAAGAAATTGTTGTACCTGGTATGCGTGATTGAACAGGGGAAATGCTTATATGCAGCATACACCTCTGCCGTGCATAGATGATGGAGCGGGACACCGGGGCTACACACATCCTTATATCCAGCCCGTCAGTCCATCCAGATATCTGTCACAGGTGCGGGTTGAGTCAGAGCGGACTCGGACTACCTTATATCCTAGATATTTTAGTATTTTCACATGTAATATCTATCTGTGCATGCACATACGTCTGGCTGAAATTCTCTCATAATTAAGTCATCAATTATCACATACCGGAAAAAGTTCGAAAACTGGAAATCTTGTCCAGGAGAATCCGTCCTTGCGAGTCCACCGTGGAACGGGAATCGTCACCCAGTTAATGTACTGGGAGAAGAAGATGAGTAGCGATATGGATCTGTGAGAAATGATGCGATTTACGTGTTTGACAATCACTACAAAAATCCAGCAAGATACCATTGCATATAACTCGAACCATTGCATATGCACATCAGTGCATATATACATGCACTCATTAACGTACACCTCGAGAAACCAAACGTCGTGTAGACCGGGGCAAGATGCCGCCTAACGATGATGTTTTCTGTTAGATGGCGTTTTGCCCCGGTCATAGGCAGCAACATCACCCAATCAAATTAGTTTCAAAGTATCCAACAGCTTGCATGTGTACTTTTCTGGTAATTGATAGTCAGGGAGTTCAACTATCGATCGATCCCAACACGAGCGAGTAGTGGGTGGAGCTTAGCTAGAGATGGGCGGGGCATAGCTAAAACTGGAAAGGCCCATTAGAGGATGTCATACATAAAATGACGTAGATCCGTCACAAAAATTTTAAAGAGTCCGTCACCAATGTGTGAAGTGTCTTTGGTAAATTTACAATTTAATAAAAGATTCTGTTGGATATTTTTCAAGTTCGATTCCAACATGCGAAGAAGTTGAAAGGAGCTTAGCAACAAATGGGCGAAGCATAGCTAGAAATGTGTCCCAAAATTCTTTGCACCTTAATGGCGACCAAAACTTATATGGGATTTATTAATATTAGGCGGTACTATTTGAAGCATTGAAATTATTACATCTGAAAACATATCCAAAACTTCAATCACATTGATTAAACAAGTACTGTATCGACACTTTCCTTGATCGCAATTTGATTTATGCCTATTGGACTCTACTGCATCAAAAGCTAAACATATCAAATTACCGCGTGAAACAAACTTACAGAAATGATACGCCCCAATGGACTTTTGCAAAATCTGAGATGATACCATGTAGCCAAGCAGCGATCAGAATAAAGATGGAACCGATTGTGATTGGTCGGACGACTCTAACTAGCAGGCCCAGGATGCCAGAGAGACCGATAATTATCTCAATCACTTGAGCAGCCATTAGGGATCCGGTAATCTGAAAATAGAACGCGTGCTTTCATAGTGAAAATTCGTAGTCTGTTAAATATAACACGCATGTATGCATGCATGCACGCACGCGCGTATGCACGCACACGGAAAGCCACAGAATGCTATTACCTTCACCCCGTAACTGGAAGATGGTACTACGCCCGTCTGTTCGGTGCTGTATCTAAAGAAAACTACTGATCCAATTTGGCTAAAATTTTAACATAACGAAAGAAGTTGTCGTGCAAGATTATTTCCAAATATTGGCTGTGGTCAGGGTAAGAGAACCCAGACCCGGATTGGAACACATTCTGGATCTGTACATATCTCAGAAACTACTGTTACGATTTCACTCACATTTTAGCAACTTTGATCCGAAAAATCTGAAAAGATAAAAAAAATCGAGAAAACCCGAAAACCCTTTACAACGTGACAAAAATGCGGGGGTGAGGATCTGTAATCTGTAACATGGATCATAAAACAGACTACTGCGACTATCTACTATAAATGCATGCTTGTCCAGCACTTTCATTAGAATGACTTAACCTTTTTCGGTATCATAAGATTAAGCTCAAATTTTAGCAACTTCAAAGATGCCGACAAGCTACACGTCTCTGCCAAATCATAGCCATATAGGCATAAAACCTACTGAATTAGTTTGGCTGATAGTCACTTCATAAATATAGAAATTCCCTGTTCTTTTTTTATATTAAAACTTAAGATTTGGTAAGAAGTATGCCTACATAGCTTGATATTGACTACCCGTCGCTTTGCCAGTCAGAAAGTCGGAAATTTAACCAGAACAGCGAATAATAGGAAGACAACAAATGCTTTAAACTGGTCCCAAATTTTTGACTGGTGCAAATAATTTCTACCAGGTTGGGCAGCCGCGCCTGGGCCTCACCCGCGCTATGCCTCTGTGCCTAAGATGATTTCCTTTGTACCTTTTCCCACTCAATCTCCCACGGTCGCTTCTGGCCATCCATTGTCGCATTTGATGTCATATTCTGGATAGCTGTGTGAACAGAAAGTAACACTTATTCATAATTATTAATGAAAAATACATGATACGGATCACGTACACACTCACACCCACTCGCCTTGCCACCCACTTGTTCCTCCCTCTCTCTCTCTCTCTCTCTCTCTCTCTCTCTCTCTCTCTCTCTCTCTCTCTCTCTCTCTCTCTCTCTCTCTCTCTCTCTCTCTCTCTCTCTCTCTCTCTCTCTCTCTCTCTCTCTCTCCCTCCCTCCCTCACTCCCTCCCTCCCCCCTCTCCCTCCCTCCCCCCCTCCATCCCTCCCTCCCTCGCTCGACCGACCGAGAGTCCGTTCGCTCGTTCAATTATCCAGCCACGCGTCTACCCACCAACTCGTTCTGTAGCGCGGATCGGCCGGACGGGTACGGACCGTCCCAGCTCAGCTGGGTGCTGGACGACCGTTCCGGGTACGTTCCAAGCACACACCCACCACCCACCCACCACCCACCCCTCTGAGTAGAATAGTATGCGTGTATAAAGCCATACGAGAGAGGTTTCTGTAAAACGTCGAAGTCCGTAAGATGGCGTAGCGCGCGCTTAAAGCTTCCCTGACAACACGTGTCAGCGTTGGGAGAGAATACATACTAATGTGTACCCGGTTGGTGCACGTAATCCCTTTAAATTTGACGGAATGAGACGAAGATTCCAAAACTATTTACCTTTTTAAAATCGGACGAGAAATGGGCGAGTTATCCTAATTTAGCTCATTGAAATTATTTTCAAAATATTACTGGGACGTCGTAAACACGTGTATGTACTAAATGAAGGGGGGGGGGGGGAGATGTCTATCACGCGATAGCGTCCTCACCCTTTCTATCTGCACGCTGATTGGCTACAGATCACCCGCTGATTGGCTGGGCGTCCTGCCTATAACGCCGCGAGTAGTATAAAAGGAGCGAAAAATCAAGAATGGAGACCACACTTCGGCGAGAGAGAACAAGTGGCCAGAGCAGTGCAAGACGTGGGCAACTGCTTACTGACTGTGGCTCCCTATTAGCTGCAGCAGTGCCTCTCGGATTTCAGTTCTTAGTCTCTGGCCCGCAATCGAACACTTGCATCTAAGTTTTTGTAAGCCCTCGGACGGTCACGCGGGGGCAACTAATTAAATAGAAGAGTCCCTCACTTCCAACACTTCAGAGCAGCCTTCCTGGGGATGGGCCTCGTGGCCCCGATATAATTTCTCCAGTATGTAGAACGAGTGGTGAATCTTGGTGGACATCTCGTCAGATCTGCCGAACCACGCTAAAAGTGGTGATCAAACTTCCTCGCAGCATGTCGTGTGATAATTAAATTTTGGGCCACAGTCTGGTGGGACTCTGCCTGGTTTGCTGCAAGAGCTATGTGGTGTACCATGTATGGTGTACACAGGAATGTACACGCATTGTTTAATTACTAATTTCAACTGTAGCCCTTCATGTTAAGGGCAACCTTCAAACTTCCGATATAGTACGGAACTTTCTAACATTCTGCTTAATTATTTGTATTAGCTATTATGACTATCTAGTGGACATCTGACTTCAGTCGTTCTTCTTCACCATCTTTGAGCATGAGCCGCATCAACAGTTCGACTGCGGAGATTTCCTGGCAACTACAGAGTCATGTCATCTCACGTTCCTCAGCTAGAACGCAGCATCTACAGTGATTTAGGAACTTTTTCCGTACCGATGACTAATAGGTACTCATTTAGCTATTATATTTATTGATTTCTTTACAGGTACTGATGACTAATAGGTACCAACCGGTCGTCTGAGACCGCATGTTATAGTTTATATCTTTATATGTAAATATTATCCTTATTTTTGTGCTTATGACTATCAAGCACTGCAAGGTCCTATGACCTGGTTTATTCTCAATACGGTGATAGTTAGTTATATATGGCAGCAGCCATCCTAGTTACTTGTTTTGTTTGTTTTATATAAATCACTAGGACCACAGTACGCTAGGCTATACTATACAGCAACAATAAATCGGCATCACTTTTCCCCCAAGCATAAATTTTACACTGAGGTCACTGTTCATGTTCTCATTACGCGAACCTGACGTGATCGACTAAACCTGGCTATCCTAGCTCGATGGGATAGGTTTAAAAGTAGTTAGGGACAACCGCTCCTTAGGAGACATTTGTGTAAGCCTCTTTTCCGGATGTAGCGGATATGTAACACCGCACACCGGCTAGATTGTATAAAATTGGCCAGATACCTTATAGCCTCATTATATTGAGTGATTGTCTCTTTCTACGCTCCTCCAGCTGCAAGGCTTATTAATTGTCTGGAACTCCCATCGACACATTGGCATGATCTGACTTAGGAAACTATTGGGATTTCTAAGCGGTGAAGACTAAAGTGTCGATTTCGTACACACCTCCTTTGTATCTTCGGATACTAGTTAGCATAGATAACCCCGCCAAAGTAGGAAGCATTGCGAAAAGATATTATTTTTAACCGGCCAGCAGTGCATCTCTGGGCATTCTGAAACTTAACCCTAACGAGAGGCAAACGTTAGTTCACTGGAGCCAGATCTTGAAATGATCCGCCGACACACCAAGTGAAGGATGGGACGCAGATCACCATCTAACTCCGTACAGTAGGTCGCTGGAGATGGATATCTGCCTCTTACTCCCCACCATAAACTGTTATGTGCTTTTCAAATTGCTTGTGTAATATTGACTTGTCCTAGTGATGCTATATATTGTTGCGGTGTGATATGTAACTGGATCGTTATGTGATTCTGAAGCTGCCACTCCGTAATATGTCCGCTCGCTGCCTTTCTGAGGGAGATGCTCTGGAAGGTGACCTTCAGGAAACCGAGCATCCTCGCCAGTTAGGCTCATGTGTCAAATGATAGGTAGAAATTCCTGCCACTTGCCGCCAAAGCTAGGAGACAAATCTAACACCTAACCAGTAGTTTAAGATTTAGCAGAAGGACCACATAAATAAAAGCGGCATCAACCAATACAGTATCTTGGACTTACATACGATGAGGGTGTTGAATTCTATGGAAATCATCCACCCCATCTTCACGCAATACAGCATGCATCACATTAATTATGATTTCACTAGGTTGTCTCACACTACACTAAGCATATGTTTGAACAAGAGAGTGGCCCTTTTTGCCAGCTCTCTTCCTCCGCTTCAGGATTGAAGGCATTTTCCTGTGATGGAGGCCCACGTGAGGCACTTTCCTCTCGCAACAATAATATTTTTATTAGCGATATAATGGTTTATATTAAACTACATACGTGACCTCGTTTGGACGCTCCCTTACAGGGATACCTCATGGTCTTTGTACTTTTCAGAGATTCACGATACTGTATTCATAACCCCGAGAACCGTAGCTAACCAGCCCTCCCATGCATCCTGTACATGTGGTGCAATGGAGCAGATCAGTAGAACGGACCAGCATGCACCCCCATGAGCTACAAGTGGCGCCAGATGTGGGGCTCAAACGAGAAGTGAACCCACGCCAACACTCAACACACATGCGTTTCAGTTTCCTGCATTCGCCAATCAACACTCCTTAGACTTGGAAGTAGCATCATATGATAGGAGAACTGCACACGTGCTCACCAACTATGCCAGACATTTCCCCGGTGCGGAACAACCAGCACCGATTCAACATGAGTATTCGCCAATCAGTGAGAGGACCTTCCACGATGCCTCACAGGCAGGTACTCAATACATTACATTGTTGGATATCCGTGATAGGCACCCAACACCCTTGCTGGATATCGATCGACCATGACAAAGACCCCTACATGATCACACCAATTCTTCATGACCATTACGTTCACACGTATCATCGGAAGGTGAGCAATGGCCTGCCCCTCATGCACCGTGTTCCGCATCTCCTCCTATCAGAACGTTTTCGCCTTATTATCCATCTGTACCGCAACACAAACTGGGGGATGCGGAACATCCTTTTCAACATTATACCAGAAGAAACACATCATCACACGGAACGCACCACCCCCGTCAATCTCCTGGACCACCTCCGTATGAAGAATGCCCGTCACAGCGACCTACAGAATATCCGCATCACATACATGGAACTCCTCCACCAGTCTATAGACGTACACCTCTCTATAGACCTGAATCAGGGCGGTATTCAGCGGAACCAACGTATCGTGCACAACATTATCATTGGGAATCACCTTCGCGGACACGATATCAGCGAGATCAACAATGGGAACAACCACCAACACCACCACCAACATGCAGACCAGCATCCGTGTTTACACCATTCTCCCCGGTATTGCCACTCGGATTCGCGCCTATAGTACCATATCATGGCCATGGCCGAGTCATTCTCCCTCCCGAATTCAGTGGGGAGAGTGACTGGGCCAATTATAAGTGCCAGTTCGAGATTATTAGCCGCACAAACCATTGGATGGATCAGCAAATGGGAGATTATTTGGCCACAAATCCGTCGGGCAAGGCATTGCAAGTCCTGGCAGATTTGTGGTCAGACTCCACACCAACATACACGGAGCTGGAAAACATGCTGTCGGAAAGATTCAGAGACACCGCCCTCGGAGAAATGAGTCACCTCCAACTTAAAAATGTGCGTAGACGAGCGGGGGAGCACCAATTACGAGGGAGTTATGCATCTTCATCTTGATACCATCATCGACGCGTTGAGTGGTGAGCCAGCCCTAAAGGAAAAACTATTTCTGATCGAGCATAACAATTTACAAACATTAACCGTGACTGCGGTCAGAATCGAGAATTTCTTGGAGCGGGAAAAAGCCAATCGCCATCAACTGCGTCCAATTAATGAGGTAAACGATGCACACCTCCTAATTGCCACCAACACCACATCTGTACCTGCAACCGCATCAGTAACAGACCCATGCACCACACATTCGGAACACCCCAATAGTTATAATCACGCACTTAGAGGAAGAGGACGTGGACAGACCCATCGAGGAGGCCAAAACAATGCCCCCGGATGCAAAAACCAGCACAACAACAACAACAATAGAAAAAACATGCGTGATAGGTTGGAAGAGATAACTAAACAGATCTCCGCACTTACTAATTTTTCACCATGCTCAGCAACACCGTAGCCACACAGTCGACTACATGGCTAACTAGAAGTATGGTAATACATACACAGCCGCCAAACACATGCTATGAATGTGGTCAGCCAGGCCATTGGAAAGAACGATGCCCAAATCGGCCTCCATCAACAACTCCAACAGCTGACCGATGTACATCGCAACCTGAGTCCTCATTAAACTAGAATGGGCACCGATTATAGAGTCACTTCGATGCCCACTCTCACAACTCGGCTCAACTACAGCCTCCAGACAACAACGTCAGGTGGTTAACACTACACCACAAAATACTACATATGCGACAGTACACAACCATACCCACCCGGCTTCCCCTAAGTCGGTGCCAATCATGCACACTGAATCCGCACCACCACCAACATCTCCCTCTGCAAGAGGTTGTGACCCTGCAACTTCCACATCTCACAAACCTTATTTCCAATGTAATATGGCAGTTGTTGGTTCTAGCACATCCACTGAAACAAAGTTTTTACAAGCACTACGACCCGCCACCAAAGCACTTAACACCCAGTTCCCCTTGGTGGTATTCAACTCACGGTACTTACAGCATCACCCACCACATCTAGCAGCAGTAACAGCAACATGGGCAGCAATCAGCATTTGGCATCATGGATCCGCAAGAAGAGGCATCATCCAAAAAGCAGCACACTTCAGCGCCGCCACTGCTTCTTTTGCACACCTACTAAACACCCCATGATGCAGTGTCAAAAGTGGCTAACACAGCTTGCTATTAGCCACGACCGCACCAGTCCTGTCCAGACTGCTGTCTACACAAATTCACGATACAACACACCAGCATTAACAACACCGCCATTGCTACCCCCAGCTCCTTCGACGCCTAAGCAATCGTAGCAGCAGCGACAACGAGTTGGTCCCTTCCTCACTCGGCCACCAATTGCATTCACAGAAGCTATCCAAAAGCAAGCGGACTATATACAGGATGATACTGCACCAAATGAGATAACTCAGGTAGTATCATTGGAAACTCTTCCACAAGCACACCGCAAAGTAATATACCAGTGTGCTTGCCTGTTTAGTGGCGTTTCGACCGGTGCCACTGTAGAAACTGGAGCATCCATCACTATTTTTAACAAGGGCTTGTATTAGGCCCTTAGGCCTACAAACATCTTTTTACACACAGCTACTGGAGTCGATGTACCTGTGGCTGGTACGGTAAACCTCGTGATACAGATAGAGGAAATACAATTCATACAGCAAGTTGTAATTGCTTCTATTCAAAACAATGCCCTGCTAGGTTCTGACTTCCTTAGTGCCAGTGAAGCCGTCATCCATTGCAGACAACAGGAATTAGACATACACGGCCGATGTATACCCCTTGGACCGGAGTCATCACTGTACGACACTTGTGTGGTGATTTTGGTATCTACAACCACAGTTGAGCCGGGACAAGAGGAAATATTATGGGCCACTGCACCACAGTTAGGAAGCAACACACATACAGCCATGCTGGAACCCAACCTCGATTACATGATCGCCTCACAATGCGCAAGTTTCCAGATGATCGTGGACACCACCAACAAGGATCATATACCATTTAGAGTATTCAATGGCACAGCAGACACAATAACACTGGAACCGAGAGTTCGTTGTAGCCATCTGGTGGATGTGATATGACTGGAGACACACCCTACCGCACCTACGCCAGCAACAACTTCTGAAGATTTACCGGAACATCTGCATGACATTTATTTGCACGCCACAGTTGGTTTAACTCAATCTCACAAACGTGACGTATGACAAATATTACATAAGTATTGAAACAGTTTTTTGACCTGAGACATGGATCTTGGAGAATCTGACCTCGTGCGACACTCCATCGACACCGGAAATAATCGACCCATTCGACAACCAGTATGACGTCTTCCCATTCACAAGGAGATGGAAGCACATCAACAGGTAAATGACATGTTGCTGACAGGCATCATAGAGCCCTCGACATCCCCCTGGGCCAGTCCCGTTGTACTAGCAGGAAAGAAGGATGGATCTTTGCAGTTTTGTATAGAATACCGCTAATGATCTTAATGTCAAAAACGCCTATTCGCTACCCAGGATAGATCAGGCCTTACATTCCTTGTCCAGAGCCAAGTGGTTTTGTACCCTTGACGTAGCTAGTGGGTACTGGCTGGTAGCCATGGATGAGGCTGACCGGGAGAAGACCGCATTCATATGTAGAGTCAGTCTTTTCCAATTCCGCAAGATGCACTATGGCTTGTGCAATGCTCCTGGAATGTTTGAACGTCTCATTGAGCAGGTACTCTCTACCCTACAATGGGAGATCTGCCTCTGTTACATCGACGACGGAATCGTCTTTGGCTCTTCGTTTGAGCAGACCCTGTCAAACTTGGACAAGGTCCTAATGCGATTTCATACCATCAACCTCAAGCTCAAACCCAAGAAGTGTCATCTTTTCAGACACAGCGTCAAGTTCCTGGCACACGTCATATCCACTGATGGAGTAGCTACTCAACCTTCAAAAACCAAAACAGTAGCAGAGTAGCAAACCCCCACTTCAGTCTAACGAGTAGTCAGCCATGAGTAGTATAAAAGGAGCGAAAAATCGAGAATCGAGACCACACTTCGGCGAGATATAACAAGTGGAAGGTTGTGTGGCCAGAGAAGTGCTGCAGCAGTGCCTCTGGGATTTCAGTTCTTAGTTTCTGGCCCACAATCGAACATCCGCATCTAAGGTTTTGTAAGCACTAGAATGGCCATCCAGGGGCAAATAATTAAATATAAGAGTCCCTCACTTCCAACACTTCAGAGCGGCCTTCCTGCGGATGGGCCTCACGGCCCCAATGTAAGTGGTGATCAAACTTCCGCACAGCAGTCTGGTGGGACTCTGCCTGGTATGCCACAAGAGCTATGCGGTGTACCATGTACAAGAGCCACAGGAATGTACATTTAATTATGTATGTTTAATTATAAATTTCAACTGTGGCCCTTCATGTTACGGACAACCTTCAAACTTCCCATATAGGACGAACTTTCTAACATTCTGCTTAATTATTTGTATTAGCTATTATGGCTATCTAGAGGACATCTGACTACAGTCGTTCCTCTTCACCGTCTTTGAGAGTGAGCCACATCAACAGTTCGCCTGCAGAGATTTCCCAGCAACTCCAGAATCATGCCATCTCCCGTTTCTCACCTGGAATGCAGCATATACAGTGATTTATTAACTTTTCCGTACCGATGACTAATAGGTACTCATTTAGCTATTGTATTTATAGATTTCTTTACAGGTACTGATGACTAATAGGTACCAACCGGTCGTCTGAGACCGCATTTTATAGTTTATATCTTTATATGTAAATATTATCCTTATTTTTGTGCTTATGACTATCAAGCACTGCAAGGTCCTATGACCTGGTTTATTCTCAATACTATGATTTAGTTACATATGGCAGCAGCCATCCTAGTTACTTATTTTGTTTATTTTATATAAAACACTAGGACCGCAGTATGCTAGGCTATACTATACAGCAACAATAAATCTGCATCACCTTTCACTGTTCATGTTCTCATTACGCGATCCTGACATGTGATCGACTAAACCTGGCTATTCTAGCTCGATAGGATATGTTTAAAAGTATTTAGGGACAACCGCTCCTTAGGAGACATTTGTGTAAGCATCTTCTCCGGATGTAGTGGATATGTAACACTGCACACCGGCTAGATTGTGTAAAATTGGCCAGATACCTTAGGGCCTCTTATTATATTGAGTGATTTTCTCTTTCTACGCTCCTCCAGCTGCAAGGCTTATTAATTGTCTGGAACTCCCATCCACAGTTGCCATGATCCGACTTAGGAAACTATTGGGGTTTCCAAGCGGTGAAGACCAAAGTGTCGATTTCGCATACCCCTCCTTTGTATCTTCGGATACTGGTTAGCACAGATAACCCCACCAAAGTAGGAAGCACTGTGAAAAAATAATATTTTTAACTGGCCAGCAGTGCATCTCTGGGCATTCTGAAACTTAACCCTAATGACAGACAAACGTTAGTTCCCCGGAGCCAGATCTTGAAATGATCCACCCGACACACCAAGTGACGGATGGGACGTAGATCACCATCTAACTCCGTACAGTGACTGGGTCTTGGAACCCCCCACGCCCTCACGGGAAGGTCACTGGAGATGGATATCTGCCTCTTACTCCCCGCCATAAAGTCTTATGCACTTTTCAAATTGCTTGTGTAATATTGACTTGTCCTAGTGATGTTATATATGGTTGCGGCATGATATGTAACTGGATCGTTATATGATTCTGAAGCTGTCACTACTTAACATGTCCGCTCGCCGCCTTTCTGAGGGAGATGCTCTGGAAGGTGACCTTCGGGAAACTGAGCATCCTCGCCAGTTAGGCTCATGTGTCAAAAGATAGGTAGCAATTCCTGCCGCTTGCGGCCAAAGCTAGGAGACAAATCGACCACCTAACCGGTAGTTTAAGATTTAGCAGAACGACTGCATAAATAAAAGCGGCAACTACCAATACAGTATTTTGGACTTACATACGATTACAGTGTTGAATTCTATGGAAATCATCCACCCCATCTTCACGTAATACAGTGTGCATCACATTAATTACAATTTCACTAGGTTGACTCACACGACACTTAGCATATGTTTGAACAAGAGAGTGGCCCTTTTTGCCAGCTCTCTTCCTCTGCTTCGGCGTTGAAGGCATTTTCCTGTGACAGAGGCCCATGCGAGGCACTTTCCTCTTGCAACAATAATATTTTTGTTAGGGGTATAATCGTTTATATTAAACTACATAAGTGACCTCGTTAGGACGCTCCCCTGCAGGGATACCTCAGGGATATATACTGATCTGTGAGGTACCGCTGACGTATCCACGTTAGCAAGACACCAACTTAGTTCTATGTACTGTATATTTTCTCTCTCGTGCTAACAAACGAGTACCATTGTTTGTAGAGTATATATTTTTCTTAATTATCATGTCTGGGCTCCTAAATTGAGTCATGAACCGTCATACCAGTGACACTAATAGTTGGGACGAAACGCTGAGGTTCAATCTCGGCGGCAATGGTCGCACGGCCCCACTGGAACGTTATTGTTCCACCGGCTCTAGAAGTCGGTCTTTGTACTTTTCGGAGATTCGTGATACGGGATCCGTAACCCCGAGAACCGTAGCTAACCGGCCCTCCCGCGCATCATGCACATGCGGTGCAATGGAGCGGAGCAGTAGAATGGACCAGCGCCTACCCCCGCGAGCTACAGTTCACTAGCTCACCCAATCAATGACAATGGAAAGTTGAATGTATATCTGAAGATAGGAATATGGAAAATAGGAAGACAAGAATTGACGATTGAATATATGAATCAACTAAAAATAAATCGATGGCTGGTTGGCTGACTGGCCCCTTGCCTGGCTAGCTAGCGGGATGGATGGCTAGCCCGCTGGCTGGATGATTGTGTGTGTGTGTGTGCATGCCTGCACGCGCGTATGTGTGTGTGTGTGTGTGTGTGTGTGTGTGTGTGTGTGTGTGTGGGTGGGTGGGTGGGTGTGTGTGTGTGTGTGTGTGTGTGTGTGTGTGTGTGTGTGTGTGTGTGTGTGTGTGTGTGTGTGTGTGTGTGTGTGTGTGTGTGTGTGTGTGTGTGTGTGTGTGTGTGTGTGTGTGTGTGTGTGTGTGTGTGTGTGTGTGTGTGTGTGTGTGTGTGTGTGTTTGGGGTGCGTGTATGGATTGGGGTGGTGGGTTAGCGGATGCGCGTGCATGCGTGCGTATGTATGCACGCGTGTGTGTATGGGATGGTGGGGGTTGGGTATGTAGGTTGATGGATGGATGAGTGCGTGTATAGGCGAGCGGGTGGGTGGATGGATAGATGAAAGAATGTTTTGTTAGCATACTTACCATCGGTGATATTATCAGCAACATTGTCCTTACACCCCCAGCGTGGGTCAGTAGCTGCATGCACAATCGGCAAGATAAACACTATGGAGGGACCATGAAAGATTGGCATCCTAGAATAGATTAAACAAATGACTATGCCACTTTGTTTGCGACTTAGGCAGGTTTGTCAGTAATGCAAAGAATATGACCGACAGACAAGCATACTAACAGACCGACAGACAAGCATACTAACAGACCGTCTAACTCACGGACCGACCAGTCGACAAACCGAGATGATGTAAATATGCATACTCATACTTGAGGCTATATAGCCTTGTAACTTCCCTATTGGGAAAAATCCATGGGTATAATTTCAAGATCATACTGTATCATAATTTAGCGTATGTTTTCATGTTTGGTAGGCTACAGTTGTTTGTTGGTGCCTCATTGAATACATGTATTACGAATCATGCCTAGTTTGTTTTGGCAATCCACGCTGTCCGTGCCTTTACTGGCGGCAAGACATCATACGCTTCAGCATTCTTGTTTGTAAATTTACTACTGGAATTTTCAAAATAGCTATCAGTTATCCTGTCTATGAAAGTTCCCCTTAACAACTGCATATGCTGTTTTGGCCGGCTTGAACATTATACGGTCAAGAAAATCCAAATTTCCTTTTAACCAGTGTTCATTTGCACGCCATCAGAGGCTTATCTTGTAAAATTTGGTCATTGAAGCAGCCTTTTCTTGGCCTGCAAATTAACATTCTTCAAGACCACTCTGAAGGCCTGCCCATTACATGGTTAAGTTGACACAAGAGCGGGTGACACATACTCAATGTAAGAGGTTGAGTTGACAATCCTTACCTGGCGCCAAGACCCGTCTGCATCATGGAAGTCAAACCTGATATGACACAGATTGTGGAGAACAGGTGTGATTTGAAATCGTAGTCGGCACAGATTAACTCACCAATCAACAACGCCATTAAGATACAGAAGCATATGTTCACGATAACAATCTGTTAAAAGCAAGCATTTTCATTTTGGTGTAACTTGTGAAAAGGCGTGTCACATGTGAAATAACTATACTCACATAGATACACCCTTTCTGATCTGACAACCAGAGAGACAGCAATATAATCTGGAATAGGGGATCCGGTGTATGCCTCTCAAATATATGATACAAAAATGCCAGTGATAGTTGATGTCACAATCAAATTGAAGTAGCGCTGTCGCACAAGATTAAAAATATTGCACGAAAGAGTACTAATTTCATTTCTTTGATGAAATTAAAACTAAGTAATATGTTTAAATTAAGATTCTGGCAACCCTGTTTTCACAATTTCAAATCGATTCCAACACACGTGAAATAATGTCAGAGCATAGCTATAACTGACAATGGTATAGCTAGAAATGGCAAGGGTATAGTTAGAAATGGCAAGGTCATAGTTAGAAATGGATGTCACAGCTAGAAATGGCAATGGCATAGCCAGAAATGAGAAGGGCATAGTCGTTGGCCAATATCCCAAGGAGATTCTCCCGGACAGGTGGGG
This sequence comes from Chaetoderma sp. LZ-2023a, assembly GCA_034401795.1. Classification (NCBI taxonomy): domain Eukaryota; kingdom Metazoa; phylum Mollusca; class Caudofoveata; order Chaetodermatida; family Chaetodermatidae; genus Chaetoderma; species Chaetoderma sp. LZ-2023a. Next base: position 108,353,530 of record CM067373.1, read on the forward strand.
TCCGTAATGGGAGTTTAATTGCCATTCCTCGCAGTGGCTCTAGGATTTATGAGTCTGAGAGCCGCCCTTAGGGATGGGGCGGTAATGGGAAACCACTTAATTTATCTCCAGTAGTGTGGATGTGATAATGCCATTCCTCGCGACGGCGATTTATGATGCTGAGTGGCCTGAGACCCGCCCTAGGGGATCGGGCGGCAATGGCAACCACTTGATTTATCTCTTGTAGTGGAGCGGATGCAAGAGTAGTGGTTGGAAAAAGAGTGGTTTCCGGCGCCCCATTCCTCGTGGTAGCTCTAGGAGCCAAGTCATTCCTGATTCTGAGTGGCCTGTCATTACCGCCCTGGGGGTAGGGCGGCAATGGCATAGCACTTGCTTTATCTCCAGCAATGGAGCTGCAGTGGCGTTTGATTTATCAACGCCAGTTTATATACTACTCAATAACAAGAAAGTTACATATACGTCATCGTGGCTATGCCAATATGTCAAGCAGCCACAAGTCTACATATACGTCATCGTGGCTATGTCAGTATGGCAATCAGGCACAAGTCTACATATACGTCTGCGTGGCAAGGTCAGTAAATCGATCAGGCACAAATCTACATATACGTTATTTTACTCAGTCAGGATCGCTATCAGGCACAAGTCTGCGTGTTACAATGCATTGTTTTAAACTTACGTTTGCAAGGTGACTATTACATTAGTGGGGGATACAGTGATAAGCAATGGTTTAATTAATGCTCCATAATGGCGTATACGAGCATGTAAGAAGTTAGTCATCGTGGGAAAAGGAATCTCTTTATTTTATTCCATAGTAACGGGATTCTATTTGGAGCATGTATCGCATAATCCATAGTCCTATTGCACGATACTCGTCCGCCCACTACGTTCCCGTATCTAGTACCGTGCTTGCACGCCTTTGATGTTTGTGCTTCACGAAGCTTCATACATATTAACGAGCTGGGGGTCAGTCAACGTGCGCCAATGAAATTGCTCGATAAGAAATCAGGATGTAGATAAATGTACACATGTGCGTAAACAAAACTAGCGATTACTGTTACCGAAAGCCACTCTACAAAGTTTCTGTTCCTCAGATAACTTGTTTAGAGCAAAACTATTGCAAACTTTTGCAAATATCTCTTTCCAATTCTACAGCGTCGCGATCGCCGTTATTTTTTGTGATTGTAAATTAGGTCACCAGACGAATCCCCGCCTATCGCGTGAAGTAAGCAGAAATCTGATTGGCTACCTCCATCCCACTAGCTTAATGTTACTTCACATGGCGAGAAATCACAGGTCTGCAAGGCCTCGAACAGCGTAGCTATGTGAGTGGGCGTATGTTAGTACGATGCGCATAATCCGGCCATTACAATCTCAGCGCTAGCGCCTCCACATTTTTTCCGGTTTTAGCTATGCCCCGCCCATCTCTAGCTAAGCTCCACCCACACCTTGCTCATGTTGGGATCGATCGATCTCTGAACACCCTGACTATCAATTTTGAAAAAGCTACACAGGTAAGCTGTTGAATAGTTTGAAACTAATTTGGCGGTCAAATTAGTTTCAAAATATTGAATAGCATGTTTATTAAATAGCAAAGAATTACAAAGACATACAATTAATACATGTTGAACTTTTTTAGATTTGATGACGGTCTATATGGAACCCTTTGTGACGTATTGATTGTGACGTCATCATACACGCGCTGAAATGATTATGACGTCATACGAGGTCAGATGGCGGATGGATACTCTGGAAAGGTGAATTAAAGTGGGATTCAAGCATATAACGTTGTAAACAGTTACTAGTCTGTCAGTTTGTGTACCCTATATGCATTTTTGGGTATAGTAGCTGAAACTTTCAGGAAGTATTTTCATGATATCAAGATACATGACACCACTTGATACCAATTTTTCCTATCTATCGATAAGCCGCCATCTTGGATTTCAAAATGGCCGCCATATTCAAGTTAGTTTTCTACTTATATCGCCGGCTGTTTATTGGCATACATGATATCAACGTACATGCCATACTCTATAGCATGTGTTTGCATTAGGGATTCATGTAAAATGATAGAAAATAAGATAACAAACAACAGTGTCCCCTAGAACGGCCATATTGGATTTCAAAATGGCCGCCGATATGGAAAAAACCCTGTTAAATTACACAAAAATTATCCAACTGGTTCTTGCCTTAAAATGAGTAAGACTTTACATTAATTGGTATATGTTTAAAGAAAAAAAAGAACATATATACATTGTATACACCAGTGGTGTAGCAATAGCAGGTTCAAGAAACATGGGCCCCTGACCATTAGGGGCCCCACCAGCCTGAAATATTATTTTATGTAGAAGTTTTTAACCTTCTTTCTTTAATAATAATGCGACCAGAAATACCCCCTCCATCTCCTCCATTCTGATAAAACCTTTTTATCAGAATGCAGCCTTGCAGTAGATGACTTCTCAGATCATCTACTTTCCCAACTGTAATGGTGAGTAGCACTCAGAACCACTCCATACTGCAATGGCGTAGACAAACGTGGCTTGTGTAGGGGCTTAAGCCCTAAAGATTTTGGCAAATAATTTTCAATTCTGCACAATCAACCAAATGAGAGTCTATATATATATATATACACCTGTGCAAAAGTTAAGCACCACCCTATTTTTACGCACATGCGAGGGTATATTCATGTGCTATGAAGAAAGCAATAGCATAAACATTTATGTACCCATCCATCTTAGTGCAAGAGGTAATAATGCAACTAGAGGAATGCTGATTATGATGGTGGGGAAACACTGTATGTTTTTGTTTGAACTTGAAAACGAGGCCTGAATATGGTTACGTTGACACAACTGACAACTATTGCCCTACAGTTGACACACGTGGCTAGGTTGTCATTAATGGTGTCTGAAAACGAAGTTTAACATCTGTGCACGAGTTTGAGACTGTCATTATTAATACCGGGTATATCCACCTTGTGCCTGGATGACGGCCTGGACACGACGTCTCATGCTGGTCACCAACCGACTGATACGCCATTGTGGTATTCGTTGCCATTCAAGATGGAGTGCGTCTGTTAATTCCTGTAGGTTCTGCACAGGAGGATCCCTCCTTCTCACCATGTTTCCCAGAATGTCCCAGATATGCTCAATAGGGTTTATGTCAGGGTTCCTTGCTGGCCATGGTAGGGTTTCGATGGCATTCTGGCGGAGGTATTCATGCACAGCTCTAGCACGATGTGGTCGGGCGTTGTCATCCATGAATATAGGGTGGGTTCCAGTTGCATGATTTACAAAATGAGGGACCACAACTCTATCCAGTATGGAATCTTGATATCTTTGTCCATTTAGTGTTCCAGGTACAGTCAACAGATCCAGCTTACAATCAAATGAGATGCACCCCCATATCATAACGGAACCTCCACCAAATGGAACTTCTTCCATGATGTTACGTTGGTCGTACGCCGTGCGTCTGGACCTCCATACACGAGTTCGACCATCTGTGGCATGAAGCAGGAACTGACTTTCATCGGACCAGTGTACCCGTCTCCAGGATCTCATGTTCCAGTGTCTTCTTTCGTTGCACCACCTCAGACGCTCCTCTTTGTGGTGTGCAGTGAGGAGAGGACGTCTGACAGGTCTCCTAGCTTTCATGCCAGCAGCATACAGTCTCCTTTTGACGGTAGACATTGACACTCTATTGCGCGTTTCCCATTGCTGGCTGAGCACTCTGCTGTTGGTGAATGGAGATCTCCTAACAAGGCGTACTAGGGCTCGATCATCACGGGCAGTAGTCTTCTTCGGTCTTCCAGATCTAGGCCTGTCGTTCACCTCGTTAGTTTGCCCATGTTTTGCAATCAAACGACTGATTACAGTATGGTTAATGTTCAGCTGTCTGCCAATCTCTCTGCATGACATACCAGTGGTATGCATGCCTATGATTTGCCATTTCACACGATCACTTAACCTTCGTCTTGCCATAGCGGTTCACAATCAAGAGCTAATTCTCTCTGTACAAATAAACCACGGTCATGAACACAAAATTCCTAATCTTGTCGCCTACATCTGTATGTAATGTTCTACACCTCAAACTGGACTTTTACATAACTGAACACGTGTGCTGTTTCCCGCCACGCACGGACATCAAGCGGCGTGAAGTCATGCATGCATGTGCATTTCGTACTTGGAATTATGTCAGCTAACGCGGGGACAAAAAGTATGGCAACCTAGTTGTACCATCATGTTTCTACGTTCTATTGTTTTTGCTGGTGCTTAACTTTTGCACAGGTGTATATATACCTCTGAAAGCATCTAAATTTTTAAAAACCTCTGGGGAGGACATCCAGAATTGGGGCCCACACACGTTCTGACCAGGGGCCCCCAAACGACATCGCCACGCCACTGGAATACACATTACTCACTTGTAATATATCCAAAATAGATACCTTTTTTTACCATTTTTAACATATTAAAAATAATCTTTTAATCTTTTGGTTACGACGGCCGTTTGCCACCTCGTACCAAACTGCAAATTTGCTACTATTTCTTTGACCAAAACTGATGATTAAACAACAATTCAAATTCGCTTATTGTAAATATAATACACTGAAGTCCTAATTTTGAGATCAGTTTGCATCATCTGGGTCACCATAACTACTTAAGTTCTGGCAATGGTCTTCCTCTCCTTCACACAGGCACAGTTCTGTACACACTAGACCTTTTAATCGACATGAACATCTACCTGAAGCGCACTTATTTGTTGAGCTTGGGTTAGTGGTACCACACGTACACCTCACTGACTCAACCACCGCTGCAGGGGCTGGTGCAACCTTGGATAACAGAGGTACAAGCCTGTGCTCTTCCTCCACCCAGCCATGCTGTAAGGGATCTGGTGATAGTGGGCTGACAACAAGGTCTTGTTCCCACACCGAAGCTTGGCAGTGAGCACGCTGGATATGCTCAACCCGTGTTCCACGTGTCGGTGGTAGCATGTCGACACCTTTGTTCATGCCTTGTTGTTTGAATAGGTGCCATCTGAGGTGATGCGGCTCAGTAATGTGAACATTCTTCTTACAGAATAAACTACATATAAAGGAAAATGCACCCATTTAATATATCATTAGAAGGCTGGGTGTCACAGCCGAGGCCGGATATTAAAGTTACAATCTTGGTATCTGCTTTTAGGAAGGCTTCTAAGCACGCTTTCTTAGACTTTCCTCTTATGTAGCATGTGGTATCACAACCAGTGAGAGCATGCATGCCATTTGCAGAGAGCATTTGCTCTCTCCGGTCCAAGAGCATCATAAATAGGTTGAAGTAGAACTAGTCGTCGTCGATCACCCATGCTCTTCACCAGGGCAGATTTCTTGCAAAGAAGAGCTGTACGTCTCAGCGCAAGAATCAAAACATCTGCATCCTGACTGTAAATGTGAACAGTATATCCAGCTTTATTTGCTTCCACTGCATGCACGATCATTAAGGTATCGGCTTCTTCTTGTGTACTGACACCAGGAGTGGCATTATTGGTGTATTTGGACATCACTTCTTTGCGTGTGGCTGTTATCATACACATTTTAGAATGGTCTATTAATCTCTGTGCAAGATAAAGTGTCAACGAATCTTCTGTAGCTACACTTCCAAGGAATACTTTTAATTCAGGAATTTTGGTATTGTCTTCTACATTATAATCTTGTGGCTGTGCCTTTCCACCCCTGCGTCGTTCACGTGTTGATTCCTTTAATGAGCCAACGACAGCGTAATTGTCAAAAATTACCCTTACAGAATTGTAATTACGTGATTTGATATCAATGAGCTCAACATAAACTTTGCCAAGGGCGTTACCATTTTCAAATGACTTCACAGCCATGAGTTCTTGCACTACGGCCATACCGTCTACAATTAGACAGAGCTGTGCATCTGTGGAACCGTATGCACCATCTGAAATGAGATTGTCTTGGCAATCCTCCATCGGTGACACTGGAAGATCTTCTAAGACAGTTATCAATGAGCCTTTATTTAATGTTGGGTGCCCAGAACCATCTGGTCTCATTAATGTCCGATTAACAGTTGTAAATTCATAATTACCAATCACCTATTCCATATCTATTTCACGAGATGAGCACGCTACAACAAGTAGTCGAGACATTAGACCAGACGTTGTCTGGAGGGTTAAAACATCAGACTTTGCCTGTACTTTAACCTCCTTGGTTGTAGAAGTCCATGTAAACGACTTACATTTTGTCATCTTGTCCCAAAGATTTGTATTTCCACATATTCTTTCATCAACAAATTTATGCATTGCAGATTTTCCCACGAGCTCACAGGACATGATGCTTTCCTCAACAGCTTTAGGAACCATCTCATTAGTGACAAGCTTAACCATTGCTGTATTGCCACTCTTGAATATTCCACAAGGTGCTAGGACATCAAATAGCTTTTTAATAGCTTGTTCTTGCCTGAGTGTTGTTGACTTATTGAGTTCATGGTGATCCATTTTACTCTGTTTCTTTATGTTAGCCATGGCCTCTGTTTCATTGGCAATTCGTGCTAAATCTGGTGCGCACATACAAAACTTCAGAAGAGTAGCAGGAGACTGAGTGATGCCACCAATAGCACACTGATTTTTGAGATTTTTGTTTACATGTTCTTGAGCATGATCAATACCGATGCGGGTGAATGGTATCTGGTTGGAAGTGTTCACAGTGAATTCATGTGCCATAAAGTCCTGCCAGATTTCTGGATCAGTAGTTTGAAGCCGACACATTCGCGCAATATATTCTGGAATATTCTGTGCATAATCATGCCTCCCATAAGCAAAGAAATACACGCATAGTTTTTCAAGTGACGACAGGTGAAGGAACCAGTCACCTAGCCGGGTAGCACGCTAGAATTGCAGTAAGGTCAAGACCTGTTTCATGTACATTCGTGCCCATTTGAAAATGGGCTCTGTGTTGTGCTCAGCATCAAAGTCGGCAAGCTGTTTCTCTATATTAAGTGACTCAAGTGTGATTAATAATCTCTTATGTGACTCACGAATGCTCTGTTTCGATGTGCATGCATCAGACAGTATTTTAATACTCTCTTCAAGAGCTACGCGGACAGCAGGCTTTTCAGCAAAAAACTCTCCTATCCAAAGATCGAACAATACCTGCAGGGTGACTTCGTGAGCTTCCATAGCTCTGTTGTAATGATTCCCATTTATAATTTGATTAACAGTCACAGAACTGTACAAACCTGCTTCGACCCAAGCCTCGTCAATCCCGCTTCCTTCTATGGTCTTTCCAAAACATCTGAGAGCACATAATGACGTGTGGAATGCACCTGGACACACAACAAACTGATCCTTGAACCGTGAATCCAAATATTCCAACTTCAACACTCGTTTGTATAGATCCATGTCAAATGTGACAACAAGCTTCCGCCCATTACCAGACACCAGTCTGTTCAATCTACAAAGTTGGTCTAAAGTGGTAACCAGGGTTGACCATTCGTGTGCTGGGGCATTTATGATAGGTAGAGTAAATGCCTTATCAACAATCAAAGAGGAATAATTCGTGGATTCATGTGTGTTTGAAAGACTGTTGTATGCAGCCCACACTGGTATCATTTGCGTTGTTCTCTCGTCATCTACTACTTGTGGAGACATTTGTACAGATATTTCACCTGAACTCAATAAACACTCGTGCTCCTCTCGCACTGCTGGCATATTTAATATGTCAGTTACTGAAAGCATACCTTGTACATTATCTGACAAAATATTGGTAACATAAAAAGCAGGAATCGTAACTTCATCAGAGGCAACTGTTTTAGGTTCTACATCAGACGAATTTAAATCAACTGTTTGAGATCTGTTGAAATATCATGCCATCATCCAACACATATCATGCTTTATCGGTCTATCAAAATGTTCATCGTAGGAACCCACTTTATACGATGCATAATGGACACTGAATTGAGGTTTGGGACTGCCTTCTAAGTCACATTTAAGAATCTTGATGCATGTGCTCGGAACACCTAAAAGGCCACCAGCAGAAACTTCATATAGATCAAGTGGTTCTACTAAGGTCTCCCCAGCACATATTGGCTGATATACACAAGCTGCCATTGCATGGAAAGTATCAACTTTCTTGTCAACATTATCAGCGGAAGCCCGATTAGCTCTACCTTTCACAATACCAACTGGGACAAAAAATACCATTTTTATTGATGTTTTCTGCACAGCATTGGCTATCTGACTACAAACCCTGGTCACCCGACTATATGATATTCCACAACATAAATGGCTGAGCAGATTTATAGCGGTCTGGCTGCGTAAATTGTGATATATCCACAAAGATAATCCGACTGCATATGGACTTTCACATTGGCAACGAAAAGTAGACAATTCAGACTGGGATTTTGTTGTGCATGCTACTTGCTTTGAAGTTTTAAATTCCTGCATCATCATTTGAGAAATTGTGACACATGATTTTCTTAGAGACTGATCTCGTGACTCAGAAGTCGCAGCCTTAGAACCTTGCAAGATCCATCTGTTTAACATTAATACCTCTACTGGCAATCCAGATTCGCCAACACCATCTAGAGAGCCTGTAAATACCCAAGATTTCTCTTTTCTGGCTTTAGTTATTTCTTTTCTGATGATTTTGGCACATTTAAATATTATATTACGGTCGCCTTTTATGTCTTGTTCAGAAATAGCAATATCGACTGCTTCACGTCCAGATTTTTTTGAATGGAAGACGCCAGGTAATTTACCTCTATGTTGGGATAGTTCAATGTCTGGTAAATTGTGTGTGATGTTTGTTATTAGTGTTCGTCTGGATATTGCATGACCAGTGACTACGTGGTCACGCATCATATTATAATACAATTCTTCAGCCTGAACAGTCGTTATATAGTCTCCAGATTCTATTCTTTCATGCAACTCATCGTAAAATTCCATCTCTGCTGCTACAAAGAAAATCGTCTCCTCACTATTCTGATTAGTTTCAATGCGTCTTTCAGGGCCTTGAACATAAATTATCCAGTATGTGGTTTTGCAGGATTTGTGATAGACAATGTCCCTAGCCAGAAAGTCCCCTTCTGATATTATGTCGGCCAATTGTACTTTCCAGGATGCATTGTCACTTTTATCTACTATCTGTTTGGCAGATATCTCGCTATTCTCACTACGACAGGCATATAAAATTTCATCATCTTTTTCCGTATTTTGACCTTGACAGAAAAAGCACTTTTCACGATCAAAACGCTCTGTGGCAGATCTCAGTAGTACGCTACTAGATTCTACAGATAAGGTTGGGCGCCCCTTCCCCTTACGTTTTTCAGGATTATTGAGATACTTAATCTCGTCTCTTTTAGCTTTGTTCTTGTCTGTGCTTTCACTATAACAGCTGCGATGCCACTTAGCACCCTTTTGCAAAAGGTCCGATGCTGTTATACCTATTAATCTGTTCCCTACATTAATAAAATCATGACTGCCCCATTCAGATCTTTTATTGACATTCGCTAAAAATGTATCATATGATTCTACATCTCAGGGGGGGGGGGGTGTGGACAATCTTTCTTTCTTATTATATTCTTGGCATTTAATACATAAACTGTAATCAGTTGATTTATTTTTTGCCGGCAATTCTAATTCACTCTCCATCGTTGACTACATGTGTTACCAAATGGCAAAGTTATGCAGTTTGTCTATTTGTTAGCAGATGACAGCACTTTTTATAAATAAAACTTGAGGATAAGCGCAAGATCGTCTTTTCAACTTACTTTGATCCAGAGATTCTAAAATTATCCCGGTCCATATGTTATTATAAAAATACGTTTTTAACCTTTTAAACAGGAAAGTTTGGAATATAACACTCATTTACGATTTAATAATTACTATGATCAATATGTTGAGGTTAATTTGACTAGGTTATGTTGCTGTCTATGGCAGCAACATGTTCCAGTTAAATTAATTATGAAATATTCAATAACATACCTTTATAGTAGCCTTGAAATTAAGATTCTTGGTATTCAGGGTTCAAATGGTTAAACATATTACTATGATATTGCCTATCAACCATCATACATGATCTGACATGCCTTAAAACATATACCAAGACACTAAAATCAAGACACTAGGCGATTAATGAGTCAAAATGTTGAAAAACTGTTTTCAGATAGCGGCCATTTTGAAATCCAACATGGCCACCATAACGACAAATGAAAATTTGGTATTAAGTGATTTTTGATTCTCAGATGATTGAAGAATATTCCCTGAAAGTTACATGCATTAAAACATATACCTAGACACTAAAATCAAGACACTAGGCGATTAATGAGTCAAAATGTTGAAAAACTGTTTTTCAGATAGCGGCCATTTTGAAATCCAATGTGGCCACCATAACGACAAATGAAAACTTGGTATCAAGTGATTTTGGATTCCCAGATGATTGAAGAATATTCCCTGAAGGTTACATGCATTAAAACATATACCTAGACACTAAAATCAAGACACTAGGCGATTAATGAGTCAAAATGTTGAAAAACTGTTTTTCAGATAGCGGCCATTTTGAAATCCAATGTGGCCACCATAACGACAAATGAAAACTTAGTATCAAGTGATTTTGGATTCCCAGATGATTGAAGAATATTCCCTGAAAGTTACAGCTACTATACCAGAAAATGCATATAAGTCTCAATTTTCCTACTCAAGGCGACAGACAGACTATACGTCACTTGTTAGCTAACTTCACAATCTGAAGGATTAGCGCCCTAAAAAAATAAAAAAGTTCGTTATAAAAGTATACGAGTTGTATTCCTTTTTAGTCCAGGAGAAATGTCCCGTAAGAGGTCAAATAAGGTAAGTGGTACAACACGGACCCTACAAAACATATTTCATATGACAGAGGGTTAGTAGAGACGGTCTAGAGCACCGCCAGCTACTATGTGGTTTCAAATTGTGGTATCGTTAAAATTCTACAGTCCACTATGCATGGTGACGATACACCACTGCGGGCCACGGAAATGTATGGGGAGGAGTATAACGTATGTGTGAATATTTTTGACCAGACACAACCAATTTTTATCACTGAGGTATCATTAGCTTTGTATTATAATCCCCAGTCAGACTATGTACAATTATTGGGGAGATGCTGTATGCCATAGGACTAAGCGAGTTAAAACATCACACAAATCGAAATTTTCTAACTTCCTTGCTCGATGTGTTGCCATATTAAGATGCATAGATTTTTCTATTGTTATTGTTATATACATTTTGGATAGCAATGAGATAAGAAAATATTATCCTTTACACGCATATTGAAATATGAAAGCTGAATGTTACATAGGGATCGCTTTTTGTCATTCACTGCGATGTTGCCCAATGATAATTATGCTGGAGGAAAGTTTAACATTCATCATGACTGATTCCTGTGTAGATGTCAAAACTGATGCACATAAGTCACTTTGGATTACAGTAGTTCTAATGCTTAATGCAGAAGCGTAGGTGGCAAAACTGATTCGTATGGTTCAGGGTGGATTGTTAATAGTTCTCATGTTTGACGCGGATCTGTAGATGTCAAAATGGATGCACATTGGTCACTGTGGATTAAAATAGTTCTAATGTTTAACGTGGAGGTGTAGATCAAAACCGGGGCACATTGAACAGAGTGGATTGCAATAGGTATCCTGTTTTACGCGGATGTGTAGATGTCAAAACGGATGCATATTGTCATAGTGGACAGTAATAGCTCCCCTGTTTTACGCGGAGGTGTAGATGTCAAAATGGATGCATATTGGTCATAGTGGATTTTAATAGTTCTCATGTTTAACGCGGAGGTGCAGATGTCAAAACCGATGCACATTGAACAGAGTACTTCCCATATCTAATATAGCCGTGGCCTGTGTATGGGACACTGTGTGAATTCGTGAACGAAAATTTTAATTCAAGGCATATGCCTATTGTTGGTTCTACAGGCGCTAGCGCCATCTTTAACTTTCCAGCCATGCCCAGTTGCTACAGGCAGATTATGTAGAGGTTCGAGTGTTTTTCTCCATACATAGGCCAGGTAGTTTCCTCGCTTAATGTGTTGTCGTAAGCTGTCCGAGGTAGGGGGTAGGCTCTCATTTCTCTGTCCCATTTGACAGAACACCCAAAATATGGCATCATTCACTTTACTTCCCGCGCCGTTTGCTGTTGAGTAGACTGCACATAAAAAGGCCTCACATCATTCTGAGGTGGTGTTACTGAGTTCGGCTTCTTTTCTAAGTTGTCCCAAACTGGTGTGGTGCTCCGTGCTGTCAAGTAGAATTTTGAGACCCTTTTCTTGCCAAGTCCTGAGAGTGCACTGGTTCAATCACGCCCTGTGGTTGCATGAAAGCTGAGTAAAGTATTACACAGTGTAAATATGGGATTGTCTTGTGGGAGTCATGACCCGGCAGGATGTCTTATGTTTTCGAGTAAGACCCTAAAGAAATTTTTGAAATACCAGGTGAGCTAAAGGTCCAGATGACATTTTATTTTAATAGCTCGATAAATTGCATCAGCGTAGTGCTGGTGATACGGTTTATAATTATCGGCCATCTATATTTCCGATAAATGGATGGGGTGCTAATGTAGCACGCTGAAATTAAATGGATAAAGTTATAGAATGATATTTGAAATCAATGAATTGATTGGAAAGGATTCTATGATTCTGAGTTGATATGTATCTGGAAATAGTTTGGATAAAAGCTGTTGCTGTTCAATCGGCATTCACTTTTATAGTATTCAGCAGTTGATGGTAATCATAGTTTAGAAAATAATCAATACATAATAATCAGTGTTGAGATGAGTGAAACTGAACGTGACAAACGAACGTAGTTGATGGCGTAGGTGATCTAGTCTCTCACGCGAGAGTAGAACAACACCACCTGGCAATGAGATCATACAGCTCATGTGCCTATTCACCCTAGCATCCTCGAGACTATCCATCAATAGGCAATGGACAGGACATGGACATTGTAGCGTCCTTTAGGAATGAATAACATAATCGGAATTTGTATATCAACTATATGTCACTCATACAATGGCATGCAACAACAACACATTCCGTAATGTTGTTAGTTAGCTGACAGATCGTATCAAATCAGAACCGGTCACCACCGCCTTGCCTATGTGAGGTACCATCTCCATGGAAGAATAGGACAGAGTATAATTGGTTAGGATGACGTCATAACCAACCAGCGTCGATCAAACTCTGTAACAAAGAATTATGAAGAATAGGTTTATGTATCAAACAACGAAATGAAAGGATCGTTGATTGGTTGAAAGAACCAGCATGTATCAGGTCATACATTCTAGGAAGAAATAAGCAGGGGTTGATTGGTGAACCGATTGTTCAGTCCAATCAAAGCGTGCTTATGACGTACCTAGAAGAGTCATTCAAACAGATTCGAGAAGAATCAAAATATTAGTATAGATATAGAATTCGGTTATCAGAGAAATTGAATAGTATATAAGACGAGATTTCATACTTAGAAATCATTCAATCCACCACCGTGAATCACTGAACGTCACGCTGACGTTCAGTTTCTGTGCTTAGAGCTCTGGTCAGACTTCGAGTTAGTTTAGACTACTTGTTAGTTGTTGTACACGTTTGTACTAGTCTGATTATGAGCGATCTTGCTCTTCACTAAAAGTTTGTATATTTGTTAATAAATTTAGTTCAACTTACGTATATGTAAGTCAGTTGTTTGGTCAGTTTCTTGGTGTTAGGAAACCTAGTCGTGAGCTGGAGAATATCTCCAGTCCTTACTTGCAAACCAACCATCAGATAGGCCCAGCAGTCTTCAGTAATAAATATTGTCATTTACCATCTTTCCGATGAGGCGAGCCAGACTGCCATTCTCCTTCTCCGCTACCGATAGCCATTGTTGCAGCAACTCCATCCATCTACCGGTAACGAAGCGGGACGACCAACTTAGTAAGAAGTATTGACAACCCCTGAAGATCTGACATCTTCAACAGGTCAGCTCCTAGTTCACGGGCCAGACTGTGGATATGTAACAATGATCCTGTGTCTGCCTCTTCATGATATGAGTTAAGGGGAACCAGGTCTTCATAATGACCTCTGGTGACCAACACTGCCCTATGAGCATTCTTAAAGCCACCACCGATGATAAGCTGTTGACCTTCCAGCAGATTGTCTACACCGATGTGGAACCAGGTGTCAGCTAGGAAGAAATATGTACATTTCTTATGTACCTGAGCCACAGCTTTGAAATAAGAGTAGCTGACCCTTGGATTGTCACCTTTAAGGCTGCCGAGGTTCCGAGGTTCTCCCGCTCCCCATCTTTGATCGAGAGGGTGAAGTACTGGTCGAAGAGAACACCATTTCGACCTAGAGGTGCAGTAATTAGGCTGTAGCACTTGGGTGCTATTTCACCAAAGCCGAAGAGAACACCATTTCGACCTAGAGCTGCAGTAATTAGGCTGTAGTACTTGGGTGCTATTTCACCAAAGCTTGTTGCACCAACAGGCTTTGGCATCTGTACCAGCGCCAGCGCATCAAAGTTGTGGGCAGTGATTTTTGGCAGTTTTTGTTGGACGTCTACCTTCTTCTTCTCTAGCTCGGTAATTAGTATGCTCCCGTTGGTTTTTCTCAGGCTGCCATCAGGATGGGCCAGTAAGAATGGCACTGATGATAACTCGTAGCTAAGTGTAAAAGTTTACAAATTTGTAGCACGCACTCACGCACGCACGAACGCACGCATGCGCACTCATACACACGCCCACACGTCAGTAGGCTATGTTCCCATGGCCACATGTTGGTATTAATGTCTGGAATGACTCTCACGTTCAGTTTGTCTGTAGATGAAGTGGTCAGTCAGTGTGACCACTTTATTTGCAATTTGACACTTTAATGGTTGTCTGGTGCATGGATGTATATGATCTGAGAGAGGGGTAGTAGTTTGAGCTTGAAAGGATGGCTGATTTGTGATACTATGGACAGTTGTGATCTGCACTTGCGCGAGAATAGTTGTTGTTATTGTTGTTGGTCGAATTGGTTAGTCGTTTTGCGAGTTGAGTTAGATACTGTAGCTGGTGGATTGTTGTGAAGAGTGAGTTTGAATAGTGTAAGAAGTTATAGAACGTATTCATCATAATCAACCGTGTATTCGTCCTTACTAACCATAATTATATTATTTCTAGCATCGTTATATTATTTATAGTTTTATAAGTTGAAATATATAGTCGTAGAATAAAATTAGTGATCTAGAATTAAACGTGTATTTTCCTTGACTGTCGGCCATAGTTAATTAACTAAGTGACGTCATACATCAAATCGTCTATCAGATGTGGTCACATGATTTTGAAAGAGTTCACGGTCAGAACTAAGAGTGATGACTTTCTCATTAGCCATTTTATTGGCTTCTCCTTGACCAATGTGGCAAATGTTTTGATATTCAAGTTTGAAAGCGAATCCCCAAATTTCACTTCATTGGTATTACGTCTCTGTTAAACAAATGTCATCTGAGCATTTCCAATCTCGGAGGAGTTGAGCAAGTGTGCTACAGAATCTGGTGGCATTGTTATTCCAGTGACAATGTTGACCAGTAGAGAAGTCTCATCTTCATCCTCATCCAGGCAGAAGGGATTGGTGGGATTGGTGGAAGCCTACCAACCATATCACTATGTCTTCAAACTCATTTTTTTCTCACCATTGTATCTCTTTGGCCTTCGTATAGATAGCAGGTCAAATGTAATGGCACTGACATCTCGGTCAGACCTTGCTAATTCTTCATGACTGTGTAGGCCGTGCTGAACTCTGTTGGTGAGTCATCGATCGTAGGGCAAAAGCCAATGTTTGTACGAACAAGAACACAGGAGTGAACCACAGCATTGAACACACTCCAAAAGGAACCTTTTGTTTTTGCAAGGCTCGTGTCAATTGCCTCTACATCATTGTAGGAGACACTGTGCCATGTTCCGCTGAGCATGGTAATGAGCTGCATTGACCTCGTCATATGGCGAATAGCAATTACCAAAGTCGCATGTTTAGGTGTGTTGGTTCTCACATGAGTCAGGAGTCGCACAGTGTACAACATCCTGAGCCAACATCAGAACACGTCTTTCATCTGATGAATTGCTACACTCTTTTGATGAAAATTCATCTACACCTTCCTTTTCTGATTTGTCAATGACCCAGCATAGTAGCCAGTAAAGACTCAGACTTTGATTTTGTCAGATTTAAATCTGTGATACTACATAGATGGACCGATATGCCTTGGCAGCCATTGATCTCTGACTTGATGAGTAATGCGGTACAGCAGCTTTACTCTGTCACTGTCATCTACCAAAGGTGGTGGCTGTTCTATGGGAAATGGCTGTTCTTTAGGAAGCCTCCTGGTTGTTTCAGTGTTACATTGGTAAGCAGCGTTAATGACATCTTGATTGGATATGGAGCTTGAATACAGAAGTTCACACTTACTGCGATCATATGGCCTATGGAAACCAGTACCATCTTCAAAATGTTTCTTTAGTCGGAGCTTGAGTCTCTGAGTAGTGTAGCCTTCAACTATCACTCCCTGCCCATGCAAAAGATTTTATACCTCTCCAGCACTATAGATATGTCAAAGGCTTCAACCAGGTCAACAGAGATATATTCAAACATTTTTGAGAATTCTGTATTATAGCACGTTTCTTCATGGAAGCCAGCATACTGCTTTGCTGATGTACGATGCGTGACAAGCTCTGTGAAATCTAGCTCCGCCTGCGACTAGATCATTACCCAGTGATCGGCAATATCTCCTCATCGCCCTTTGCAGTTGCTGTTTGCACAATTGTTTGCCATGCTTGGAAAGTGCGTATCATGGTCATTACCCTTTTGTGTGTTTCTCTCTTGACGAAGAGGCCCATAGTCCAGTCGGTGGACAGTGACTGGGAACTGGATATCCTGGATGTCTCTCTTGAACTTGCATCAGACCGTGTGGTAATGCTCGATACTTCAGAGGGTGTCGGTGAGGATGCCGGTCTTCGCATGTGTATGTAATGCAGGGTTTCTTCGCGTTTCTCTATTTTGTAGCAATTAGAGTGCCATTTAACGTCAATGACTGAAAAACGGTCAAGATCTGATTTCAGGTGCTCGTATACTTCATCTCTTCTGAGTTCCAGTGATGCAACAAGTGTTTGTATTGAGGGATCTCTGGCTTTTCGCAACGTCTCGTTTGAGACCAACTGACAAATTACACACTTGTGAAAGTTGGTCAGATTCTTTCTCTTTGCCGGTAGCAACTCCAATGCCTCCTGACTCTGGACTTGTCATTTTAGTTGGCTAGCTGGATCCTTTCACATGTTCAATTTGCAATGGAAAAAAACGGTGCAACAATTTTTTAAACACAGCATGTTTTCTTACCCGTGTATATGGACCATGACAGAAACCAATATGCTATGCTAGTCCAGGAGCAACTACAGGAGAAAAATAAAGTTGTTTAACACTAACTATAGAAAAGGTTTGCCTTGACAGGATGGTATGCTCTAGAAGCAAGAGTCTAAATGTGCATGTCCATTGAAGGATAATAATCTATGATATATGTGGGTATTCCACTCCTTTGTGATGTATTGCTACCATTCACAACTACATGTAGCCAAAGATAATCAGTTTATTATGTTTGATGTAACCGTGATGATTTGATACATCTCTATTTGAGAGCCGTTCGAGTAAATGATCATAATATTTGGTTTGATTTGTGATTTTACCTATACTGGTTGTATAACCCTAATCATTATTCATACTGATGAAGATATTCTGATAGGTAATTATAATACGAAGCGATTGATACCTCGATGGTTAAAATAGATGGGTGAGTCTGGGCAAAGATATTCACATTTACATTACCGCTCTTCACTAAATTTTAGTTAACCACATTGACGGACCCCTGCCATATATAAAGGCCTGTATAAAATTAATGATACCACAATTTGAAACCACAAACTACCTGGGGTTGCTTTAGAGAGTCTATTCTACCACCCTGCGAAGTCAAACCCTTTCTGTAGGGGATGTTGTACGATTTCATTTTTCACAGGTCCTTGCTGCTGAACTATTTGGTGAATTGACAATGTAATAAACATTCTTTTGAATAATTTGAAGCTAATCTGACTGGGCGATGTTGCTGCCACGATAACTTTTTAGCCATGATGAACATATTAATAAGTTGTAGCGTAATGAGAGAAAATCGACCCATTTTTCGGTGCTCGGATAAAATGCCACCGGATAAAATCCCATCGGACAAAATCATAATCATAATCATAACATGTACAGCTTTGTAGGACATTGTATCCTATTATCAGCTAATTCATTGACTTTGGTGATGAGCTACATTATCTGATAGTCATTTTTGGATTACATGGTTTGTCTAGAGCTCGATAATTATAGTATACTGGATGTTGAATAAATAGTTTATCTAGTCTGGTTTTACAACTATTTAGAGATGGCGCTTCAACAGTTTCAGGCGTCAGGGAGTTCCACCAGTCTATGACACGGTTAGAGAAAAAGCTTTGTTTGAGGGATGTATGTGCTCTTGGCTTTAGCAATGTAAATTTATGACCTCTAGTTCTCTTTCTTGGACGGATAATTAGAAGTTTATTAGAGTCCACAGTATACAGGTTATGCATGTACTTATAGACATTTATAAGATCCCCTCTTATTCTTCTGTATACTAGACTTGGTAGTTCTAAATATTCTAATCTTGCCTGGTAATTTAAATTTTTTAAGTTGGACACCATTTTCGTAGCTCGTCTCTGAATTTTTTCAAGTTTTTCTGCTTGTTTCCATGTGTTTGGTGACCATACAGGGGCAGCATACTCCAGGTGGGAGGGGATTAATGTTGGATAAAGTTTCATGAACAGGTCCTCCGGACAAAATCCCACCGAACACAATCCCACCAGACATAATCTCGCCGGGACTAAATCCCACTGGACTAAATCCCACCCGAACATAAACCCACCGGACATAATTCCACCCAGACAAAATCTCACCGGACATAATCACACCCGGACAAAATCCCACTGGACAGATTCACGCCAGGATTTCATTGCCAGTCCATTATAGGGACGAAACGGGATCAACTCACCAGTGTAGAGGAAGCCACATATATGGGCGTCACATTTCGAATAGTTGCCAACTTGTCAGCGATCTCGGGACTATTACATCCCTTGACTTTTTAACTCAATTCAATCCAAGTAGATTTTATTTGCTTATTTAAAATGAGGTGACGGACCACTTACATATAATATACACCTGTGCAAAAGTTAAGCACCACCCTATTTTTACGCACATGCGAGGGTATATGCATGTGCTATGAAGAAAGCAATAGCATAAACATTTATGTACCCATCCATCTTAGTGCAAGAGGTAATAATGCAACTAGAGGAATGCTGATTATGATGGTGGGGAAACACTGTATGTTTTTGTATGAACTTGAAAACGAGGCCTGAATATGGTTACGTTGACACAACTGACAACTATTGCCCTACAGTTGACACACGTGGCTAGATTGTCATTAATGGTGTCTGAAAACGAAGTTTAACATCTGTGCACGAGTTTGAGACTGTCATTATTAATACCGGGTATATCCACCTTGTGCCTGGATGACGGCCTGGACACGACGTCTCATGCTGGTCACCAACCGACTGATACGCCATTGTGGTATTCGTTGCCATTCAAGATGGAGTGCGTCTGTTAATTCCTGTAGGTTCTGCACAGGAGGATCCCTCCTTCTCACCATGTTTCCCAGAATGTCCCAGATATGCTCAATAGGGTTCATGTCAGGGCTCCTTGCTGGCCATGGTAGGGTTTCGATGGCATTCTGGCGGAGGTATTCATGCACAGCTCTAGCACGATGTGGTCGGGCGTTGTCATCCATGAATATAGGGTGGGTTCCAGGTGCATGATTTACAAAATGAGGGACCACAACTCTATCCAGTATGGAATCTTGATATCTTTGTCCATTTAGTGTTCCAGGTACAGTCAACAGATCCAGCTTACAATCAAATGAGATGCACCCCCATATCATAACGGAACCTCCACCAAATGGAACTTCTTCCATGATGTTACGTTCGTCGTATGCCGTGCGTCTGGACCTCCATACACAAGTTCGACCATCTGTGGCATGAAGCAGGAACCGACTTTCATCGGACCAGTGTACCCGTCTCCAGGATCTCATGTTCCAGTGTCTTCTTTCGTTGCACCACCTCAGACGCTCCTCTTTGCGGTGTGCAGTGAGGAGAGGACGTCTGACAGGTCTCCTAGCTTTCATGCCAGCAGCATACAGTCTCCTTTTGACGGTAGACATTGACACTATATTGCGCGTTTCCCATTGCTGGCTGAGCACTCTGCTGTTGGTGAATGGAGATCTCCTAACAAGGCGTACTAGGGCTCGATCATCACGGGCAGTAGTCTTCTTCGGTCTTCCAGATCTAGGCCTGTCCTTCACCTCGTTAGTTTGCCCATGTTTTGCAATCAAACGACTGATTACAGTATGGTTAATGTTCAGCTGTCTGCCAATCTCTCTGCATGACATACCAGTGGTATGCATGCCTATGATTTGCCATTTCACACGATCACTTAACCTTCGTCTTGCCATAGCGGTTCACAATCAAGAGCTAATTCTCTCTGTACAAATAAACCACGGTCATGAACACAAAATTCCGAATCTTGTCGCCTAAATCTGTATGTAATGTTCTACACCTCAAACTGGACTTTTACATAACTGAACACGTGTGCTGTTTCCCGCCACGCACGGACATCAAGCGGCGTGAAGTCATGCATGCATGTGCATTTCGTACTTGGAATTATGTCAGCTAACGCGGGGACAAAAAGTATGGCAGCCTAGTTGTACCATCATGTTTCTACGTTCTATTGTTTTTGCTGGTGCTTAACTTTTGCACAGGTGTATATTTATGCATGACATAACGTTACAACCCATGAACACACAGGAGACATTAGACAATTACATTCATTTATCTTTTCTGCTTGAAATTTTTTAATTGGGAATCGACAGGTGTGTAGGGTAGGGGCAGTTGGGAGGGAAAGGCGTTCGGTTCGTCAAGTTATTTAATTAATTAGTTATTATTAAATGTGTACATTCACACATGCGTGAAAATAAAATTGTTTAAATTGTAATATTTTAGATGGTTAATGTGTGTACCTCAATGTAATGAAGCGAAATAGATCTTAACATATGATGTTTTCATCCCGTACACATTATTATATAATAGTTTTAATTGCGAAGTTGAATTAGGGACTCGTGTCTCTAATTCAATTTTACAACTTAAAAAATTATAGTAATTTATGTGTAACGAAATCGTCATTTGCTAAAATTTATTTCGCTTGGATACATCTAGGCCCACAGTGTAAGCTTCCAAAAATGTACAATTTTGACAATTTAATCTTCAGGCATTCGGCTCTGGGTGTGTACCTTTAAAATTATTATCCCCACGCTTTTCGAAGAAAAGGTGGGGATTATTTGATGCGACCCGTCTGTGTGCCGGCCGTCTGCGCACTTATCGATTGTAACGTATCTCCTTCTAGACCGTTTAAGATAGAAGCTTGCAATCTTGGGGATGATTATACCTATGGGCAAGGACGTGTATGATACTTGAAATTTTGGCACGACCCCATGTGCCCTGGGGGTGGGAAACGTGGGGTAAAAAATAAAAAATTTCCGACGGTTGTTATGTCGCATATCATTTTCAAGCCAATGATGAGTAGACTACAGTACACGGAATTATTTTTATCTTGGGTCAAACTGAGGGTAGGGGGCAGGGTCAAAAGTGGGCACCAATCGATTGTAACGCAACTCCTCCTAGACCATTTCACATAGAAGCTTCAAACTTTGAGTATGATTACACATATGGCCAGGGATGTACATGCCACTTTTGACATTTTGTCACCCCTCAGGGGGTGGGGACTGTTGGTAAAAAATTAAATGTATCCAAAGGTGGCCATGTCACATATCATTTTGAAGCCCATGAGTCGTAGACTACAGTACAAGGAATTATTTTGATCTTGGGTCAAAGTGAGTATATTGGCGGGGTCAAAAGGTCAAAATTGGGCACCAATCCATTGTAACACAACTCTTCCCACACCATTTCAGATAGATATTTGAAACGTTTGGGATAATTATACCTATGGGCAAGGATGTGCATGACACATTGGAACTTTGATATCACCCCCATGGGCATGGGTGGGGGAAATGATGGGCAAAAAATAAATGTTATCAAATGTGGTCATGTCACACATCATTTTGAAGCTTGTAGTTAGTAAACTACAGTACAGCAAATTATTTTGTCCTTGAGTCAATCTGAGGGCGGTTGCCAGGGGTCAAATGGGCAAATTTGCCATCAGCCAATTGTAGTGGAACTACGCACACACCATGTCAGATAGAAACTTAAAACTTTAAATGGAGATCATTGTTGAAACCCATTGCCTATTGAAACTACATTTCAAGGAATTTATTGTGTCTTTGGTCAAAGTGAGGGTAAAGCTCGAAGGGGTCAATGCGTGGGGATTTGCGATGCCATCGACGGCGTATTCTAGTTATCGATTGTAATGCAACTCCTCCTAGACCATTACAGATAGAAACTTGAAACTTTGAGGATGATTGCAGATATGGACAGGGATGTGCATGACACTTTTGGAATTTTGGCATGACCCCCCCCCCCCCAGGGCAGGGCGCTGGGGGTGGGGAATGTGGGGTAAAATATTAAATTTTTCCAAAGGTTGTCATGTCGTATATCATTTTCAAGCCAATGATTAGTGGTCTAAAGTACAAGGAATTGTCTTGATCTTGGGTCAAACTGAGGGTAGGGGTGGGGTCAAAAGTGGGCACCAATAGATTGTAACACAACTCCTAGACCATTTCCATGGAAATTGTGTTATGACCCCCATGGGTGGGGCTCAGGGGTGGGGGTGGGTGGGGGGGGGATGGCTGTGGGCCAAAAATTTAATTTATCCAAAGATGATCGTGTCACATACCATGAGTAGTAGACCATAGTACAAGGAATTATTTTGATCTTGGGTCAAACTGAGTGTAGGGTCGGGATCAAAAGGTCAGAATTGGGCGCAAACCATTTCAAATAGAAATTTGAAACTTTGGGGATAATTACAGCTATGTGCAAGGATGTGCATGACACATTGGAATTTTGATATTGAGTGGGTGGAGGAAATCGTGGCCAAAAAATTAATTTTATCAAATGAGTTTTATTGTGTTTTGAGTCAAAATAAGGATAAAGTTTGAAGTGGTGAATGCGTGGGGATTTGCGATAGCTTGCCATCAACTGCACATACTAGTTATTTTCAATTTAATCAGCATTTCATACGTTTCGCTAAGGGTGGTCATCTAAGATAGTGATATATAGATAAGGATGTGGAAAGGATGAGGGTGGTTGCATTGTGTGAACGCAGTAGAATTATGCTAGTACCAACACAAAACTGCTGTTCTGGAAAACAGAACATTGCTCTATTTCATCCAACTTTTTTTGCCAACTCTTTCAGCAAACACGTTACGCGCAAAAACTGTTCTTCCGCTGCCGCTTCCGGTGCCACTACTACTACTACTACTACTACTACTACTACTACTACTACTACTACTACTACTACTACTACTACTACTACTACTACTACTACTACTACTACTGCTGCTACTACTACTACTACTACTACTACTACTACTACTCCTACTACTACTACTATCGTATGATTCAGTGGTAACAATTTCACAAATTCGAATTATGTATGGGTGAGATTTTGTCCGATGGGATTTTGTCCGGGTGGGATTAGGTCCGGTGGGATTTGTCCAGGTGGGATTTTGTCCGTAGGATTTTGTCTGGGTAAGATAATGTCCTGTGGGATTATATCCAGGTGGGATTTTTTCCGGGCGGGTTATGTCCGGGTGGGATTATGTCCGCTGGGATTTTGTCCGCTGGGATTATGTCCGCTGGGATTTTTTTTCCGGTGGGATTTTGTCTGGGATTCCATTTTTCGTGTCAGGCGGCATTTGTCAGTTGCTGTCATCAGTGGTGTAGCCGATATGTCGCCATGGTAACAAGGTATTTTCTCGCAAGCATTGAAGTAGCATGGGCTCCATATCCAGTTTTGCGATCCAGATTAATCTTTCTTTACCCATACCGCTGATTGTGATATATGTTTCAATAGATTTCTTTTAGGTTTCTAGTATGCAAAACAAGTTTTGTCTTTTAAATGACACGTTTCCGAATTTGCAACGGAAACCTACAGCATTTAGCTGTTTTAAACTGATTTTCTAGAATTAGCTGCTGACCAGTTAGGCAGTTACCACAGAAAACTGACTTCCACCCGATCTGGATTTACAACTATAATTTAAATAATATGTTCATATCATATACCCTTTTATATCACTAGTCTACTGTTGGTGACAAGGTCTCCTTTGTTCAAATCATAAATATTGACATCACTTCCTCTCCGCAGTAGGCCTATATATGCCATCTTCGAAAACCCACGACGCCGTACTCAGAACCCATCTGTATACCAGGTTTGCGGCAAAGTTATTTCAGGGTTTATTTATTTTTTATTGCATGTTTGCGTGCCCGCTCCACGGGCACGCTTCTATTTATTGCTGTCTAGAATTGCCTATAGGCACGGCCATTTCACGCAGGGGATTGTGGGGCCGTGTCTCGCGTGGTCTCAATCGATACGAGAGCTAGAGAATAATTCTTGGGTCGAAGACATGGCTCTATTTTTAGATTGCTGGATATCTCATAATTATTATCTTCATTTCCGTGATTCATGACGAGTTCACTTATTTGTTCTGGTCCGACTGTAATAGAGTTTGCGCGGCGATGACCACTTAATTAGTTTAATAAACAGTCAACCAAACTCCAAATAACTACTCTAAATAAGTACTCTTCTTTTGCTGGAGGACTACGTACAAAACATGTTTATCATTCCTTCTGCAGATGAAAGTACTCAAGTACACGCCCACACGCGGCGTCTCTTACATGTCCACTATAGCACTCTATCAAACTGACCACAAATGGCTTCTTGCAGTGATCGTGAGAAATGTCCATTTGCATTAGCTACTCGCCGGAGAACTTGTTTTGAAAGTTTACCACTGGAATGACTGGTTGAATAACCGATCCTATAATTCCAGTAGTAAATTGCAAAAGAAAAACCACATTGGTCTCTTGGATACTCTCTCTATGATAATGGATTTTTCTGATCTGTTTCTGCAGTATATGACGTCATAATTATTTAGGTCAGATGTAGCTGGACGTCACAATCAAAATGTGTAATGAATGACGTATCTAGCTCCACCAGGAACATTGAATAGCCAGTCAAGTATGCGAATCGCACGGCTTTACTATTCAATCAACATGCTGTTGAATATTTTGAAACTAATTTGACTAGACGCTGTTCGAATCGTATGTCTTGGCTATTTATTCAACAGTCATTTTCTATGATAATGGCTGGATTCGATCTGTAACTGAAGGATATGCCGTCATAATCAACTACGTCATATCCAGGCTGACGTCACAATCCAAAATGTGTAAATGAATGGCGTGTCGATCTCAGTCATGAACATTGAATAGTCTTGCAAGTGTACGAATTGTATGTCTTTACTGTTTAATCAACATCGTGTTGAATATTTTGAAAATAATTTGACCTGGCGTTGTTACGGCCAGGGGTTGGAAACCTTTAAAAGCACCCAGTTAAATTAGTTTCAAAATATTCATCAGCTTACCTGTATAGTTACCTTGAAATTAGAAGTTTGGAAATTCATTATTCAGCATATATATATATATATATATATATATATATATATATATATATATATATATATATATATATATATATATATATATATATATATATATATATATATTTATATATATATATACATCGATTCCAACGCGCAAAAAGGGGTGGAGCTTAGCTAGAAATAGGCATGGCATACCTAGAAATGGATCTCTCTATTGAAATTGTCATGAGCAAATTGAGCATTACTTGGCTAATACCACTTGTCAATGCGTACCCTACACAACATGGACCACTTGGATTAAGAGAGCACCCATATTTATAGATCACATATTTTAACAAGACCAATCACAGATTGTTGCCCTGAATACAATATACTCGTCCTCTGACGGAGGGAGGATAATTAGTACCACTTGCTAATGGACATTTTCATGTTGTCTATCCATTATATTACGTCATATAATGTCATAATCAACGACGTGACGTATAGGATGACGTCATAATCATGACGTCATGAATGACTCGATTTAGTACGTCTTAAATGCTTAATAGTCCGACACGTTGTACGAATTGTATGTCTTTGCTATTTACAAAACATGCTGTTGAATATTCTAAAACTAATTTGCCTGGGCGATGTCACTGCCACAAGCAGCAACAGCACCCAGTCAAATTGGTTTCAAAATAGTCAACACATTACCTGTATAGTTTTCTGGAAATTGATAGTCAAGAAGCGCAGAGATCCATCGATACCAACACGAGCGCGGTATTAATGTATTAATAAACCATCCGGATTCAGTGACTGATTGACTAACGTTAGGCCTATGTAAGTCATTTCAAGCAACCGTCACCAAAGTGTGACTTACTTGGGCACAATTGTGTGTTTTTCTAACAAAATCCTTTAGAATGTTTAACACCGAAATTTCAATATCTCAGATAAAGACAACTATACGAATATCTTTTTAATACTTTGGCTGATAGCCCACCCCACCCTACCCACCTACTTGTTGCTATCATAGACCTGCATTAAGTATTGCAACGACAACAACTGTCCATGTAAGCCTATCATCTTCTCTTATTGTATTTTAAATCTTTCATGAGGAGGCCGCCCAAACCTGCCTCTACAGTGATCTTGAGGATGTTAATTTGCAGCTCAAGAGAAAATTCACCACTGAAATGACTGGCTCGGTAATTGAGCCTGTCATTCCAATAGTACCTCTTCAAAACAGTCATCTATTGGCCTGCAAATAGGCACTCAATAAGCAAATTTTTTTTTTATTCTTGACTCAATTTAGGTAATACAGGGTTAATAAATTATGAGGACGTCGATGATGTACCATGTCTGTTTAACCTTTCCCGTATTGTATTATAGTATGATTCACATTCGTTGCATTCGAGATAGGGTAAAATTACAGACTTGTTACAGACAGTCTTGAGGCGTACTATGTGTGTGGTAAATTTCAAAGGAAAAACATGCATAATAATATTGCAGAGGGCGAAAAAGTAGACAAAGTTCGCTAAAATAATGGATTCATCTAAAAATAAAGGCTTGGCTTCTTCGAAACTACACCTCTAATGTAATGACAGGTCATCTTCTTACGTTATCACAACAACTAGACTGTTACACAGACTCAACTTCGGATACCAGACAGACCGGGACCTAATCTATCTCCGTAGTGGTTTTTCCGTTAACTACTTGTCATATAGACTACTATAAGCTTTATATCATCTCGTTTTACGTGAATTAATAGTATCTGCTACAAAGAGAGTAGCGCTAGTGCCCTTTCAAGTTTCACTTCTCTCTACCACCATATTCTGGTGGAAATCACTACGCCAATGGCTACTCAATAGCCCCCTACATACGCGATCGAAAGAGAACTTGCGGGATACGAATGAATAATGGATGCGTGATTATCAGTAGTATTCTTTTATCCTTAATCCATCTGTAGGAATAAATCCATGTAGGGTCAATGCAATTATGTAGCAGTATTGATAGACTACCAATGTTCCAAATTTCCAGTCAAAACTGCTGTCAATAATATTGTAGCAGATTGTTTAATGCAGAAATCAACCGAAAGTGTAGGCCTATGCATGTGCTAAGTTAAGAACGTATGCAAGAAATTCCGCCAGAGAATTTCAGCCATATAGTTAGATAGGTATATCAATACGCTAATGAAGTAATAGATTGAGGTTAAAAAAACTTTTACCATGAAGTCATTTCGTAGTGCACAATTTCATACCGAAAATTTGCTAAATCTCCGGTAATTCACAGTTTTCAGTGCTCTATTGTCTGTAGTATGCTTAGCCCCATAATTTCACCTACATAGACTTAAGCCTTAATATACTAGGTATATTCCGAATCTAACGAATTCTAGATGAAGTAATTCTAATACGAAAAATTTAGCTTAAATGATGGTGTATTCGTGGTTTTCGGTGCCCTACTTTCCATAATATGGTCGGTTCCAGAACTTCTCTCACATAGACGTATAGGAGTTTGAATATGCTAGGTACATTGGGAATTTAAAAGAATTCGAACGTGAAGTATTTCCGTAGTATGCGATTTCATCCCATACATTTGTTCCAATGTTGGCAGATCTGTGGTTTTCAATACCCTACCGTCTGCAATATGTGTGGCCACATAATTTCACCCATATGGTTAGATAGGGATGTGAATATGCTAATGAATCTTGAGATTTCTACCACGTAGTAATTTCGTAATACTCAATTTAGTAGCCACAGACAGTTGTCAAATGGCAACAATTTACTATATTCAGTATTAGAATCTCAGTTCTCGGTTTGTAATCTTTTTTTTTTTTACATATAGCTGTATATAACGGAATATGTACTACTACTTTTGCACGATTCTACCATCAAGTAATTTGGTAATATGCAGTTACATATTCGCCATATGGCCCCACCGTAATATGGTTGGTTCACATTCACCACATTCTGATAGGTGTCGATATGTCCTGACATACCATTCATAATGGGTTCACCAGAATATCACCCATATGTTTAGATAGGTATAGGCATAAGATTACATTTGTGCATATGGTCAACAAGATCGTCATCATTGCAACGGTTGAGGCCGATGTTGGTCTTTTTGTCCGGCAAAAATATTTGATTTAATAGTTTGTCACTGTTTCCAGTAAAGATATCGTATAATAGGTGACATAGATACGATAGCTAAATGAAACAGACCACGATGTCGTGGCTGTTTCCCACTGGGTCTTGGGTCAGAATGTTTTCTACTATATCATTTTCGTTGGTGAAAACTAGGTTCACGGTATTGGTTCTATCCTGGACACTTAACTTTGTTGAAAAGGTTATCTGTCGGTACAGATCGGTGTCCTGTATTGCATCAAAAATATACTGCTTTGTGCATTTCACTAACATTGCAGTGTATATTTCACCAATTTTTTCCCGGGTAATAAGCTCTTCACGTCTGTTTAAGAAGGTATCAAGATTTAGGTTTAAAATATTCTTTACAGTCTTCTTTAAAATGTTTTAATGTGTGTCAGCGTCTGTACTGCTTCTTGCGCCGATTTTCTACTGACTGGGTAGCCAGTTCTGTTGATTTCATTATCTTTACAAGTTGTTGATACCTAATGACCCAAATTTGATCTGTTACTCTCTGTTGATGGAGTAGTGCAATTTTCCCATCACTGGCTGCTCTTAATTTTGTCTGTTCTCTCTCTGTTAAGGAGTTTGGCCTGGAGAAAAGGATGGATGGAAAAATTGATGGCCTGACCAAAAATGTAAGCTGCGTTTTCTAGCCCATAGCTAATACTGCCCATATCTTTTTGCAAGAAACACGCCTTCTTTTGTGGTATTATCCGCCTATATTTTTGTCATGCGTGGCTTGTATGCCTTTATATAACTTCATTTTTTCATGAAACAGTTGAGTTTATTCTCAGAATTATAATACCCTCCGGCCACGCTATTTACCATTGATGCCTTGCATCAATATATGTACTTGTTTATTTCTGTGAAAGTGCTAGTTACGAAATTGACAGGGTCTGGTGAGAGGATTACTGCACCAGTGGCGCAACGTGATATTTTTCCAGGTGGGGCGAGCTGGTTGTAAATTCTCGACTTTGGAGATGATTAGGGATAGATGTCCCCCTCCCTCTAATAGTTACATGCCACCCACCCCACTCCACCCCACCCCACACCCCAAAGAAAAGATGAAAATATGGGCCTTCTGTATTCATTACAGAGTATGAACTTTCCAACTTGCAGTGCTTGTCTTCGACCATTAATGACCAGTCCTGAGAGTTCAGCCGTTTAACTCTACTTTCCAACTGACTGTGAAGAAGTAGTGTATCTACATATACATAGACACCACCACCACCACCACCACCACCGCCACCGCCAGCAACACGCACGCGATTTTTTTTTTTATAGATACACTAGTTTAGTTCCTCACAGCCAACTGCCAAAACACACTCGATTTATTTCGAAATTGTGATCGAACTACAGGGCAGACAGAAAGCCACAGAAGGTTATTACCCTCACCCCGTAACGGGAAGATGGTACTACGATCCGTCCGTCCGTCCGTCCGTCCGTCCGTACGTACGTCCGTCCGTCCATCCGTCTGTCCGTCTGTCCGTCTGTCCGTCTGTCCGTCTGTCTGTCTGTCTGTCTGTCTGTCTGTCTGTCTGTCTATCTGTCTATCTGTCTGTCATGCTGTCTGTCATGCTGTCTGTCTGTCTGTCTGTCTTTACATTGAAAAAAACCACATTGGCACAGGAATTTAATTAAAAACTTCTTAGCCTAAATTTGTCCTATCGAAACCAAGTTTAGATTTACTTAGAGTGGTCCCCCCTTGAGATTAGTTGGGGTAAAGTGAATTAATCAGTAGGTAGCTTTAACAGGTAAAGGCTGGGATTGATCCTACATTATAGAGAAATCACACACACGAATGCACACACATACACACACGCACGTACATACGCACGCACGCAAGCACGCACGCACGCACGAACAAACGCCCGGACGCACGAACGAACGAACGAACGCATGCACGAACGAACGAACGAACGAACGAACGAACGAACGAACGAACGAACGAACGAACACACGCACGCACGCACGCACGCACGCACACATACATACACACATATGCACGCACACACACTTTTGCAGACACAAAATTAAAAGATGTCCTACGGATATGATTTCATGTTGCCCCACCATTGATTTTGGTTGGGATTAGATTTATTTAAGAATAGGTAGGGAGGGATGAAACCTTGTCATTGTTATCAGGAACTATAAGGTCTAACTTAGATCTTACTAGCAAATCTTTCAGGTTTGTATTTCTATTGTAAGCTATTACTGGTCGTGCTTTGATTCGGTCTGTCTGTCTGTCTGTCTGTCTGTCTGTCTGTCTGTCTGTCTGTCTGCCTGTCTGTCTGTCTGTTCGGTGCTGTATCTAAAGAAAACTACGGATCTAATTTGGTAGTAGTTGTACAAGATTATTTCTAAATATTGGCTGTGGACAGGGTAAGAGAACCCAGATCCAGATTGGAACACATTATGGATCTGTACATATCTCAGAAACTGCCGTTACGATTTCGCTCACAATTTAACACCTTTGATCCGAAAAATCTGAAAATCTGAAAAATCGAGAAAACCCGAAAACCCTTTGCAACGTGACAAAAATATGAGGGCGAGGATCTGTAATCTCTGATTGCTCAGGATAGGCAGAAACAAAACATGGATCATAAAACAGACTCCTGTGACTATCTACTATAAATGCTTGTCCAGCACTTTTACTAACGCATGACATTGCTCCGGAATGGCTCTCTAGTGGAAGCATTGCCTAAGTAGGTAATAATCTGCAGATCCCTAGATTGAAATGGAACAGTACAAAAAGAATTTAATCATAATAATAATAACGATAATACTAATGTTGTACAAATATTTCCCATATTACTGAATGTGATCCGAGGTTTGTAAATAATACATTGAAACTGAATTGAAAATTAAATTTATATGATTCTTAACCATTTAAATCCAGAAAAACACCCAATTACTGAAAAGAAACAAAACGATTCCCTGCTGAATAGTTTAATTCTAATTTAACTTGAACTGGTAGTGCTTACTTCATCCACATTCTTCCGGTCAAATTATTATTTAAAAATATCCAGAAACTTACTTGTAAGATTGCCTTGAAATTATTATGCCAACATGTCGGTGTTGAAATGGTTATGTATAAATACATATTTAAAATAACTGATTTGTATAAATATATGTTGAGCGAGTGGGCGCGTGGGTGAGTGACCGAGCAGGCATGTGAACGAGCGTGCGAGCATGTGTTTGAGCAAGTGAGCCTACGTGTGCGTGAGTAAGGTGGTGAATGAGTGCGCGTATGAGCGAATGAGTGAGCGAGCGAGCGTATGCGCTAATGAGCATGCAAATGAATGTGCCCGCGTGTAAGAAAACGTGCGTGTGTGCGAGTGCGCGAGCGAGCGCGTCAGTAAGTGAGTGAGTGAGCGAGCGAATGACTGAACTCACGAGCGAATGCGCGTATGTGCGGGCGAGTGAGCAACCGAGCGAACGAGCGTGTCACCGCGTGAGAAAACGTGCGTGTGGACGAGCGTGTTAGTGAGCGAGTCGGTAATTGAGTGAGTGAGCGAATGAATGCGCTTGGGAGCAAATGCGCGTATGTGCTGGCAAGTGGGTGGGTGAGTGGGCGAGCGAGTGAGTGTATGAGCGAACGAGCATGCGAATGAGCGCACCGGTGTATGAGCAAACGTGCGCGTGAGCGAGAGTGCGAGCCAGCGAGTCAGTAAGTGAGCGACTGAATGTATGAACTTGCGAGCCAGTAAGCATAGGTGCGAGCGAGAAAACATGTGATACCGAGGGAGCGCGCTAGCGAGTGTGTGACTGAGTGTACATATATGTAATATAATGCATATATTTATATATGTGTATGTATGATCCTGTGAGGTGCTCTCCAAAATCAGGCTACTGAAGATTTACCCTCCTTAAATAAAGATTATTATTATTATTATTATTATTATTATTATTATTATTATTATTATTATTATTATTATTATTATTATTAGAGTGATTTAACCGTTTTCAGTATTATAAGATTAAGCTTACAATTAGCAACTTTAAAGATGGCGACAAGCTACACGTCTCTGCCAAATCCTAGCCATATAGGCATAAAACCTACTGAATTAGTCTGGCTGATAGTCACTTCATAAATATAGAAATTCCCGTTTCTTTTTTTTATATTAAAACTTCAGATTTGGTACGAAGTAGGCCTACATAGCTTAAGGTTGACTACCCGTAGCTTTGCCAGTCGGAATTTTCTGAGTCAGAAAATCGGAACTTCAACAAGAACAGAGAATAATAGGAAGCTAACAAAAACTTCCGAATGGTGCAAATAATTTCTACCAGGTGGGGCAGTCACCCCTGGGCCACACCCACGCTACGCCACTGTACTGCACCTATATTAAATATGGAAAGTTGTGCTTACTCCATCGTAAGCCAATCATGCCCGCACCATAACCACAACCACGCCGCCACGCTGCAAACAAAATTGCGATATCCATCCTATCATGATAATGTTTCACGATTAACTTATATTTTAGAATGAAATCTTACCTGAAAGCCGTAGAAAATGATAATTATAATTGGCGGAGTCTCATCGACGTCGTACAACAATTGTGAACTGGCCTTGTCAGTTTTCTCATCATCATTTTCATCGCTCTTTATCCTATTCTTAATCGTAGATTCAGCAACATCTTCCCGCCTCGTTTTCCTGTTTTTCCTCTTGCTTATTTTCATACCATGTGAGCTTGATCCACAGCCAGATTTCTCTTCTTCTTTCTCTGATTGCTCATCTAGCCCATTCATTATATTTGTACCTACTTTCTTTTGTTCCAGATTATCCTTAACATCCACGTTACTCGTCATTGTTTCTCCTAATGAAGTTTATATTTTAATTAAATGTTTAATTTATAATGATCATAAAATATCACACTTCTTAGTTAATATGTATCGTTCGTGCGACAACACGCCAGTAATTTTGCTAAGCAGTTCCCAGTTGCCGAGCCCTTTATATTTTCAGGGGCTGGGCTATTCAAGAACACGCGCAACCTCAATGCTCAGATAGTAATATGCGTCGTGGCACCAATAGATGGCGATTACATTTTAGACGGTGGAAATCCTTTAGTCAATCAGATCAGGTATCATATAAGGACTATAATGTTAAATATTTAGATAGCCATAGAATTATTTATTTCTAGGTCTCCCGTTCTAGCTAAGTTTCACCTACGGTATTTTACAATTTTTAAAATTGATTTCAACACTTTCAAACAGTGATTCCCTAGACAATTTCAAAGTATCTGTATAGGTAATCTGTTGTATATTTGAGACAGTTTTGACTGCGAATTATATAACAGCTCCAATTCAAAGTAGTTTCAAAATATTCAACACAATGTTTATTAAATTGTAAATTCGTCAAAACATACAATTCAAATGTGTGCGTGCCGGCGGGTGCTTGTGAACGTGTGTGTATGTATGTGAACGTGTGTGTATATATGTGTACGTGTGTGTATGTATGTATTTTTTTATTTTATTGACGCACTGGCAACGTGCGGCCTCAATTTCCATGTGCTAACTTAGCCGACAGTCATGCACCCATTAGTTTAATTTGTTGATCACCATCTCCCGGTCGGGGGATCGAACCGCCATTCTGCAGCTCCGCATAGCATCAGCAACCAGGTATCTTTCCACTGGACCACCGCACCAAGACTAAAAGTCAAGGATTGGCCGACCAGCTTTCACATGGCTGATATACTGACACACTGACGATTCATATGGGACTATCTGTGGATGCACCTGCCACAATTCAATCCTAGGCTTTTACGCCTATTGTACACTGACTCCAGCACGGCTCTGGCAGTATATGTATTTTTAAAATTTTATTGACGCACTGGCAACGTGCGGCTTCAATTTCCATGTGCTAACTTAGCCGACAGTCATGCACGCATGTGCGTGCGTGCGTGCGTGCGTGCGTGCGTGCGTGCGTGCGTGCGTGCGTGCGTGCGTGCGTGCGTGCGTGCGTGCGTGCGTGCGTGGGTGGGTGGGTGTGTGTGTGTGTGTGTGTGTACGTGTGTACGTGTGTGTATGTATGTGTACGTGTGTGTATGTATGTGTACGTGTGTGTATGTATGTGTACGTGTGTGTATGTATGTGTACGTGTGTGTATGTATGTGAACGTGTGTGTATGTATGTGTACGTGTGTGTATGTATGTGTACGTGTGTGTATGTATGTGTACGTGTCTGTATGTGTGTGTACGTGTGTGTATGTATGTGTACGTGTGTGTATGTATGTGAACGTGTGTGTATGTTTGTGTACGTGTGTGTATATATGTGTACGTGTGTGTATATATGTGTACGTGTGTGTATGTATGTGTACGTGTGTGTATGTATGTGTACGTGTGTGTGTGTATGTGTACGTGTGTGTATGTATGTGTGTACGTGTGTGTATGTATGTGTACGTGTGTGTATGTATGTGTACGTGTGTGTATGTATGTGTACGTGTGTGTATGTATGTGTACGTGTGTGTATGTATGTGTACGTGTGTGTATGTATGTGTACGTGTGTGTATGTATGTGTACGTGTGTGTATGTATGTGTACGTGTGTGTATGTATGTGTACGTGTGTGTATGTATGTGTACGTGTGTGTATGTATGTGTACGTGTGTGTATGTATGTGTACGTGTGTGTGTGTATGTGTACGTGTGTGTATGTATGTGTACGTGTGTGTATGTATGTGAACGTGTGTGTATGTATGTGTACGTGTGTGTGTATGTGTACGTGTGTGTATGTATGTGTACGTGTGTGTATGTATGTGTGTGTGTGTGGGAGTTAAATTATGATTATCATTTTTTTTAAATATTGTCCTTATTAATGTTGTGTTGTTTTGCAGCTAATCTAGAGAGCCTCCTCAACCGAGAATGATGATGATGGCGTTAACTTGCTCTACCAATCTAAGTAAGAACCTTCGGGCATGGGGCAACGGGGGCAGCTGTGCCATGTACCCGTTTATATGCGAAAAAATAGTAAACTTTACTTTAGAACTTTAAACAATATTTTTAGAAAATTCAAAGCGGACTGAGCAGTTGTATTAAAGTTCGGCTGTTTTGACATTAACACATTGCTGCACCTAGCTGCCCACCATCGCACACGTATTCTATTCTACCCACTAAGCAAGGCATTAGCAGAGCGTGGACCAGTGTCACTTAAAAAATTCAAATAGCCTATGACTATGTATCTTACCTTTACTTGCAAAGATACATGCAACATTTACCGATAAAAAAGTCAATATGTCATATGTAACTTCCACTACATAAATAGCGTTTGCATTGATGATTTGATTCGTCCTGGAAGCACTCCCATATTCCTTTATGGACTTGTGTTTATGTCAAAACAACCGAAATTTAATACAACTGCTCAGTCTGCTCTGAATATTCTAAACAATCTTGTTTAAAGTTCTAAAGTAAAGTTTACAAATTTTTCACAGAGAAATGGGTAAAGAGCACAGGCTGCCCCCACCACCCAACGGGCAATGAGGGCAGCTGCCCCCCTGCCCCATGCTTCTGGCGCACATGACTAGTACCGTCTTGTGCGATTACCGCTCGGACTAACTATTCATGTGGCACCAGGCATTACTGATGCCAGCTAGCAGACTTGGTTTGCGTCCCATAGTGGGTTCTACCAGTTCCTTATGCATCCGTGCGGACATAGACTATTTCTGTGGCGCATTGACACTCTTTGCACCAGCTGTATACTTAGTTTATTCTCCAAACGTCTGCAACAAGCCTGTGAAATCGAGTGTTTGTGTACTGATGCCGACCAGCCACACTATGGTGATGGCAGCATCAACACTTAAAGTGTAATGCACACATTCTGAAATTCCACAGCAGTTAAGCATGGGTTCTATTAGCAGTGCTCTTGGGCGAAGTTTTACACCCTATGCCAGCAATGCTCACGTAGTGATTTGCCTGAGTGCACACATATCTTGTTATAAAGCACAAGGCTAGTTTCAGTACTGACCATCTCTAAATTCAACAAATTAACGAGTAACAGGGCCATTTCACCAAACCTGCGATGTGCCTTACCAACAATGCAGTGAGTAAACACTTAGCTTTCCATACCATTATTACGTGTGCCATATGCGGTGCACGTCACGACTTTAACAAAATTATTATCGATAACCGTAAAACTGCAAAGTCCTTAGGACCTTGCATCGTTTGGACTTTGACAATTTGTGCCTAGAAACAACCCTCATTAAGTTATTTATTTATGTCTGTTTTGTTGTTTGAAGATTGTACAAGTTGCTTAGACAATTTCAGACCCATTATTTTCTATCTCCTGTCTTACACCCGTCAAGCCTTAGAGATTCTTCATACAAACCTGTTAGTAGGCTCAGTTACAATTATGCCTGCAAGTGCTAGAACTACACCTTGCAGGACATAGCCAAATTTGTTACTGATCTCTCAAGCCGTTTCAAATAATGATTGACACTTAGAAATTTCAGCAGACAAACCGCTGATAGAAATTCTAAGTCCTTTTGACCAAGTTTAAAACACGCTAACGCACACAAGAGCACAGCAATCGCTCAAGCGTTAAGCAACCACAAAACTTAGCCCCTATTAGTGGCGTGTCCAAGATTACATCTCTTGTACACCAAACGCCAGCTATCAGTGCAAAGAAAGTTTCATGCATGCCTGCTCAAAGATGGCAAATAATACACCGGTGATGTCAGCCAATTCCAGTGCATCACCAGTCCAAGAGACTATGCCAGCGCCACCAACCTTGGTCACACCAATGACTGAGTTCACAGTCATAGACC
Organism: Chaetoderma sp. LZ-2023a; assembly: GCA_034401795.1. Taxonomy (NCBI): domain Eukaryota; kingdom Metazoa; phylum Mollusca; class Caudofoveata; order Chaetodermatida; family Chaetodermatidae; genus Chaetoderma; species Chaetoderma sp. LZ-2023a. Next base: position 108,391,154 of record CM067373.1, read on the forward strand.
TGGGAGGTACTGTAGAGCGCACCGTATAATTCAACATCTTGAATAGAAGTGAAAACTGCTCATGGACCTGATAGCGAGATGGACGCCAGCTATGCATTCAATGTCTTATGCCACAACACTCCTTTTGATAACTTACACGATTCTTTACAGCGTCAGATACACACCAGTGAGCGTATCTTTGCGGGCTTTGCCCAATGCAGTAGCTGTAATAATGGAGAACTTGACGAAGCCTGTGCAGAGTTTTCATACTCTCGTACGTGTTCTCTAATCCTTCTGGCACCCCGAGTTATGAGTACAGATGGATGCACGACACACTTTGGGGTTAACAGGCAGCAGTGAGCCCATGAGAGGCCGGGGCATGATAAACTGTGTAATAGTGCAGAGGGGAGACTGAAGGCCTCCGTGTCTAATGAAGGATGAATTAACATCCTACTGTGGTACCGTCTAGTCGGCGAATGCTCAGGCTACTGACGTTGTGCTAAAGACAACCTCAGCAAGTGGACATCCATGGTGCAGGGATAACATTCCCTACCAGGACATCTCTAGCGAACTAGACGTTCGCTGTGTTTATTAGAGATGGCCTGCAGGCAAGGCCAGGGAATATGGTCAAAGTTTGCATACTGTTAGCAACGATGGATGTGGATCAGATCATCGGTTGCTCCTGGGCAGGAGCTCAGGTGGTCATCACTATCGACTGGGTCACCGGCTGGCCATCTTTATCATGTCAGTGCATCAACCCGTTCCTGTCTATGTGTGATCACGATAGCTCAATGTACAGTCAGGCCATGGTGTGTTTGTATTGTGAGCCATGCCTCCTATGATCAGACTGGAAGCAGGACTATACATGCAGACTTATCTTAAACTGAATACTGTTATACCGTTATAATGTTGATCATTGCCACAATGCAGGCTGTTGTTACCTGTTTCTGTTGAACAGTGGTAGCTGTAAAGCCAAAGCGCTTTTTGTTTGTATGGTAGCCATCAAACCACAGCGGTTTTACATATGCTTGCTATCTACAGGACGATAAATCCCCTGAGATGGACATATCACTCAGGGGGACAATCCCCTGATGTATAAACGTATGCCAGGACGCAATTCCCTGAAGAACTATATTGCTATTGCCGGCTAGCAAAGCTCATGAGGTAGTTTTCAATTCTTACTGTATTGTTATTATTATTATGAATCTGTATACACTATGCACGTGTAGTTGGAAAGGCACCCATGGCTGTGACTCCCGCATCAGAGAACAAAAGGTGAACAGTGCTCAGTTTAGAGGCAAGATAATCACCATGCGAAAGAATGGACAATGTACATATCAGATATAGCCATGACACATCTCCTGTTGTGATCGATGAAGATGATCTCATGTCCAATCTGCAGAGGCAGATCGAGGGGCAGGCCGAGCAGATGCAGCAGCTCGCCGAGATGATAGCGTTGCTACAAGCATATCACAGTAACATGAGCAAGCGCCTGCTCGAGGCGGAGGTCCATGAGAGCTCAGAGCCACCCTCTGTGGCCAACAGTGACTTAGTCATTGGCGGCTGGAGATCACAATACCGTGGAAACAATGGCAGAACTTCCGTAGGCGGAAATAGTTCATGCAGATCCTTGGGAGAGAACTGACAAAAACCGAGAACAGAATATGCGAGCAGTAATAGTACAGTTCCATGTGATGGTCTGGCACAAAGCCCTTCTCTAAGGTTGGAGGCGTGGAGCAGCACAAGGGCGGTACTCGGTCGGAGGCTGATACCAGATTCAGAGTTCATTCCTCTCCTGTAAGATGTTGATGGTGAAACGGTGTCCACGAGTGGTCACACGTATTCAGCAGAAGTCGGCCATACACAGGTTCATACACAAACGTTGCACACATTCACCCCTTTTTCTTCCACGCCTGGAGGAAGCGTGAAGTTTTGTACACAAGATGCCCTAAAGAACACGAGGATAGGTGGAAAGTCCTCAGGGAAGGTGGAATAATTTAGGATGTTAATCTAGCCGCTATTCAGTTAGCAACTGACAAAAATGGATCGAGCACTGGAGGCTATGTAATTGTTGATCACTGCGAGCGGTCAAAAGGAAACGGTTCCGCAATGAGGTCACACTGAGGTACCACTAGGAGCAGGGACAATGGCAGACTATTGACTGAAGTCGTTGCCAAACTATCACCGCTAGATCTGATGGAAGACACTGGTCTTGTTCATGGCAGAGTCGGCTCTGCATCTCATTGTCTTTTGATGAATGATCACCATCTTAGCCAATTAGGGTGTCATTAACTCGAGTGTGCGAGCTCCAGCAGCATCTGCGCGATAGAGCCAGCTGGTTAATGGCATGGCTAAGATTGTGGTTCTTAGAAAGGTAGACTGTGTTCGGTGTCAGTTCTTCGGTTGTTTGTTTCTACAATATATTTGCGAATGTTGTCCTCAGAAAACAGAAATCAAGGGCTTTCCAACAGTACTGAACATCCACAGTGACATTGTGGTCATAGGGCATGGTCCGAGGAAGAATTTGTGCAAAAATAGTATATACATCCTGAAAAGTGTTTACCCAGTCAGTTGCATCGCGCATACGTGGCCATGTCCTGCCCTATGAGAAGACCTGCTGATTACGGATTTACTTCCAGTGGCCCGGCACATGCACAGAGGAAGCAAATCATGTGTTAGACATTTTCCCTTGCACATGCGTTCATTTTGCCATCCATCGGGGTAACCATGATATAGCCCGAGGGGGTGGCATTTACTAGTTCCGGGTTGGCTAGTCCTTCCCGTTACCAGACCATACTTTGTAACCTCTTGTTTAGATAGTGGATATATCACAACAAATTTACTTTTTAGGACTGGAAGTTCAAAAACGGTGGTGACAAGGAAAGAATAATCGGATATCTCAAATACCTGTATTGGAAAATCATTTGACATTAGTTGACTAAAGGACATGGTCAAAGCTCCTCTTTAAACTAGCAAACTTATATTAATGTTCCCTTCTAATATCTATCCTAAAAACTTCCATTTTTTTATAATTAGGACATTCCGAAATACTCTAATTGGTACACATAAGTGAAATACTCTGAAAACAAGTAATCAGGGAAGAAATTTAAGTTTGGGACATTAATATCGAATTTCTCACACTTTCCTTATCTTGGAGATAATATTCCAAGGAAGCCAGCCACACAACCATTGTAACAGACAATAGCCCAACATTTCGAAGTCACCTATCCTAGATGGATCTCCTTAGAGGACATCACAACTAGCGAATTCAATGGATCTATCATATGCATGATTCAAATGCTTCTCAAAAAAACAATAAATATTGGTGTTACTGTAGTCTACTAAATACACTTTGTTGAATTGTATTTCACCCTAAACATAATAGGATATTTGAAGCCTTAATGTCAGCATAAGCATATCACAACTTTTGAATATATTCCTAGACATCCAGTAATTGTAAGGTTAGTGCCAATACAGTGTTTTCCTGAAGCTGCTTGTCAAAAGATTCAAATATCTCTTGCAGATCTGTACCTAAAGGAGGCATTAATAAATATTGATAATTACTCCGTCCTTTTGGATGAAATCTTGTGGCAACTATCTCTAATATTCTCAAGTATTCTAAATCTTGAGACTTTGCCCATTTTGCCACACTCAGAATTAGCTATCTTCTCTAATGTATGCTGTTCACAAAACAATTGACCTTTATCCCGAGCACTGATCATAATCACATACTCGGCCAAGCCATCAATTGGTTTAGAAATATGGATGCCAAATAAACCAAACCTGGCCAATTCCCTTGCCCAGGACCCACTGTTTCCTGTGCACATCACTCAATATTGCTCCAGTGGATATTAAGGGTTCAACATATGTCAGTACTTGAACTTCTACAGACCCCAAACTTGTAACAGCAGAACGGGGTAGATTATGCACATTACTATTCTGACCTGCTGTGCTTCTAGTAAAGCATCGAGGACCTATAGCTGGAATAGTAGTCTCCCATAAATGAATTGACACTGCTGGAGCACCTACTGGAATATCTTCGGACACCTCTAACTCTGACCCCATTACTAGGTCATTCCTCCGACGATAAACTGGCGGCTGATTGAAAACATCAACTATCTAATTAAAATTCCAGTCCTCCGCTTCCTCCTCTGCACCACTCTGTTCTGCCAATTCAACATGAATCTCTAGCAAATTCTGTTCAGATGAATCAGAAAATTCTTGAAACCCTGTTAATTCAGAACCCAATAGTTCCTCTCGATGCACACACTTCTTCACAGACCGCTGTAAGGAACTTATCTCATAAATATGACTTTAGGATTCAATCCTATGAAGGACTACAAATGGTTCAGAATTCCATTCATCTTGTATTTTGCAGCAACCTCTTATACCTCTATTCCTGAGAAAACCTGTAGTACCCGAAGGAATATCAAAATCTTTAGCTTATTGTGACATATTGCTCTTTTCTCAGCCTTCTCAGATTTTGCTCGGACTAACTGGAGGGTTTCACCTAATTTTTCTTGATAATCCAATACCCATTCATCTACATCTTCAGGAACAGACTTTCCAGAGGAACCAAAATATTGTCAACAGGCAAATGGGTTTCTGCCCAAACAGTAAGAAAGGTGGTGAATATCCAGTAGGTGAGTGAGGGGTTACATTGCAAGCAAGAATGAGTTCTTGTAAATACCTAGGCCACCGATTTTTATGTTCAGGAGACACTGTATGGAGAAACTGGTGAAAAGTTTGATTGAAACTTTCAGTTTGACCATTCCCATGGGGTCTGTAGGCTGTTATCCTAGATTTCTTACTGCCATAAAGATTACCTAATTCTGCTATAGCTTTGGATTCAAAATTCCTCTCTTGATCACTATGAATAAACAGCGGAATCCCATATTTTACAAACCAATGAGAAACCAGAGCTTTTGCTACTGTGCAAGCTTCTGGATCTTTAGTTGGGATGCACTGGAAAAATTTGGTAAAGACATCCATCATTACCAACACATTTTCCTTTCGGTCACTGGATTTCTCCATCATAGTGAAATCAATGGCTAAAATTTCCAATGGATTTTTAGCTAATAAATGTTTCATGGTGGTTCTAACATGAGGATTTGCCTTAGCAATGAAACACCTTTTATAATTCCTACAATAGATCTCCACATCCAAGTACATACATGGCCAATAACACCGTGACCTGAGTAACAACCAAATACGTTCTTTACCCTGATGTCTTAATTCTTCATGGCAAGTGTCTAATACCCTTTTTTCAAAAAGGAAGACAGACTAATTTGTTTTACCACCTCCCCATTTACCTGAATAACATGATTTAACACTCTTGAAACACTTTGGATCATGTCCTATTGTTGAATTAACTTCCTTACATTCCGAGATTCTTGACCCAAAACTCTCTTAGATGGCTTACACAAACATTCTCGGAAATTAATCAATCTGGAAATACCAGGATACAAATGCTGGAACTTTTCAAAATCAGTATTACCATAACTAGGTAAAGCACTGGGGACTGTAGTTATTTCATTTACAGAACAGTCTTGACCCTTGACAGGTATTAGTTTGATGATCCATTAAAATCTTATCATTCAAATCACTGGGTATAATTGAAACCAAGGTTTCAATCAAGTTGGCGGTGTATAGGAATTCTACTTACTGCATCTGCATTAGCATTAGATTTCCCTGAAGACTATTTAATTTCATAATCGAACTGAGCTAACTGAGCCATCTGTTGCGCCTAAATTGTCAGTATTTATGTCATCTGTGAAAATTGTAAACTTTGAGCCAATTGAATAATTGTGAAATTTCTCAGTAATGGCCCATTTTAAAGCTAAAAGTTCTAATTTCACGGAACTGTATTTAGTATCATTTCATTCTTCAGGTTTCAACCTTCTACTGGCATATGCAATTACTACTGTACATCCATCTTGTTTTTGGGAAAGCACAGCCCCCAGACCATTGAAACTGGCGTCTATTTCAAGTAAAAATCGTTCCGAGAAATCTGTCTAATTTAATAATAGATCAGAAATTAGCATTTCCTTTATTTTTTCAAAGGCTTGGTCACATTGAAAATTCCAACCTTTTGGATGACTTTTCGTCCAACCATTGTCTTTTAGTTTTCGTTTTGCTATCCAATAGTGCATTCAAAGGCTTAGAAACTTGCGCATAACACTTTAAAAATCATCGGAAATAAGAGGCCAAACCGAGAAATTATCGCAACTCTGATTAATTTTTAAGCATTTTCCACTATTTAATACAAGAAATCTTATCCTGGTCAATGGTCACACCAGCATTAAAGATGACATTCCCTGAGTTTTTCACATTATCTTTAAATAGATGGCACTTATTTGTCTTCATTTTAAGGCCAAAACCTTCTTATCATGAAAACACTAAATCCAACATTTCTACCAGCTCTTCGAATGAACGACCAAAAACCAAGATATCATCTATATATACTATTAAGGAAAGTAAGTTTGGGGTCACTCATATATGCTTGCATCATTCTGGAAAAGGTATCAGGAGAGTTGCAAAGACTCGTGGGCATCCTGGTATACTTGTAGAGCCCAGAAAATCCAACCCTGAAAGCCATCCAGGGAATGTCTTCTTCAATTGGCCATTGGAGGAAACCATGTGCCAAATCAATGGTTGAGAAATATTTTGATCCTTTCAGCACATCAAAAGCTTCCTCAACCCTTAGTAGGGGATGGTGTTCTTGACTGTTTTAGAATTTAGAAGTCGAAGATTTCCGCAAATTTGCAGGATACCATCCGGTTTCTTTACCAAAACAATTACTGCTGCATAAGGAGACTTGCTAGGTCTAATAATTCCAATTTTAAGATAAGTATCGACATACTGTTGCATTTGGTTAGGAGGTATTCTATGATGTGGTAATCTAATGGGTCTTGAGTCTGTTAAATTAATGGAATGCTTAATCACATTATAATATCCAAGATCATGATCACCTTAAGTAAACACATGATAATATTTACCCAACATGGAATGCAACTTATCTTTTTGAACTGGAGAAATATTTGCACCCACTTTGAACTGAGACATGAGATCATCAATCTCTGATTCTGTGGGAACCGTAGACCCAAAGCTGAATGTATTCTCAGCTACATTATTTTCCTGGACCAGAATTTCTTGGTGTACCAAACCAATTCTTTGACCATGATTTAAATTTACATCCTCATCACTAAAATTTGCTACTCAAACCGGGGTATATCCCTTAGTTTTTTTAACCAATGTATAATTAATTAATACCCAAGTTGGCAGGTGACTTTCTTCTTCTTCTTCTTTTCGTTCGCTGATCATACCGCAAGTCCTGAGTGACTATCGACATGATCATAAGCGTTAAGTGCGTGGATCCATGGTTTATTAGAGTGCGCCATGCGGCCTGGAACATCCGCCTTCAGCACTCGAGGTTTCTGTCAGGGTTACCTCACCCTTACCTCCTTTAATCACCTCTTACGACACGCAGAGGATATGGAAGGTGTATTCTAAGCTCCACCTACAGGGCAAGGGTGACTTTGTAATAAGGAATATTCTACCAAGGCATGATAACAGGAAGCATTTGAAACCCTTCTTGCTGTACCTGTAATAATTCTGGAAGTTCCTGCTGGAATACGGATACGATGCCTTCCAGTAACACGAAAGACAGAAATTTTATCGTTACTTGTCTGGGTATTTCTCCAAACAAGGATAGTACCTGCAACCATGGTTTTGGTTCTTGTAACTGGGTTAGATTCTAAACTTGGTGAAGATCATCTGAGACTAGGGGATGCAAATAGCATAAAATATCACTAACCGGTACTCCTGGTAATCTCACCTTTCTTTTCACTGTAATTGGATATCTTGAGAACGGCTCTCCAAGTGTGATACCAGCGATCGAAAAGAAGAAGTGGAAGACTGTAATTGGATTCTTAACCACTAGGAAACCCATCTTTCCTAAAACTATACCATAAACCGCAATATAAATTTCCATGTATCCAGCAAATCGAAGTTCCATATCATTAGCCACGGAAACTGTAATTAGTTTGGAAACATTGGTCATTGCAATACCTTTTTTCTTAAGATAGTCACTAGAAAATTACAGCAACAGTCAAGATTTCCACACTGCTGTCCAAGAGGCAATAGAAAGGTATTGACTATATATACACACAACAACCTCCGGACATTGCCCAATGGCATTGTCCAGCATGGACTTCGGACTAATAATCACCTTACTTCTACTGACAGATTTGGCTCACAACCGTGAGAACTATTTGCTTAAAGAGTTATTTTGGTGATCAACTGTTTGCTGATTAGAGTTTCCCTTAGAGGAATATGAACGATTATTGTAATCCCCATTATTTCTCCTAATCCTCTCAGGGCATCGTGAAATAGGATGATCTGGATTACCACATTCGTAAAATTTAAAGTTTTATTGATTAGGTGGGCCTTTTCATGGCTGAACATTATCCTGACTTCACAGCGTGAAGAATAACCTCCAACTGACCCCTAATGTTCCTATTCGCCCCTTCTTGTTGTTGGAATCGTAGTTCCAAAGCATCTAGTTGCTTTTTCAAGGCAACTACCCCATCTTTATCCATTTCTTGGCTGTGCCAGATGTAAATATCCCCACTTCCTTCACGTCGGCGATCTATTCGCTGACCCCGTCTCTCCTACTCGATAGCCTAGTCTCTCGAATCAAAGTAGTCCTCATTCCTGAATTCTGAAGCTTGATGGTACAATTCTCACCTTAAGCCAGGATCATTCACACCTTCCGCCAATTGTGTCTTTAAAAATTCACCACGGCCCACTTTCTGTGTACTATCTAGCAGCTCTATCTCACGATATAATCTGATCATATCATGAGAGAAATGTAGGATGCACTCTTTACGACGCCTGCTTCCTCCTATAGAAAGCCTGTCTTCTTTGATGAATATTTCTAGTTTCACTAAAGAAATTGTGCATTATGCAGAACTTCATAAATTTCTTTCTTTGATTTTACTGACTCTCAGCCCTCAATTTCCAACTTGGCAGTTCCTACCAAATGTTTGCAGATGAGATGGTATGCGTTGCTTTAGGATAATGAATGAGATGTAATATATCCTTGAATATGCGAAATCCATTCATCCAAGGGCATTTGTTTTTAGTCGCCACTAAAATGACCTATTTTCAGTTTCAGAGCACAATATATAGCATTTGGTTGCTCTGATGTATCCAGACCTTTCCTAAGATTTTCATTCTCTTTATCTGCTTAAGCATTTCATTCAAATTCTTAATTTTGGCTTCTGGCATGATGATAAATCAAGATATCGTTTAAGATTGAAGATCAAATTCTCACCTGTTATGAGTGATAGCGATGTAATCGCGGAAGCGAAAAACGTTAGTTGTTTTATGACCAGCGCACACTTAAGATTTGAGCGGTAAGAGCCATTTCATAAAATCTATTAGAGCCTCATTACCCTCGAAGATAAACTCTCTCGCTCCCTCCCTCCCTCCGTTGCGCTACAATGCAGTTAACCTCCTGAAGTTTTGAATTGTCAAATATTAAGCAGTGGGGCATCGGAGCGCCATCACATGTCTTATTCACATGCAGCTTACGCTTCTTGAGTAAGGTGATATGATCTCGATGCTTCGCCATATAACACATGTTGTTGTTTAAAGTAACTTCAGACTTACAGCTCGGACATTTTCCCGACCTCCAAACATGCTTGACGTGAGAATTATTGTCCATACTAAGTTACTTGTGGTGCAGGCTTTAAGCTCATCATACGTCTTAGAGCTCCGGTGATTATTATAGCATAGCTTAATTTTAAACCATCTATGACAATCGTCGCAGAATCGATTCGCATAACGGCAATGTTGTATGCAAAAATGGCGGTTGCGGTGGTCATAACCTAGGTCACACCATTCGTAGCAATAACCTCGACCCAGCATACCATTAATGCTATGAACATATGCGTAATTGTCATTATAGCGATAAAGAGGTAGAATCCCTATGCAGTCATCGGCCCCACGATATATACATTCATTATTATCAGCTTCACTGTAAACCCTGAGCGAAATCAGGTGGGTGAGGGTGGGTTAGGAGTTGGGGTGGTGGGGTGGAGGGGGAGGGATTGGAGGGAGGTGGTCAAGATGTTGTGAAAAGCCTTCAGAGCATCCAAGCCACAGGGTTTTATCAGTATGCTTGCCCAAGCATGACGTTCGAGAGCCTTCATACCTTGATGATGATTATTACGCTGTTAAATCAGACACTATAATTCAAATTGACTCGTTTGGGTCGATAATCCGATGATGATAGATGGAGCCATGCATACATTATCCTGATTATAATATAACTTCGTTTCAAGGAACCCTCAAGTTTTGCATCATCGTGATATAATTTGGTGAGATTAGCATTCCACCCAGAGCCTCTAGGCATCTGGACATGAAAAATACCCATACTAAAGTGGGAATCCAGGTAATTGCCTCTCTGCGACTGACTTACTTGGGATATAGCATCAGTAATGGCCAAGACAGTTAGATTGGGGACTCGTCAAAAATCCACATGGATCAGGGCATTTATGGTAGGGTGACTAATCGTTTATAGGCACAAAATCTTGAGGGCTAGCGTAAAACTAACTTAATATCCGTTCAAATATGGTGTGAACTCAATCAGAACCTATGAGGTTTTCAAAATGTATAGAATCTTCGTTAATGCCGACGGTGTACTGGTGTTCAGTAATTTCAAATTTTCGAGTGGGCAGCTTGCGAGTCCATTTATGGAGTATATTTTGTCAATGACCTCTGGCATAGGTATGGGTACGTCAACAGGCGGCGTAACTCGGTTAATATTATTATTATTATTATTATTATTATTATTATTATTATTATTATTATTATTATTAACTCACATGATTTATAAAGTATAAGGGACTGTAAATGGCTGTAAAACTGATGATGATAGATTGGTAGAGCAAGTTAACAGTATCATCATCATTCTTAGTGGCGGAGGCGGCGGAGGCACTCTCTAGACTAGCCACAAAACAATAATAATGACAATATTAATGATAATTTAACTCCCACACTGCGCACAAACGTACCCATCATACACGAATTACCACAGCGCGATATTGTATATAGATTTCTTTTAAACGGCACCCACTCACATTTTTTTAATCTCTGATATGTATAGTTCCCGAAATCTTGAAAGAATTCACTAGACTGTAACAGCGCCAGCTCTCTCAATTGCACTGTTTCAACTATTTTCGCATCTGTCATGTCCAGTGGGGTCACGGAGCTTAACATCTCCTCTGCTGTAGTCAGGAGGCATCGATGCCAGTTTTGTAGCTATATTCTAGCTGATGACGACACCTTGCCGGGTTCGAGCCACCATCATTTTCGCCACCAGCCTCTCTGTGGCGCTTTTAAAAAGCTCACTGGGATAAATGGTCATTCGAGGAAATTGGCTGTTTTACTATTTATAAAATTTTCTGATGAATACTTTGAAACTGATTTGACTGAGGGTGCAATCGTTGAAGCTATGGCATATATTTTCAGCAAAGCTACAATGTCTGAGCAAACTCCCTGAACTTTTGGCCATCGGTCTACGCATTAGTAAACTTATGTCATTTTCGGGGATCGGTCAGGTGTAACGTATATACAGTTTTTTAGAGCCCGGTAGGTTACCATTTGCATACAATTGATTGGCGAGCTATTTAATAAATGTTTTGAAAGTAATTTGACTGCACACATGTCGTTGAAGATGCAACATATTTGATCAAATGCTGCAATGCCTAGGATGATCTTATAAAGCTCTCTCGGAAAAGCGGTTATTCAGGGGTTGCTGATGATGTCAGCTCATTAACACATTAGGCCACGCCCCTTTTACACCTGGACTTTGAGTTAAACATACATCTGCTGGTACAAAAACAGAACATGGCTGAACATTTGATAAAAAGGTCGACGACAGTATGGGCGGCTTTGCTGATGACGTCATCTCATTCTTGTATTAGCCAGACCCCTTTAACATCTCATTACACTAGGCAAAGCATCAAACCCACCTGCTGTCAATAGACCTACAACTCCAAAAGTTGGCGACCATATGGGCGACCTTGCTGATGATGTCAGCTCATTAGCATATTAGGCCACACCCCGTTTAATGCTTTCATGCCTCATTACGCCCGTCAAACACATCTGCTGTCAATATATCTACAATTCAAAAAGTTGGCTATCGTATGAACAGCTTCCCTTGCGACTGCATGGGTGGCTTTCCTGACAGCTGTATAGACTGCTTTCCCAATTGGTCATAAGGGGTCACGTGATCCTTCATCTTGATCACGCACCTAACACCTTCATGGCTCATTACACCCTTCAAATACACCAACAAGTTGGTGACTGTATGGGCGGCTTTTCTGGCGACTGTATATGTAGCTTTTCCTGGCGACTGTTGGGGCGACTCTCCTGATTAGCCACGAGGGGCCACGTGACCTGACCACGCCCCTAACACCTTCTCGACTCATTACGTCTGTCAATCAAAGGATCTACATCCAAAAAGGTTGGCGATTGTATGGGCGGCTTTTCTGGCGACCCTTGGGGCAGCTCACTTGGTTGGCCACGTCACTCTGGCTAAGTACCCTAACACCTTCACGCCTCATTACACCTGTCAATCATCAACACTTTATGACGTCAGCAATATTTGAATTAGGCCACAACCATTTTCTTATTGCCAAAAATAACCAAATCTGATTTGTCGAGAGAGAACAAATGATTTCTCTCCGGAGCAATCAGATTCGAGGATTTTTTGGCGGGCAAAAATAGGCTTGGACTAATCCAAATATTGATGACGTCATCACCGTAATAGTCAATCAGGAAAGCCGTCCATCCCGTAGCCCTACTACTTATTTATGCTATTTATCCACATTAACCATTTCAGTCCCGCATAGCATATGCGGGATAAATTTATATAATGTGTTGGTTATGATAGTGGGCGTAGGTGTAACATCGGTGAGATTATTTATAGCTAGACAGTTAAGTTGATGGTACGATGTTAGATTTCAATGTCATTTCGATGTATCTTGTCATTGATGTAGTAATTCATACAAATGATACAATGTATATTTACTAACCAGGATTATAACAAAACGTCTCTGATCCATGCGCCAAACAAAAATCGGATCTGTCGCTCAAGTAGTTGACGTCATAATCAAATATCGAAATACGTGACAACTGACATGTTTGATTGCGTCGAAAACATAACGACGTCATAATCATAAGATTCGTTACGAAAATCGAAAAGTATGTCACGAATTTGTACGAATTGTATGTTTTCGCTGAATTTACAATTTAATAAAGGTTCTGTTTAATATTCTGAAACTAATTTGACTGGGAGCTGTTACTGCCAGCAACATCCCCAGTCAAGTTAGTTGCAGAATTTTCAACAGCTTGCCAGCTTAGCTATCTTGGGATTTCTATACTGGAAATTTATGTTACGAAATTTTTAATAGATTCCATCACGTGTAAAATTTGGTGGAGCTTAGTTAGAAATGGGCGGTAATAGCCAGAAATGAATCCCACTATTTTGTAGGGCAACTTAAAGGAACGGAAAAGGTAAATTATCAGAACTATTTACAAAAAAGCATTTACTAAATCTAGGAGCGCTTAACTTAGCCAATTAGTGACCAAGCTGGTGCTTTTCACTCCGGCGTGTGTCAACTGTGTGTGAGGGTATACCGCATAGCTCTACCTGAATATAACGAAAGCAATTTTTGACATGAATATTAGTAGGACAGATATGCGAAAAAGATGTTCCATTCTGGCAGAAAGCATGAAATTTGGCATATAGGTGGTTTACGGTATCCTGATAAAAATTAGATGCCGTGCCACGTGATTCTACCAAGGGAACCCATTCAAAATGGCGGATTAAAAATGGCTGCCTTCCCAGCGGAAAATTCGCATTACTCAAGCTCTAGACGGAGTAGAGAGATGGGATTAATGTCAAATTAGGGGTTTCATGGGTCAATCGTTATACTTCTACTCGCTACAATACGCTAAATATGTAAATATCAATCCTTCCATAGCGACCACCTGTGTTTGATGTCAAAAGACGGTGGCTCTTTAAGATGTGTTATCTAAAAGATCCATCTCTTGAGAACAAAAGCAATATAGCATCTAGAAATAATTTTTATTACTTGATTTCTTAATATCGAACCAAGTAATGGTCGTTATACATACGTTCAATTATCCTATTAGAGTATGCAAGGCTATACAAGATGCTGTTGATTGTTGAATCATGATTCACAGACGTCACACGCACTGTGCACCGCATGAGCACAACTGTGAACAAGGTAAGTTGGATTTATAGAATTTGCATCTGCCAGTGCAATTACTTTTGCAAGCACATTTCACGAGTTCCCGGCACACCTTAGATGCGTCTGCAAGCAAACTCCATTGCGGTGACCAAGTGTCTCCATCTCTGACCCAACCACAGTCAGCTGGCGATGGCGTTTTTGTATTTGGGTGGAGTGATTGGCCCCAAAGATGACCTGCCTGGAACGCAGCACGTTTGGTGTGTTGCAGCAGAGCTGCACTGGTCGGAAGAATGTTTTCTAGCTGCCGGTTGCCAAAAGCGAAAGGCCGTTTTCGTGCCTCATTAACCTTTGACACTGGTGATGTGCGTTTGTACAGTAGTACAACAAACACCTCCAGCGTTTCCATGTCATTGTCACACGGAGACGCCGGGGCATCAGACAGTCTCCTAAATAGTGACTTGAATAGATCTGAAGTCATCCAAACTTCCCATGCTGTCTTCTTGCCAATCCCACAAAATGCAGGCACAGTGTCACACCCAGAGAAAGCATGCATAAATAGCAGTCCTTGTGACGCTTCTGCACCCAAAACTGTTGCAATGTCATTAGCTGATACATAGCGGAAGGTCTTCCCATGGCCAAATGCGACCCATAGATCACACCCATGAAGAAAGTTTGCTGTCCGTATGGCTAGGACTACGACGTCTGTATCTGTAGCATGAATCATTATTGTTCGATAACCTTGGTGATATGCATGGAAGGCGTGGAGCAACATTCTACCATCTGCTTCATCTTGCATGCATGGCGCGAGTTGTGAGACGTCATGCTCTGGCCTCATCAGCACGTTTTCCTCACATGTTGTGACGAGAATCTTTCCTTCTGGTAGCTCGAATGGCTCCAATGTATGTGCGAGAAAGGTGAAGAGGCCTGTTTTGTTTGCATCAACTCGTAGGAAAGTTTTCCAATTTTGATGGAGTCTTGTACTCGATGCAACACGAAGAGCTTCAACATATCCCTGTAATTCTCTAGCGCGTGTCTTCAAGCTTCCCGGCATATACACGTCCCATACAACATCCAATCATTTAACCGTCTGCAGTTGTCTAGCAATGTGTGGGAGGAAGACGTGCTCTGCAAAATCTCCAAATGTGTTCACAACCACGTTTGATTTCTTGGGATCTAGATTATGCATCATAGCTGCTCCGTCAATGATGTTCAGTTCAACCTCTGGACAATCAGCTGCACGAGCTACTAATGCTTCCAAACATCCCATCAGTTCTGATTTGCTGCCTTGGCGCATTGCGTTGCTCTCAGCAAGTGATGGGGGCCATGGATGATTCTCATGCTCAAAGAATGAATCAAGGTCTCCGTCTCTGGATTGGCAGGAAATGTACAGTCTAGAGAATAACTGTACATCTCTCTTCATTGCAACAAGCTTCTTGTTGGTTCTGGTACTCTTCCTCTGTTTTGATTTGAACAAAGCCAAATTGTTCTTTTGGATTGGGTCATATACCGATTTTGCAGATAGTCGATCTGCGACGAATGCGTGGTACTGTCTGATGCCTAGTTCTGTTGCTGTTCGGATCGCATTCACTACAGACTCGGACATAATGACTTTGGTATCTAGAGTCACTAAGTCAAAACTGTCATCTAAAAATGGTTTTCCCATTTCCTCGATTGCATCAATAAGACAAATTGTGTTTAAGGCAAACAATTTCTGCTTACTCGGAATCTGCTCATGGTGACAGTTATCATTGATATTTATGTGTGTATGTTTCACTTCGTACTCGCTGATCATCCTTCCTATATCTGGGCCTGAAACCATCCATCGTTTCAAAGCAGCTTCATTTTCTGTGATTCCGATAATTCCCCCCATCGCCCTTCAGAATAGCATTTTGCTGCCCGTGGATTTGATCATGTGCCAAGGCTGAGAACTTGTGAGCCGTTTTCTGAGTAACGAAGTTTCCTTCAACAAATTTCCTATGTACAAGTGGGCATCGGTTCTCAAGTTGCAACAGATCAGCCACATGGATGTTGAGCCATCGTGTATAGTGTACATGATCCAGAGTAAACATCCACGGGATAATCTTGCCCAATGTCTCTACATGCAACAGGAAATTGGCTTCTCGCTGAGCTCTCATGAATTGAAGAAATAGCAGCTCTAATTTCAAGACTGAGTTCCAGTACTTAAACGGTGGGTGGTCTGTTTCCTTCTGCTGACACCAGTCTTCGAATTGCAGTGTGTCCTCTGAGGCAGCATATGCACGTTTCTGCAATATATAGAGAGCAGCGGATGTCACCTGGTGTGCCCATTGCCCTCGTGATGTATGCGAGCCAGTTTGAATGGCATCGGCTCGGCCTTCTGTAGTTACATTAGCTGTTGTCATCAAAGCCACCCATCCACTGTTGCTTAGCCAGTCTCCCAACACATTGAGCAGCGCCATCTCAATGTGAAGTCCACCCATCATCACCACGTACTTATCCTCACCATATAGGGGCCAAGACCATTGTATCTTCTTTGCAATAGCATACAAAGGCTGGTCAAGAGTGATGACTGGCACCTGTCCATGATTGATATGCTGTGTAGCTTGCTGAATTAAATCCATACCATGTTTTACCATTGCCAAACTATGAGCGTTGTCACGAAAGAGCGGCAAAAATCCAGTAATTGCTGGCGGAGGTGGGACATCTTGCAAACTAGCAAAGTGAGCTGCCCACCATATGTCATCTGTCCCATTCATATCGCCCTCGATCGAGTGTTCGTTTTTCTTGTCCAGCCACGCAATTTGAGTCTTATCTAAGATTAATATGGTATCACTGGGAATCAAAGGATCAACAGCTCGAGAAGGCAGAGGATTATCACTTGGAAAAGCAGCTGGATTCACACCTGTGTACGTCTCGGGTAATGGATGGATGGTGGTGGATTTTTGTACAACGTTTGGTGTCAATTGTTCAAGAGTTCGAATGATCCCAGTATTTGTGTCTGAACAATGTTGTGTTAATGAGATTGCTGCCCCGTGGAATGCAGTTCGTGCTGATGTGGATGTAGGATTATGGTCTATGTTATCAAGGTTCCCAGTTGTGAACAGATTACCATGCAAGTTAGTCGGACAAACAACCCCATGACGCGATCGTAGGATACTGAAAGTCCATGTCTGAAGAGTTCATCCACAAGCTCCCTCTTTCGCGTTTTGGCATGAATTAGTAGGCCTAGGTAGAGTGGCAATGCTGTTTCACGATCAGGATTATGGCGAGTTCCCATACTGCTTTTACGCGCTCTTTTAATTGCATTAAAGATGAGTAGCTGGGTCAATGACGACACTTCCCCCTTGACAGTTTGGGAATTCTCATTTTGATTATGAATGTTGGTAGCGCCAAGTATCATCTGAACTAAAGTAACAAGTGATTGAGGTAAGTTGTCATACTGGTCAGCATCAACTGAACCCTTGCAATCATACTTAATCTGAAAAATCTCTGCGGACTATTTGAGCTGCCCTCAACAACGCAATTGCGTCACTATCAGAATGTATTGGAATGGGTAAAATCATAACCAGTGACCCAAGAAACCCTTAATTTGACATCAATTCCAGCCTTCTACTCCATCTAGAACTTGAGTAATGCAGATTTTCCGCTGGGAAGGCGGCCATTTTGAATCCGCCATTTTGAATGGGTTCCCTTGGTTAAATCACGTGGCACCGCATCTAATTATGTTCAGCATACCTTAAACCACATATATGCCAAATTTCATGCTTTCTGCCAGAATGGAACATCTTACCTCAAATTTGTTACATATCCGCCCCACTATATAGTTTTGTAAGCGGTATGAATAGTATACTCAATAGGTGCCGATGTAGAGCGATTTACTCGATACTGCTAATTCAATATTGATCCTTTTAAGCGATTAACTCTATACTGCTAATTCAATATTGATCCTTTTGAAAACGTTATATGTGAAAGCCACTTTTTCTGGTGAAAGCAACACGTTTCGGTCAAAATGGTTTCAAAATACATTGCTGGTTTCCACGATAGCAATATGATGCCTACTGAATATTTTGACATTCGCGTGACTGAATGTAGTCTCTGGCTCGTCAGCTTGCAATCAAATTGTTTTAAAACTCGACCATATTTTACCTGTAGGACGCAGTGCTTAATCAGCTTAGCGCATGGGTCCAACTTCGTCACTAATTGATTCCCGCCAGAATGCCATAAATGGTATTTAGATGCTTTTTTCTAATTATTCTTATTATTATTTCTGTTTTTCTCTGGTGGGTATAGGTTGATTATTATATACAGCTGTCAATGAAGAGCATATTTTAGTTCCCTGTTCCTTTCCTTTAATGTTGCCCTACAAAACAGTGGGATTCATTTCTACCCAGATAACGCAGCTTGTTGGCCCGATGCTGGGCCGATACCGTGACGATACTTTCAGTATCGGCCAGACATCGGCCCAGCATCGGCCCAGTTAAGCTGCGTTATCAGGGTAGCTATGCCCGCCCATTTCTGCAAAATAGTGGGATTCATGTGTAGCTATGCCCGCCCATTTCTAGCTAAGCTCCGCGCCAACATATGAGTCTTTCAGTTAGAAGAGTGAATAAATATTGGTTCACATCGCACAAACAAAGCTTTTATCATATTCATGTGCACCGGAAGGTGAAAAATGATGACGCTGAAAGTTCGAATAAGCGAGATCGGAATCTCGCGCGCGCAAAGAATTATGGGATAGCGTCGGGATAAACAAACACGTTTAGCTGATAGGCCGGTATAAAGCGTATATGGTAGCTATGTAGAGGCTACATATGTTCTCAATAGATGTAGGTATTAGTTCCACAGAATGCACCCCAAGTATCATTTTACAGGTCAAATTTCCAATCTGTAATGTTTTATTGCTAATGATAATTTGGCTACGTATTTATGACAATAGCAACATGTGCGGGGGTGATAGGTTATCGCCTGCATGCAGTTTCCCCTTGTTAACCCTATTTTGCTACATGTAGTAATCTAAACTATCTAGCTACAGTATACTAAGCCTTTTGTGTCAAGCGTACTCTTTAATGAGCAAGCCAACAAAAAAGCTTGTGTAGTGGTCAAGAATATTCCAAGTTCTTCTTATTCAGTGTTCATTTGCAGACCATAGACAATTTTGAAAATTGACCGCTGGAATGACTGCCTAAATAAACGAGCCAGTCATTCCAATGACCAATTTTCAAGAAAGTCTCTTGACCTGCAAATGGACACTGACTAAGCTGTCTAAAACAGCGTATGCAGTAATCTCAAGAAACAGGACAAGAGAAATCTATTTTTCTAAATTTCAGTGTTAAATTTACAAAGAAAAAATCTATTGGTCTACACATATAGAAAAATATGGCGAGTTATAGAAAAGAAAAGTCGAATGATTTGAAATGCTTATTGTACTGGTTGTGCTGGATAAGTAATCAAACGAACATAAAAACAACTTATAACAACAACATAACACACTATAATACAGACAATAATTCATGTACATGTATATATTGAAACAAATTTGACTGGGAGATATCTACTACCATGGTAGCAATACGTTCAAGTCAAGTCAACTTAGTTTCAAAATATTAAAGATGGGTCAGTAATGAGATTAATGACTACTGAATACGGTGAAGTATAGTTTTAATATCATTCGCTAACACAAGCCTTACATCAGGCACAGAGTTGAAAATATAAATATAAATATAGCAAAACAATCTCAAAGTGTACACCATATGACAATTATAATATCATACCTCGAGTCAGCACTCCCTTCCCCATTCGCACATCTCCCTCCTCCCCCTCCCCCCCCCCCCCCCACCTCCGTCCCCTCTCCCTCTCCCTCTCCTCTCTCTCTCTCTCTCTCTCTCTCTCTCTCTCTCTCTCTCTCTCTCTCTGTCTCTGTCTCTCTCTCTCTCTCTCTCTCTCTCTCTCTCTCTCTTCGTCTCCCTCTCTCTCTCTCTCTTCGTCTCCCTCTCTCTGCCCTCTCTTCCTCAGCCAATCAAAATATAGCGTGTGTGGCGGCCATATTGGGTTTTTTATTTGATGGATTTTGAGGCCGAAATTGGTTTTATATATGTTTTTGGGTATTCTGAGCCCAAATTTGTCATTTTCGAAACTGTCGGATAAACGGTTTAGTGGTCATCTTGGATTAGTTTCCCGCCAAAGGCTCCCATGCTAAAGCAATGGTAAATTTAAACTGTTTTCTCGAGAATTACTAGGCTGATTTCAATTTTATGTGGCAGGATGCATTCTTAGGACATAGGGATCCAATTTTGTTCAAATGAACCTGATCGGCCAATTTGGCCAACTGCCATCTTCGAATTCGGCCGATTTTAGGAAACGTCTTTAAAAATCTTCTCGGAAACAGCTTGGGGAATTGATTCAAACCTCATGAAACTTCATCTAGAGCAAGAGGTAAGCCAAGTTTCTTCACGAGGACCTGATTGACCAAATGGTTTGGCGACCATCTTGAATGACCTAGTTTTCCCGAAAATAACTTCTCTAGACCCACTGAAGTGATCAGGGAGATATGATTAAACACTAAGGGCCATTAAAGTTTGTTCAAAGGAAAGTGATCCATCAGAAAACAAGGCCGCCGTGGGCCAATCGAAATGTAATTACATATTTGCCGGCCATATTGGATTTTTTATTTGATGGATTTGAGGCCGAAATTGGTTTTATATATACACCTGTGCAAAAGTTAAGCACCACCCTATTTTTACGCACATGCGAGGGTATATTCATGTTCTATGAAGAAAGCAATAGCATAAACATTTATGTACCCATCCATCTTAGTGCAAGAGGTAATAATGCAACTAGAGGAATGCTGATTATGATGGTGGGGAAACACTGTATGTTTTTGTTTGAACTTGAAAACGAGGCATGAATATGGTTACGTTGACACAACTGACAACTATTGCCCTACAGTTGACACACGTGGCTAGATTGTCATTAATGGTGTCTGAAAACGAAGTTTAACATCTGTGCACGAGTTTGAGACTGTCATTATTAATACCGGGTATATCCACCTTGTGCCTGGATGACGGCCTGGACACGACGTCTCATGCTGGTCACCAACCGACTGATGCGCCATTGTGGTATTCGTTGCCATTCAAGATGGAGTGCGTCTGTTAATTCCTGTAGGTTCTGCACAGGAGGATCCCTCCTTCTCACCACGTTTCCCAGAATGTCCCAGATATGCTCAATAGGGTTCATGTCAGGGCTCCTTGCTGGCCATGGTAGGGTTTCGATGGCATTCTGGCGGAGGTATTCATGCACAGCTCTAGCACGATGTGGTCGGGCGTTGTCATCCATGAATATAGGGTGGGTTCCAGGTGCATGATTTACAAAATGAGGGACCACAACTCTATCCAGTATGGAATCTTGATATCTTTGTCCATTTAGTGTTCCAGGTACAGTCAACAGATCCAGCTTACAATCAAATGAGATGCACCCCCATATCATAACGGAACCTCCACCAAATGGAACTTCTTCCATGATGTTACGTTGGTCGTACGCCGTGCGTCTGGACCTCCATACACGAGTTCGACCATCTGTGGCATGAAGCAGGAACCGACTTTCATCGGACCAGTGTACCCGTCTCCAGGGTCTCATGTTCCAGTATCTTCTTTCGTTGCACCACCTCAGACGCTCCTCTTTGTGGTGTGCAGTGAGGAGAGGACGTCTGACAGGTCTCCTAGCTTTCATGCCAGCAGCATACAGTCTCCTTTTGACGGTAGACATTGACACTCTATTGCGCGTTTCCCATTGCTGGCTGAGCACTCTGCTGTTGGTGAATGGAGATCTCCTAACAAGGCGTACTAGGGCTCGATCATCACGGGCAGTAGTCTTCTTCGGTCTTCCAGATCTAGGCCTGTCCTTCACCTCGTTAGTTTGCCCATGTTTTGCAATCAAACGACTGATTACAGTATGGTTAATGTTCAGCTGTCTGCCAATCTCTCTGCATGACATACCAGTGGTATGCATGTCTATGATTTGCCATTTCACACGATCACTTAACCTTCGTCTTGCCATAGCGGTTCACAATCAAGAGCTAATTCTCTCTGTACAAATAAACCACGGTCATGAACACAAAATTCCTAATCTTGTCGCCTAAATCTGTATGTAATGTTCTACACCTCAAACTGGACTTTTACATAACTGAACACGTGTGCTGTTTCCCGCCACGCACGGACATCAAGCGGCGTGAAGTCATGCATGCATGTGCATTTCGCACTTGGAATTATGTCAGCTAACGCGGGGACAAAAAGTATGGCAGCCTAGTTGTACCATCATGTTTCTACGTTCTATTGTTTTAGCTGGTGCTTAACTTTTGCACAGGTGTATATGTTTGAGGGTATTCTGATATCATATTTGCCATTTTTTAAACTGTTGGATAAACGGTTTGGCGGCCATCTTGGATCTTTTTCCTGACAAAAACTCCCATACTAAAGCAATGGGAAATTTAAAAATGTCTTCTCGAGAACCACTGGACCGATTTCAAGTATATTCGTCAGGAAGCATTCTGAGGGCATAGAGGGCCATGTTTGTTCAAACAAAGCCGATCGGCCAATTTGGCCGGCGGCCATCTCCGATTTTGGCTGATTTTTAGAAATGTCTTTAAAAATCTTCTCCGAAACCACTTGGGGAATCAATTCAAAACGCATGAAATATCATCTAGGACAAGAGCTGCACCAAGTTTGTTCAGGAGAGCTTGATTGGCCACATGGTTTGGCGGCCATCTTGGATAACCTATTTTTTGCCAAAACAACTCCAGACCCACTGAAAGGATTGAGTCGAAATCTGGGAGATATTATTAGGCTCTGACTGTCAGTAAAATTTGTGCAAGGGAAGGAGCTACATCAAAAACATGGCCGCAGTGGACCAATCAAAATGTAGCGTGTTTGGCGGCCATATTGGACTTGCAAAAATGTCCACAAACTCATTTAAAAGACTACTAAACAACCCACCAACAATTTTGATAAAAAAAAAATTAGAGTGCTCCAGGAGTCCAGGTGAGCGACACAGGCCCCTTGGGCCTCTTGTTAGATGATTATGAACAAGTTCGATAGAACAGTCAGATATCACAGTTCAGAATTAGTAGTAGTTGATGAACGGCTCCTACACCGAAGAAACTCTGAAACGGATTAAATGTCAAAAGGGGTTCAGTGTAGACACGCTTTAGTACAGTGTTGGCGTGTTGACAAAGTTATAGGTTAGCAACGGCACAAGATGATCCTTGCCACATGCTCAGGTGAGGCGGTGAAGAACAGCCTAAGTTAAATTGGCTTGAAGTTTGTAGCACTAGGCACATATGCCACTGTAACTACATGTTGGCGTGCCTCAGACATGTCTGGCGAGATATCAGACCGAGCAGTCGATGCACAGTAAATATCAGTTTGTGCAGTCCAAAATTGGCTCCTTCCAAAGCCTTTGAAGGTATTACATTACAGCGCCTATAGAAATTTGGGGCAGCTTATAACCGTAGGAGTAGCTTAGTAGTAATGACATCGCATTGGACTACCTTCCCGCCCGGACAGGAATTGTAGGCAATACGTGTCCTTTTATATTTTATGGTGCTCAATCAAAAGCTATCACCTCGATTGGATCAACCAATCAAAGCGCTCCCAAAACAGGCGAGAAACACGTGTCCGTGACGACCTTCACCCTACCCGGACGATGGAGCATGCGTAGTATAGGCCATATCGTATTTATAATCTAATTTTGACCAGATTTTAATTTAATGATATCTCAGCCATTCCTGGTCCGATCTTAATTCTGTAAATGGATTCGAGTTTCCCAACGAATCTTGGTTAAGATTCATCCCAAGATGAAGAAGATGGGCCTTGTAACAATTTGAGAACATCGAATACACAAAAGATGCCATACTCCACATTGTCTATGCAGCATAAGCATGCTATCTTGAATGCGTGATGCGCTTTCTTACGTACTTAGTCAATTTCGCGTTTCGAATCTCATAGGGCTATGTACGATGGTCCACAGGACAGCGGGGCTGCATTTGGAGCATCTCAGTGGATTTCAACTACAAGCTGGGTAGACTCAGCAATGCGGACAATAATTCACGACTTCGCTTATGCATGGGATTGTACGGAGAGGGCACACACAACAGCAATGGAGATGAAATGGTGGGATTCCATAGTTCCAAAAGAGTATTTGCCACAAATATTGCTTTCAAACACCCATGCTATCACCAGACAATATGGACAGGTCACATTACTGATCGCAAAGCCCCAAAAGGCGCTAAAGGTACAACAGAAGTCTTCAACCAAATAGACTTATACTATGCAAAACTGAAGCAAAACTCATACGTCGGGATGCTTGGACCTCAATTGTGACTATAAGACAATTGTTACACGCCTTCAGGTGAACCATGTCTACCTAATGTATAAACGCCATACGAGGAAAGAGGGTAGCATCACCTACAATCTACCCAAGTTCATCGACGACACTAACACTCAAATGTCATACAAAAAGGCCCTTGGGGAGCAGATAGCTAACATCGACATCAGCTCCGATCCAAACGAAGCCCTACCCAAAATACTGAAATCTCTGGAATCATCAGCTACCAGCACCATAGATGATCTAAAAACAACCGAACTAGGTATACTGATGACACTGTAGTAGTAAAACTATCAGCAGAACAGAGAGCATTATGGCTGCTTATCTATCAGAGTGGCCAAAGTGAAGCCCACACAAAATTACACAGGGAACGCAAAAACATTTTGCGCCACATCAGCAAACACTTAGAATATCCTGCTATTCAACAATCAGACTCCCTAGCAGATAAAATCACTGCCACGGATGCCTGTCACAAATGTTTAGGGCAGCCCGAGCTCTGACAGTTACTGACTACACTTCTCACTGTACACAACTTTGAAGGACACTTTATTGGGACTGACCAGGACAAAGCTGAGGCAATTCGAGACTGGTTCAAGGAACAGTTCACTGACCACGATGTTTAACCATTGCACCCGTTCTCAGGAGACCTCCATGCTATTACTAACACCAATTAAAACAGCAAAAGTTGAGAAGGCACTCATAGTCCTGAAAAATGGACGTACATCTGAACCTGATGGCATGAGCAATGAACTTTTCAAATATGCAAGCGACATTATCGCAAAACCGACCACGCACATAATCAATTACGCTTTTATGAACCACCTTCCCATCGATACTGTAGGCCAAGGTACCCTCATCACGCTACCAAATCCCAAGAAGCCACCTGGCCCCCATCAAATTTGTGGCCCATTGTGCTCCTCAACAGCATACCTAAAATCCTATCCAGTATTGGTCTATGTTGCATCCGAGACAGGACTGATGGCTTCCCTGGATCATATCAATGTATGAGATCAACTCATGATTGTGACAGTAGTCATATCCAAACACTGGGATTTCCACAAATTGGGCATTGACATGACACGAGCCTTCAATATAATTAAATGCTCACAGATCCAAGATGTACTATGCCAGGCCAGTGGCAATGAAGATGAGCTACGACTAATGGGACTACTACTGCAGACACCAAGCTGAGAGTATGAGTCAAGTCAGTGAAGTCTGTCGAGTTTGAGACATCAATCAGCTCCCCACATGAAGATGGTCTATCCCTTATGCTTTTCACCTGTTACCTTGCTTTTGCATTGAAATCTATGTGGTAAGATTCCATAAGACCAAACCCTGGAGTGTCTATACTGGGTATGCCACTAGAGATGGAATATGCCAATGGTGTGGACTCCATAGACGAGGAAAAGAAACCGCTTGACGAACTTCTCCCATTAGCTGTAAGCAAACTAAAAATTGAGAATCTCTATGAATGAACCAAAACAGAGTTCACCCACATATACCTATATACAAAGCATGGAACTAAAGAAAATGATGATCGACTTTATGGCGGTGAACCATGGATGAAAAGTTAAATCCTGGGCTCACTGCTTGGGAGTACTGCTGACATTGCTGCACGCTGTGTCATGGGGGAAAACAGTTTTCCAGTCCTTCTGCCCGTGACAAAAAGACTATGTTTATGCAATTCAACCTGCGTATCCTATTTGCTGTATAACTGGCACAGCTGGGCAGCTCCAAAGGCAGCTCTAGACAAACATGATGCCTGCCACCGTAAACACCAACGCACCATCACTCGACACCGATGGCCAGAATGCATAATTTTCAATGATGCACCATACAATTTGTGCAGTACATCGCCGCTGTCCCTAAAAGGCACCCAGCTAAGATGGTCCATGTTTGAACATGTGTTAAGGATGCTAGAAGACACACGAGCACAGAGCCTTGGAATTCGCCATACTGGCAGCCAGCAAATTCAAAGCCAGGAGAGGACCCCCCGCTCCCCCACTCGAGTTCCGTCTTTGTTTGAGTACAAAATTTAATTTGCGATATAGGTTAACGCTTTCCTACGGTGGCTGATAGGTGACATTCATATTTTTTTTTAATATTTAATTATTATTTATTTAATTTCCACCTCGGTAGAAATATTATCACTCTAGTGGAAATAATTTCCACCCCAGTGAAAATTAATTCCACCTCAGTAGAAAATTATCACTCCGGTGAAAACAATTTTCACTGAGGTAGAATTAATTGTAACCTCCGTAGAAATATTATCACTCCAGTGAAAACTATTTTCACTGAGGTAGAAATAATTATCACGTCAGTAGCAATATTACCACTACGGTGAAAACTATTTTCACTGAGGTAGAAATAATTTCCACTGAGGTGAAAATTAATTCCACGTCAGTAGAAATATTATCACTCCGGTGAAAACAATTTTCACTGAGGTAGAATTAATTGTAACCTCCGTAGAAATATTATCACTCCAGTGAAAACTATTTTCACTGAGGTAGAAATAATTATCACGTCAGTAGCAATATTACCACTACGGTGAAAACTATTTTCACTGAGGTAGAAATAATTTCCACTGAGGTGAAAATTAATTCCACGTCAGTAGAAATATTATCACTCCAGTGAAAACAATTTTCACCTCAGTAGAAATATTACCACTCCGGTGAAAACTATTTTCACTGAGGTAGAAATAATTTTCACTGCGGTGAAAATTATATCTACCGAGGTGGAAATATTACCACTCCAGTGAAAACTATTTTCACTGAGGTAGAAATAATATTATTTCTAACTCGGTGAAAATAGATTTCACCGAAGTGATAATATTTCTACTGACGTGGAATTAATTTTCACCTCAGTGAAAATGATTTCTACCTCGGTGAAAATAGTTTTCACCGGAGTGGTAATATTTCTACTGAGGTGGAATTAATTTTTACCTCAGTGGAAATTATTTCTACCTCGGTGAAAATAGTTTTCACTGGAGTGGTAATATTTCTACTACGGTGGAATTAATTTTCACTGGGGTGATAATTATTTCTACTGAGGTGGAAATTATTTCCACTAGAGTGATAATATTTCTGCCGAGGTGGAAATTAAATAAATAATAATTAAATAGTTTTAGAAATATGAATGTCACCTATCAGCCACCGTAGCTATCAGCATTCGGCAGGAACATAAAATTAAAAATGTATAACCTGCATATATTTGCTCAAATAAATTGAAAACATTGAATTTTAGGCACTCACTGTGCATGTCACATTCTCCAGGTAACTGGGAATGATGATGTCGTTCAGATTTTAGAACAGAAAATGTTCATGAGATACATAGCTCCAATAATAAACAATGATGAGTTATTATTTCACAGACGAAATACACATGATTGATGATGCTGAGGGTCACGAGAAACTAAACATTAACTAGCAGCAGCAGCAGCAATGCGGTTACCATCATCAATATGATAGCGCGCAATCATTATAATGTTAAGAGTACACACAAAATACACTGCACTTCTCTTGTCATGATTTACTAGTATTCTGTTTTAATTTACTTAGTGGCGGCTCTAGTGCTGGGGTCAGGAGTGGACTCGCCCCTTGCGCTCCATAAATATGTTAGAATGCGTTAACCATTTCATCGATAGAACCTGATGCAAACAAATTATTCACAACATCAGTGATATTCTGTTAAATATTTTGAAAACTTCCAGCATTGAAAGAGTTAAAAAAAAGCCTAGAAATTCTACATTTCCTTGTGTGCATGCTCCTCCACCCGCCAGGTAAACCCCTCACCGTGGCATGGTCCACCCTATGACATAACCATCGATCTGCCCCTGTTATGTTTTGGTATGGAAATACCTATGCGATGTGTGGGCGGGGCATGGGGCTGGCCATCAGTAGTGGTAAAAATTGTATAAATCCTAAAAGGTGTATGTTTTCTCTTCTAGATTTAAAGTGGGCGGCCCGGCCCTGAACAAAGAAAACGTGAATCTCAGAAAGCTGCAAAGACGTGTCAGAAACTTGATGGGTTCTTCATAAAACGAGCTAAGACCTCAGAAAATGAACAAAATGACGATGTTATAGCATGATCATCCTCTCAATCAACACCTTCAGATCAGGACGCAGAACATCAGGTTCCTTCAATGAGACAACCAGACTTGGATGTAAATGCAAGTGTTACTAGGCCTATTAGAGGGCATGATATCGGTGAAATTATTAAGTCAGACATGTCAGTAAATGATATTGAAATGACGGTAAATGCCATGGGAAATGAGGATAAACGTTTACTGCTTGACAATTCGAACAAACCACCACCAAACTTCATTTTCCCTCAAACATATACTGGTGGCTGTAACCGGAGTTTCTTACGAAAATGATTTGATGAGCATCCCTGGATGGCCTATAGTGAATGCTGTGATGGGGTATTTTGTATTGTGTGTGTACTCTTCTGCAAAAATAGATCCAGTAAGGGCCTTTTTGTAAAGAGACCATTCAAAACTTGACAAAAGAAAACCGAAAAATGCAGAGAACATGAGAAGTCGTCATTTCATAATGGGGCCATGCAAATGGCAGATTTCTTCAAACAGGGTATGGATAATCCTGGTAAAACTATTCCTGTCATAATAGATGTCAAGAAACAGGAAAATAGCCAACGGAACAGAAAGATTTTGAAGCTTATCACTGATGCACTGTTGTACTACAGCCGACAGTGTATTGCAATTCATGGTCATCGGGAGAATATAAAAGACAATGATAGTACTGGAAACCCTGGAAATTTCTTGAATATGTTGAAATTTCTTGCGAAATATGACGAGGCAATGTTGTGTCACCTCAATTCACCAACAAATAAAAATGCAACTTACATGTCGCCGCAAATTCAGAATGAGTTGCTGGATGTATTGGGGCACCATATCTTATTACGGACATTATAAATGAACTAAAATTGTCTCGTTTTTGTAGCATCCTAGCAGATGAAGTAACTTCACATAATGTGGAACAATTAGCTTTATGTGTGCGATTTGTTGATACGAATGGTGACATCAGGGAAGAATTTATTAAGTTTATAAAGTTGAAAAGGGTAACAGGTCTTCATATAATTGAGGCTATAATTAAATCATTGAAAGAACTGGGCCTTCAAATCGAAAACATCCGTGGCCAGGGCTATGATGGGGGCCAGTAATATGTCATCTAATAATACAAGCACAAATAAGAAAACAGGCCACGTTAGCAGTGTATATTGTAGCTTGCAGGGGTATGCGCTGGCCCACCGTTAAATATCCGCCCATCGCACTGCAAGTGCACGATGACCGAGATGGCTGGTTAGCTGTGGATCTCAGGGTTGCGGTTCCCATGTGCCATCTCTCCGCGAAGTACATAGACCGACTTATAGAGCCGGTGAACACTGATGTTCCAGTGGGGCTGTGCGACCATTGCCACTGAGATTGAACCACACGGTGTCATCCCAACTGTTTGTGTCACCAGTGTGTCTATCCATACTAATTTAGAGAATGGAATAACTAGATAATATACTAAGAATATAAATAAGTACTATACAAACAAGGTGAATCGTTAGACAGTAATATGAGCACAATAATACACAATATAGAGCTAGCTGATGTCCTTTCTACGTGGTGTCGCCGGAGGTACCACACAGATCCTTGAATCTACAGAGGTATCCCCGCAAAGAAGCATCCGCATAGGAGATCACTGAGTAACTTAATATAAGTTAATATACCCCTAACATACACAGAGAGAAGATTATTGCTGCGAGAGGAAAGTGCCTTGCGCAGGCCTCCATCAGGAATTCTCGCTGTTGCGAGAGGCAAGGGCCTCGTGCGGGCCTTCGTCACAGGAAAATGCCTTCAATGCCGAAGCAGAGGAAAAGAGTTGGCAAAAAGGGCCACTCTTTTGTTCATCAGAAAATGTTAAGTGCTGAAAAATCCTAGTTAAGCCATAATTAACATGATGAGTACTGGTTTACGTGAAGGCGGGACGAGCGATTTCCGAAGAATCCCCACGTCACCGTCTTATGTAGTTCCAAGAAGCTGTATTGGTAGATGCCGCTTATTTATGTGGGCCTTCTGCTACAGTCTAACCTACCATTTAAGTGTTAGAAACGAAACCTAGCTTTGGCCGCAAGTGGCAGGGATTCCTACCTATCGTTAGATACAGCTGTCTAATGGGCGCAGACGCCTAGCTTCCCGTAGGTCACTTTGAAAGAGCATCTACCTCCACAGATGGTATGTGTACATGTTACATCGCAACGCATCCGAATTTGATGAAAATCCGGGTACCTTGCTCCGCAACCACATAAAACACCACCTAGACAATAGCTACATTTCACATAAGCAAGTTTGATCACTGATATATCATTTAAGGCGGGGATAGAGAGGTGAATATCCATCGCGAGCGTCCTTCCCATGAGGGCATGGCGGATTCCAAGATCTTTCCCCGACACTCTGATGAGTTGGATGGAGATGCGCGTCTCGTCCGTCATCGTTTCCTATGGATCTACCTTTTGACCTGTCATTAGGAGTATGTTCCAATGTGCCCAGATATGCACTGCGTGCCGGTAAATAAACCTATTAAACTATATATTTTCGCAGTGCTTTCCTTCATAGGCAGGGTTATCCAGCTAACACGTATCCGAGGATATGGGGGAGATGTATGTAAATCAGCACTTTAACCATCACCGCTCGGAAACCTCCGATAGTTTCCCAGGGTCGGATCAGATCAACGTGCTGATGGGATGTCCAAACAATTAAGAAGCCATGCTGCTAGTGGATCGTGGAAAGAGACAATAACTTAATATACACGAGGTCCTATAGGTATTTGGCCAATTTTACATAACCTTGCCGGAGTGTGGGGCTACATTACCGCAACAACCGGAAAATAGGCGTACACTACATGTCTCCTAACGAAGAGATTGTCCCTAACCACTTTAACCTATCCTATTGAGCTGAATAGTAAGGTTTAGTCGGTAACATGCTGGGCTCAAACATTTAGAGCACGGTCAGTGACCTCAGTGTAAAATTGATGATGGTAGGAATAAGTGATGCAAATATAAATGTTGCTGTTTAGTATTTCCTAGCGTACTGTGGTCTAAGTTCTCTATAATTAAACAAAACATATCAACGAAATGGCTATCTGCCATATACAACTAACCAATGCAATGCACAATGACAATTTATATATAAATTAATGAGGTAGCAGGTTGATAGACCTAAACGGTGCAGTTAGTTAAAGCACGCACAGTAAATAAGGATAATATGAACAGTAATAAAGAAATTATAAATTGCAATCCTAAGACCGGGAAGGCACCTATTAGTCATCAGTGCCATATACGGAAATAATAATTAGATGTACAATAGTATAGTTACTTAAGTATATAATAGTCGTCGGTACGGAACAGGCTACTATGTTACTGAAATTGAGGCGCTAACATATTCATAGCACGAGTTGACACGTTCTCTGGCGCTGGAGAGATTTCCGCAGGCGATTTCCGCAGCTGACTTCTCCAGGCAGGGTAGATACGGTGCATACTCATGACAGTGAAACAGAACAGTGAAGTAGCATCTATTAGATAGTCTCTATAACTAAATCATAATTTATATGGAAGTGAAAAAGTTCTCCGTCCGGTAACGGAAGTATTAAAGTTAAAGGTTGCCCATTAACAGAGAGGGCGGTATAATAATGTTAAGCTGATACATAGCTCTTGTGGCACAACTAGCAAAATCCACCAGACTGTGGTCCAAAAGTTAATTAAAACACACACAACATGCAGTGCAGTATTTAGTGTCCACTTTTCAGCATGGTTGACAGATCCGGCGAATCGTCCACCAAGAATCACTGTAGCTCTACATCGCATAGGATTATATCCTGGGCCGCAAGGGCCCTTTCCGCAAGTGTTCCCTTTAGAAAGGTTCGAATGCGGGAACCATTACTTCAATTAATTATTTTGCTCCCGGATGGCCGTCCGAGAGCATCCAAAATTACATAATGTGGAAAGGCCGACAACTGCTTTTACGTGCGGGTGATCTGAAAGCCTCCAGTCAGTTCTCGGCAGGTCGCTCTCCACGCCGACGATGCTCCTGATCCTCGAATTTTCACCCTTTTACTTATACTCGCTGTGACGTCAGGGCTGGGCGCCTCAACCAATCAGCGGCCGAGCGCCAGCCAATTAGCGTGCTGGTATGCTAGCGACATATCGACCACATGTACACAGATCTTTGTATTTAGTTTAATATATACACGCGACTACTCCGTTATAGCAATATTCTAAGTATAATTTAGCGGGGCGCTTTGATGATAACTCAGCCATTTCCGGGCCGATTTTGAAACGGTTTACAGTTTTGGAAAGCTCCTTTAATTCTGGTCCTAATCGGTACCAGGAACAATGATAAATTATAAACATTTACGAGTACCTACTCGGTACACTATAGGCATGCACTCGCTTCCAATTCCGAGACGTGTTGCCAGGGAAGCTCTGACGCGCGCACATGCGCACTACACGTTCTATCAGACAGCCGATTTTTGACAAGAAACCTCTCGTATAGGGTTTACATACGCTTATTGCTCTACCCAGGGGTGTGTGCTTTAGAACGAATCCGGCACGGCCGGTCCGTACCCAGCGTTGCTGGGACGGCCGGCACCCGTCCGGTCGATCCGTGCTACACCATTCACTGCAGTGGACAATGTGGAAAACATAATCGAACCACCGAAACGCAAAGGCCTGATTGATTTGTGTAAAACACACTGGGCTCAGCATCATGATGCATATAAACATTTCTACCAAGCGTACATTTTTATTGTGGAAACCTTAGAAATGATTGGTTACGGCCTCCATACTGAAAAGTATGGTGACCTTTATAGTGATTGGGATACAAAATATCGCTCAGAGGCTCAACAAATGTTAGCCTAGTATCACTGCTTTCGATTTCATTATTGTATTTCTATTGATATCCCAGTACTTATCACATCTTTCAGCGATCACTATCCAACTTCAGAGTTCATCCCGTCAAAGTATTTGATCTAATCAACACCGTCAAGGCAGATTATGGGAAGGAACGTACAGAAATTTACAGTGGATTTCACATAATATATGAACAAGCAGTTCGCCTTGGTGAAAAAGTGGGCGCGGGTTAAAGAAACCACGTGTTTCTCAGAGGCAAACACATCGTAGCACCATTGACTCACAGTCAGTTAGTGACTACTATAGAATGAATATAGCCATCCCTTTCCTAGACCACATTGTATCAAACCTTGATTCTCGATTCAGTAACCTATCGGCCACTGCAGCAAAACTGCTGGGCCTCATTCCATTTGTATTTAAGTCGAACGAACAGGGAGTTGATATTGGCGCAATCCTTGAAACATATCGAGATGATTTGCCATCTCCAGAATTAGTTGACTTTGAACTACGCCGCTGGAAATCCCGTTATGAAAATGTAACAATAGAAAAATGTCCATCATCTCCAGCAAAGGCGATAAAGGAGTGAAATAAACTGTATTTCCCCCAGCATCCATGTCTTATTGCAACTGGCATGCACTATTCCGTTTACATCATGTGAGTGTGAAAGAAGCGCAAGTACGATGAGATGGCTCAACAACTACATGCGCGCTTCTATGGGACAAGAGCGTTTATCGCCACTTGCACTTCTACATACTCATTATGACGAAACAATTGACCTTGACGAAGTGGTGGGCATGTATGCCAAACTTCATATCAGGTGTTTAGAGTTAGATTCACTAATCAAGCTTTAGAAACACTCTATCATTTGATTAGTGAATCTTACAGGCGCACGTGCTTCATGCTTCTATAGTTGTGGACTTGTTGTTACATCATGTATACATGTATGGGCATTTGTATGGTCGCATAGTGTGGATGGGGATTGGTGTGGTGTGTGGGTGGTGCCAGTTGCTACTGGAATCACTAAAATTGTGTTAATCCTTTAAACAATAGTATCTCAATTTTAAAGCAAACATACATGTAAACTAATGAATTATTTTGAAACAAATTTGGCTCTGTGGTAACTTTTGCTTTCCTATTTATATAAAGCGGAGTGCGGCGCTGGAGGGGGGTGTGGCTGGCAACGTGTTCCACTTTTAGACCACCCCCACCAACCCCACCACCCCGCCCATTCAGCCAGCTGAGGACGTCATTGCATAAATCTGGTAAGCGTGCTATGAGACAAAACACGGTTGACAAACGCGAAGAAGGACTGATTGCAGCTGTAGGATGTTTCTACTACTACAGCAGCAGAATACAGTAATCATGCATACAAATCGTTATAGATTTCGTCAGTGCACTGTTGATTTCAGCGACGTTACTCGTCAGTATATGCCAAGCATCATCAATTTGTCTAAAGTCTAAATTTAGGTGTCATCTCACTTTAACCTGGATGTGCAAAGTACCAACATAGTTGACATATTGATGTTTAGTGCTAATAGTTACTTTTAGCTGAGGTTCTAGCTCGCAAACATATTCTATTTGCTCTACTCTCTTGCTATTCATAGCTCAACAAACAGTGTCTTCAAAGACCAGCATCATGTTAGTAATCGTTCTAAATGTCTTATCGTGCATAAACACCTCATGTTTGGTGGGATAGCTGCTACCAACACTAAATTTCAATTACAGGTTCACCATTACGCTTCCTAACTCTTGTGTACGCATTGCTACAGAGATCTACAGGTACGTCGTACTTACTATGGGCTAGTTGTCGCGACCGCCGGTGACTCGAGTTCAGTAAATAATGATTGCGCATGAACGGGTATTCGCTGGATGATATATATAGCCTCCAAAAATGACTAAATTCTCCTTTGGTGATTTGTAGAGGAATTGAACAAACGCAAATTTATAAAAAAAATTATCAGAAATAAATATTGTATTTGCTATATTAATCTGACACGTTATTTGACTACGTAATAGGATTAGTAACAAAAACATATTATTTTGGAGACAATACATCTGGCCAGAAAATACTAAACTCTGAAATGCCGCTTTTGAGAGGGGCATGGGTGATCTAGCGAGTATATACTATATCCATGCCAAGCATTATCAAATCCGTAAAATTTACAAGCCGTCTGCTCTTCTGTGACGTCATAGACCTACAGATATTAGTGGCATCATTTACTTAACAATTACTATTTTCACTGGCGAGAGATTAGCAATGCTGTACATGGTTGTTAATGGGTCACAGTTTTGTTAGTTTCTTGGTGATAATTTTTAGATAGTAGGCCTAATATCGCCGGTTATAAACACGTTTCTCTGCTCACATATCTTCCTGGGATGTTAGGACGCTATACACATTTAACATACGATACATGAAACTTTGATAAATTATGTGATCTTCGTGAGAAGATTTAACATACGATGTGTACCGTTGACATAGCATATTACACCATGTGTGACATAATAATGCTTTATAACAGCTATCTGTCTATTTAAATTTCACACATTGACATATAGCAATTCTTTCTCGGGATAGGAAATTAAACGCCGTTTCGCCCATCCCCATACAGACCCCTATCCCTACCCCATCCCCAAAAAACAACAGTACTCCCGTAGATACCCTATAGCTACCGTAATAAGAATGCGTCAGTAACGCATTCCTGGGTACTAACACACCACGGCTGACCTATGGCCACAGTACTGTGGCACATCCATGGCAGAGGGAGGTTTATTAACGGACACAAGAGGCATGCGCGACGCCAGACTCCTCTCCCTCCCCACCCACCCCACCCCTACCATGCCAAGGATGGGAGACGTGGGATCAAAATTCGCCTTTCCAGAGTATCCATCTGATGTCATATGACCTCATAATCAACTAAATGGCGTGTATGATGATGTCATAATCATTACGTCATAAATGAATATATTTGACCAGTCTTTAACTCTTAATAGTCCGACACGTCGTACGAATTGTATGTCTTTGGTATTTAATAAACATGCTGTTAAATATTTTGAAACTGATTTGACTGAGCGCTGTTACTGCCATAGGCAACACCAGCATCCAGTCAAATTAGTTTCAAAATATTCAACAGCTTACATGTATAGTTTTCTGGAAATTGATAGTCAGGGAGTTTAGAGATCGATCGATCCCAACACGAGCGAGGTGTAGGTGGAGCTTAGCTAGAGAGGAGCGGAGCATAACTAAAAATGGAAAGGTCCATTACCCGCATATTCACGTGTTCAGCGCTTAGAAAGAGCATGGAAATGTAGAGTTCGCTGGACGCGCTGTTATGTTTATGCAGAAACAGTGGTCCAGACGCATAGTATTAACATTAAAGGCACATAACTCATGAACGCCTCTTTATATATCCACGATCTTGTGGCCACTCTTCTTCTTCTTCTTTTTGTTCGCTGATCATACCGCCAGTCCTGTATCTTGTGGCCACCAAAACATTCACTGCAAAAGGTTATTTTTTATTAAGCCCCATACTGTCTTTAATGGAGGGTCTTTGATGTTCCATAATGTGCCCGTTATAGACAGGTAAAATTAGGCATTGATTTTCACCAGGTCCAAACTCATTGATAAACGGTTTTGTTTTATCAACAAATTTGTTAAGTCTGACTCTAAACTATGGTATTACGTCAACATGACTTAGTCTCTATCAAGCAATCCATTCGTCTGTCGCTCTTCCTTTACATCTAGCCGCCCATTCCTCCCTCCGTCCCTTTTTTTCTTTTTTCTAAGGAATCAGTAACGTACATACAATACAGTGCGGTAGCACTGAAAGTTCCCACAGCCATATAGGTGCCACCTGGAAAAGTCCCAGGCTAACTCCCAAAAGAGGCCGGAAAAGGACACCAAATGGATGTACAGGTAATCCGGGTCCATAGACCCTTTCCAGCCATAATTACAATACCTTGACACGACAATGCAATAATTTCGATACTTATAACAGGCATAACTAAAAGAAATCCAGTCCAAATTTATTTTGTAAAGGAGACCATCACCTAAGACCTTGTTGGCTCCAAGATCGTCTTTATTTATTTATCTGACAATTTGATATATTGACCCGAAATAGGAGGCGATCGTCTAAGACCTTGTTGGCCCCCCAAAATTCCCATTATTCATTTGTCTGACGGTTGCCAGTGGCCATATACGAGTCACCATCACTGTCAGTCAGCAAAATGCCCCAGGACCACCCACCCCACCCTTTCCTGGATGGGATCGCTTTGCTTGCATGGACGTGTTTGTTCCGTTTTAAATTTTTCTTAAAAGATGTTTATGATTTTCAAAGTTTGTCTTTCTGTTTTGGCAGTCAGCCACATGTGTTGACGTACACTTTTCGCCCCTCTGAAATTATTTTCTTTCTTTCTTCCTAACGTAATTCAAATCTGCGCCAACTCTAAAACAGCCAAATAAAGTTTGTTTAAACCAAATATCCTTGTAAAGTGAATGCGCTTTATATCTACAAAAACAATATTTTAAACTCTCTGATCCACATGAAAGTGATACGCTTTTGTGTCTGCGTGACGTGCCCACATGAGCGCCATTTATTCAATCTTGTTAACAAACACACTTTGTATGAATTAGCATACTAATACGGACACAGTACATTGAAGTCGGATTCAATGATAACCTCACAGCAGTGGTTCACTAGATGACACAGGGCCATAGCGTGTATCTAGTGCTAGGGAGTGGGGTGGGTGGGTGGCGGGGGGGGGGGGGCAACTATCTTGAAGGGGTTTTCGGAGGTCCTTCCCCAGAAAATTTAAATATCTGGATGCTCCCAGACGTCACCTGTATTTCCAGAGTTAAATCTTGACACTAGAGAAGGTTCGTATTTACCTCCAGAAGTGCGGCAAACGCCCTCTGAGAGTATCCAGCTTTTCAAAAATTTCAGTTAGCCATGATTCAATGAAATCCATATTCGCTTGGATGCGCGTACCTGATATTACTATATGGAGGAAATGTATCTTCCCCAAAGATGAGCCTGAATGAATGACGAAAATTGGAACCTGAGCATCCTGCGTTTTATGTATGTATGATTACTGTATTCTGCTGCTGTAGTAGTGTCAAGATTTACCTCTGGAAATACAGGAGGTAACGTCTGGGAGCATCCACACATTAAAATTTTCCGGGGAAGGACCCTTTCAAGGTAGTTGCCCCCCACCCCACCTAGCACTAGACCCAAGCTACGGCCCTGTGCCATTTAGTGAATCACTTTTCCTTTTGTATATAAACGATCTACCCGATCCCGTAACCTGCCCTTGTAAGATCTTTGCAGATGATACAAAACTGTTTGGTAACCCTAACACCGTGAACCTTCAAGATAATATAGATAATGTATGTAATTGGTCTCAGATTTAGCAGCTACACTTTAATACAGACAAAACACATGTAATAGATGTTGGTTCAAATAATCCTAGGACCCAGTATTACATGACGGATACTACACGCCAGTCACAAACCATTGAAATCATACTGTCCACAAGTGAAAAAGATCTTGGCGTATACATAGATGAAAACCTCTCCTTCGATACCCATATAAATGCAACTGTTTCAAAGGCTAACATCATAGTTGGTCTAATTAACAGAACCTTCAATTACATAGATGAAAACATGCTTACCCAGTTATTCAAATCACTAGTCCGACCAATTTTGGAATACTGTAACTGCATATGATCTCGTTTTAAAAGACAATCTTGTATAATCGAAATGATCCAGCATAGAGCCACTAAACTTGTTCCCCATTTGGGAAACTACTGCTACACAGACGGGTTAAAGGCTTTGAATCTCATGTCACTAAAATACAGAAGGCTTAGAGGAGATTTAATCGAAACATACAAATTTATCCATGATGATTACAACATTGACAAAAACACAATCTTTGACCGATCAAGTAACACACGTGCTAGAGGTCACACATTCAAGTTCAACACTAAACCCAGCAGAAAAGAAATTCGTAGGCATTTTTTCCCAAACCGATTTATTAACACATGGAACTCACTCCCTTCTGTTGTGGTCGAGACACCCACGTTCAGCCTGCTTAAATCAAAACTAGGAATGCACCTAAATGACATAATATACGATCATGACATAATAGATATATAATAATAAGACAATCTAGAAATATACCCAAATGCTAGGCGCAGAAGGGTGTAACCATGAGCGTAGGTGGCACACCGCAGCTGAGGCGGGGGATAACCTATCTGCCCCACACAACCTCCCAAAGTCAACCAGGGTCCTGATTAATGTCAATGAATAGTACCAAACAAACAAATACACAATTGTAACTAAACAAAGTACAAACACTAGTAATACAATACCAACACAACTCCAGAGGCAATAACAAGCCAAGGGCTTATGCCTCGTAAAATGATGATGATGATGATGATGATGATGATGATGATGATGATGATGATGATGATGATGATGATGTAGTAGAAACATCCTACAGCTGCAATCAGTCCTTCTTCGCTTTTGCCCACTGTGTCCTGTCCTCAGCCAAAATCCTTAGCTTTCTCAGGTCAATTCTTGACTTGAGTGTACTGAGTCCGGCTTTCTTGAGGTCACCTCGTAACACGCTTAGCAGATTTATGCAATGATGTCCTTTCCTGGCTTTGTGTTTGCTGGCTCCGAGTAGTGCGAATTCCTAGGCTCTGTGCTGGTCTCTCTTCTGGCATCCTTAGCACATGGCCAAACATGGACCATCTTTGCTGGGCGACTTTTACAGACAGCGGCGACGTATTACACATCTTGTATAGTGCATCATTGGAAATTATGCTGTCTGGCCATCGGTGTCCAGTGATGGTGCATAGGTGTTTGCGATGGCAGGCATCGAGTTTGTCTAGTTGCGTTTTATGCAGTTAAGATCTTTCAAACAAAATGTATTTTTGAGTGTTGAATATGTTATATGCAGACTAAATAGCTACTATAGCACGGATCGACTGGACGGGTACCGGCCATCCCAGCTAATCTGGGTACGGAACGGCCGTTCCAGATTCTCTCCAAGCACGCCCCCCTGGGTAGGATAATTCACGTATATACGACCTATGAGAGAGGTGTTCGCTAAAAATGGCTGTCCGTTAAACCGCGTGGTGCGCATGGGCGCGCGTCAGAACTTCCCTGACAACGCGTCTAGGGTTTATATTACGCGTCAACAACGCATCTTGAAATTTGAAGCGAGTGCATGCTTATAGTGTACCGAGTAGGTACCCGTAAATGACTCGGTACTGATCAAGACCAGAATGAAACGAGGATTTCAGAACCGTTTAAATTATTAAAATTGGCCCATAAACGGCTGAGTTATCGTCGGTAATCCCGTTAAATTATTTTCCAAATATTTCCCTTGACGTCGTAATCGCCTGTATGTATAAATAAATAAGGAATGTGCTGTGTACGTAATAGCCACGTCACCACTTCTGTCTGCACGCTGATTGGCTACTGCTCGGCCGCTGATTGGCTGAGGCCCCTGGCTCTGATGTCACGAGTAGTATAAAAGGGGTGAAAAATCGAGAATCAGGAGCATCACCGGCGTGGAAGCCCGCGCAGGATGACTGGACCATCGGGATAGACGTGTGTAACTGCTAACTTACGGTGATACCTAGATCATCCGGTGCCATTCGGATTTCAGCTCGACTCCCACAGTTTTTGTACACGTCGGCACGTTGGCCGTCCGGGGGTAATAAACTAATTTAAAGTAATAATCTCCCACATTCTGACCTTTATAAGGGAGTCTTTCCGTCGGAGGGCCGTGCGGGCCCAGATGTAATTCTACAGAATGTAGAGCTGCTGGTGATTCTTGGTGGATGACTCGCCGGATCTGCCAATGACGCTGAAAAGTGGACTTCAACTTCCGCACTGCATGTCGTGTGTGTATTAATTAACTTTTCAACCAGTCTGGGTGAACTTGGCTTGGTGCGCCGCAAGAGTTATGCGATCTACCCCGCACCATGTGCCAGTTATTGTACATGCTTAATATTATATAAGCAGCCCTCCCTGGTAATGGGTTGCCTTCAACTTTCATATTACCATCGCCGGACGGAAACTTTACAACAAATCGTTTAGATTCTGTATGAGTGAAATGACTATCTAATGGGCATCTCCTGGACCGTTCCATTATCTGTCCAGAGAATACGCCATATCAAACCTGCCAGGAGAAGTCAGCTTCCGGAGACCTGCTTGCGGGGACCTGCCTGCAGATATTTACGGATACCTGCCTGCGGATGTCTTCCTGCGGAAATCTTTCCAGCTTTAGAGATTGTACCATCTCGTGCTACTCATATGTTAGCGCCTCAATTTCAGTAACTTGTGAACTTGTTCCGTACTGATGACCAATAAATAGGTACTCAAGTAGCTATACTATTGAACAATTAATTATTTCTGTATAATGGTACTGTTTAAGACTATATGCTCGGCCTCAACGTGGCGCAGGGGTGTAACCCACTGGGTGTCAATCCAGATATTTGGAGGGGCTAACCAGAGCATTATGCATAACGCTAATGAAATAATGAAATGACTAATAAGTACCTTACCGGTCTTAGAACCGCATCTTTATAATTTTTGTTATTGTAAATATTATCCTTGTTTACTGTGGGTGCTTTCAACTAGCCGCACCGTATGGTCCAATGACCTGTGATACTTTATAATCATTATATTCGTTAAATTGTGTATTGGTTAGTTGTGTATATGGCAAGTAGCCATCTAGTTAATATGTTTTGTTTATTTATAAAAATTCTAGACCGCAGTACGCTAGGAAACACTATACAGCAACATTTATATCCGCATCAGGATTCCCGCCAGCATCAATTTTACACTGAGGTCGCTGATCATGCTCTAAATGTTTGAGCCTGACATGTTACCGACTAAACCTGGCTATTCAGCTCGATAGGATGGGTTTAAATTGGTTAGGGAAAATTTCTCCGTTAGAGACACATAGTGTATGCCTCTTTTCCAGTTGTTAGGGTATTGTAGCCCACGCACCGGCAAGGTTGTGTAAAATTGGCCAGTTACCTATAGGCCCTCGTATATTTATTGAGTGATTGTTTCTTTCCACAATCCACCAGCCGCATGGCTTATTAATTGTCTGGATTCCCAATCGACACATCGACCGGATCCAACCCTGGGAAACTATCAGTTTCCGAGCGGTCATAGCTAAAGTGCCAATTTACATACACGCCCCCTCGTGTCTTTGGATACCTATTAGGGAGACCCCCCACCAAAGTAGGAAGCACTGCAAAATAATAATAATATTAATTTATATGTTGTAATACCGGCCTGCAGTGCATCTCTGGGCATCATGGAAGATAACCAATGCAGTAACTTTGGAACTACATAAGACAGTGACCTGGAAATTCTTCGGAAATCGTTCATCCCATCTTCATGTAAACCAGCGTGAAACACCTTAACAGTAGCTTCACTAGGAATTTCAGCACTTAGCAGAGTGGCCACTTTTACCAGCTCTTTTCCTCCGCTTCAGCATTGAAGGCATTTTCCTTTGATGGAGGCCCGCGCCAGGCACTTTCCTCTCGCAACAACAATATTTTCTTTGTGTGTGTATTAGGGGTATACTAGTTTATATTAAACTATCTAGTGACTTCGTTGTGGAATCTCTCTTGCGGGGATGCCTCTGCGGATTGAAGGATCTGTGTGGTACCTCCGGCGAAACCACGTGGAAAGAACACTGGATAGCCCTATGTTGTGTATTATTGTGCTCATTCACTATCAAACGTATAAAATTGTTTGTATAGTGTTATAAAATTCTGTGACTGTTTAATTATGACCATCTTGTCAGTATTCTAAATTAGTATGGACCGTCATACCAGTGACACAAACAGTTGGGACGACACGGCGTGGTTCAACCTTGGTTGGCAATGGTCGCATGGCCCCACCAGAACAAATAGGGGC
This sequence comes from Chaetoderma sp. LZ-2023a, assembly GCA_034401795.1. Taxonomy (NCBI): domain Eukaryota; kingdom Metazoa; phylum Mollusca; class Caudofoveata; order Chaetodermatida; family Chaetodermatidae; genus Chaetoderma; species Chaetoderma sp. LZ-2023a. The sequence continues at coordinate 108,434,633 of CM067373.1, forward strand.
TGGTCTTTGTACCTTCCGGATAGATGCAATACGGGATCCGCAACCCCGAGATCCGCAGCTAACCAGCCCTCCCATACATCGTGCATTTGCAGTGCGATTGATAGGAACGTCGTGGCGGACCAGCGTGTACCCCGCGAGCTACACTACACTCAAAAAGACACTTTGCCTGATAGGTCTCAAGTGCATAAAAATGTAGGAGAAATCATTGAATAAACACTACTGTACAGCGCACAGATTGCAGTAGAGAAACAATTTTGAACAAAGTCCCTCCTCATTGGCATTGCTATCGTAAGTTGCATAGATAACCAGTGGTCACAATTGACATTCTACATGCATTCTTGTTTCAGTAAAGTGCATTAGTAACATATACTGCACAATCCTCTTGTTACATTTATTGTGGCACTCAGTATCTTTGTGCATCAACAAAATTTGGTTTAAACACTTGAGGACCAAGCCAGTCAAAACGGATTCTGCAGCGACCTTGAGAACCGTTCATTTACAGGCTAATAGAAAAGTGTTTTAGAAGTTTTACCAGTGGAATGACTGTCATAGTAACATAGCCAGTCATTCCATTGGCACATTGTTAAAAAATACTCTTAATTCTTCCTAAAAATGGACACTTTTAATAACAAGAATGCTGTAAACGTGTAATGTCTTGCCTGCCCAGGTTTGGATCGAAAGGCTAAGCAAGTTTACAAAGTCCAAATCCATGGATAATACAGCAAAATGTTTTCGAATTTCTTTAAAGATCATGATTGGGCGTGTTTCCCTTAATTATAGAGAACATACATGTAAAGGTTCAACAAGATCTAATGGGCCATTGCTGAGAAACACATGTTTAAATAAACCCTGAAACAAAAGTACAATATGGCCACCGCCGCCGGATATAGTGATCCATATGTTTCGCCTCTGCTTCGCTGGCGAGACAAAACTCAGTAAAAATGTTTTTTACAAATCGTGGCTATTAAAGGGTTAAATCATGAGTCGTCTCCAGTTTGATTTCATTGAAAAGATCATATCTGGGCTTGGTATCACGTGTCTCTGTGGATCAGCAGCATTCCCAGACCACTGAGTCGATCCTGTGCCATACTTGCCCTTGCCCACAGTTTGATGCGACAGAGAGCAGAAAATGGCCATTCGTCTGCTACACTTCTAACTTGTGTTGTAAGTAATATGGTCAGAATTATGTTGATGGTAGGGAAATAATCCTTGGCACATGAATCCAAAGAATCACAAGCAGTCTGTAGTCTGTCCTCAACGGGAACCTCTCTATACATGGTCATCCACCTATCTGTCGCTTGCCAAAAATGTAATCCATTGAGTATTTTTAAAAACACTGCAAACCTCAGCGGGTGGGGGGGGGAGACTGCCACCCTACAACCCCCCCCTTCCCCCCAACCCTTCTGGCTACGGCCATGTGACATATCAAGCAGATGCTGAATCGCGTGTCATAAGACCTAGTATTAAAACACTTTAAATTTCTCTCCTGTAATACATCCGTTTGCAGCTGAACTGCTGACAGCGGCATCTTGTCAGCAGCAATTTCAATTTGGCTGATTTTCTCATTGTGTACATATGCAGCTCCAGTTGAGCTTTCATTGCCAATATGTTCATCGTCTTCAGAGATTTACCTGTGTTGAGATCTGGCAGTTCACCATGTAATGGTAAGAGGAAGATAGTTCTGAAACTCAATCTGGCAATGATTTATCATGAAGTCTGTATACCAACGCCCTTAACACGTGTGCCTTTGCAGATCTGGAGAGATCGATCGAAACTGTGATCGGGAATGCATAGCCAGCAGGACTTTTCAGGTTCTTGTTTTGAAAGCCGTTATGGCAATGCCATGCACAATGTGCTTATCATCATGCTGTCTTCTGAAAAGCTAATATTGTCAAAGGCAAAGAAGACTGGTCCTCAGGGCCGTATTTAGATATGTGGGGGCCCTGGGGCAAAGAATGAGCGGGTTGGGTGGGGGTCTGGGGGTTCTCCCGCAGAAATTTTTTACATCTAGGTGCTCTTTGACAGCCAGAGAACCTACTTTTAGGATGAATTATGGCGCTTTCTTTCGTTGTAAAATTATTTTATTTTGCAAATTTTTGTAATTAACATTTTTGCAGAACACCAAACAAGAATTGGGGCCCCCCACAAATATTAGAATAGAATTATAATGCATGATTAAGAGTTCTAGACTAATAAAGTTTGCTTTAAATGTCCTTTAACTTCCAAAAAAGTTTTTTCATTTTTAAATTGTGGGGGGGAGCCTTGCTTGTGGGGGCCCCGGGGCTTTTGCCCCGCTTGCCCCCCCCCCCCGCCCCTTAAATACGGCCCTGTTGGTCCTCCTTGTACTAGATCTGGCATGGCAAAGATGCCAACAATGACAGGCATGCGCCAAATGACATCCTGGTCCAGCTGTAGGCCTAAATACTACTCGAAGTATATGATGGTAGTCTACTCTCATTGTGAGAGCATGGAGATAGTCAACACGATCCTTACTTCCAATTGTTAGATGTTGATTCTCAGTTTCTGAATGACGAAATCCAGTTTCTGCATGTTTTAGTGTATACAGCATTTTCTTGGATACTTGACTTCGTACATTGCCGTTTGGGCTCTGTTCGTTCCTGAAGTGTTGGCAATTTTAGCACGTTCGTCAAACAAAAATGTTGTACACGGACCTGCAATATTCCACGTAGGTGAAGCTTTTAGTGACAATAGTGTTCTGCTTTGAACGTATTAACAAAAATCGTTTTTATCTTGTTCTAATAATACATTGTGTTCTTATTCTTTTGGAACCACGCTTTTTAAATTTCTTTGGAGCTTATTCGCTAAAATGTTTGGAATAGGGACAAATATAATTTTCATTATTGATATTTGTTTGTTGAAGTTGTCCTGTCACTTCTTTGTTTTGTATCAAGCTATTCGTACTCAACCTCATCATTTTTCACCTTCTGGTGCACATGAATATGATCAGCTTTGTGTGCGCGATATGAACCCATATTTACTCAACCTTCTAACTGAAAAACTCATATGTTGGCGCGCAATTTGTTTAAATGTAAACAGAATTCGTATATGTATTGTATCGTACTCTATGCCATTTGTAATATAAAATATACGTGTGCATGTATATAAATGTTATATGTATAAACATAATATTAAAAATGTTATATGTCACGGGTACACCGCGTCAGAGGCCTTGCCTTTGGTGGATGCCTGTATTGAATTGTTAAATTATTTACCTATATGGAAATACAGAAACTTGAATCTTGAGCTTAGCTAGAAATGGGCGGCCATAGCTAGAAATGAAGCCAAGCGCTCCTAGATTTAGTAAATGTTTTTTTGTAAATAGTTCCGATTCATTTCAATTTTTACCGATGGTAGTTTATTTAATATTGCATGAGATTACCAATAAACATCATTTGTTATTTCCCTTTTCCATTCCTTTAAGTTGCCCTACAAAATAGTGGGATTCATTTCTAGCTATTCCCGCCCATTTCGAGCTAAACTCCGCCACATTTTACACGGGATGAAATCCATTAAAAAGTTCGTAACAGTAAAGAAATACCAAGATAGCTAAGCTGGCAAGCTGTTGAAAATTCGGAAACTGACTTGACTGGGGATTTTGCTGACAGCAACAGCTCCCGGTCAAATTAGTTTCAGATTATTAAACAGAAGGTTTATTAAATTGTAAATTCATCGAAAACATACAATTCGTACAAATTCGTGACATACTTTTCGATTTTCGATTTTCGTGACGAATCTTATGATTATGACGTCGTTATGTTTTCGACACAATCAAACATCTCAATTGTCATGTATTTCGATATTTGATTATGACCCCAACTACTTGAGCGACAGATCCTATTCTTGTTTTGCGCGTGGATCAGAGACGTTTTGTTATAATCCTGGTTAGCAAATATGGATTGTACCATTTGTATGAATTACTACGTCAATGACAAGATACATCGAAATAACTTTGAAATCTAACATCTCCCATAAGTACCATCAACTTAGCTGGCTAGCTATACATAATCTCACTGATGTTACATCTACGCACGGTCCACTATCATAGCCAACACATTATTTATGGAGAAATCTATCCCGCATATGCTATGCAAGACTGAAATAGTTAATGTGGATTAACAGCATAAATAAGCAGTATGGCGACGGGGTGGACGGCTTTCCTGATTGGCTAATACGGTGATGACGTCATCAGTATTTGAATTAGATCAAGTCCATTTTTGCCCGCCAAAAAGTCCTCGAATCTGATTGGTCCATAGAGAAATCCTTTGGTCTCTCTCGACAAATCAGATTCGAGTATGTTGGGCAATAAGAAAATGGTTGTAGCCTAATTCAAATATTGCTGACATCATACAGTGTTGATGATTGACAGGTGTAATGAGGTGTGAAGGTGTTAGGGGGCGTAGCCAGAGTCACGTGGCCAATCAGGAGAGCTGCCCCAAGGGTCGCCAGGAAAGCCACCCATACAATCGCCAACTTTTTTGGATATAAATCCTTTGATTGACCGGTGTAATGAGTCGTGAATGTGTTAGGGGCATGGCCAGGTCATGTGACCCTCGTGCCTAATCAGGAGAGCCGCTCCAACAGTCGCCAGGAAAAGCTACATATACAGTCGCCAGAAAAGCCGCCCATACAGTTACCAACTTTTTTGTGACAGCACGTGCATTTGATGGGTGTAATGAGCCGTGAAGGTGTTAGGCGCGTGGTCAACATGAAGGGTCACATGGTCCCTTATAACCAATTGGGAAAGCAGCCTATACAGCTGCCAGGAGAGCCACCCATACAGTTGCCAGGGAAACTGTCCATACAGTCGGCAACTTTTCGAGTTGTGGATATATTGACAGCCGATATGTTTGACGGGCGTAATGAGGCATGAAAGCATTAAACGGGGTGTGGCCTAATATGCTAATGAGCTGACATCATCAGCAAGGTCGCCCATATGGTCGTCAGCTTTTGGAGTTGTAGGTCTATTGACAGCAGATGGGTTTGATGCTTTGCCTGGTGTAATGAGCTGTTAAAGGGGTCTGGCTAATACAAGAATGAGATGACGTCATCAGCAAAGCCGCCCATACTGTCGCCAGATTTTTTAATAAAATGTTCAACCATGTTCTGTTTTTGTGCCAGAAGATGTATGTTTGACTCATTGGCCAGGTGTAAAAGGGGCGTGGCCTAATATGTTAATGAGCTGACATCATCAGCAAAGCCACGCATAGGATTGACAGCAGATGCAGGTTTGATGGTTGCCCTGTGTAATGCGATGTTAAAGGGGTGTGCCCTAACATGCTAATGAGCTGACGTCATTAAACTGCCAGCCAATCGGGAAAACCATCCCAATGGTCACCAGGTGTAATAATGTGTGACGACATGAATGAGCACGCTTTCCATTCATATGTCTTACCAAAATATTTACCTTTTTCTCTACGAACAGACCCTGTGACATTCTGAGGGCTTACGTGGTCAGCCATTTTTCAGTCATAGGTTTTGACAAATAATATTAATAATTACCCAACCAACGCAAATGGTAATCAACAGGGCTTTAAGAAACATTACACCTGACTGATCCCCGAAAATGACATAAGCTTATTAATGCGTAGACCTATGGCCAAAAGTGTTTGCCAGACATTGTAGCTTTGCTGAGAATATATGCTATAGCTTCAACGACGGCACACTCAGTCAAATCAGTTTCAAAGTATTCGTCAGAGAATTTTATAAATAGTAAAACAGCCAATTTCCCCCGAATGACCATTTATCCCAGAGAGCTTTTCAAAAGCGCCGAAAATTATGGTGGCTCGAACCCTGCAAGGTGTCGTCATCAGCTAGAATACAGCTACAAAACTGACATCGACGCCGTCGCCTCTGCATCAGCTGAGAGTTTGACTACAGCAGAGGAGATGTTAAGCTCCGTGACCCCACTGGATTTGACAGATGAGGAAATAGTTGAAACAATTGTGCAATTGAGAGAGCTGACCCTCTTACAGTCAACCGGGTCTAGTGACTTCTTTCAAGATTTCTGGAACTATAGATCTCAGGGATTCGAAAACTGTGAGTGGGTGCCGTTTAAAAGAAATCTATATACAATATCGCACTGTGGTAATTCGTGGGTGGTTGGTACGTTTGTGTGCGGTGTGGGAGTTAAATTATTAGTATTATCATTAATATTGTCATTATTATTGTTTTGCGGCTAATCTAGAGAGTGCCTCCGCCACTAAGAATGATGATGATACTGTTAACTTGCTCTACCTATCTAAGTCAGAACCTGAGTGCCTAGCCATATCCAGGGATTTGTACTTGACTCATCATCATCATCATCATTATCATCATCATTTTACAACCATTTACAGCCGCCTAAACTTTATAAATCATCTGAGCTAATAATAATAATAATAATAATAATAATAATAATAATAATAATAATAATAATAATGAACGAGTTACAGCGCCCATTGACGTACACATACCTATGCCAGAGGCCATTGACAAAATATACTTCATAACGGACTTGCAAGTTGCCCACTCTCGAAAATTTGAAATTACTAAACACCAGTACACTGTCGGCATTAACGAAGATTCTATACATTTTGAAAACCTCATAGGGTCTGATTTAGTTCACATCATATTTGAAAGGATATTAAGTTAGTTTTACGCTAACGTGAATTCTAGTCCTCGAGATTTCGTGCCTATAAACGATTAGTCACCCTACCATAAATGCTCTGATCCACGGGGATTTTAGATGAGACCCCAATCTAACTGTCTTGGCCATTACTGGCCAATAAGTCAGTCGCAGAGAGACATTTTTCATGTCCAGATGCCTAGCGGCTCTGGGTGGAATGCTAGTCTCACCGAATTATATCTCGATGATGCAAAGCTCGAAACTTCGTTGAAACGAAGTTATATCATAATCATGATAACGTATGCATGGCTCCATCTATCATCATCGGATTATCGATCCAACCGAGTCAATTTGAATTTAAGTGTTTGATTAACAGCGTAATAATCATCATCAAGGTATGAAGGTTCTCGAACTTCACGCTTGGGCAAGCATACTGAAAAACAATGTGGCTTGGATGCTCTGAAGGCTTTTCAGAACATCTTGACCACTCCCCTCCAATCCACACACCCACCCTCCACCCCAACCCACTCCTCCCACCTGATTTCGCCCAGGGTTTACAGTGAATCTGATAATAAAGAATGTATATATCATGGGGCCGATGATTGCATATAGATTCTACCCCTTTATCTGTATAATGACAATTACGTGTACGTTCATAGTGTTAGTGGTGTGCTGGTCGAGGTTATTGCTGCCAACGGTGTGACATAGGTTATGAGCACCGCGACCGCCATTCTAGCATACAACATTGCCGTTTATGCCAATCGATTCTGCGACGATTTCATAGATGATTTAAAAGTAAGCTATGTTATAACAATCACCAGAGCTCTAAGATGAGCGATAAGCTTAAAGCATGCGCCACAAGTAACTTAGTAGTGACACTGATTCTCACATCAAGCATGTGTGCAGGTCGTGAAAATGTCTGAGCTGTAGGTCTGAAGTTAATTTAATCGACCACATGTGTTTTATAGCGAAGCATTAAGATCATATAAGATTACCCAAGAAGCGTAAGCTACGTGTGAATAAGACATGTGATGGAACTCCGATACCCCAATGCTTAATTTTTTACAATTCAAAACTTCAGGAGGTTAACTATATTGTTGAGTAGCTAGCATGATCTGTATGCGTAACTAATCCAATATATTTGAACATTACATTGTGTGTGATACTAGACAGAGAGGGAGTTTAACTTCGAGGGTAATGAGGCTCTAATAGATTTTATGAAATGGCACTTATCGCTCAAATCTGAAGCGTGCGCTGGTCATAAAACAACTAACGTTTTTCGCTTCCGCGATTAGATCGCTATCACTGATAACAGGCGAGGATTTGATCTCCAATCTTAACTGCAATCTTGATTTATTATCATGTCAGAGGCCGAAATTAAGAATTTGAATGAAAAGCTTAAGCAAATAAAGTGAATGAAAATCTTAGGAAAGGTCAGAGCAACCAAGGGTTGTATATTTTGCTCCGAAATTGAAAATAGGTCATTTTAGTGGCGACCAAAAACAAATGCCCTTGGATGAATGGATTTAGGATATTCAAGCATATATTACATCTCATTCGTTATCCGAAACCAATGCATACCATCTCATCTGCGAACATTTGGTAGGAACTGCCAAGTTGGGAATTGAGGGCTGAGTCAATAAAATCAGAGAAAGAGATTTATGAAGTCCTGCATAATGTTTTTAATGAAGCTGGATATATTCGTTTATAGGAGGAAGCAGGGGTCGTAAAGAAAGCATCCTAGATTTCTCTCATGATGTGACCAGATTATATCATAAGATAGAGCTGCTAGATAGTAAACAGAAAGTGGACTGTGGTGAATTTTTAAAGATACAATTGGCGGAAGGTGTAACTAATCCTGGCTTAAGATGGGAATTGTACCATCGAGCCTCAGAATTCAGGAATGAGGACTTCTTTGATTTGAGAGACTGAGCTATCGAGTAGGAGAGACGGGGTCAGCAAACAGATTGCCGAAGTAAAGGAAGTGGGGATGTTTACATCTGGCAAGGCCAAGAATCAGATAAAGATGGGGTAGTTTCCTTGAAAAAGCAACTAGATGCTTTGGAACTATGATTCCAACAACAAGAAGGGGCGAATAGGAACACTAGCAGTCAGTTGGGGACTATTCTCCAGGCTGTGAAGTCAGGATAATGTTCAGCCACGACAGGGCCCACTTCATCTATCAAACTTTAAATTTTGCGAATGTGGTAATCCAGATCATCCTATTTCACGATGCTCTGAGAGGGTTAGGAGAAATAATGGAGATTACGATATTCCTCTAAGGGAAACTAATCGGCAAACCGTTGATCATCAAAATGACTCTTTAAACCAATAGTTATCATGGTTGTGAGCCATATCTGTCAGTAGAAGTGAGGGGTTTATTATTATGCTAAAGTCCATGCTGGACAATGTCATTGGGCAGTGTCCTGAAGTTTTTGTTTATATATACTCAATACCTTTATATTGTCTCTTGGACAGCGGTGTGGACATCTTGACTGTCGCGGTCATTTTATAATGAATATCTTAAGAAAAAAGGTATTGTAGTGACCAATGTTTCCAAACTAAATACAGTTTCCGTGGCCAATAGTATGGATCTTCGATTTGCTGGATACTTGGAAATTGATTTTGAGGTTTTTGGTACTGTTTTAAGAAAGATGGGTCTCCTAGTGGTTAAGAATCCAATTGGAGAACATACAACAAAAATAAAGGTGAGATTACCAGGAGTACCGGTAAATGATATTTTATGTTATTTACATCGGCTAATCTCAGATGAAATTCACCAAGTTTGGAATCTAACCCAGTTACAAGAACCAAAACCTTGGTTGCAGGTATTATCCTTGTTTAGAGAAATACGCGGAAGTAACAATAAAATTCCTGTCTTTCGTGTTGCTTGAAGACATCATATCCGTATTCCAGCAGGAACTTCCAGAATTATTACAGGTACAGCAAGGAGGTTTTCAAATGCCTCCTGTTATCATGCCTTGATAGAATATTCCTCCGTACAAAGTCACCTGCCAACTGGGGTATTAATTGGTCATATATTGGTTCAAATAACTAAGGGATATACCCCGGTTCGAGTAGCCAACTTTAGTGATGACGATGTATATTTAAATCATGGTCAAACAATTGATTTGGTACACCGAGATATTCTGGCCCAGGAAAATAATGTAGCTCAGAAACATCCAGCGTTGGGTCTATGGTTCCCACAGAATCAGAGACTGATGATCTCATGTCTCAGTTAAATGTGGGTGAAAATCTTTCTCCAGTTCAAAAAGATAAGTTGCGTTCTATGTTGGGTAAATATTACCATGTGTCTACTCAATGTGATCATGATCTTGGATATTGTAATGTGATTAAGCATTCCATTAATTTAACACACTCAAGGCACATTAGATTACCACATCATAGAATGCCTCCTAACCAAATGCGACAGGTGCAGGTGCATGTCGATACCCATCTTAAAGCTGGAATTATTAGACGTAGCAAGTCTCCTTATGCATCAGTAATTGTTTTGGTAAAGAAACTGGATAGTACACTGAGAATTTACGGGGATTTTTTACTTCTAAATTCTAAAACAGTCAAGGACACCGATCCCCTAACAAGCGTTGAGGAAGCTTTTGATGTGCTGAAGGGATCAAAATATTTCTCAATCGTTGATTTGGCACATGGTTTCCTCCAATAGCCAATTGAAGAAGATATTCCCTAGATGCTTTCAGGGTTTGGATTTCTGGGTTCTACGAGTATATCAGGATGTCCATGGGACTGTGCAACTCTCCTGATACCTTTTTCCAGAATGATGTAAGCATATATGGGTGACCCAAACTTACTTTCTTTAATAGTATTTATAGGTGATATCTTGGGTGTTGGTCCTTCATTCAAAGAGATAGTAGAAAGGTTGGATTTAGCCTTTTCAGAATAAGAAGGTGTTGGCTTTAAAATGAAGCCAAACAAGTGCCATCTATTTAAAGAGAATGTGAAATACTCAGGGAATGTCATCTTTAGTGCTGGTGTGACCATTGACCAGGATAAGATTTCTTGTATCAAAGAGTGGAAAATGCTTAAAAATTAATCGGTGTTGCAATCTTTTCTCGGTTTAGCCTCTTATTTCCAATGATTTTAAGTATTATGCGCAAGTTGCTATGCCTTTGAATAGATGGTTGGGTAGCAAAAAGAAAACTGAAAGACAATGGTTGGACAAAAAGTCATTTAAAGAGTTGGAATTCGCAATGTAACCAAGCCCTTGAAAAAAATAAAAGAAATGTTGATTTCTGATCCGTTATTAAATTAGCTAGATTGCTCGGAACCATTTTTAGTTGAAACGGATGCCAGTTTCAATGATCTGAGAGCTGTGCTTTCCCAAAAACAAGATGGCTGTACAGTAGTAATTGCATATGTCAGTAGAAGGTTGAAACCTGAAGAGCGAAATGATGCTAAATACAGTTCCATGAAATTAGAACTTTTAGCCTTAAAATGGGCCGTTACTGAGAAATATCATGATTATTCAATTGGCTCAAAGTTTACGATTTTTACAGATAACAATCATCTGGCTTACATAAATACTGACAATTTAGGCGCAACAGATGGCTCAGTTAGCTCAGTTCGATTATGAAATTAAATAGTCTTCAGGGAAATCTAATGCTAATGCAGATGTATTAAGTAGAATTCCTATACACCACCAATTTGATTGAAACTTGGTTTCAATTATACCCTGTGATTTGAAGGATAAGATTTTGATGGGTCATCAAACTAATACCTCAGTCAAGGTTCAAGGCTGTTCTGTAAATGAAATAACTACAGTCCCCAGTACTTTACCTAGTTATGGTAATCCTGATTTTGAAAGGTTCCAGCATTTGTATTCTGGTATTTCCAGATTGATTAATTTCCGAGAAGGTTTGTGTAAGCCATCTAAGAGAGTTTTGGGTCAAGAATCTCGGAATGTAAGGAAGTTAATTCAACAATAGAACATGATCCAAAGTGTTTCAGGAGTATTATATCATGTTATTCAGGTAAATGGGGAGGTGGTAAAACAAATTAGTCTGTCCTCATTTTTGAAAAAAGGGTATTAGATGGTTGCCATGAAGAATTATGACATCAGGGTAAAGAACGTAGTTGGTTGTTACTCAGGTCACAGTGTTATTGGCCACGTATGTACTTGGATGTGGAGAGGCATTGCAAGAATTATGAAAGGTGTTTCATTGCTAAGGCAAATGCTCACGTTAGAACAACAATGAAACATTTATTAGCTAAAGATTTATTGGAAATTTTAGCCATTGATTTCACTATGATGAAGAAATCCAGTGATCAGAAGGAAAATGTTTTGGTAGCGACGAATATCTTTACAAAATTGGTCCATTGCATCCCAACTAAAGATCCGAAAGCCTGAACAGTAGCAGAACCACTGGTTTCTCATTGGTTTGTAAAATATTGGATTCCGCTGTTCATTCATAGTGATCAAGGGAGAAATTTTGAATCCAAAATCATAGGAGAATTATGTAATCTTTTTGGCATTAAGAAAACTAGGACAACAGCTTGCAGACCTCAGGGGAATAGTCAAACTGAAAGGTTCAATCAAACCAGCTTCTCCATACAGTGTCTCCTGAACATAGAAATCGGTGGCCTAGGTATTTACCAGAACTTTTTCTTGCTTACAATGTAACCCCTCAGTCATCTACTGGGTATTCACCATCTTTCTTACTGTTTGGGCAGGAACCCCATTTGCCAGTGTACAATATGTTGGTTCCTCTGGAAAAGTCTGTTCCTGAAGATGTTGATGAATTGGTTTTGGATCATCAAGAGAAATTAGGCGAAAACCTCCGGTTAGTCCGAGCAAAATCTGAAGACTGAGAATAGAGCAATATGTCACAATAAGTCGGCTAAAGATTTTGATATTCCTTCGGGTACTACAGGTTTTCTCAGGAATAGAGGTATAAGAGGTTGCAGAGAGATGGAATTCTGAACCATTTGTAGTCCTTCATAGGATTGAATCCCAAAGTCTTATTTATGAGAAAAGTTCCTTATGGCAGTCTGTAAAGAAGTGTGTGCATTGAGCGAAGCTATTGGAGTCTGAATTAACAGGGTTTCAAGAATTTTCTGATTCATCTGAACAGAGTTTGATAGAGATTTCTGTTGAATTGGAGGAAAAGAGCGGTGTTGTGGAGGAAGAGGAGGACTGGAATTTTAATCAGATAGTTGATGGTTTCAATCAGCCACCAGTTTATCATCGGAGGAATGACCTGGTAATTGGATCAGAGTTAGAGGTGTCCGAAGATATTCCAGTAGCTGCTCCTGCAGAGTCAATTCATTTATGGGAGACTACTATTCCAGCTATAGGTCCTCGATGCTCTACTAGAAGCACAACAGGTCAGCATAGTAATGTGCATAATCTACCCCATTCTGCTGTTACACGGTTGGAGTCTGTAGAAGTTCAAGTACTGACAGATGTTGAACCATTAATATCCACTGGAGCAATATTGAGTGATGTGTACAAGAAACAGTGGATCATGGGCAAGATAATAGGCCAGAACAGGCAGGGTTTGGTTTATTTGGCATCACATATTTCTAAACCAATTCTAGTTGCAGAAGCTGAAGACTTACTGCCTGCTTCTGCGTGATTCTTTTCAGAGTTCTTTCTAGAGTTCTACTAGTGTAGCGCGGATCGCTTAGCACCAGGTAGAAAAAGGCCTGGGCTGAGATGCTCCAAATGCAGCCCCACGGTCCTGTGGACAAGCGTACATAGCCCTGAGATTCGAAAGGCAAAAATGACTAAGTCTAAGAATGTGCATCATGCATGCGCGTCATTCTAGATAACATGCTTATGCTTCTTAAACGGCGTGGAGTATGGCATCTTTTGTGTATATAATCGCCTGTGTTTTCCAATTGTTAATACGAGGCCCATCCTATTCATCTTGGGATGAATCGTAACCAGGATTCGTTGGGAAACTCGAATCCATTTACAGAATTAAGATCGGACCAGGAATGGCTGAGATATCAGTAAATTTAAATCTGGTCAAAATTAGATTATAAATATGATAAGGCCCGTACTATGCTCGCTTCATCGTCCGGGTAGGGTGAAGGTTGTATGATGTGATTTTCGCCTGTTTTGGGAGCACATTGAGTGGTTGATTCAATCGAGGTGATAGCTTTTGATTGGTCACCATAAAGTATAAAAGGAGACTACAATTCCTGCCAGGATGGGGAGGTAGTCCGATGCTGTGTTGTTACCACTAAGCTACTCCCATCTCAGCATACACAAGAAAGTGACTCGAAGTACGCCCATCACCCGAGACCGTGATCGGATGCCGTAACCATTTATACAGTGCCAAATTAATTTTTCTTGATAAGAAAATTAATAAACCAAAAGTATGCTACGGTTATAAACCGGCCCGAATTTCTAGAGTCGCTGTAAAGTAATACCTTCAGTCTTTGGAATGCGCCAATTTTGGACTGCATCAACTGAAATTTACTGTGCATCGAACTGCTCGATCTGATATCTCGCCAGACATGTCTGAGCCACGCCAAAATGTGGTTACAGTCGCATATGTGCCTAGTGTTACAAACTTTAAGGCCGGAATTCAATAAGGAGGTTTAAACCCTGGTTTAGCCTAAACCTGGTAAAAAATCACAAAATAATTGCAAGGTTAGTTGTATAGATAGGGCAATAGCCCCCCCAATTTTCGTCGGTTGAGAGCGGGGTCACGCCCCCAGCAAGAGGCGTGGCCTAAATGCCAAAATAGTCATTTCTTCTAAGTGGGCGGGACATTAAAGAACTCCTCCCACTTCTGAAAGGTGCCCATACTTCTGCATTTAGACCACCCACCCTGAAGTGTGTGTGGTCTGGGTATCAACTAATAAAATTTGGAGGTTATCGCCCTAACTATAATACTACCCTTGTGATTACTTCGTGATTTGTTACCAGGTTTAGGTTAACCCAGGTTTAAACCTTATTGAATTTCGGCCTAAGTGTCTAAGCCATTTTAACCTAGGCCGTTCTTCACCGCCTCAACTGAGGTTATGGCGAAGATCGTCTTGTGCTGTTGCTAACCTATAACTTTGTCAAACACGCCAGCACTGTACCAAAGCGCATCTTCACTCCTGCACCTCTTTTGACATTTAAACCGTTCCAGAGTTTCTTCGGTGTAGGAGCTGTTCATCAACTACTGCTAATTCTGAACTGTGATATCTGACTGTTCTATCGAACTTGTTCGTAATCATCTAATAATGCGCCACGACTGAACAGGTGCCAACTATTCTGTAATAGGTAAGTATATGTGCTGATGACTAACAGTCGCCTTTAAGTTTAATATTATATATATTTTGAGCTGATTACAAGTAGGCGCCCTTAGGTCAGTCAGACATTATTGGTAAATTGTATATAATTGTACTACGGCGAGTGCCATTCTTAGACTGTTCTATTCGTTCCTAAGTAAAGCTAAAGTTATACGGTAAAACTACGCATTCACCTTTTAATACCACAGACTTACAATAGGCATCATACCATTTTCTAAATGGCAACACTTTTTCATAGGGACCGTTTCTCGTGCCTGCACCAATAGACACAGGACACAGCTCAATTAGCCTAAACCTAATATAAGCTCAGATATTTTGGATAGGATCAATTAGTAGTTAAGGAAGGCTGCTCAACGGAAAGTAGACTGCTTAATGTAGTCTCTTTCACAGATTCATGCCAGCTACATAGTGAACGGCCACTGGCGACCAGGCAATGTGGAGCATGCCACCGAAGCAGGCTATAAAATACAGGAGGGCATGAATAAGCTCCAGCAGTGGACAGAAAATTGAGGGCTAGACGTCCAGCATCGTCTCACTCATGCGTGGAGAGAGTACCCTACCACAGATCGGCACACTCACCTTTTTGGCATCAATTTAGATTACCGCCTGACTTGAAAGCCCTCTATTGAGATGATGGGGATGAGGGCCATCAGAAAGCTTGGTGTTATGAGGAAACTCTTGGGAACCACATGGCGATCAAACTCCAAGATCCTGAGAACTGTCTATACAGGTGCAGTACAATCTGTGTTGGAGTATGCCTCAATCACTTGGAACAATGTGTCAAAGATAAACAAACCAAATCTAGACAAGGTGCAAAACCTTGGACTCAGTGGCATACTTGGTGCAATGAAAATTATTCATATATCCATGAAATGGAAAAGACAGCCAGCATCCAACCACTGGAAAACTGAGAGAAAAAACTTTCTGATACAGGATGAAAATTTCAAGCGACTCATGGATCACCATCTCCTAATGAAATTGCAGGCTCTAACAAAGGGCTGACTGAAGCAACAGAGCAAGACCAGCTGAAGAAATGCCAGGCGAATGTAGGTATTGTCCAAATAATCCGGATTGCTGTGAGATTCTGACACACAAGGTGTGGTCTCCAGAGCCACTCAGTGTCGGAATAAGGACCAGCGCTCCTGCACTCGCTGGAAAACAAGAACAGACTGATGCCACACACAAAGCCCTGGCACAACAAAAAATCAACCAGAGCCATAAGAGAGAGTGGTGTATTCTGTCAGCACACAGGAATGCCTTCTGAGACCATTTCTGTACGCAGTGGGTCCCACATCTCCAACTCAGAGTGGAAATAATTGCCCTTCATGTAGCAGCTGACCACCTGAGGGGGGATCCTGGACGCCCTCCCATACTGAATGTCAAGGTGACTGATCAGCAGTACAGGTGGAGGGGTTGTGAATATAAAATATACTGTATATACTCATTAGTCTATTGCCAATTTGCATCTCATCACTTTCAATTGGTAAATGTCAATTTTCAGGGGTTATGTTTGGCAAAAAGTGATCTCATGGAATTGACATTTGTGAAATTCCATGCATCAATGATCAGAGTTGGTAACTTATCATCCCTCAGTGTTCAGAAGTGGTCACAAATCTTGTTCTAGAGGTAGAAATATGATCTTTCAGCACTAAGAATTGGTAAATTAATGCTTCATGGCTTAGAATTGACAACAAAATCAACTTTCCTCACTCACAATATGTAAATGTCAACTTTCAGGGGTTAGGTTTGGGAAAAGGTCATCTCTCATTGCATGACATTTGTGAAATTCCATACATCAATGATCAGGATTGGCAACATATCATCTTTCAGTGTTCAGAAGTGGTCACAAATCTTGTGCCAGAGGTAGAAATATGATCTTTCAGCACTAAGAATTGGTAAATTATTGTTTCAGGGCTTAGAATTGACAACAAAATCAACTTTCCTCACTCACAATTGGTAAATGTTATCTTTCAAGGGTTAGGTTTGGAAAAAGATCATCTCTCATGGCATGACATTTGTGAAATTCCATGCATCAATGATCAGAATTGGCAACATATCACCATTCAGTGTTCAGAAGTGGCAACAAATCATGTTTCTGGGTAGAAATAAAATTTTTGAGCAATAAGAATTTGTAAAGTATTATCTTTCAGTGCTTAAAATTGACAACATATCAACTTTCCTCACTCACAATTGGTAAATGTCAACTTTCAGGGGTTAGGTTTGGCAAAAAGTCATCTCTCATAGCATGACATTTGTGAAATTCTATGCATCAATGAACAGAATTACCAACATATCATCCTTCAGTGTTCAGAAGTGACAACAAATCATGTTTCTGGGTAGAAATAGCATTTTTGAGCATTAAGAACTTGCAAAGTATTGTCTTTCAGTACTTAGAATTGGCAACATATCAATTTTCCTCAGCCGCAATTGGTAAATGTCAACTTTCAGGGGTTAGGTTTGGCAAAAGGTCATCTTTCATGGCATGACATTTGTGAAATTCCATACATCAATGATCCGGATTGGCAACATCATATCCTTCAGTGTTCAGAAGTGGCAACAAATCATGTTTCTGGGTAGAAATAGCATTTTTGAGCATTAAGAATTTGGAAAGTATTGGCTTTCAGTACTTAGAATTTACAATAGATCAGCTTTCCTCACTCACAAACGTTAAATGTCATCTTTCAGGCATTAGGTTTGGCAAAAGGTCATCTCTCATAGCATGACATTTGTGAAATTCTATGCATCAATGAAGAGAATTACCAACATATCATCCTTCAGTGGTCAGAAGTTGTAACAAATCCTGTTTCTGGGTAGAAATATAATATTCTTTTCAGGACTAAGAATTGGTAAATTATTGCTTCAGGGCTTAGAATTGACAACAAAATCAACTTTCCTCACTCAAAATTGGTGAATGTCAACTTTCAGGGGGTTAGGTTTGGCAAAAGGTCATCTCTCATAGCATGATATTTGTGAAATTCTATGCATGTCACGGTGTAAAATAAATGGCATCATTTATTTTATAATTTTGAAAACAGATCTGCTGATTACAAAATTTTAAAATACCAGATTTAAATTTTTCAATTTTGAAAGCATCATTTATTTTGAAATTTTGAAAACAGATCTACTGATTTCAAAATTCTAAAATATCATTGAATTAAATCTTTTATTTTGAAAGCATAAAATTTGTTTTGAAATTTGATATTTTATTAAGTTTAAATGTGGTCATGTTATAGTATAAATTGTAAATACTATTTTGATGACAATTATGTAAATGTTTTTTTAAACAGTATTATAATTTGTTCCGGTGGTCAGCCAGCGTATTAATGACTAATGCTGGCTCTAATTATTGCTATTCTACTATCTGGACAAAGGTCTACCAAACACCTGGTCAAACCTCCCTCCAAGGTGTTGATTAAATGTCACCATCAAAGTGACCAGTCTATAGCTAAAGGTTCTCACTAAGAGAATGTATTTAAACTAGAACACATTTACTGAAGTAACTGTAAATCTGCGATGACTGGGTATTAAGGAGTATTATAAGCCCTCTTCTCATATGATCATTGAACATGTCTGATGCTGATCTGATAAAAAGTCTAAGTGTTGTCGCAGTTCAAAGAACCATAGTTGAAATTCCCATACTTTTACATAGGGTATGGAAAAGCTGATTTCTTGAAAACCGATAGCCGTGACACTAAAGTATAAACTAATGTGTCTTGATTTGATGCAGTCGAATTTTACCAAAATCAAGAAAAATGCCATTAAATGGAAAATAAAGGAGAAATTAATGAATTAAAGGTAAAGGGAGGCAATTCATGCAAAACTTACCAATTTTTGTTTTTGGCATGAATTGCCTCCCTTTACCTGTTGAAGTTGATTGTGTCAGTTCAATATGATGAATTTCGATTCTCATGATGGTTTGAAAGTGACCCGTCCAAGGTCAAGGTCAATCAGGGGTCAAAGTTACCAATTTTAGGTGTTGGCATGAATTACCTCCCTTTACCTGTTGGAGTTGATTGAGGCAATTAAATCTGGTGAATTTCGATTGTTTCTGACTACCTGGGCCAAACAAAATTCATTAATTTCTCCTTTATTTGACATTTGATGGGATTTTCCTTGAGTTTGGGTCGAATGTGTGACTACAGATTCTGGAAGGATGTTATGTTTCAACATGATCTGCAGAAACCTTAAGTGGATTCACTATCAGAATATCACTCTCATACATTTTCTTTGGGGCATTTTGGGCACGGATAAGCATATTCCTCGGAAATTATTCACTGGATCCAAAAGAAAAATAAACACATCCCAGGCGCTAAGGTGTACTGAAAGTGTCTCACGTTTGGAGGCTAGAAATCGCAAATAGTACTCAATGGACCAGGAAAATATGTTGGTATCAGATGCAGATTAACATATGTTAGAGGTCTGTTAAGTTTCTCCATGATCTGCAAGAAACTCTAGGACGAATTGCTGTCAAAATAGCACTCCCTTACATTTCCAATTAGACTTTTTGGACAAGAAAACATGGTATTATCGGGAACCATACACCAGATCCAATTACTGTAGATGATCTATACATGCCTGGTGCATACTGGAAATCTACCAAGTTTAGATATGATATTTCCAAAACTGGGTCATTTATCATCAAATCAATATCCAATACATTCCCTATTGACATATTTGTCTACGATACAAAAATCTCAATATCTCATGAACCGTTCGGGATATCGGAGCTCTGTAAATTGTGTCTGAGAGGCAATTTCGCCGCGGATTAAGCGATCTAAATGGGGAAGCAATCCGACCATAATCCTGTCATCTTTCAGCAAATCATGGAAATAGTGTTTAGTGTGCAGATCTGTAATAATGGAAATGTTAATATGTCCACTAACAATTTTATTTCAGTAAGCAATAGTAGCCTCTGGTCTCTAGCGATGTAAAAAATGTCAACCCCCTGACAGGGACAGAAATAAGAATTCTCATGATGTCAAATAATTGTTTTTATTCAGCATTTTCTCAAAAACTGGTCACTGAACCGAAGACTTTTTGGCCAACTTGTGGGTCAACCGATCCTAGAAATATGTTAGGTTTCAAGATTATCCGGAAAAAATCCTAGGAGCCATCACTGACCGAATATTGCTCCCATACATTCCCTATGGGACATGTTGGGGACGGAAATGCAGTGTTCTGAAAGGTTAACATGTTCGCTATCGATTTTATTTTATTAATCCATAGTAGTACAATGTATCTACGTATATGCCAAATATCAAGCATCTGACCAAACTAGAAATATGAATTATCTTAATTCCAAGAAATTGGCCGTATGCCAGATTTTCTCAAAAACGGGTCACCATACCAAAAAAAAAGTTTGGGTCACCATGTGGGTCAAGACACGCTAGACGTTTTTCCAGTTTCAAGATGATAGCGGCAAAACTGTAGGAGCAGTCAGTATTCGAATATTGCTCTCATGCATTTCTTATGGGGGCACGGAAATGCAGAGTTCTCAATGGTTAACATGTTCGCTAACGATTTTATTTCGCTAATCAAGACTAGTATAATACATCTACGTATATGTCAAATTTCAACCATCTGAGACTGACCGCCCTAGAAATATGAAGTATCTTGATTTTTTTTAATTTGGCTTATGCCGGATTTTCTCCAAATCTGGTCACCATGCCAAAAAAATATTTTGGGTGGAGATGCAGACCAACACACGCTAGAGGTCTCAAGTTTCAAGATGATTGAGGAAAAACTCTAGAAGTAGTCGCTGTCCGAATATTGCGCCCATACATTTCCTATGGGACTTCCCCCCCCCCCCCCCCCGCGGAAATGTGGATATCTCGGAAACCATACACCCGATCGAGGAGAAAAGTGTTAGCACACTAGATCACAATGGGTACTACAAGTTGACCAAGTTTGGAGTTGATCAGATCAAAACTGTATGAGGAGATAGTGTGCGAAAATCCTTGAGAATAATAATAATAATAATAATAATAATAATAATAATAATAATAAAGATCCTGAGAAAAAACAATAATCTGCGATAGATCGCAGATTAATTATGCATAGCTTTAACCCTGTTTATATGGCTAGCCTTGCAAACAATGTAATTTCAGTCAAATAATAAACTAAATATTTTAAAATCTCTAAGAGTGAATAATATTTGGTCACGGTGTCTTTAAATTGGGCAGTATAATCTGCTTATTTTGAGGGCTCTTTGGGTGAATAATATTCAGTCACTGAATGTCAAAATAATCAGATTATTCAGCAAAAACTTCTCTAAAGGCCCACATCTGTTTGAAGCAACATATTTCATTATTGTCATTTTGAGACCATTAACCCTTTAATACACCTAGAAAAGAATATAAAAAAATTGTGTTGATGTAGGAGCAATATGTTGGGTATTTTGGAAATTGATTTGGATGAAAGCTGTTGCTGCCTATGGCAACAAGTTTCAGTCAAATTAGTTTCAAATTATTCCACACTATTTCTGTTTAATAGGCTTGAATTAAAAACTATTATGCAAAGGTTTAATGTGCTAATGCAAACTAATTATGCATTATGAATATATGTTTATGTTAAAGAAATGATTGATACAGCGATAGGAGAGCTGAAGCTAACTAATTCAGTCAGTGGCGAAAAAGATCTAAAGGAGATCAGATTAGAGATCAATAGGGAAGAGGAAAGAAAGAGATCAGTCATCATCCATAGAGCAGCAGAAAGTGACTCAGAAAGTCCGGATGCACGGAAAAGACACGACGTTGAATTTATGAAAGGACTCACTGATATACTAAAGCTTAGAGATGTGGAGGTGAAGACTCTGATGAGACTCGGTACCAGGAATAGACAGAGGTGAAGGAAGCACCAGACCACTGAAGGTTATATTGGCAGAAGAAAAACAGACGGTGGAAATCTTGAAATATCCACAGGCTCAAAGGGATTGAGGAGTCAGCATATTCCAAAATAAGCATCGCGAGCGATATGTGCAAAGAGGAGACACAAAAAAGAAATTGGTGAGTGAAGCGAAAGATAGAGAAAACAAAGACAAGTCGGGAAACTGGAGGTACGAGGTAAAAGGTATGTATATAGCAAAGATAAAGAAACAATTGCAAATTGTAAAAAAGTTAAAGATGTCACTATGAAAAGATATGATAACATTAGAGCTAGGGATGGTACAACTAACATGTTATATTGTGTATATACAAATGCAGTTAGCCTGCAAAATACATTTGAGGAATTTGTAACCAGGATTAAAACGATGCAGAAAAAAACAGCCGTTATCCTCATAACAGAAGTCTTCCCAAAACATTGCAGATTTCTACCGACAAAGGAAGAACTGGCGATGCAGGGATATGAGATTGTACCAGGTGACTTCCAAAAAAAGTATGGTAGAGGAATTATTATGTACATAAAAGACTATTTAAAATCAGTGGAACTCAAATTTGTAAATAATTTTTGTGAACAGACCTGGGATAAATAAATCTGACAAATAATGACAAGCTATTAATTGGACTAATATACAGAAGCCTGGTTAGTCCTGATGGAAACAATAAGGAATTAAACAAACTACTGCGACACGTGGCAGAACAAGCACATGTCTATTCACACATAATGATACTGGGAGATTTTTGTTTTCCCATGATAAACTGGGACACTTGGACCGGAGATGGGATTGGAGAGATATTCCTAGACAGCCTGCGAGACAGTTTCCTATGTCAAATGGTTAATAAACCAACCCGAGCGAGAGGATTAGATAAACCAAGCCTGCTTGACCTAATTCTAACTAATGATTAGGGATTCATAAGTGATATTGACTATGACTCACCTATTGGCAATAGCGACCATATGCTGATCACTTTTAACTTTATGTGTGACTATGAAGAGGCAACAGGGGGTGGGGGGCACAAGATTCAATTGCGAAAAGGGAAATTATGAGATGATGAGGGGGTATATGGATATTAACTGGGGAAGCGCTTTGGAAGGCAAATCAATGAACGAGATGATCGAAATCTTCACCGGAAAGCTAAAAATGGCACAGGAGCAATACATACCAAAACGTGAGAATAAACCAGGCAACAGAAAGAAGTCAGATACACCAATATCACCTAAGACAATGGCAGTTATCAAAAAAAAAAGGAGTCGGTGGAAAAAGTATATGAGAACACAGTGACCAGGATAGACTACTATACACTAGGGCCCGAAATAAAGTAAAACAAGTTGTAAGGAGAGCAAAAAGATATAAAGAAAAAGATATTGCAATGAAAGCTAAGACAAACCCAAAAATCTTCTGGAAATATGCAAATTCAAAACGCAAATGTAAAACTGGTATAGCTGAGCTGATTAGTGAGAGACATGGCACACCAACAGTAGCAAGTACTGACTTGGAAAAGGCTGATGTTTTGGCAGATTTCTTTATAAGTGTTTTTACCTTAGAACCAACAGCAGAACCACCGAATTTTAGGGTTAGGCAATATGTGAGTGAATCAAATGACAGTGTATTTGAACCAATGGAAGTACACAAACTCCTGAAGAATATTGATTGTAGTAAGTCTCAAGGACCAGATGAGGTACACCCGAAAGTACTGTTTGAATTGTGTGAGGTAATTTACTTACCCTTAACTACAGTGTTTAACACCTCTTTTAAAACTGGCATTGTTCCAGACGAATGGAAGGTAGCTAATATTATGCCCATTTTAAAAAAGGGGATA
Source organism: Chaetoderma sp. LZ-2023a (assembly GCA_034401795.1). Classification (NCBI taxonomy): domain Eukaryota; kingdom Metazoa; phylum Mollusca; class Caudofoveata; order Chaetodermatida; family Chaetodermatidae; genus Chaetoderma; species Chaetoderma sp. LZ-2023a. The sequence goes on from CM067373.1 coordinate 108,458,243, forward strand.
AGCAAAGTCCGAGAAACTACCGACCTGTTAGTTTAACTAGTGCGCTTGGAAAGATTTTTGAGAAACTTATTAGACAAAGAGTTATTGACTACTTAAATGTAAATGGTCTGCTCAGTAACCAGCAATTCGGTTTCATTAGTGGGAGATCAACAAGCCTACAACTGACAAAGGTCCTAGATCAGTGGACAAATATTCTAGACAATGGAGAAACTATTGATGTAATCTACATGTATTTCATGAAGGCCTTCGACGCAGTGGCACACAAGCGGCTGTTAAGGAAGATGAGGGGTTATTGAATAAGTGATCAGATGTGTCAATGGGCAAAGAGTGTGTGTAAATGGAACATATTCAAAATGGCATAAAGTCACTAGTCGTGTCCCGCAGGGAAATGTTCTGGAACCGGTTCTGTTCATCATATTTATCAATGACCTGCCAGAATGTGTGAAATCAGATGTTTATCTATACACAGATGATACAAAATTATATAAACAAAAAAAAGTAGTGCAGATGTTGAAGAACTACAGGATGACTTGGATGCGCTTCATGAGTGGTCAAAGAAGTGGTTACTTCGATTTCACCCAGACAAATGTAGTGTTAACAATCTGATAGCAGCAATGACAAGAAGTATAACTTGTATGATAAAAAGGGGCAAATTGTAGAATTAGAAGGCGTGGACACTGAAAAAGACATTGGCGTCACACCAGACAACTTCTGATTTCATATGCAAGCTAAAATAAATAAAGCGATGGGAATAATGGCCACCATACGCAGAACGTACACATATTTTGATGAAGAGACTTTCACACTGCTGTACAAAGCACTTGTACGAACTCAAATTGAATATGCAGGAGGTGTATGGACACCTTACAAGAAATGCGATATCGATACTTTGCAAAATGTACAAAGACGAGCCAGAAGGTGTGTTCCAACATTAAAGAACCTGGCATATTCAGAGAGACGTAAGAAACTGAATTTATCAACACCGAAATTCAGAAGGATGAGAGGCGATATTATTGAAACTTTTAAAATAATGCGTGGCATATATATAATTTTTTTCAATGCAACACCACAGATACTAGGGGGCATAACTACAAACTGTACAAAAATTACTCAAGATTATATATCAGAAAACACTCATTTGTTAACCGAGTTACAGACATCTGGGATGCACTCCCATATGACGTTGTCACTGCACAAAACATAAACTGTTTTAAAAATAGACTGGACAAGTTCTGGATCGGACAGGAAATGATGTTTGACCACAACTTGGCTTATTCGTTTCAGATATTGACATATTAGTATCAACTACATGTAGGGTAGTTAGTTATTTTAATATTAGGATTGGGTGTGATTTCGCACCAATTAACCATATAGAATTATATAATTAGTATTAAGATTGGGTGTGATTTTGCGCTAGTCAATTATAGTGCATAGTTACATAAAAACAAAATGATATTAAGATTGGGTGTATTCTTGCGCCAATCAGCTATCAATATATTAGTGTAACTATAATAATAGTATTGGGTGCATTTTTGCGCCAATCTACAATGGTAGAGAATTACATGTAAATATACACTGTTATAATATCAAGATTGGGTGCGATTTGAACCAATCAATTATAGTAGATAGTTATATGTAGATATAATAATATTAGGATTGGGTGCATTTTTGCACCAATCAACCATATTGTACAGATGTGGATTATATATATTATTATATGTATATATTCATACAGTAGCTGTATATAATTTACTATTGTTCCGGTTTTCTACATTTACCGGGTTGCTATTATTGTCAGTCTGTCAAATTGCACAGATATGATGATCTTTAATACCAAGTTCGAAATGGGAGCAGAAAATAGGCATTATGCCTCTGTTCTGAATATAACTTAACTTTTTAACTTATATATGCGAGCATAAAGGAAGAGTTAGTGATTTAAATTCTGAGCTGATGACCATAAGGGCAATCTGTGCGCTCATTAAATCAGTAATAAACACGACGCAAAAGCGTGCAGGTTATAACAAATAAAATTATATATTTCCGACCAGGCGAATTGGCTAGATTTTTTTTGGTAACATCTCATTGCTTCCTCGCCATAAATCTACTGACAGAAATTCTGTTGCAATTTTGCCGAGGTATACCTACAATTTTTCTTAGATTGACTGGACTATTAGTTTAGTTCCATAAGAAGGCCCGCCAAAATAACGCGGCATTGACTAATCCAGTGACAAAGTTAGGGAGTCGACTGCACCGATTTCTGTTGAAATCTGCGTGAGGTCTTTTAGTTTATATTAAACTAGTGTACTCTTACATGTTAGGCCACGCAAGGGTTTATCCCTCGCTCGGATACATTTCATATATATAAGGATAGGTTAGGTACCTCTGGCGAGATACCATATAGACGGTGCTGTATCGTCACACAATACACTCAGGGTACGTCATAAACCAGACACGGCTAGTTCCTAATACCCTTTGAGACTCGCTGCACCACCCATATAAATGCATATATATATATATATAAACCGGATAATAAGATAAGCCAAAGATGCAAGCATCACACCAGTTACACGAATAGTTGGGACGAGGCAGCGGTATTTCGTGTTGGCGGGGATGCTCGCCTGGCTCCATTGGAACGTGATCGTTTCACCAGCACTAGAAGTCGGTCTTTGTACACCTCGGTCGCCCGAAGTCTCCCTCCAAATTCCCCCGAGGCCAGCTAACCAGCATCATCGGGTTTGCGCGTACCACGAGTACGAGGTCGAGTCAGAATTGGAGGACGCAACGACAGGACAACGAGGCACCCGAGCTACACTAGCCTCCTGTCGAGATGTAAGCGAAGTTTTCGCCATTTATGACTACGACGCTTGCAATCACCACTATCATCCCCAGAAGCACCATCTGAAGCTTTAACACTAGGGGGATTAAACTGTTGGGAAGGAATGAGACGTTTTTATAGCCGAATTTATTCTTTCATCAATTTGAGTTTGTCAAGACGGTCGCAAATGACTCATAACTTATTAATCAATTACTTCATCTGAGGCATATTCCTGGTTGAAAGATGATTCACAATGTAACTTCCATAGAGAAAGATTGAAAACTTTTCTTTAGAACAATGCAATGTCTGAACAAGATGGCCAGAAATTGCATAGTGAATGTCTACTATTTGTTGTAGGCAAGTGTAAGCTCTTGTGCAGGTCGTTAGAGTTCATTATGACGGGTAACAGTCAATGTCTAAATGACATTTGTATCAGGTAAGCGTCTGCCATATTTTTTTGCGGCAGCCATTTTCTTATCCCCACACCTCCAACGCAACAAAAGAGCCCGACAAATCTAAATCCGTCCCCATTCACTTTTTGATGCCTTCCCTGCAAGACGTCTAGCAAGCACCATAATATCAAAGTTTCTTCACATAAAATACAGAGAAATCATGAACTGAGGACGCAAGAAGGAAATGAATATGTTTAAAATTACGTTCTATCCCATCCAGCATAAATATCCATTCAAAATTGAATATAAATGTTATTCTCTGTCAGACGAGGTAGTCCACCTTGCACGAGCACCAAGACCTTTTGGAAATATCAATAACGCTGACATCATTGATCTATGTGTAGATCAATTCAATTCAATCCAATTAGCTTATTTGCATATCAAAGCGAATGAGGCCTAAACAATATACTCGCGGAAAGACTGCCTCTAAAATGTGTGTATATCTTATACGATGGCGATAGGATGCATGATTTTACGTTTTTACACCGAGCCACTTATAAGAATTCACAGTAGTATTGGGGAGATCGGGGTAATATGTACATCATCAGTCATCGTCACTGTTGTCGTTGTTATCGTCGCCCCCACAATCACCACCACCAGCACCACCTCCACCATCCATTGCCACCACCACCTCACCTTCTGATCTTGTCATGCGCTTTCTGTTAGCATTCTTCCTCATCACCCTAGTGTTCTGGTCGGGGTTATATTGTTTTGAGGTTGATTGTGGTTGATAGTTATCCATCACATGTTGAAACAAACTCGATATAATCTCAGTAGCTGCATTTTCCAGATTTGTTTATTTTCCATATTTTAGATTTTGTCACATCACACCCAAAGTACTGTGTTAAAATTTGAGACAAATCGCACCTTTAGTGTTTATCCGACCTGGATCAGGATTCTTTTATTTGAAATATGACCAAAGTCCACAAATTCTCTTGCATGGCAACTTCATTCAATTTGTTACGATTTTAGTCAAATAGAGTAGTTTTTAGATATTTTCTGGAATACGCTTTTGTGATTGGACAACTGACTAAGGAGATAGCGGTTTATTGAACTGCGATCTGCAGCTAAGCAGGTATAAGATATACTGCCTGCATGCCTATCTGTCTGTCTGTCTGTCTGTCTGTAAGAACCATTTGGTCGAATTCAAACAAATTTTTTATGTGAGCTACCCATATGAATGCAGATTAGATGAGAACATTTATATTCGGTTCTGGCTCCTATGGTCAGGGGCGTGGTCAACAGTTTACTTATAAACAGCTCGTTCTTTGCGATATCGCGACCAAAATCGTTCAGTGAAATTCAACCGAATTTGTTATATGAGTTACCCATATCATTATCTCAGATATGAGGGAAGGGCGGGCTGGTGGGGGTGGGGAGAAATTTGGCACTTCAAAAACAGGATGCAAATTTCTGATGAGGTTTTTTAGTTTTTCTTGTTGCAGTGGCTGGTGGTGATGGTGGATGCGGTGGTTGTTATGGTAATTGTTGTCTTTGCTGATGGTGCTTCTTGCGGTAGTCGTGGTGGTTGCTATTGTAGGTGTTCTATTGGCATTGGTGCTGGTTGAAATTGCTACTGTGATGATGGTGGTTCTGAGTATCTTTTACAACAGCGCCACGACTGGTCGTAGCTGTTACTGTTGGTGGTTATGTCATTATTGGTGGCAGCATCAGTGGCTGCAGTGTCAACAGCGATGGTGGCAGCAGTAATGGCGTGTGCGTGCACGTGTGTGAGTGTGCGTGTGTGTATGACGAAGGGTGCGGCATACAGTTGTTTATTAGTTCCCTCTCACCAAACCACAATATCCTTTTTTTATGTTTCAAAAGTCACGCATAGTATATGAAAATGCTTTCACATTGCCCTACGCTCCCCTATTATATTAGGAATTCCAGTCTGTGGGATTTATAAAATCTCGATTCAGATTACAAAAGCGCTCAGCAGACAAACCCATACTATTTAGCTAGCACGCATATCAAAGCATATCTTTGATATACAAATGTCTATCTTTGATATGCAAATAAAATAATTGAATTGATCTACACACAGATCGATGATGTCCGTGTTGTTGGCATTTTCAAAATGTCCTGGAGTTCGTGCATGGTGGAATAGCTGGTCTGAGGGAGAATAACTACTCGATTTATATCAGATTTTGAATGGATATTTATCCTGGATGGGATAGAACGTAATTATCAACATATTTATTTCATTTTTGTGTCCTCAGTTCGTGATTTCTCTATTTTATTTGAAGAAACATTGATATTGGGGGCTCTCCTTAGATGCGTTACACACAAGACCTCAAACAGTGAATGGGATGGATTTAGATTTGACGAGCTCTTTTATTAGGCTGGAGGTTTGGGAAAAAAATGGCCGCCGCAAAACAATATGGCGGACGATTACTTGATACAAACTGCAAACATGAATAATTAATTCACTTACTATTTTTTTATTAAAAGAATTTCTTAACTTCATAATGACTCTTCAGCTTTAAGGGAGTTAAATCATTTTAGAGGCACAGAATAGAATCAAGGCGTTGAGGTTCTTGCGTACTGAGGCTTAAAACCTAACAGGTTCAATTTTTTTCTGGAGCTAAATGTGGGCGGGTTGGATTTAGCAAGTAGTGATTGAACGGTTAGATGTAGGGTGTGACAAAACTCTGGATATGCTGAATATTTTTAAAACAATTTGAATGAAAGTTGGTGGTGGCTTAGGCACCAACAACATTCAGTCAAATTGTTTTCAAAATATTCAACATATCGCGAGTTAAACCCCATGGAAAATGTAGTCTGCAGAAATTCAGTAGGCAGACAGTTATAATCAAGAACACGCTTTCATTGGCAACAATATGAAGCATATATATGACACTCTCAAGACATTCTAACCTGTCTAAGAACTGAAGGATTGATGTTGGTTTCTGTATCATAGAAATACGCTGCTCTGACTTCCAACCGAATCCATCTGACAACTCCATTGTATACACCTATTTGATATAAACAAGGGGGTGAGACTGATTCCTTAGGTTGCTATTACAGTATTACCTGTTGCAGTTGTTAATAATCTTTATTCTCAAAATAATACTGCCTTACACCTGTCAGACATGTCAGTAACATGTGATGCAGAACATCTCAGAGATAAGATGAGATGTTTCCAAAACAAAACTTAGCTGAATACTTTGAACCTAATTTGCTTGGAGACCATTTCTGAAATAGCTTCTAAGCAAATTAGGTTCAACATACTCAACAGAACATTTCTTACATCGTGTTCAAAATTTTACTAATTAACACCTTTCTGTTTTGGAAATATTCTAAGTTACTTCTGACCTGTACTGTATTTCAGTATAGCAGGGGTTTTGGACTTCATCATCAAGAAATTAATGATGAGATTAAATTATTTCGTGAGCAGTCCGATCCACAATAATCAATGTCAGTATTTTCATCTGAACTTGCCAATATTGATACAGCCATTCTATTATCACATACTATTAACTCTTAGCACTCTGATGTAAAAATTTAAAATTTTCAAATTAAATTAAAAGAAGAACTGGTGCTCATTTTAAAACAAATTAGGTAGATGTTGCTCTCGTAGACAGCAACATCGTCCACAAAAAGTGTTAAAAAATGTACACCAGTTTCTCTGCTACTGACACCGCAAAAAGATAGAATGGTGACACCAGAGTGGTAAGGGTTAAAACTAGGATTGCATCCTGCGTCACTAACCACTTTATTTTTCTGCATATCACATACCATATATGGCAGTGTCACAAAATATGGTTTGCTCTGGTATGGTATCATATACTTTATGGCGTGGTACCAAAGCTCCCCCATCTGCAGACCAAGAGAAGACTTTTTGAAACTTCATCACTGCAATGACTGGCTGGATTATCGAGCCAGTCATTCCACTGCTAAACTTTTAAAAATAGTCGTTTGCCAAGAAATAGACATTACTCACGAGAATTACATACAGCATTTTTGGCTGGCTTGACCATTAACCTATTCACTAATGAATTCATCATATCTCATTTTCCAGGCAAACATATAGGAAAATTGTTGAATATTTAGAAAATAATTTGATTGGAAGCCACTGCTTCTAGTCAAACTAATTTCAAAATATGCACCAGAAGTTTTATATCATGAAGAATACACTTTCTAGGACTTGTTGGTGAAAGGGTTAATTTGTTGAGTGGCGCCCTCTATGTACAAAATTATTGCTAGGACACAGGACTGCGCGCGGTTATTCATCTCACTCCAACAACAGTATCAGAGTTTGTTTATTATTCTATATGGTCAGTCAGTATCAGCTTGTGGTCGCTTGTTGAGAATATTTTGTTATTTCCGCTTCAATCTCGTCAACACTTCTCAGCACATTATTCAGTGTAGCTTCATTCATTTCAAACTGCAACATCTCGGAGGTCTGAAAAAAGTAGAATACACCAAAAAATTGTTTCAAAATGGACAACATTTGGTCTTGTAACTTGTCACTGCATTGGTCAAGCCAGCTCAAAACGGCCTCTGCAGTGGTCTTGAGGTAGGTCAATTTGCCGATCATAAGAAGACTATTCTTAGTTGCGACTCAACTACTATAATCCAGTCTGTCTGTCTGTCATTTTTTTTTAGATTTGGTCAAGCTGGCCAAAACTGACCTCTATATAGTGGTCATAAGGAATGGCCATCTCGGTCAAAGAGAAGACAATTTTCAAGATTTTATCATTGACATGTCTGGATTGGTGCAAGAGCCAGTCATTCCAGTCGTAAATTTTCCAAAAAGTTTTTCACTCAATCATATGATGTCATAATCAGCTATGTGATGTGTAGGATGACGTCATGGATGATGTAGGTAAGTTCGTCGCAATCTCTTAATTGATGATGGACTAAGCGTTGGTGTATGAATTGTATGTCAAGGGTATCGATTGACCGCAAGGATCGATTGATTCCAACACGGGCAAAGCGTGAGTGCATCTTAGCTATAGATGACATAAGTCAACTATCTTGAATCTATGAGTTTACAGACTGTCATAGCAGAGCCCTGTGCCTAATTTTAAGCTAAACTAATTACAACTTTTGGAGTCTGAGATGCAGATCTCCCATAGTCTACCATTTGGCATTATAACAAAAACAAAGAATGTCCATAAAGTTTAGAATTATGATCAGACAGATCTTGTCATAACACAGAATTGTGGATTGTGAGGCGATGTTTTCATAGGCTCATCCCCTGGGTGGGGCTGTGGCACAGAACGTCAAAGGTGGGGATTTGCCATAGTGTGCCATCGCCTGTGCCTTCTAGTCTGTTTTCTGATGGGCACTAGAATTTCTATAATTGAGTTGTCTTGACATTTGAACCAAGACATGCTATCGTTCTTTGTGTCATCAAGGCCCATGTGCAACTCCAGATCTGGTTTAGATTCATTCAGGAGAACTCGCATTATTATCCTGAGATGTGACGGAGGGATCCGATTTGTCACTCAAATATTTGACATCAAAATCAAAATACATCAGTTGTTAGCCGATGTCACAATAAAATAAGGTTTGTCCGACGTGAAAGCGCCAAATGTCTGAGTGGATGAATATGCATTCCATTGGTTGTTTAGGTAAACTACACCCACAATTCGGCTGTCACCCACACTTCGGCTGTGGTCTCTCTGATTATAAATTTCCAGAAAACTTTACAGGTAAGTTGATGAATATTTTGAAACTAATTTGACTGGGTGCTGTTACAGCTTATGGCAGCAACACTGGCCAGTCAAATTAGTTTCAAAATACTCAACAGCATGTTTTTAAATAATAAAGACATATGATTCATACAACAATCCTTAGTGCATCATCAATTAAGCATTCGGGACGAACTTATCTAGGCCATTCATGATGTCATAGATTATGGCATCATCCTACATGTCATGTAGTTGAGTATGAAGTCATTATGATTGATGGATAAACTGGAAAAGTCCACTGAATGTATTTGGTGCATTTACAATTTAATATATGTTCTGTTGAATACTTTGAAACTAATTTGGCTGGGAGATGCTGCTGCAATTGCCATTACTGCCCTTGCCCCGCAAATATGATGGCGCCAAACAGGGCTTCCATCAGTTGCTGTCTTGAAGTCCTATATTTCCAAATTTCATGTTGGGACTCCCAAAACAGATCAATTACCCAGCACGTCATGGAATTCCTGTTTTTCGGGCACCACTTAAAGTTGAGCAATTATTTCAAATGATTTTAACAAAGTACATTTATATATATGTGAAAATTTTAAACTTCCATATTTTAGGTTTTGACTCCAAAAACCAGGAATTCCCAATTCTGTGTTTAGAAAATAGCCGACGTCCTGGCGCCAACATCGACATAGAATGAGTGATGCATATGCATCACATTTTGCTATGTCGACGAGACAATGATTAATAAAATGATTATGCTGTCACTGACCTGTTTATGTTTGTTCTCGAGTTCCATTTCCACGATAGCTGTGGGTACATTCATCTGCTCTGTGTGGCGGGCTTGCGTCGCAATATCTATCCTCCACGACATGGTCTTTAGAGAATTATTCCAACTACACTGGAAGCAGAGAAAGAAGAGTACATGAGAATATTGTACAGACCACTCACCCAGACTTGAAATTGTCAGCAGCGCTAGAAACTAGTGATCAGTAAATTCTATTGGCCGAATGATATTTTTTGATCCCTTAAAAGCTTCAACAAGAGGCCCAAGGGCCTTAATGCTCATCTGGACCATTAGAATTTGAACCATTAGTATTAAAGACATAATACTTTAAATTCACCAGTAACAAGACATAAAACACAAAATTGAGAATTCAGTACAATTGATATTTAGTGGGAAATTAATGATGAATGCTGATCACACAATCAGATTGAACCCTTAGGTTCCATCCAGCCAATACAAAAAATCCAATATGGCTATAAAACACAACATTTTGATTGGCCCATGACAACTATGTTTTATCAATGATCACGTTTCTTGAACAAACTTTAATCACACTTAGTCATTGATGAAATGAAATTAAATCTAATGAGTTTCATTCTGGTCCATACAGCAGTTCCTGAGATATTTGGAGAACAAGATGGCCACTGGAACAACCAGTTAATGTGGAGTAATATTTTGAACGATTTCCAGACATTTTCCGGAAAATTCAAGATGGCTGCGAGAAAAATTGACGAATCAAAATTCTGTATACATGTTATGACCAGCCTAGTTTCCTTCCAGCCAAGTCTGGTTGAAATTTCCCCTGCAGTTAATGCAGAAATCCGAATAGAGTTTTAAACGATTTGGTGACATTTTTCGGAAAATTCAACATGGCCGCCGAAAAATAGACCAATCAAAATTCTGTATATATCTTCTGAAGCATAACTCTAGGGTCCTCCCAACCCAGTTTGATTGAAATCGTTCAAACTGTCAATGAGGAGTAGGAATGTTCTGAAAATCCAAGATGGCCGCCGGAAAAATTGACCAATCAAAATTCTGTATATAAGTTCTGAAACCTACCAGCCTAGTATCCTTCTAGCCAAGTCTGGTTGTTATTGCCCAAGCAGGTAATGGTAATGAGGAGTAGCATTTTAAACGATTTCCCGCCATTTTTCGAAAAATTCAAGATGGCCACCATAACATTTATCCATCAAAATTCTGTATACAAGTTCTTAACCATTCCAGTCTAGGAGCATTCCAACAGAGTTTGCTTGAAATCGGCCAAGCAGTTAATGATGAGGAGGCTTTTAAATGATTTCCAGAAATGTTCAGACGATCCAAGATGGCCGCCAGAAAAATTGACCAATCAAAATTCTGTACACATGTTCTGAAACCTGTTTTTCAAAAATAGTTTAGACTTGTAAATGGGCATTCATTATGCATTCATTAAGTACAGTAAATGTTGTAAAATTTTTTTAGCAGATAACCTGAAATTATAAAAGAAAAGGTACAGATTTTCTTGATGCTTATTAATATGCACATGTGAACGAGCTTTTCCATTGGCTTTTAAGCAATATTCAACAGCCAATGAAAAACCTGGAAATCATATTATGATTTTAGACATATCAGATATATATATATATATATATATATACATGCTGCATATAATTAATATTAACCCTTACCACCATGAAGTCAAAATGTTAAATTTTCAAACTAAAGTAAAAGTTGAACAGGTATTTTTTTTCCAACAAATTTGGTGGAAGATGGTGCTGTTATAGACAGCAACATCTTCCACCAAAATTGTTGAAAAATGTACACTAGTTTCTTCGTTATTGACACCGTAACAGATAGAATATTGACATCAGTGTGCTACGTGTTAATGGTCAAGCCGGCCAGAACCGGTCTCTACAGTGGTCTTGAGGAATGTCCATTTGCAAGCCAAGAGAAAACTATATCTGAAGATTTACCACTGGAATGACTGTCTCGATAACCGAAACAGTCATTTCAATGATAAATTTAACAAGAGCTCCGCAAACGGCGCATAATACCATGCCATGATGACAAACCAATGAATGAGAGCTATTAGAAAATATTTATTTCTTCCTTAGACCCAGACCAGTCATCCTTATGAAGCGTCAAAGCGATTCGTTAAACGGTCAAGGAGGTATCGTCCGTAAACTAATTTTCAAGATGGCCACCGCTGACTGGCAGTCATATTGGATTTCGGATTATCGTAAATTTTGATATGTTTCTTCACCAGACATATTCCAACGACCCTATGAAGTGATCCGATAAGTGGTAACGGAGATATCATCCAGAAACCAACTTTCAAGATGGCAGCCCGTGGCTGGCGACCATCTTGGAGTTCAGATCATCGTCAATTTCGATAGGTTTCTTCTCCAGACCTAGTCCAACCACCCTATGATGTTTCAAAGCCATCCGATAAACGGTAATGGAGTTATCATCTGGAAACCAACTTTCAAGATGGCCCCCCCCCCCACCCCGGTGGCTGGCGGCCATCTTAGACTTTGGATCATTATCAATTTCGATAGGTTTCTGCCCCAGAGGTAGTCTAACCATCCTATTGAAGTTTCATAGCGATCCGATAATGATAACTGAGTTATTATCTGGAAGCCAATTTTCAAGGTGGCTGGCGGCCACCTTGGATTTCGGATCATTGTTGATTTCGACAGGTTTCTTCCCCAGGCCTAGTCCAACCATTCTATGAAGTTTCAAAGCGATCCGATAAATGGTAACAGAGTTATCATCCGGAAACCAATTTTCAAGGTCGCCGGTGGCTGGCGGCCATCTTGGATTTCGGGTCATCATCGATTTTGATAGGTTTCTTCCCCAGACCAGTCCAAGCACTCTATAAAGTTTCAAAGCGATCCGATAAACGGTAACAGAGTTATCATCTAGAAACCAATTTCAAGATGGCCACTGGTGGCCATCTTGGATTTATGGTCATTGTCAATTTCTATAGGTTTCTTCACCAGACCTCGTCCAACCACTCCATGAAGTTTCAAAGCGATCCGATAAACGGTAACGGAGTTATCATCCGGAAATCAATTTTCAAAATGGCCGCTGGTGGCCATCTTGGATTTCGGATCATCGTTGATTTCGATAGGTTTCTTCCCAAGACCTAGTCCAACAACCCTATCAAGTTTCAATGCGATCCAACAAATGGTAACGGAGTTATCATCCGGAAACCACTCTGGCGCCCGCACGCCCGACCACCCACCCGGATGGATGGCGCCATTACATAATACCCCGCCAAATTTTTTGGCGGGATATAGTCTTCCCTTGGCCTGAATATGGACATTCACAAATCACAAATTTTAACTTTCTTGAAAGATCTTGACAATGAAAGGGTTAACCCTTAGCACACTGATGTCAATATTCTCTCTTTTACGGTGTCAATAGCAAAGAAACTAGTGTCCATTTTTCAACAATATTGCTGAAAGATGTTGCTGTCTACGACAGCATCATCTTCCACCAAATTTGTTGAAAAATAAACACCAGTTCAACTTTTACTTTACTTTGAAAATTAAAATTTTTACATCAGAGTGGTAAGGGTGAGAAGGCAGCTTTGCTTATTTTGACGATTAAAACATTAACCTCAGCTATCAGTGCTTCGTGGACGCGCTGCTTGTGATGTTTCCAGAACTTTGTAAATACTTTTGCCTGCTCTTCTGTTAAGCCGCCATCTTTCTTTCTCATCTGCGATGTCAGGAATGCCTCTAACTGGTTGAAGTCCATATCCACAGATACAACACTCTGGAAAATAAGTCATTACACGATGTCAAATTTTAGGCCAATAAAAAAAGTAAGCCGTAATAGTGGCCAGTTGCTCATGCCTTGGCAAGGGAAGTAACTCTTGCAAACAGAAACAAGCCATTAACTCTTTACTTCTCAAAATTTGTCAAGAAAATTAAAATAAGATTTGTTTACTGAATGTTCACTTGCAGTCCAAGAAGTCTAATTTAAAAAATTTACCAATGGAATGACTGGCTCCATTCCACTGGTAAATTTTCCAAAGTTGTATTCTCTGGAGTATGTATTGTCCAGTAAGGTGTTTTCGAGGGTCATGTGATTTTGAGGGTACGTACTTTTGACGTTCTCATGCGAGCGTCACTTAGGCGATGTCAACAAATCATTTGTCATTAAATAGATACAGTATTTTTACACCACAAGTGTATATTTTAAAAAGATGCGCGTAGTACAAGTGATTATTTTATGCATTTTGATTCAGTGTAGTGAAAAACATGTATTTTCACTAATACTTTTTTTACCCATGATAAAAATACTGATAACTCGTAAGGAAATTATACAAATCAATCCAGTTTTAGCGTCCAACAACATCTGCCAGTTACTGTCCTGAGTAACATAGCAGACCCGTTGCCATATCAATAGTTTATTTCTCCCGACGCATGGAACTGGCATTGGGTGCTTATGTAGTTTTCAGATCTAGATTGATTTTTCCCTACCCGCAATGGCAATTCAAACTGGCCCTAGTTACCACATATGATATAAATTTCTATAACTTTTTGCTATTTTCTGGTAGGCAAAACACTTATGTTCATTTTCAATACCTTACAAATTTCCAAATGAAAAACTAAAAGATTTTAACTTTTTTAATGTTTTGGCTGAAATTTTCTGCTACCCGGTTATCACGAAAAGCGGAATATAACCTGATCTGGATTTACAACTATAAATTAAGTTCTGTGTTTGTATCACACCCGTTTATGGCATTATTGTCAGTGACAGATTCTCCTTTGCTGAAATCATAAAAATGGCATCAATTCACTGCCTCACTAGAGTTGAAATTATGCGATTACATCACCCTCGAAAACACATGACGCAATACTGAGATTGCATCTGTAGAGAAATTTGTTGATAAAATTCCTGCTCCTATATTAAATCGGCAAAAATGTGCTTACACCCTCAATAAATATTCCTCAAGACCACTGCAGAAGCTGTTTTTGGCACGCTTGGCCACTAAAGGGCTAAACAGAAATGTGTCCATGAATCGTTTCTGTGTGATATGATACTACTTATGAGTTATTTGCAGAAGGTTAACCGTTAATCTTAAAGACGAATACTAATGCAGGCTGGCATGTATATATTGCATTGATGTAATGCAGGGCTTATGCTGCAACTCGGCGTGGTTACCTAGACTAAAAAGGTCGATAAAATTTGAGGAGCTGTGTGTTTTCTGATATAATTTTTTCCCCAAATTTTCCACATTTTTTTTTTATGATTTGCCTGATTTTTTTAGATCATGCCCAAATTTTTGTGGAATTCCCCTAGTGTAATATCACAGTTTCCTATGTTAAAATATGAGTCAAATCTGACAATCTGTTTCCGAGATACCCACAGACCAAGAATTTGATCAGAGCTGGATCCAGGCCTTGTTATCTGGATCATGGCGAAGTCTGGAAATCCTCTTGAAGCACAAGTTCCTTCATTGTGTTAACCCTTACCACTCTGATGTCAATATTCCATCTTTTACTGTGTCAGTATCACAGAAGCTGGTGTACATTTTTCAACAATTTTGTTGAAAGATTGAAGGAAATGTAAATTTCCCTTTCTCTACGATCTAACAATACTCACCATTCTGTTACTTCTGATATACAGCTGGCCCTGACAGCTGGCTCTAGGAATATAGACTTAGAAAGCTTTACCGACTCCTTGGAACCGGGTACTCGGCTCCCAACTGCCAAGTACCCGTCTACCATAGAGCTCATATTGTTTGCATAGCCACCAAACAAGAGAAATCCATGGCTTGCTTCCGTGGGGCTGGGTACATAACAGAATGGTGAGTATTGTTAGATCTCGGAGAAAGGGAAATTTACATTTCCTTCATTCTCCTTCGATCAATACTCACCATTCTGTTACTTCTGATATACACCAGATTTGGTCAGTAACCTGGTGGGAAGGGGCAAGCCATAAATGCTACTTTTGCCCCTTGGAGAAAGATTTTAGACTTCAAACTTGACTAACGGAGACCTATAAAAGGACCGTCAAGTTAACGGAACCGAATCACATTCGCATCACTGCCCACCCCCTTTTTCTCCTAAGAAAAGGGAGAGAACTCACGAACATGCATCTCGCCTGAAAACACAAATATGCCAAGAGGGTTAACTGCCCTTTGCATATACACATGTATTAGCCTGGGAATGAGCATGAATATATAAGATGAATAAACATGATATATAGACATAATACAAAAACTCTCAATCTTGAATTACCTCATGATAAATGGACTCCAGACGTACCGCCTCCAACCATTCACTGGTCTGGCCATCAGTGACACAATCTGGTTGTCATCCTCTCGCTCGACCATGTCTGCTTTTAAATTCTTTTCTTACCAAAGTGAAAAAAGGGAGAAGAGCAGTGTGGTCACTTAACTATCGTTTCAAAACAGCTAAAGCGAGTGGATTGGCTGAGTCTGACACATCCCTCATATAGTAATCCGTGAATGAGGACTCACAGTGCCATTGTGCAACGGCCATGATGTCCTCTAACGGAACACCACTGTAAAGGGCGGTCGAGGCGGCTATTCCTCTAACATCGTGTGCCCTTGCGCCTTGCACCTGGTGTCCAGTCGCCATCTCATGAGTAGTCTTAATGCATTCGACTACCCGAGAGATAGTATCCATGGATGCGGCGCCATAAGGCTTCTTATGGCAGATCCATAGATGTCTATCGTTCGACCGTAACGAGTCAGTCCGTTTCCTCTACTTAGTCAAAGCATGGACCGGGCACCAGACACTGGCATCACGATCAAACCTTGTTAACTTCGGTATTATGATCGGTTTGCCGGGATATCTCAAAGATTGATTCTTTGACATAAACTCTGCTCTTGGCAGAAGACGCAGACCCTCTCCGGAGACAATAAATCGGTCCCTCTCTGCCGAAAGCGCATGGATCTCACTGCGCCTTCTAGCTGAGGAAGCTGCCAATAGAAAGACCGCCTTTAGAGTCAAATGCTTTAGACTAGCCGAACGCAACGGTCGCAAGGCTGCTTGGCCAGTACATTAAGCACTAAAGATAGACTCCAGGCTGGAATGACTACCGGTTGTCTCAGTCGGAGATTGCTCATTCCCTTCACCATCACATTTAACTGGGCCACCTGTGGACTATCCCTGTTGGCTAGACAAGGGATAACTGATGCCAAAGCCGACTTGTATCCAGCAATTGTGACGGGAGCTAGTCCTGAAAAGAACAGCTCACAGAGAAAGTCTGCTATTTGCTGAATAGTGGATTGAAAGGTATCAATACCCTTTTCTTCACACCAGTCTGCAAATCTGTTAACCTTGTTGTTATATGACTTGAAGGTTGACCTCCTTCTCGCAGCCGCGATGAAATCAGCAGCTTGTCGAGAAAAGCCTTCCGACGTGGAACATTGTTTGATAACATTCACGCAGTCAATTTGAACATTTCGGGACGCTCGTGTAGGAAGCGTCCCTTGGCCTGGGAGATTATGTTCGGAATCTCGGGCAACTGCACTGGGTTTTCCACCAGCAGATCTAGAAGATCCGTGAACCACGCCCTGCTCGGCCAATACGGCGCTATTAGCAGGACCAGACACGGTTCCTCCCTGATCTTCACCAATACCTTCGGCAGAAGGATGGTGGGTGGGTACGCGTAAGCGTGCATCCCCCTCCAGCTTATCGCCAGAGCGTCTGTATCGACGGCATTTGGATCTGGAATCGGCGAGACATATGTCATGATTTGAGCATTTTCCTTTGTGGCGAACAAGTCCACGTTGGGTTTGCCCCAATGCTCGAAGATCCGTCGCAGAACTGGAGGGTTGAGGGACCATTCTGTTGGCAGGATTCTCTGTCTGCGAGACAAAGCATCCGCCAGAATGTTCAATCGGCCAGGAATATGAGCTGCTTTCAAAACAACCGAGTAATTCCTGCACCATTGAATCAAGTGCCACACCCTGATACACAGAGTGGGCGACCTGGTCCCGCCTTGGCGATTTATATATGATACTACTGTCGAATTGTCCGACCGTATCAATATCACCTTGCCCCTGATCATCGGAAGGAACTCTTCCAACGCCAGTTCCACTGCCATCATTTCCAACAGATTGATATGCAGCTGACTCTCCGGGAGAGTCCATGTGCCCGAGACCTGGTGTTCTCCCAGGCAGGCACCCCACCCTTCCAGCGATGCATCCGTGTAGACGGACAGCTGGGGGTGGGGTAGGTGCAGCGAAACCCCTAATAGGAGATTCTGACGCTGTTTCCACCATAGAAGATGCGATATTATCGGCTCCAAAACTGGCACCAGTTTTGACAGGGGTTCTGTTCTCTGTTTCCACAGAGACATCAGATACAACTGGATAGGCCTTCGCATTAGAGCAGCGTACGGGATAACCTGCTCCATGGAGACCATCATGCCCAGCATCTGAAGGAACCGCCTCGCCTGAATGTGGTTTCCCACTCGAAAACTCTTGAGGATGGCTAACAGAGACACCACTCTGGGCTCTGACGGGTAAACCCTGCCCTCCTCGAGGTCGAATCGCATCCCCAAATAAACGAAACGTTGAGTGGGCGTCAACTCGGATTCCTCCTCGTTGACTATGCAGCGTAGATCTGAAAGTAACTTCAGAGTCAGAGCAGTATCCACGTTCAACCTGGCTGCCGAGTCTGCCTTGAGCAGCCAGTCGTCTATGTAGGTGTGTAGCGCCACGTTCTCTTTTCTGAGAAACGCTGTCACCGCAAGGACCACTCTTGTGAAAACCCTCGGAGCTGTCGACAGGCCAAACGGGAGAACTGTAAACTCCCATACTTGATTCTGAAACGCAAATCTCAGAAACCTGTGCCAACTCCGATTCATAGGAATGTGGAAATATGCATTTTTCAGATCGATCGATACACACCACATTCCTTTCCTCAATCCCGCATTACCGACCTCGGCGTTTCCATCTGGAACCGAGGCGTATGGATAAACCAATTTAATGGCCTGAGATTGATTATGGGTCTCCATCCCCCTGTGCTCTTGGGGACAAGGAACATGTTTGAATAGAAGCCTGGAGTGTTTCGGTTTGCTGGTTTTATTGCTCCCTTCAGAAGCAAACCCGACACTTCCTTTTGAACGGCTTCTAACTTGTCTGGCTCCCTTGGTACGGGTGTCCAGACAGGTGCCAAAGACAGATTTTGTGGTGGAAAGTCCCACCACTCCGGCATGTAACCCTGGGATAACCATCCCAGGACCAGACTGTCTGACGTCACACCTTGCCAAGCCTCGACGAAACGCATGAGCCTTCCACCCACCATAGACGCCTCGACGTCTAACGGGGTTGTCCGGCTCGCAGTCCGCCCCCCCCCCTCTTTCTTAACGAGAGAGAGAGAGAACCATTTCGTTCTAGGCACGACGGGTATAACTGGCACCGCTGTTCCTGTCGCACAGGCGCGGTCCAGGCGGATATGAAGGGAGCTTTCGTACCCTCAGGTACGCTTCGGCCCCTTCTGTCCGCCCTTTGAGGCCTTACCCTTACCCTTCCTTTTGCCCTTCCCGCCTCTAGGGCGGTCAGGAGCAACATTGGGGAGGGTAGGCGCCTCTACAACCTTCCTGGGCTTCTTCGCCGGCGGCGGCTCTGAAAACCCAGCTGAAGCAGAAGTCGCAACAGGCCTAGCTTTCGCCTTGCCCTTATGCTTCTTCTGCTTCTTTGAAGGTTGTCCCGTTAGCGGTTTCCCCACAGCCCCTAGTGCGTGCGCTTGCCGCACTAGCTCTAGCTGTAGGTTTACCGCTAACCGATTCTGCGCGATACTGGCGGTATCCTCTAAGATGGCCCGCGCTTGGCCACCGAAGATGCTAGGCCCTGTCAGGGGCGTCCCAAGAAGACGCTCCCTGACTGCCGTAGCCGGACGCATATGGTCAATGACCATTTGCCTCCTGGATTTCGTCACACGCGCTTGCACCCTTGCCAATGCGTCCATCGACAGCACCAGGCCGTCATTGACACATGAAAGCGCCACAGGTGGCACAGGGTGGCCTGCCCCCCTCTTCAGCCCACACCGACTGAAGGAGACGATAAGATTGGTTGACAGCGCTCACCGCTGCCCTCACACCCTCATCGCATAGGGACAGGACTTCTTCCTGGTGTACCTGAGACTTGTCCACAAGTGCCGGACCGGGGCGACCCGCCACGGCACTCTGGACGCCCAGTACCCATCGGTCATCCTCCGTGACCGACGGGACTACACCATACCTGTCGTATTCCCCCCGCGGAATACGACATCTTGCCCGCACCTCCCTGGAGGCCGCAGGGAGCTGACCCTTGGTCATCAGTTGTTTGCTATAAATAGCATCCAACAATTCTATGAACCGTGGATCCAGTCCCACTGACTGGATCCGGGCCGCGGGCAAAATCCCCGTCCTGATCGACGCAACCGACGGACGGGGCGCATCTTCATCGGCCGTGGCCGAAACCACAGACGGGTCAACCCTGGCTAGCCACGCCAGAGCATCTGACCAATCTACCTCCGATGAAGACACCCCCGCAAACACGTCACCCGTTGACGTGCTCACGGGTCTGCCAGCCACGGCCTCCCGGCAAGGAGCCACGGCTGACACGCCAGGCACTCCGGTACCACACGGTTCCGCCGCCACCCCATGAAACACTCCGGTCCATGGGGTAGGTCCGCACGGAAAACCGTACGGACCCGTAGCAGTCGCGGAACCATAGCCGGACACGGGCGCCAATGGCACCCCACGTCCGACTGCCGGACCAGGCGAGATAGGTGAGTACCACGCCCGGCCCGGCACACCCGTTCCCGTGACGGCTGGTGCCAAACCAAGCCGCACGGAACCGGTGCACGGTAACGGATTTGCCTCAGCCACAGGCGGAGCCGCTGACCTGGCTTGCGCCAAACCAGACAAATGGAGGCCGGTTCCGTCCAGGACGGAATCAACCTCCATATTCTCCACCTGCGGCTTCACGGGCCGCAGCAACCTCTCCTCCTCGGCCTCCTCGTCTTCAGACTCCGAAGAGTCGTCACTAGACGAGTCAACCGTGGAACCGTCCTGGCGGACGGCTCCCACACCTGACGGACCGGCCACCGCTACTGGACCACCCGGAGGTGGCCGCAGAGAAACAGAAACCCGTCTGGCCGAAGCCAGACGGGACTGCCAGGGGGCCGTACGAGACGGCCCCCTCGGTAACCAGTCCAGAATCCTGTCCGAGGACAGGATCCGTACCAGGCATGGGGAGAAACTGCCCCCCAACCTTTGGTAGCAGGGACGACACCAGCGTGGGCAGAACGCTATGCAGAAAAACCCTGCACAGCCGGACCAAACCACGCCGGCGGTGCCATCTCCGCCACCTCCAGCTGGGGACGTGGAGCACCCCCACCGGCCGAACCGGGCGCTCCACGATTTACTCTCGGACCGCCTGACCCCGCGTCAGACCCAGCCAAGTCCTTCTGGCAAGGAACTTAACCATCATCTCAACGGACCACACTGCACAAACATTACACCTATGATCAATATTACACAGGGAACACCTAAAACAGACATGGTCCTTGAACACGGACAAACTTATGGCATTCGTCACATGATGGCGGGGCTGGCTTGGCCTATAACATAAGCACAAACCTACAATAAACAAGCGGAACGAGACCCGGATGGAAGGCAGACAATTAATTTTCAAATAATTTGACTCATAAATTAACTGTAACCCTCCCGCACCCCACCCCGCCACGTTACAACAACGATCGCATTGACTATGACGACAAGAACGAGGCGGGCATTAAACACACCCATACTAGATCCTCCAGGATGTGTAACGGCTCCAGGAATCATATCGCATAGCATTCGGGGTATATTTACTAATCAATATAAATTATACTCCTAACGAAAGCAGCACGATATGTGAAGAAAACAAGAAAATGTATAACAAACTGCTGTATCACACGGTAAAACCGCAGACCACGCATCTACTCAAGAATTTTGAAACCACCGATCATTGCAAACCGATCGTGATCGCACGTAAACTTGATCATTCTAAAGTTTCCGGTACCATTTTTAGTACGCAGCACCCAGAACAAGATGCGCGAATTATATGAAAAATTTTTCTTCACATAAACATCCGAGCGACCGGGTGTGACGTCACCCGCTCGGATCC
Source organism: Chaetoderma sp. LZ-2023a (assembly GCA_034401795.1). NCBI lineage: Eukaryota > Metazoa > Mollusca > Caudofoveata > Chaetodermatida > Chaetodermatidae > Chaetoderma > Chaetoderma sp. LZ-2023a. The sequence goes on from CM067373.1 coordinate 108,480,066, forward strand.
TACGGAGAACGACGTCAGCCGATATTCGTGTTAGAAATACCGTAGCATAACACCTATTTTCATATCTGCCGATCGCCTGTTGGGGGTTAAGAAGGCGATCGTCTGGCATATATCGTTGTTAGCACACGTCCCAGATTCTATGGGGTCAGAAATTGGAACATGCGACACAGCGAAATTTAGAGACCTAAGTCTTTTAACTATGGATAATAAAGAACGATACAACCTGGTTATCTTCGGTGGTATTCTCCATAGTATCCTTTAGTTAATCCTTTCACGAACACACAAACTATCACAGATTAAAGACTTAGATTTTCTTTCACAAAAAACACTAAAATCCTCAATGCAGAAAGCATGTATTGCTCTTGTTGCTATGCAAACAAGAATGAGCTCTATGGTAAACGGGTACTCGGCAGTTGGGAGCCGAGTACCCGGTTCCCAGGAGTCGGTAAAGCTTTCTAAGTCTATAATCCTAGAGCCGCTGTCAGGGCCAGCTGTATATCAGAAGTAACAGAATGGTGAGTATTGATCGAAGGAGAATCCATGTGCCCGAGACCTGGTGTTCTCCCAGGCAGGCACCCCACCCTTCCAGCGATGCATCCATGTACACGGACAGCTGGGGGCGAGGTAGGTGCAGCGAAACCCCTACTAGGAGATTCTGACGCTGTTTCCACCATAGCAGATGCGATATTATCGGCTCCAAAACTGGCACCAGTTTTGACAGGTGTCCTGTTCTCTGTTTCCACAGAGACATCAGATACAACTGGATAGGTCTTCTCATTAGAGCAGCGAACGGGATCACCTGCTCCATGGAGACCATCATTCCCAGCATCTGAAGAACCGCCTTGCCTGAATGTGGTTTCCCACTCGAAAACTCTCGAGGATGGCTAACAGAGACACCACTCTGGGCTCTGACGGGTAAACCCTGCCCTCCTCGAGATCGAATCGCATCCCCAAATAAACGAAATGTTGAGTGGGTGTCAACTCGGATTTCTCCTTGTTGACTATCCAGCCTAGATCTGAACGTAACTTCAGAGTCAGAGCAGTATCCACGTTCAACCTGGCTGCCGAGTCTGCCTTGAGCAGCCAGTCGTCTATGTAGGTGTGTAGCGCCACGTTCTCTTTTCTGAGAAATGCTGGCCCCGCAAGGACCACTCTTGTGAAAACCCTCGGAGCTGTCGACAGGCCAAATGGGAGAACAGTAAACTCCCATACTTGATTCTGAAACGCAAATCTCATAATCCTGTGCCAACTCCGGTTCATTGGAATGTGGAAATATGCATCTTTCAGATCGATCGACACACACCACATTCCCTTCCTCAATCCCGCCATTACCGATCTCGGCGTTTCCATCTGGAACCGAGGCGTATGGATAAACCAATTTAATGGCCTGAGATTGAGTATGGGTCTCCATCCCCCCGTGCTCTTGGGGACAAGGAACATGTTTGAATAGAAGCCTGGAGTGTTCCGGTTCGCTGGTTTTATTGCTCCCTTCAGAAGCAAACCCGACACTTCCTTTTGCACGGCTTCTAACTTGTCTGGCTCCCTTGGTACGGGTGTCCAGACAGGTTCCAAAGACAGATTTTGCGGCGGAAAGTCCCACCACTCCGGCATGTAACCCTGGGATAACCATCCCAGGACCAGACTGTCTGACGTCACACCTCGCCAGGCCTCGACGAAACGCATGAGCCTTCCACCCACCATAGACGCCTCGACGTCTAACGGGGTTGTCTGGCTCGCGGTCCGCTCCCCCCCCCCCCCTCTCTTAACGAGAGAGAGAGAGAGAGAACCATTTCGGTCTCGGCACGGCGGGTATAACTGGCACCGCTGTTCCTGTCGCACAGGTGCGGTCCAGGCGGATATGAAGGGAGCTCTCGTACCCTCAGGTACGATCCGCTCCCTTCTGTCCGCCCTTGGAGGACTTACCCTTACCCTTCCCCTTGCCCTTCCCGCCTCTAGGGCGGTCAGGAGCAACCTTGGGGAGGGTAGGAGCCTCTACAACCTTCCTGGCTTTCCTAGCCGGCGGCGGCTGAGAAAATCCAGCTGAAGCAGAAGTCGCAGCAGGCTTAGCTTTCGCCTTGCCCGTATGCTTCTTCTGCTTCTTTGGAGGTTGTCCAGCTAGCGGTTTCCCCACAGCCCCTAGTGCGTGCGCTTGCCGCACTAGCTCCAGCTGTAGGTTGACCGCCAACCGATTCTGCGCGATGCTGGCCGTATCCTCTAGGATGGCCCGCGCTTGGCCACCGAAGATGCTAGGCCCTGTCAGGGGCATCCCAGGAAGACGCTCCCTGACTGTCGCAGCCGGACGCATATGGTTAATAACCATTTGCCTCCTGGATTTGGTCACACGCGCCTGCACCCTTGCCAGTGCGTCCACAGACAGCACCAAGCCGTCATTCACGCACGACAGCGCCACAGGTGGCACAGGGTGGCCTGCCCCCGCTTCAGCTCACACCGACTGAAGGAGATGATAAGAGTGGTTGACAGCACTCATAGCTGCCCTCACACCCTCGTCACATAGGGACAGGACTTCCTCTTGGTGTACCTGGGACCTGTCCACAAGTGCCGGACCTGCGCCACCCGCTCCAGCACTCTGAACCCCCAGGACCCATCGGTCATCCTCAGTGACCGACGGCACTACACCATATCTGTCGTATTCCCCCCGCGGAATACGACACGTTGCCCGCACCTCCCTGGAGGCCGCTATAAATAGCATCCAACAACTCTATGAACCGTGGATCCAGTCCCACTGACTGGATCCGGGCCTCGGGCAAGATCCCCGTCCGAATCGATGCAACCAACGGATGGGGCGCATCCTCCTCGGCTGTGGCCGAAACCACAGACGGGTCCACCCTGGCCAGCCAAGCCAGAGCCTCGGACCAGTCTATTTCCGAGGAGGAAACACCCGCAAACACGTCACCCGTTGACGCGCTCACAGGCCTGCCAGCCATGGCCTCCCGGCAAGGAGCCGCGGCTGACACACCAGGCACTCCGGTACCACCCGGTTCCGCCGCCACCCCATGAACCATACCAGTCCATGGGATAGGTCTGCACGGAAAACTGTACAGACCCGTAGCAGACGCGGAACCGTGGCCAAACACGGGCACCAACGGCACCCCATGTCCGACCGCCGGACCGGGCGAGATAGGTGAGTACCACGCCCGGCCCGGCACACCGGTCACCGTGCCAGCTGGTGCCAAACCAACCGAAACGGAACCGGTGCCCGGTACCAGATTGGCCTCAACCACAGGCGGAACCGCTGCCCTGGCTTCACCAATACCTTCGGCAGAAGGATGGTGGGTAGGTACGCGTAAGCGTGCATCCCCCTCCAGCTTATCGCCAGAGCGTCTGTATCGACGGCATTTGGATCTGGAATCGGCGAGACATAAGTCATGATTTGAGAATTTTCCTTTGTGGCGAACAAGTCCACGTTGGGTTTGCCCCCTCGGTAACCAGTCCAGAACCCTGTCCAAGGACAGGGTCCGTACCAGGCATGGAGAGCAACTGCCACCCAACCTTCGGAAGCAGTGCCGACACCAGCATGGGCAGAACGCTATGCAGAAAACCCTGCATAGCCGGACCGAACCACGCCGGCGGTGCCATCTCCGCCACCTCCAGCTGGGGACGTGGAGCGCCCCCACCGGCCGAACCGGACGCTCCACGATTTAACCTCGGACCGCCTGACCCCACGTCAGACCCAGCCAAGTCCTTCTGGCAAGGAACTTAACCATCATCTCAACGGACCACACTGCACAAACATTACACCTATGATCAATATTACACAGGGACCACCTAAAACAGACATGGTCCTTGAACACGGACAAACTTATGGCATTCGTCACATGATGGCGGGGCTGGCTTGGCCTATAAAATAAGCACAAACCTACAATAATCAAGCGGAATGAGACACGGATGGAAGGCAGACAATTAATTATCAAATAAATTGACCATAAATTAAATGTAAAGAAGGCGATCGTCCGGCATATCTCGTTGTTAGCACACGTCCCAGATTCTATGGGGTCAGAAATTGGAACATGCGACACAACGAAATTTAGAGACCTAAGTCTTTTAACTATGGATAATAAGGAATTATACAACCTGGTCTTCATTGGCGGTATTCTCCATTTTATCCAGTTATCCTTTTAAGAACGCACAACTATCAAATCACAGATAAGACTTAGATTTCCTTTCACAAAAAAACTCAAAATCTTTCCTGCAAAGAAAAAACGTGGCCAGCTCTTGTTGCTATGCAAACAAGAATGAGCTCTATGGTAGACGGGTACTCGGCGGTTGGGAGCCGAGTACCCGGTTCCAAGGAGTCGGTAAAGCTTTCTAAGTCTATAGTCCTAGAGCCAGCTGTCAAGGCCAGCTGTGTATCAGAAAGTAACAGAATGGTGAGTATTGATCGAAGGAGAAAGGTGAATTACCAGATGTCTCTGCTTTCAGCCACATGTTTGTGGTAAGCAGGAAGCGAAACTAGCATCTAGATTCCCTGCAAGATTCAGAATGGCATTCATATATGGCTAAATCAATCTCAGTAACGATTCCGATCAGATATGTCACTGCTTTCCAATGACACATTTTTGTGGTAAGCATGAAGTGACACTAGCGTACAATAAACGAAATCACAGATTTCTTTTTTCACGAGTGTTTGTACTTACCTCCCTAACACTTTGATATTTACTAAATATTGACCCCGGCGGATGCCAGCCCCAACCTCACATGCGCCAACTATCACTTCCTCGTACTTGTACTATTGGCCGACATAAGCCTGAAGACGAGCCTATTTGGGGCGGAGAGGCCGGGTCTGTGCTAGTGAGGTAAGTATCAACTCTCTCCAAGTCTCGTGAAAAAAGAAATCAGTGATTTTGTTTATTTCACTTCAAGAGTATACTTACTTCCCTAATACTCTTCTGATATTGCCAGAATTTGTCAGTGAATTCAGCAGGAGGGAGGCGAGGTCCACAGACCAGCTCATCCCAAGCGCTTTTGCGTTTGAAGCATAAACATCTGAAGTTGTGTATAAAAACATAACCAGGAAATGATTTGAACATCGGATAAACCGGAATAACACAACCAATGGTTGAGAGCAATGACCATTTGTCAAATGCGCTCCAACCGGGCATCCCCCATCTCACCTCCTTTTGGGAAAGGAGAAGCTATGACCTCAATATCCCACATGCTCTCTACGTACTAGGACATCGGACGAAAGGCTCCATTTTCGTATACTCTCATGTGAGAACTACTTAAAAACACGAACCATCAGCATATTAGAATGGGCAACGTGGCATAAAAAATGAAACAACACAATACAAGACTGACCTTGTAAATCTTTGCCCTGAACATCGTCTTCCGCCTAGGTGAAGAGCGATGCAGAACGGTAAAGTGGTTGTTTCCTATAATTAAATGTGCTGTTTGGCGACAGCAAGAAAACCCTATCTACACTAGTCACTATATACAGCGGTTCATGTTTTCAGAATCGATAAGGCGAGAGAGTTGGTGGTGTCACAGAGATAATGGTCGGTAAAACTTGACTCACAGTGCCACTGGGCTACCAACATAATGTCATCCACTGGGACCACGTTAAACATGGTGGTGGATGCCATTACGCCACAGACACTGTGAGCCTTGGCCATGTCAACTTGTTTACCAGCGGCGGATTTGTGACAAAACTGGATACATACAACAATCCACCCCGAAATGGTATCTTTGGATGCCCTGCCATGTAGTTCAATATACGACAACCATAATGATGTTAGGTCAGCCATTCCTGAGTACGTTGCTTGTACCGGTTTAATGCACGGACTGGACACCATGCTTTTGAATTAGGATCAAATCTAGTCAAAGCTGGTAAAATAATAGGTTGACTCTGGTATTTCAATGACTTATTTTTACCCATGATATTAACCATAGGTAGAAGCCTAAGGCCTTCCGCTATAACCACATAATGGTCTACCTCGGCGGATAAGGCATGAATTTCGCTTCTCTGCCTTGCAGAGGCTGCAGCAATTAAAAATACTGTTTTAAGTGTCAATAATTTAATTGAAATGGAACTTAGTGGTTCAAAGGGTTTATCAGCTAGTACTCGAAGCACTAGAGATAAACTCCAAGATGGAATCGCTGGTTGATTTCTCGGTCTTAGATTACCTCTTTAATTAACGTATTTAAACTACATACTTCGTCACTTCCCCTATTAGCCAAGCAAGGGATAACAGACATTATATCCAGCAATAGAATTAGGTTTAAGGCGGTAGGTATCATACAGGTGACAGAGGAAATTGGCTACTACCTGAATAGATGAATCCATTAGATTAATACATCTTTTTGAGCACCAGTCTGCAAATCTGTTGATTTTATAATTATATGCTCTGGAGGTTGGCCCCTTCTGGCTTTAGCCATAAACATGGCTGCTTGCTCAGAAAAGCCATCCATAATTGCGGATTCCTCGATAACATCCACGCAGTCAATTGCTGTAAAGAGCCTTGCCATGCAAGATAATATTGTCTATAATTTTGAAGGAATTTATCTCTTCCTCTATAGACAACCGTTAATCAGGATCGCTTGGAATTTGAGTCCAAATCGGGACCAGAGACAGTAGCGATGGTATCTGACTGAAATCCATCACAAGACTAAGCGGTCCTGAGTCAACCGCTCCCAGTCCCATGGGTCGACTGCGTGAGAGAGGTGGACATGAGTAATGCAAGAGCGGCTCTGTCTCTCGCTCTAGTAGCACTGGAGTGGTCCTTGTGACAACCATCCCATAAGGCACGGTTACCACAACCAGATTCTCCAGCACCCCTGATGTGAGATCGAGAAAAGTATCTTGTATGTATTGAGTAACCATTGGCATAGTGATTTCCACCAGAATATGGTGGTAGAGAGAATTAAAACTTAAAAGGACATGAAAGCTACTCTCTTCATGTACCAGACACTATCAATTCACGTAAAACAAGATGATATAAAGCCTATAGTAGTCTGTATGACAAGTAGTTAACAGAAAAATAGTCCCTCTGAAATCGTAGTAAAATTCAAATCTGCCTCAAATCTGGCACGTACAAAATGAGGTCAGGAATTTGCTGACGCTGCATAGATGCCGATATCACATGAACCAATTGATGGATCAAGTCGATTTTAATGTCTGTATCAAGCTAGTGTTACATTGGTTAAGATGATGCCAAAATCAACACGATCCACAGTGTTCCTTTTACAGTCCGCTATGTAGATAGACTGAGTCCCGATCTGTCTGGTCTCCGAAGTGGAGTCTGTGTAACAGTCTAGTTGTTGTGATGATGCAATAAGATGGCTGCTCATTACATTAGAGGTGTATTCTTGAAAAAGCCACGCCTCTATTTTTAGATTGCTCACTCGCCCTGTCCTTCGTCTGCAATTTCAAAAACTCACACAATAAGTCCCCCACCCCCACTGTTTGTAAACCTCACATTTAATTACGGGTGTTCATTACAAACATAGATCAAAGTCACTGCTTGAGTAGAACACCATTTCACCATGCCTCTCCACCATAATACTATTGGGACCATGAGGCAGAGTGAGCTCTCTCTCTTATGGGAGCTCAAAGTCACCCTGGGCATAGGCCATGGCGGAGAGAAATTCATCACAGATGTGAACCATATCCATGACAGGAACCTGTGGACACAAAAACAAAGTGTGCTTAGAATTTCATGGCACTAAAATAATATTGTACCAGTTTAAGAAGGTGCCTATCTCGTCTAAATCGCATCACGGAAACACGCTACAACACGCATTAATGACAAAAATTAGACAAAAATATAATAGAATGCACCTGATGGCTTGCTCCTGGCATGGCTTCTGGTGATTTAGTATGATCTGACATCATCAAAAACTATTATGTTCAATGTAATATAATATTGAGACAAAATGCAAAAATTTGCTTCAAAATGAAAACTAGTTGCATGAGGTCTGGCCAATAAACAAAAAAGAGGGAATGAGATTCGGCGCATGCGCGAGGTTGTGGCTGGCATTTCGCGGGCTATCAGCGGACTCCCTGCTCAGTAGGGGCACCTAACTTTTTTAATCTGAGTTTTATTGAATGAAGGTCGATACTAGGAAATATCAAAGTGTTAGGGAGGTATAAGTATACTCTTGAAGTGAGAAAGGAGAACCTCATAGCGATAAACACAGAAAGCGATAACAGCACCAACAAAGCAAACTACAGTCTTCACAAGTCAACAAAGATGATGATGACAATGATTTCAAAAACCGCAGAGGCGATAACAACCCAATGGCTTATGCCTAGTAAAAATGATGATGATGTTAGTGATGATATATAGCACAATAAATGATTTAAGAAATTTCACAGAATGCTAAAACAGAAACGTTTGTGGTGATGCACTAATGTACATGACGTACCGATCCGAGTCAAGTCGTCCAGGTACAAACTCGTCCGCAGTTAAGTTATCATTCTTGTCACGCCATAGTCTGAACACGGCCAGAGAAGTCGCTACGCTTTCTCAGAAAGCGTAGCGACTTCTCAGGCCATGTTCGGACTAGCAACACAGTAGTGATTCTAGCAAATGCAGCAATTTCGGAGTGAGAAAGCGTTGCGACTTCTCAGGCCGTGTTCGGACTAGCAACACACTAGCGATTCCAGTGAATGCAGCATTTTTGGAGGGAGAAAGTGTAGCGACTTCTCAGGCTGTGTTCGGACAAGTTACGCAGATGCTACAATGATTACTTAATCCTCTGATCCTTCAATGGACTGCCCATAGTCAAATGTATACAGTATTTATTAATCATGAAACAAATATCTTGTGAATCTTGACGTGGCCAATGGTTACCCTTATAGGCTACACCTATTTCATATTATTATTATTAGCCAACGCAGTGCGTGTATATAGATAACATGTACGTACGTATAATGAGGAAAAATCAACAGAAAGTGAGACAGGGAACCAGGCTAAAATACATATACAACGCGACCGAGAAAGCTTCGTTTCTGGTCACGAGCTTTTTTTGGTTCTGGTTTCGGCTTATGATATAACTTTTGTGGTGGACCCCCGTTGCATTATGGATATGGTTCTTCATTATGCGTATGTTCCCCTAGTTATTTTAGGGCAACCTACTGCGCATTTTCAATGTCCAAAATTTGTGTGATATTGTTATCACGAAATAGTGTACATTTACTTCAGAATGTAAAATGGTTAAATCGTCTGATGCAGACCAGATACAAACTTTATTTATTCCTATTTATGCATCTGTAAATGCAATATGTTTGGTTGACTGACTGGTATTATTTTTATCACGCATGGCCGTGGAAAGTAGTTGTTGTCAATGCCTAATGTGGTATGCATTTAGCGCTGATAGAAGGAAATTTAAGGCCAGATACCACACGATTCGCATCTGGATGGAATGTCCATTCATGTATTTACTCGCAGACATGCATTAATTCCCGTTTTTATAGCTTATGTCTGGATAAATGCCATCTAAAAATTCTAGCGGACGACATTTCATTATGACATCATAGTTATTAAGGACTTGTTTGTATTTCCCCAAATAGCGAGGAGCACCGCGATACGTTTGTACAAATTTTATAACGTTATTGGACTGGCCCAACTATTTAATGGTGTAGGCCCCGCTAAAAGATGTAATAATGCTGGCGGATATCACTGACAATGGGCAGACGCAATGTTGTGAATATCGTGGACTGGATTTACCAGAATGCCCTCCACGTATGATTAAAAATTAGCTTCGAATGTACTATACATGGGCATACGTATTTAGGAAATTCCGACAATATAGAAATTCGTCCTATTTATTTAAGCAATAAATGGTGTCTGCATTCGCTTATAGGTAACACCTATTTTCATATTATTATTAATGCTAGGGTTGTGTCCGTCACTAATGAGGATGATGATGATGATGAAAATGAGGTATAAGTATAAGTATATAAATGATGATGACAGGGTTCATACACTGAGCAAAATAAATTTCCATACTTTTTCCATACTAAATTTTATAATTTCCATACCCATTGTGTAGCATTGCCGGGTCATACCAATAGTTAATACTAAATCATAAATGGAAAATAAAAAAAATTTCAAGGCAACAATACAAAACTTAAATATTTTGAAATTAATTTGACTGGAAGCAGCTGCTGCAATGCTGCCTGAGACGGCGACAACTTCCAGTCTAATTAATTTCAAAATATTCAATAGAATAAGTTTTATATGGTGTCAAACTTTAAGAAATTTAATTAACCCTTTCAGTGATTAATTCCCACATTTTTAAGGCAACTGTACAAAACTTAAATACTTTGAAATTAATTTGACTGGAAGCAGTTGCTGCCTCAGAGAGCAATGGCTTTCAGTAACAAAAACTTTTCAAATATTCAACACACTATCTTGTCAAAACCAAAAAAACTTTTTTAAATTAAATATTATTGTTTAAGATTATACAAAATAAAGTTTGTTTTTTGGACATTTAAAATAAATTTATTAATTGTTCAATAATTATTTTTATTTTCACCCACACCAGTCACCCACCCAGCCTACAAAATCCGGTGCTACCCACTCTTTATACTTATCATTAGATTGCCATATAGAAGAATATTTGCACTTTCTCATGATCACGATGTTTGTTTAACTAAATCTACCATACAAACATTATATAATTATAATTGTGTGGACGTTACTTTCTTAATGGCTATCTAACGCAACTGATTCACAAATTTACAAATTCGTAAAAACAATGGCTTCTTGCAATTGACAAGTTCAGACATGTACTGTATTACTCAAGTCGAAGTGTATTCCCAGTACAGTTACCATTAACAGCGCAGTTTAGCATACACCGGGAACCAATCTGATGTTTCCCACAATAAACTCTCATGCAATAACGGTGAGATTTTGCGAGACAGGCGAGAATTTGTGTTTGATGACGTTTTACATGTACACAAGCCAAAGTGTGTTCCCGGTATGGTTAAACACGCAGTTTAGCTTACACCGGGAACCAAATGGTGAGATTGTGTGACCCGTGAGAATTCGTGTTTGATGATGATTTATGAGAATGTGTCTGCCAGAAGAATTAAAAGTGCCGATATTTTAATTTTCCATACCTTTTCCATAGCGGTTTCACAAAATATTGATTTTCCATACTTTTTCAAGCCCTGGAAGAGGTTTTCTTAATTTTCCATACTTTTTCCAGACTTCCATACCTGCGTAACGAACCCTGGATGATGATGACCACTCCTTTTCATCTGTTACATAAATGACCTTCCTGATGTAATTAAGTGCTCTACAATTAACATGTTTGCTGACGATACAAAATTATACAAAGAAATTAAATCATCAATTGATGCAATAGAACTACAAGATGACTTAAATAGCGTAACGAAATGGTCTTCTATCTGGCAAAACAAATTCAATGCTGACAAATGCTGTGCTATGCATCTAGGTACAGCTAATATTAAACATTCATACTTCATGAACTCTCTTGATACAAATATTAAGCTGGTAGAAACAACTGTCGTAAAGGATTTAGGTCTGAATGTAGACAACCAACTAAAATTTAGCATCCATTGTCAAATCCAAGTATCAAAAGCTAATAAGATTTTGGGACTGATAAGAAGGTCTCTCACCCATTTAGACTCTTCAACTCTAGTAAGGCTGTACACTTCACTAGTTAGACCTATACTTGAATATGGGAACGGTCCATGGACTTCCATGTTAAAAAAAGACAGTCTAACACTAGAAAATGTGCAGCGAAGAGCAACTAAAATGATACCAACAATAAGAAATTATACTTATTTAGACCGGTTAAAATATCTGAATCTACCTTCTCTCAACTACCGGCGATCACGTCGGGATATGATTCAAACTTACAAATACATTCATGGCCTTTATCGTATTCAGTGCCCATTCTTGGAGATAGAAGCATCACTCGGGGACATAATTTTAAACTCACTAAGAGCCGAAGTAACAAACTAATTAGGCAGAACTTTTTTGCAAACCGAATTACGAATAGTTGGAATAGCTTACCAAATGAAGTAGTTAGTGCCGTAAGCCTAAATATCTTCAAAAATAAACTAGTGTGTAGATTCTTTGTATACGCAAGAGCCAGTACACAATCATTATCTTTCCTTTACCTCGAAACAAATTAACTAAGCAATAAGCATAATGTAGTCGCCATCTATCTACAGGCATTTTGCCTATAAGGGTAGTATATGATAACTAGATAAGCATAAGTATAAAAGAAAGATAGCCAATATCTGAATATGAATATCTGAATATATTCTGCATCACCTTGAGCAGACCTTGACATCTTGACAATATTTGCTGGAATTCTTGATCTGGTAGCTCGTGATATAATTCACCTTTAAGAAATTCATCTGTCAACTCAGATTCACCATAATATACTCTTTTTGTTAATCCATTCAACAAGCCTAACCAACTCTTGTTTCCATCTACCATTTTGTTCATCATATGCTTATAACACGCCCACTTTGTGAAATGATTTGATTGGATAAAATTATTGTAACTGCGAACCTGTTACAGAGTTTCAAAGATGTCTGCGCCCATCGGGCAACGGCGTTTTACCATTGATAACCAATTTAATAACGAGGAACAAGATGCAAATACGGCACTGGTCGAACTTGACAGAGGTAATAATTATAATAAAAATCCAGCATGTTCTAAAATATACTAGCTAAGTTAGATATTTATTGTCAGTTACCAGTTTTCGACTTTCTTTTTATACAAAAAGGTAATAATCATTTGCCTTTAGCAATTTATGCAGGAACAGACCTGTGCATAGAGGTTTAAGTACCTGCGCTCAGTACTCTACATAGCTTACCTAGATACTGTACTGTTATATGGAAATTTAGCTGTGTAAGACATTTTCATTTTGGGAGTTCAACACTATTTTTGCATCCAGTTATTTTGCCTTTTGCAGCGCATATCCTCCGAAACCCTTAGATGAAATTCAACCAATTTTGATATTGTGAGTTACCCAGATGATTGGGGTGTACCAGACATCATTTACATTTGGCTGTGCCATCAGGGGGTGGTGGGGTGGGGGAAAGGTTGACTTTTAACATGCAGAAATGAGAAATTAATTGTAACGCATCTCCTCTGAAACCGTTGGGCAGAATTCCACCAAATTTGGAATATGAGTTAACCGTATCAATTTGGAGTGGATGACCCCATTTACATTTGTCCACGCGCCCTTTGGGGTGGGGTGTCAAAAGTCATGAAATTGATTATAATGCAACTCCTCATACACTGTTGGATGAAATTCAACCAAATTGGGTATGTGAGTTACCCATATTATTGCCGAGTGCAAAAGGCCATTTACATTTGGCTCCACCCCCTGGGGTGGGTTGTGGGGGGTATTCAGAAGTTCAAAGCGGTGAACGTGGGGATTTGCGATGACATCGACTGAGTGATCTAGTTGGATGTTATTTAGTACAATCCATGGCTTGAAAATTCTCGAGGCAGTGAACTACATACTATTCAGTATTTGCATGTTATAAACTAGCCGGCCTATTCTGCATGCACACTTTAATTTCATGATTTGTTCTGGTCGGCCTGATTCCTGGCAGCCCAATACACATTTCTACAAAAATGTGCACATTTTCAGTATTTCTACAACATGAGGTATCAGTAACTTGTCATCAGTTAAAATTATCAATGTCGTGACGAATGCATGCGAGCGGGATAACATTGACGTCATCTTAGCACATTTTGGGGAAATTCCTAGAGGGTTATATCTGCAATAAGACAATTACAAATTCTCTATTGGTCTTCACACGGTTGGGTTTTGGACTGTCCAACAGTAACATTAAGCGGACATTGTCCAAAACCTGTCTAAAATATGTCCAATCGGTTCTAAAACTGTCTAAAACTGATCAAAAATAATATCAACATATGTTTGCTAAATGATATATGCTTACTTAATATGCCAAGACTACAATGTCTTGACTGGTGAATATATCGATGGTTATCGATAATAGTTAAAGACTAAAACTCGAGAACGTTTGCCTGACGCTTTCTTTGTTTAAGAAGAATCTGGATGCCAATGGTCAAATTCTAACCCTTTATATATGTTGCCAGTGTGGGTAACAATGCTACATCCAATCTGGGTGCGGGTATGGGGTATTGCCCGCCATTGCCGTAGTTGCCCGCATTTAGCCGCAACTGTGGTGGTCCCTCTTTGAAGTGGCTGGTTAGTTAGCCGCCCATACCCGCCATATCGATAATAGACCTAACCAGGTCATCTGCGACATGAACACTAGGTTATATCCATGCAGTAACCTACTGTCCGGACATTCGCAAATCACCTAGAGAAATTGTAAATATGGGACATGATGGGACACAAGGATTAGCTACCTTTTATATTGTGCTGAGCTAGATGTAGTTTGTGTTCATGGGGTCACTAACCGCATGCCGAAATATGCATTTTTGGCCATAACTGTAGAATATAAGAAGCAAAAATCACCCAGCTTGACACATCTATTCACAAAAGGTGAATTAGAAGTAATTTTGCACAACGCGTCAAATATCTAGGTCAATGGCGTTACTATGCGCATTGGGTAACAAAGTGCAAATGCATGTCTCGGCACCTCAATATATGCAGTCCAGCTATATTAAAATTTTATTATAATTTGATGTATAATTATACAATCTGATTGATTAAAATAATTAAAAATTTCTCAATCGCTTCTATAATTATATTAATTTGTCAAACGGTATTTCTCACTCTACAGGTTTGCGCTCGTTGAAAGTTGGAGAACAGGTTGAGGCAGTTGTCCGATTTCCTCGCTTATTTGAGAAGTACCCTTTCCCTATTCTCATCAATTCTGCATTGCTTAAACTTGCTGAGGTGTTCAAAGTAGGGTATGTACATGTAGCAAGATTATATTACAACACATGTACCCTGGTAATATGCATTTTAACCCTTTAACCTTTGAATTTGTTCAAGAAAAATTCAATTTTCTCATAGAGAAGACTATTTTTGAAAATTTTACCACTGGAATGACTGGCTCGGTTATTGAGCCAGACATTCCAGTGGTAAATTTTCAAAAATAGTCTTCTCTTTGTCTGCACATGGGCATTTCTCAAGACCACTGTAGAAGCCGTTATTGGCTGATATGAGTGTTAAAGGGTTAAGTCATACTCGTTACTAACCTGCCATAGAGGAATCCATTCATAACAATGCCTGCCCATTTCTAGCTGAACTCCACCCATATTTTGCCTGTGTTGGGATCAATCGAAAACTGAATTCCCAGAATCCCAATATCAAGGTAACTACATTGAAAATTGCTTTAATGCATTGAAAAGCCCTTGAAGATTTCCGCCCTAATTATATTCATTGAGTCCAAAAGTGTTACCATGAGCCAAAATAAAGGAATTGCCTTCTCAGAGAATCTAATATTAAAATTTTTCTATTATCAGACTCTCGGATCCCCTTATAAGTTGCATTGTGAGAGGATTCCCCATTCCAGCTCTTCCACACCATTTCCCACCTTATGTCCAGGCTGGTATCAGGCCCTTGAAAATTTTTAAATCGCGGCCTTGAAAGTCCTTGAATGAAAACCTCTGCCGGGTGTAGGAACCCTGAAATAGTAAAAGACATACAATTTGTATATGTACACTTGACAGACTATTTGACATTTTTTACCGACCCAGATACGTCATTCATTGTGCATTTTATTTTTGACGTGAGCCTGTACTTGTGATGTACTGGTAAAGGAGGAATCCAGTTTTAGCTCTGCCCTGTCTTTAGCTAAGATCCACCCACGCTTGTTGGGATCGATCGATCCCTGCACTCTCTGAATCTCAATTTCCTGAAAATCATACAGGTAGGCTGTTGAATATTTTGAAACTAATTTGACTGGGTGCTGTTTGCTGCCAATGATGCCCAGTCAAGTTAGTTTCGAAATGTTCAAATGCAAGTTTATTAACTAGGAAAGACATGCAATTCGTACAATTTGACAGACTATTAAGTGTCTAAGATGTACTAAATCGAGTCATTCATCACATAATGATTATGACGTCAGCCTAGATGTGATGTAGTTGATTATGATGTTATATGATTGCCTGAGAAACTAGATTCCTCCATTGATTATGATGTCATATACTTGAGTGACAAATCAGACCCATCAATCAGGCAACTACGAGTAAAATTGACATTTGGCTAATAGAAAGCTGGATTGGCTAAATCTATGGCTAAATAGGTATAATTTTCAAAAATGATTAACGGTAAATTTAAGTATGAAGAACAGGCCAAGAGAAGACTATTTTTAGCTCGACTTTACGAAGTAAAACGCTATTGTGATACCCTGCACATTGTCCTGTGGCAGCGGCGACATCCAATTTGCGTTTATCTCAACATTTCCACTTATATCTCGTGTTTGGTTAATCATACTGGACCCAAACTTGGGCACATGTTTCCTTATAATGACCCGACATCACACAATAATCGTGGTGTAAAAAGGTCAATGGTCAAGGTCAATGTGACCGTGGTAGAAAACTTCTTAGCTCATACGGCCAGAATGGCCAAGTGAGCTTATGTCATAACGACTGTCCATCTGTCCGTCAACTTTTGTTTCAAAACGCTACTCTAACTGCTTGGCAGATTTTAACCTAATTTGGTTGGATGGACTCTAATGGGTGTATGGTTCAGACCCTGTATGCAGAATTTTAATTGACCCCTTTTTTTTGTGGAAATCGTAGACTTTATGAAAGATTTAGCGGAAATTGTCTAAACGATACTCCTCATTAATCGCTTGGCAGATTTCAACCTAATTTAACTGGAAGGACTCCAATGTTGTAGTCTTCATATCTTATATAGAGAATTTTGATTGGTCAATTTTTTTGGTTAAAATTTTTTTACATTTTTCGGAATCATTTAAAACTACTCTTTAGTTAATGGCTCGATTGGGTGGATTGATATGGTGGTAGACTTCAACATGTCAAATGAGAATTTCGATTGGCCAATTTCTTTGGTGGCCATCTCAGATTTTTCGAAAATTATCCATCATGTCTACCAGTATTTAAAAGCAAATGGTTCAAATGCTAATGGTCCGGGTGAGCATTACAATCCCTTGGGCCTCTTGTTGAAAAGGGTATTATTGATAAGCCTTCTAAATTTATTTTATGTTTAAAGTCATGCTTCATAGTTCATTGCAAAGTTGTAAAGTCGAGCTCCATGGTTACATTGCAACCACATTTCTAGCTAGGAAGTTATGATGTAATCGTTGACTGTCAATATTTTCTATGTATTTTTAACCAGTAAAAATTTTATTCGGCTGTGTGTGTTCAATGTGACCCAGCAGAGTCAGAAGCACCTCGATAAAGTTCGAAACGTAGATGATTTTCTGCGATGTATCTTCACCGTCATTCATAGCAATGACCCGGTTGCAAGAGCCATAACTCTCAGGTGACGATAGAATTTATTGATATAATTTTAATCAATGTTTTATACCAGGAATATAAAGGTATTAATATGATAATTCTTACATTAGAAATTAACCCTTTGACACTCACATTTTTTCAAGAAAATTTCAATTCTCTTATAGAAAATTTCAGTTTGCAGACCAAGAGATTATTTTTGAAAATTTGTCACTGGAATGAGTGGCTTGGTTATCGAGCCAGTCATTCCAGTGATAAATTTTCAAAAATATTCTTCTCCTTCGATCAATGCTTACCATTATATTACTCATTGATAATACAGTTATCCTGATAGTTGGCACTAGGAATCTAGATTTAGTAAGCTTTATCGGCTCCTGGAATGAGGTACCTGGCTCCCAACAACTGGGTACCCGCCTGGCAGAGACACTCATTCTTGTTTGCGTAGCAACAAGAGGATACATTGCTTTTTTGCGTGGAGAAATCTTAGTTTTCTTTGTGTTTTTCTGTGTGCCTATTTGCTGTTTCATTTCTGGAATTACTGGATTTACTATGGAAGGCGCCTCTGATTCTCAGGTCGTATTCTTTCTTGTTATTTATCTAGCTATATGGAGACTTATGTCTCTGAAATTTTGTCTGTGTTGCATTTCCCATTTTCTTACCCCGGAACTGGGACGTGTGGTTACAACGAAATATGCCAGATAAGATCGCCTCCTTTAAATCCCAATGGCGATCGGGCAGTAATATGAAAGTAAAGTAATATGATGTCAGACAGTCTGGTCCTGGGATGGATATCCCAGGGGTACATGCCAGAGTGGTGGGATTTCCCGCCACAAAATCTGTCTTTGGCACCTGTCTGGACTCTCATTCTAAGGGAGACAGACAAATTAGAAGCCATTCAAACGAAGTGTCAGGTATGCTTCTGAAGGAGCAATAAAACCAGGAAACAGATCGGTAATGGCAGGATTGAGTAACGGAATGTGGTGTGTGTCAATCGATCTGAAAGATTCCAATGAACAGGGGTTGTCACAGGTTTCTGAGATTCGTGTTTCAGAATCAGGTATGGGAGTTTGTAGTCCTCCCATTCGGCCTGTCGACAGGCCCAAGGGTTTTCACCAGAGTGGTCCTAGCAGTGACAGCGTTTCTCAGAAGAGAGAACGTGGCGCTTCACACCTACATAGACGATTGGCTTATTAAGGCGTATATGCCTTAGGAGTGGATACTGCTCTGACTCTGAAATTGCTTTCAGATCTAGGCTGGATAGTCAACAGGGAGAAATCCGAGTTGATGCCCACTCAACACTTCGTTTATTTAGGGATGCGATTCGATCTCGAGGAAGGCAGGGTTTACCCGTCAGAGTCCAGAGTGGTGTCTTTGTTAGCCATCCTCAAGAGTTTTCGATTGAGAAACCACATTCAGGCGAGGAGGTTTCTTCAGATGCTGGGCGTGATGGTCTCCATGGAGCAGGTAATCCCGTACGCTGCTCTAATGCGAAGACCTATCCAGTTGTATCTGATGTCTATGTGGAAGCAGAGAACAGAACCCCTGTCAAAGCTGGTACCAGTTATGGAGCCAATAATGTCGCATCTTGAATGGTGGAAGGAGCATCAGAATCTGCTAGTATGAGTTTCGTTTCACCTACCCAACCCCCAGCTGTCCGTGTACACGGATGCATCGCTGGAGGGGTGGGGAGCTGCCTGGGAGAAGACCAGGTTTCAGGCACATGGACTCTCCAAGGGAGACAGCTGCATATCAATCTGTTGGAAATGATGGCAGTGGAACTGGCATTGGAAAAGTTTCTTCCAGAAGTCAGGGGCAAGGTGATATTGATATATCATACATAAATCGCCAAGGTGGGACCAAGTCACCCACCCTGTGTATGAAGGTGTGGCACTTGATTCAGTGGTGCAGAAAATACTCAGTTGTTTTGAAAACAGCTCAGATTCATGTGCGATTGAACATTCTGGCAGATGCTTTGTCTCGCAGACAGAGAATTCTGCCAACAGAATGGTCTTTCAACCCTCCAGTTCTACAAAGCATCTTCGAGCATTGGGGCAAACCAAATGTGGACTTGTTCGCCACAAAGGAAAATGCTCAAATCATGACTTATGTCTCGCCGATTCCAGATCCAAATGCCGTCGATACAGACATTCTGGCGATAAGCTGGAGAGGGATGCACGCTTACGCGTATCCACCCACCATTCTTCTACCGAAGGTTTCGGTGAAGATCAGGGAGGAGCCGTGTCTGGTCCAGCTAATAGCGCCATTTTGGCCCAGCAGGGCGTTGTTCACGGATCTGCTAGATCTGCTGGTGGACAATCCAGTGCAGTTGCCCGAGATTCTGAACATAATCTCCCAGGTCAAGGGCCGCTTCGTACACGAGCGGCCCGAAATGTTCAAATTGGCTGCGTGGATGTTATCAAACAACGTTCCATGTCGGAAGGCTTTTCTCAACAGGCTGCAGTTTTCATCGCAGCCATGAGAAGGAGGTCAACTTTCAAGTCATATAACCACAAGATTAACAAATTTTCAGAGTGGTGTGAAGGAAAGGGTATTGATCCCTTTCAATCCACTATTCAGCAAATAGCATACTTTCTCTGTGAGCTGTTCTTTACAGGACTAGCTCCTGTCACAATTGCTGGATACAAGTCAGCTTTGGCATCAGTTATCCCTTGTTTAGCCAACAGGGATAGTCCAGAGGTGGCCCTGTTGAATGTGATGGTGAAGGGAATGAGCAATCTCCGACCGAGAGAACCGGTAGTCATTCCAGCCTGGAGTCTATCTTTGGTGCTTAATGTACTGGCCAAGCACCCTTTCGAACCTTTGGGTTCGGCTAGTCTAACGCATCTGACTCTAAAGGCATTTTTTTCTATTGGCAGCTTCCTTAGCAAGAAGGCGCAGTGAGATCCATGCGCTTTCAGCAGAGAGGGGCTGATTTATTGTCTCCGGAGAGGGTCTGCGATTGCTGCCAAGAGCAGAGTTTATGTCAAAGAATCAATCTTTGAAATATCCCGGCAAACCGATCATTGTACCAAAGCTAACAAGGTTTGATCGTGATGCCAGTGCCTGGTGTCCAATCCATGCTTTGACCAAGTACAAAAAACGGACAGACTCCCTACGGTCAAATGATAGACATCTGTAGATCTGCCATAAGAAGCCATATGGCGCCGCATCCATGGATACTATCTCTCGTTGGGTGGTCGAATGCATTCAGACTACCCACGAGATTGCGACTTGGCACCAGGTGCAATTTGCTAGGGCTCATGATGTTAGAGGAATAGCCTCCTCAACCACCATATTCAATGGTGTCCAGTTAGAGGACATCATGGCCGTTGCACAATGGCAATGGGAGTCCTCTTTCACGGATTACTATATGAGAGACATGTCAGACTCCGCCAATCCACTGGCTTTAGCTGTTTTGAAACGATAGTATAGTGGCCACACTGCTCATCTTCTGATAACTTTGAAAAGCAAAAGTAGTAAGCACAGACATGGTCAAGTGAGAGGAATTCAACCGTATGGGACACGTTTGGTCGAAAGTCTGTTGGTTGATGGCTCCATGGCTTGAATCCATAATTCATGAGGTAATTCAGGTTTGACAGTTTTTTCTATTATGTTTATATATCATGATCATTAATCTTAATATGTTCATGCTCATTCCCAGGCTTATATGTGTAAAGAGCTGTTAACCCTCTTCACACATTTGTGTTTCAGGCGAGATGCATGTTCGTGAGTTCTCTCCCTTTTTTAGGAGAAAGGGGGGGGGGGAGAGCGGTGATGCGAATGTGATTCTGTCCCAGAACTTGTCGGTCCTTTTAGGTCTCCGTATGTCAAGTTTAGGTCTAAGTTCTTTCTCCAGGGGCAAAAGAGGCTTTGTATGGCTTGCACCTTCCCACCAGGTTGCCGACTAAATCTGGTGTTATCAATAAGTAATGTAAGTATTGATTGAAGGAGAATGAAGGAAATTGCAATTTCCCTTTCTCTGAGATCTAGCAATACTTACCATTACATTACGGACCCTGCCTCCCAGGCCCACGGAAGCAGGCCATGGGTACTCTCTTGTTTGGTAGCTATGCAAACAATATGAGTGTCTCTGGCAGGCGGGTACACGGTTGTTGGGAGCTGGGTACCCGGTTCCAGGAGCCGGTAAAGCTTACTAAATCTAGATTCCTAGAGCCAGCTATCAGGATAGCTGTATTATCAATGAGGAATGTAATGGTAAGTATTGTTAGATCTCGGAGAAAGGGAAATTGAAATTTCCTTCATTCTCTTAGCCTGCAAATGGACATTTTCCAAGATCATTGCAGAACCCATTTTTGGTCAAGACCTAAACTAGAGACGGTAATAAAGTATTTTAAGGCTTATGTGAATGAAGCTTGGTCAAGAAAATTTAGATTTTTGCTTAGTGAATGTCTATTTACAGAACAAGAGAAGGCTATTTTTGAGAATTTAACACTGAAATGACTGGCTCAGTAATCGGGTCAGTCATTCCATTGGTATATTCTCAAAAATAGTCTTCACTTGGCCTGTAAATGGACATTTCTCAAGACCATTACAGAGGCAGGTTTTCTGTTTAACTTTAGCTTTTCTGTTTATATCTCATGTTTGGTTAATCATACTGGACCCAACCTTAAACACACGCTTCCTTATAATAAGAGAGCAAGACACAATGTCCATCGGGGTCAAAAGGTCAAGGGTCATTTTGGTCTTGAGAAAAACTGTTTTTTCAACAGTAACGTTTTGTGTTTAGCTCAGCTTCACTGTTTCTATGTTATGTTTGCTTAATCATACTGGAGCCAAGGTTGGACGCATGCGTCTCTATAACGAGTGGGAATGACAAATTACACCTTGGAGTCAAAATGTGAAAGCTCAAGGTCACTGTCTCCTTTCTAAAACCTGGTTTTGATCAAAACTAACATTTTGCGTTTAACTCACCGTAGCAGTTTATATCTCATGTCTTGCTAAGCATACATGGCACATATTCGTGCACGTCCTTCTTTATAAAGAGTTGGCATGGCACAACCACCTTGACCTCAAAAAGGTCAGTGTGATAATGACAAATACTCAAATGCTTTCTCAGAAATAACATTTTGATTTACCTCAACTTAGCATTTCATATCTGATGTTGTGTTAATCATGCTGCACCCAAACCTGGACACTTGCTAATGAGAGGGAATGAAACAATTACTTTGGGGTCAAAAGATCAAAGGTCACGGTTATTGATAAGTGTATTGGTAAGCCTTCTTCATTTATTTGATGGTTGAAGTCAAGCTTCATATAGTTGATTGCAAAGTCATAAAGTTGAGCTTCATGGTTGCATTGCAAACACGGTCTGCTCAGTAATAATGCTAGATATACTGTACAGTAACAACCAGAAATGTGTTTGAAATGTGATTTGTGTCGCTGTACAATTGCTAGTAAGGCAGGTTACTGGGATAATACTGATCCAGTACTGGCCCAGTAACCTGCTTCATCAAGAGTGTATGTAACATTACCACTGAGTAGATCCTTTCTGTTACTGTACAGGGTAATTTCTGTGTGTTCATCCATGACAGATTACTCGGCAGTGTGGCGAGCATTATCTCTGAGCGACAGAATGTTCATCATAGCATCATAATGTGCCTCGATTCCCATGATGCGGTGGAGGTAGAAGCGGCCATCTTTGCAGCCGGGAGATTTGCTGCACAATCAAAGTAAGTTCTTTATTTAACTACCATTCACCACATATTTCTTATAATGTACACAATATTTTATTGAACATTTTGTAACTGATTTGACTGGAAGACATTGCTAGCTATTGCCTATGATAGAAACAGATTCCAATCAAACTAGTTTCGAATTATAGGTAGACTAGTTTTGAGTTTGAAATTGAGCCACTCATTCAGCGATGAATGCAGTAAGTAATACAGTTAGTTGTATGTGTAACAATCTCAGAAATCAATTCTTGAATCCATTTCCTCACTCAATCATATGACATCAATTTTCCGACTTAATAGTCCGACAGATTGTACTAATTGTATGTTTTTGCTCTTTAAGAAATGGCAACAACAGCACCCAGTCAAATTAGTTTCAAAATATTCAACACCTGTATAGTTTTCTGGAAATTAAATGTAAGGAAGTTCAGAGATAGATCGATCCCAACACGAGCACGGTGTGGGTAGAGTTTAGATAGAGATGGGTGGGGCATAGCTAAAACGAAAGGCCCATTGATTGGCTTGGTTACCAATAAACATTTGGCGACCATGTTACTTGGAAAGGGAGATGGCTGTTGTCTGCACTGTTAGAAATAATATTTTGACGGGATGGTAGATAATGATACCTACGTTGCCCTTGAGATGACTAAAAGTATGGTTTGACTAAAATTAAGCAAATAAGAATAAGGGGGCCTATTACGTAGTAGATCATTGATAGAAACTCTTATGGCGTTATCTAACAAAATTGATGATCATGTATACATGCGAAGTGAGTGTGTGGGAGTGTTAAACTATATAATTCTGCACAAAGATTTAGCAGGCTGCACTACAGTTGTCAGAAACTTTTGACTCATACATATGTGAATGATACAGCATCAACTATTGCCAATGGATAAATTCGATCTGTCAGTCAAGTATATGATGTCATAATGAATTATGTCACATGTAGGCTCAAATCACAATAAAAATGTGTAATGAATGATATACCTAGGTTCCTCTGAACATTGAAGTCTGTCAAGTGTGCAAATTCTATGTCCTTATTATTTAATTTATCTGTTGTTTACTTTGAAACTAGATTGACTGGGCAGCAACAGCACTCAGTCAAATTAGTCAAATATATACATCAGGTTACCTTGAATTTGGGATTTTGGGAATTCAGGGTTCAAAGTATTTTAATCGATCCACACACACGCATGCACGCACGCACACACACACACACAGCATGGGCGGAGCTTAGCTAGAAATGGGCGTGGCATAGCTAGACATGCATCCCTCTATTACTCTTTATTTTAATGAATGATTAGTATTTAGAATTGTTGGTATAAAATTATATGAGTGAGTATTAAATCAATCATAATAGTGTAATATCAGACTGATATTATCAGTTTAACCTTTTAACAGTCAAAATTGGTCAAGAAAACTGGACTGCAAATAGATATTCCTCAAGACCACTGCAGACTATTTTTGGCCGGGTTGACTATAAACTTAGGGGCCTAAACAGACTTGCCTTTCAGCATTAGATTCATCAAAAGATTAACACAGACACTTAACGCATGCGTGTGCATGCGCACGTGTGTGCGTGCGCTAGTGTTGTTCCAATTAATCGATTTGATCGATGATTGATTGGTTTGCATGTTCAACCAACTGATCAATCATGATTTCAGAAATCGATTTTGGTTGTTTCTAAATTGACTTTATTAATATCTTTTAACTGGTCAAGCTAGAAAATGAATACCTTTTGGAAAATAATTTAAATTTAATTGTTACAACTGTATAGTATTACTCCTTAGTCTAAGACATTAATTTTTTCAGCACTGAAATAGTATGTTAATTTCAAAGCAACCATACCAATAACATGTTGAATATTTTGAAATTTATTTGACTGGATGCTGTTGCCGCCTAAGGCAGCAACAGCTTCCAGTCAAATAAGTTTCAAAGTATTCAACAAATTATTTCTTAAATTATTAAGTCTGTCATACCTGCGACTTGGTTTGAAAGGGGTTATTATCCTTGAACATGCTATAATTACTGCATTCAAAATGGGTAAAAAATGAGAACCTGTTATGATCAATCATTATCGGTTAGTATATAAAACCAATCATAGATCACAAAAATAGTACCAATTCCCAACACTAGTGTGCGCGCGCGTGTGTGGGTTTTTTGTTTGAGTGTTTGTGTGTCCTGAGCTGTACATTAAAAAACAACGTATTCTTGGCCCAAATTTTAACACAAACGGTATTACTATGTAAGACCATTTCCAGATGTTGGACATGATGAGATCCGGACATGATCATATTCTGGATCTATGGATACCTCGGAAACTACTTGTCTGATTTAACCAAAAAATTGTATCAAGTAGCACAAGAAGTGGTGTGGCGATACACTATGGTTCGTGGACGTAAGCTAAAAAATCTAGAAAAATTAAAAAAACCTTAAAAAGATTTACAGTGTGACAAAAATTAGAGGACAAGCATCTGCAGCTCTTGTTTTCACTTTTATCATCAAGTCTCATATAGTCCTCAAGTTTAATTTAATTAAAATTTGTTCATGGGTTTTAGAATATTTTCCACTGGTATCTGCGGTAAGCTCGCCACCATGATTCAAGGCCTGACTGTTCCCATGGAGATGAAACTGAAGCTCATCCCAATACTACAGCACATGCATCATGATACAGAAACATCAGCAAAGGTAAATGTATGGGTGGGTCTGTGTGTGTAGAAATGAAATATGTGTCAGGCACATTCTTCATTAACTCTTTAGCCCTTGAATTTGTTCATGAATATTTCAATTTGCTCATAGAAAATGTCTATTTGCAGACAAAGAGAAGACTGTTTTTGAAAATTTACCACTGGAATGACTGGCTGGGTTATCAAGCCAGTCATTCCAGTTATGAATTTTCAAAAATAGTCTTCTCTTGGTCTGCAAATAGACATTTCCCAAGACCACTGCAGAAGCCGTTTTTGGGTGATATGAGTGTTAAAGGGTTAAAGGGATACTAATCTCATCCCAAATGCTGTATTGTATTAATAGATTACAGGATGTAGATTCCAGATCATTCACTTTCCTGCACATTCATTTATCTGTTATTTAGGCTTGCGCGATTGTGTGATTAATTCGAAAATCGAGATTATTTTTTAAATCCTGAATTTTTATGATTAAAAACGAAATAATTGAATAATTGTGAATAATTCCACTGCATAAAATATTTCAAAATCTACCTTTTTATTTACATTTTGCTCAACAAATGCATGTCCATTTGCAGGCTGAGAGAAGACTATTTTTGAAAATGTATCATTGGAATGCCTGGTTCAATGCGGACATTTCTAAACACCATTGCAGCTTTTGTGATTGATATACCTTTGTTGTTATATCGGCGTAATTTGTAACCAGGCCGATTAATCGAGTAATCACGATTATTCTTAAATAATCGATCGCGATCACTCAAAGTATTAATCGTGCAAGCCTACTGTTATTATTTGCTCTTAATTTTATCATTGCATACCTGTTGATATGTGGTCGCCGCCATTTTGTCTCCGCAAGTGTGATGTCATTTAAGTGTATATACTCATTCTATACTATTATAATAACTATGATGTGGAGTATTTTGAAACTAATTTGACTGAAAGCTGTTGCTAGCTAATCCAGCAACGGTTTCCAGTTAAATTAGTTTGAAAATATTCAACAACTTAAATTATATGGTAACAGGTTGCTTTTATGTCACACCACCAAAGTATATATTACACCTATGTGGTTGAGCATGTATTCCATGACAAGATAGCCTAAATCTTTCTCAAGCGTTACAGGATTCTGAGGATGGCTCGACGTATCGATCCATGTGGTGCCCAGCATGCAACGTGCACCAAGAATGGAGGAATCCAGTCTTATCTATGCCTCGCCTATCTTTAGCTAAGCTTCACTCACACTTTGCCATTGTTGGGATCAACCGATCACTGCACTCTGTATCTCAATTTTCAGAAAACTTTACAGGTAAGCTGTTGAATATTTTGAAACTAATTTGACTGGGTGATGTTGCTGTGGCAGGAACCACACCCCAGTCAAATTAGTTTCACAATATTCAACAGTATGTTTGTTAAATAGTAAAGACATACAATTCATACAACTTGACAGACTATTAAGCGTTTATGATGGACTAAATCGTGTCATTCATGACATATTGATTATGACATCTGACAGCCTTGCAGTTGATTATGACGTCATATGATTGATAGATAAACTTGATTCCTCTATTAGGTAAAGGTTTTTCAATTGGTATTTAATTTAAATAATTTTAATTCACCAGGGACTTATCTGATTTTAATAAAACTTTATAGATTTGCTCTATGCCATGATTGCATGCTGTCTCCATCGTAATGAAAATGATTAACAAAATTCTTCCATATTTATTTTGACTTCGTTTACCAAAAATTAGATAGTTAAAACCTTTCAATGGGCATTTAATTCATCAAGAGCTTTTCAATCTCAACCTGACAAATTTGTTTTGTACATCCAGTTTTCATAATGAAAATTATTTAAAAATTGTCCATACTTTTATGTGCTTTGAGATGTGTGGTTAGGCAATACATTTTGTCCCATTTTTGGAGGTTTGTCAGCGCAACCCTCGGTCTGTACCTTCACATTTATTTCACCAGCGACATAATTACGTATTGTTTTGGCTATAGCCAGTGGTTTTCTGTGATAACGGAAAATAAACGGAATTCACGGAATTCATAATTTGAAATGAAAATGTGATTTGCAATGGAAATCAACGGAAAATCACATTTTTCTGCAAAACAGTTGTAAGTTGATATGGAAAGATGATATTCAAGAAGAAATGAATGGATTAAAGTCATTTTCATCTGGAACATGAGACATTCGCGCATAAAATTGTAATTGCATACTGATAACACAATAATGCACAGTGCAAATTTGACTGTTTTATTAACCTTATAAGTGTACATGCAGCTTAGATGAAGTAAGTTTGCGAAATGAAACTGAAACAGAATCAGTGATTTTGTGAAGCTGAAAACCGTTGTCCCTATTTAGCCGACTTCGTGTATGAAGAATATAAGTCAGTTCTCTATTGAATCGTAAATGTCGTGATTAACAATAATATCAAAATTCATAATTTCATCAGAAATTCATGCAAATCTAGTATAGAAAATTATGATATAGCGATGTCAATATATTGTGTGTCCCAATATTGACCAAGTCTTGATTGGTGTATACACACACATTACTAGGTCTGTCAATGAAAACCACTGTCAAACTGTTTACTATTTTGACATTACATTGACTGGATACTGTTCAGCAGCTGCCAGTCAAAGTATTTTCAAAATATTAAGTCTTTCATGCCGAAGCTGGTCAAATCCAGCCTCTACAGTGGCCTTGGGGAATGCCGATTTGCAGGGTAAGAGAAGGCTATTTTTGAAAATTTACTGCTGGGTGGTAAATTTTCAAATATAATCTTACCTGCAAGCAGACATTCAATAAGCAATTTTTTGTTTATCAAATTCAGCGATTAAAGGGTTAAAGACCTCAGTATAAATTGTTTACAATTTTCTACATTTCGCATCTTAAATATCACTTTTTTAAATCAAATAAATTTTAACATATATAATGATTTCAGCACTGTCAAAATGAGACTAAAATTATGATTAAAAATATGCTATTGAACAATTTTGAATTTAATTTAGCTGCAGATTGTAAGCTTGTAATGGTGTCCAGTGATATTATTTTCAAAATTTTCGAGAGCTTTTCTGTATTTTTGCTTTCAAAGTAAGATATTGAAATTTCAGTATTGAAATTCTTTATTAGCTTAACCATTTTAATTCTGAAAAAGATTAAGATGATTTCACACACACACACACACACACACACACACACCACCCTACCCCACATGTCACACTTCTCTTTTTTCAGGCAATGAAGGTGTGTCATAGTTTGTTGCCATGCTACCCTGCTCAGGAATTTGTTGCCATGACGCTGCACACCATCGCTCAGCTAGCCGCTCAGACACTTATTGATATTCATCACCAGGTTTGTAGATCTTTGATATACTCTTCATAGAGGTTTAACCCATTTACCATTTGTCTCTTTAAATTCCAATCTCTCAATTTCAAGTGAACTATACAGAAAAACTGTTTGTATAGTAAATTTGGATCAAGTCATAGCTAAGTTGGAGACAACTTGTGACTCAATCCCTATTGTTTTTTAACAATAAAAATGTGTTCAAATCAAATCAAAAACTGTTGACTGCAACAGCTCCTAGTCAAATTTGTTACCAAACCAGTCATTCTAGTTGAACATTTAAAAAGAATTGTCTCCTACGAATGGTCATTTCTCAAAAGTGCTAAAATGGCACTCCTTACTGATTTGACCATTAACCAGTTAACCCTCGAATTCATTCAAGAAAATTTAAATTTTCTCATAGAAAATGTCCATTTGCACACCAAGAGAAGACTGTTTTTGACTGTTATCGAGCCAGTCATTTCAGTGGTAAATTTTCAAAAATAGTTGTCTTTTGGTCTGTAAATGGACCTTTCTCAAGAGCACTGCAGAAGCCGTTGTTGGCTGATCATATGAGTGTTACAGGGTTAATGCGCAGCTGAGACTGCAATATCTGCAGTGCTAAAGTGTAAGATGGAGGAATTCTTAGTTGATAATATCCATTATATCAGTGTATGCTAATCGTGCTTACTATTGTGGATATTCATTCCATAGGTGGATCTGCTTTTGGGCTATGTGGATTCTGATCCACGGTTTCGCATTAAGCTTGTAGCACTCCGGGAGCTGGCATTTCTTGCTCAAAGAACAGCACATTTATGGAGTGCTGAACATAGCAAGGTAATCATCTTAGTATAGTATACATGCATGCATGTACACAATCATGCACAAAATTTGGCAGCGCACATTTCCAAAAAGGATACCAATCTAAATTGGACAGTCAGTGATGCTTTAGGTAAATTCCCATGACAACCACTTTTGTTGAATTCCATCCAATTGGTTTTGGAGGAGTTGTGGGTACAGTCTATTTCAGCACAGACACGCACACGCAGGATAGGTTAATCCCCATTTCGAAAAATGTAGCGATAAACCTTAAATTCACCTTACAGACCAGTTACAAATACTACAAAAGCTCTCAGATGTAAGATTTAGTTAACTTGAGTATGTTACTGCCTAAGGTAGCAACAGCCTCCAATACAACTATTTTCACTGAATGACTGGCGCGGTTATTGAACCAGTCATTCCAGTGGTAAATTTTCAAAAATGGTCTTGGTCTGCAAATGGGCATTTCTCAAGACCACTGCAGAAGATGTTTTTGGCTGATATGAGTGTTAAAGCATTAATAACTTTATTTATAAATCTTCTTTATTCTCAGAGATTGTGTACATTTTGTTTGTCTACGAGCCAAATTCCACTTATTCGGTCATGTCTTCGTGTTCTGGTGCTGCTAGCCGACTCTCCCACACAGGCATTACAGTCACTGGCAACAGGTGAGTAATATTAGTTACACCAGTGTTTTCGCGGGGGGTACAGGTTGATATCACACGTGCAAAGATACATTTTATATTCCCTGAGAATAGCGAGGGACATGTATTGGTTTGCATGTGTGGTAACAGCCTGAACCCCCATGAGCTTGGGAGAGAAGTGGTGGGTAGGGAGATGGTGTTGTTGATAGAAAGAATGTATGAAAACTGTAACTTATGATTTTGAAAGTCCATGGAAAAACCCACCCTTTCTAAGCTGGACATATCTCATAGCACAGATCAAATTCTTATATAGTTATTTTCTTTGTACATCAGAACCCTGATGATGTAATAGAGACAGTGGTTTTCCATTTTAACATTTACCGTTTCAATAATTGCCGATTCCGTTTCACTTCCATTTCACAAATTGACATCATGTAAGTTGCATGTACACTTAATAAAGTGAGTAGATCAGTAAAGTTAGTGTCATGCATTGTGTTCTTAGTACGCCCAGACAGAACAAAGGTAGGGTGGCAGAGATATGGGCAGGTAAAGATTTACAATTTTACATGAGAATGTCTCAAGTTCTGGAGGAAAATTCCTTTATTATCTCATTAATTTCTGCTTGAACATAATGTTTCCTTTTCAATTTACAAATGTTTTGCAGAAAATGGGATTTTCTGTTGATTTCCTTCTGAAAATCACATTTCTGTTTCAAATTACCAATTCCATGAATTTCGTTTATTTTCCATTATCGCGGAAAGACACTGGCCCTAATGTGGGTTATTGGCCTGGTACTGGACCAATTCTTCGACCCCTTTGTCTAAATACACTTTAGAAATATTTCACTGTGCTGAGGCAGCAACAGGTTTATGTCAAATTATTTGCACACTATCAGGACAAAGTAGGTTAGTACTTTTTATGTTTTTCATTGATATTTTTTTTCAGATTCCCAGTAATTCTTATATGCCAGAAGCATTCTTACCATAACGACTCTATGCTGGCAAGTCGAGCAGTACAGCTACTGACCCAGCTGACCATTGGTGCTCATAAAAGTGAGTGTTAGTGCAGTTATGACCGTTCTCAATACACTATTTGAATGTCAAGAGAAAATTATTTTTGAAAATTTAGCACTGGAATGACTGGCTCGGTTATCAAGCCAATCATTTCAATAGTAAAATTTCCAAAAATCGTCTTCACTTGTACTGCAAATGGACATTTCTTAAGCCCACTGCAGATGCCGTTTTGGGGCAGTTTGATTGTTAAGGAGTTAACGCATGAGTGACCACAGTCACCAAGAACATTAACTCTTTGTCACAGAATATAACCTACAGACAATGATAATATATTATTTCTTAACCCTTTCATGGCCAAGAAAATCTAAATCTTTGATTATTGGAAGTCCATTTGCATGCCAGGAGAAGACTATTTTTTTTAATTTATCACTGTGATGAATCTCTCAAGCCAGTCATTATAGGGGTCAATTTAGAAAAATTGACATTTCTCACAACTGCAAAAGCCCTTTATGGCCGACTTGACCGTTAAAGGGCTAACAGACCCGGTCATGTCAGTGAATAGTTTTCAGATACCATAAATATTTTTCACTTTGTGTACCAGACAATTTCTAATTGATATGAGTTATCTCCCTTGGCTTAGATGTTGCTAGTAATTTGTTAAATAAATCAGCAAATTATGTGACAATGTGTGTTTTCCAAAAGAACAGTTACCATATTATATGTGGAATCCTTGTGTGTTTTTAGGAGGAACTTAACCCTTTAATGGTCAAGCCACCCAAAATCAGTCTGCTATGTATGGTCTTGTGGGATGTCCATTTACAGGCGAAGAGAATACAATTTTTGAAAATTATCCACTGGTCATTACAGTGGTACATTTTTAAAAGTTGTATTCTACTGGACTGTAAATGGACATTCGATAAGCAGATATTTAAATTTTCTTGACCAAATTTGACCATTAGAGGGTTAACATATGGAATATTTGTGTATATGACCTTAGCCATTTAACACTCAACCTGACCAAAAATGGCTTCTGCAGTGATCTTGAGAAATGTACATTTACAGAAGAAAAGACGACTAAATCTACCATTGGAGTTACTGGCTCGATAAATTAGCCAGTCATTCTAGTGGATAATTTTCAAAATAATCTCTTGCCTGCAAGTGGTCATTGTCTATGACAATAGTTAGTGAATAGAATAGGGGGAAAGGAGTTGTGACCCTAGCAGGTGACTAATGAATTCACTTATGAAACCTTCCTGGTCCATGTTATGTGCATGCTCGCGCATTTGCATGTATGTTTTGAGTACTAGATGTATATATTTTCTTGTTTTGCTAAAGAGGATGACAGTACATTGTACACAAAGTGTGTATCGGCTATTCAGTCACTTCTCCTGTTGACGTCTGTGCAGCCTGGCGGTGAATCAGACAGAGCACTTCGGGTGAGTACTTTATGTATTACATTTTACCATAGAGTTTGAATCCATAGAGTAGTAGTGGTTGGAGGGGGGATGGTGAGAGGTGGGGTAGGGGGTGTTGGTGGACGTGGTAGTGATGGTAGCAGCAACAACCTAAAAGGAGCTGACAATCAGAGCTCAGCTCATTCCGATTATGGACCTCGCAAGAAGCAGGCCAAGCATCAGGCTAAACATCATTCAAGCCAGATCTTAGACTACATTGTTATTGCTGTCCTATGCCCATGAGTAATGATAGCAAATCCTCTCCAGTGCTAGAGAAAAAGATTATGACATAGATAGGGCTGGGCGGTATACCGGTTTCACACCGTCTCACGGTTTTTTATGGCGACGGTTGAAAAACCATTATGAAAATTAAAAAACCGAAAAACCGTCCGTAAGATCGCCATTGCGCAAAATCTGGTGACTGTCCTAAACTATTTTGTTCTTGACTTGCAGTTTAATATTATCATCTAGTGTAACCATTTGCTACTAGAGACATAAAATACAGTCATCTATAACTATTAGCCGTGGGAAAGCAAGGGTGTTGGTGAAATCCCAACAAATCGGCCGAGGATGACCCTCTGCAAATATGATTTGATTTGCCAGCAATGAATTTTACATGACGTGAGCTCTGCGGGTTCAATGTAAGATTGAATAATTTTAAAATCTAAATTTCTTCTTTGCAACAAATAATCATTTTTTCAATTCGAGTTTGTACTATGTTTAATTAGGATTCCAAATGTGACATGATACAAAAAAGTCAAGAAACGCGCTGCGAAAACAACGACGCTATACAATGAACTCCTAATCCAAACAAATCATTATTTCCCTTGGATTTTGACAAACATAAAATGATCCATCACGGGCTAAGACATACGAGACAAATTGCTTAAACGGCCAAGAAATGAAAACGATTAAGTCGCTTCTTACGTTGGCGGAGTAGTTACAAGTAAAATACACCTCTTAGCCTCTCAAATACGAGCAAGCATAATGTGATTGGTTGTTAACAAATTCTTCCGCCGGGATATTCACTACTATTGATTTTATGAATGAAATTCGTAGTATTTTTTATCACATGACTTTTCTGCTCGATAGGCGTTAGAATCACATCGTTTTGTTTTACGGCCCGGTCTTTTTCGTCTTCGTATATCTTCAAGTATGGAGTGTTGATTTAAGTAGATTTAAGTTAGGTTCACGAATCATTGCGTTTATGTTGTCAAATTATCATAATCTCTTTATTATATGACATATGAACCTCGAAAAATAGTCAAACATATTTTTTCTGAGAATTCTTGAGGCACGATTTCCGGGAAATGACTACTCTTTAGTTATGTGCTGAATGACATTCACCCGCTTGAACGACAGTTTATTGAGAAGTATTACTAAATACCGAGTACTCGAAAACAAACACATGACTTACTAGACTAGATCATACTGTAGGTGGTTATGCGAACTCTAACCATATGTGCGGTACTCTACTAGGAGCCTAAACTCGCTCTCATATCCGGGTTCCTACTTACACGCATTAGATTTTACTACGCTTTCGAAAATAGTTACCTAATAACAGTGTTGAAAATCAACATTTTAGTAGTTAGAGTGTTGTTTTCACGACATCACATGAACCAGACTTTATTTATTTTATTTTATTTTAACTACTATTTTGAGATAGATAGCATCGAAGTGAGCAGTCGTACGTAGTTACTGTTCTAATTTCGTGGCAATTTATGTCAGTTGTCAAATCGCAAAATACATGTACTGTAGCTAATGAAAACGGCATATTTTCATATTTCAAATTATTTTTGATCATTCTAACCTCTTAAACCAGTATTTCGTTAATACCGGTTTGATTAGTGATACCGTCACCGGTTTTCTTTTAGGCCAAACCGCCCAGCCCTAGACATAGACATCCATATCTGCACTAATCTTAGACTGTAGGCAGCGGTTACTAGCAAACCATCCACCACGGCTGTTCAGCCTGCCAGAACTCCACTTCTCACCTAGAAGTAGGAAGCTCCATACCAGTAGTTATTTTATCACATCTCTAGACCAGACCAGCGATATTTCAATGCATACAGAATGTGGTGCAATGCAGCAAGAAGGGAGACGCAATACTGAATAGCAAACATAAAGTCTTCACCAGGCAGATGATACAAAATACTGGCGAACATCTACAAACATGAGAGATATGACTCACCAGTATCCAGATATCTTAACAACCTTCCCAGGCAGTATGTGTCTTTAGTATAATGCACCCTCTTTTATCTGACCCAGCACTAACTCCAGCCCATGGAGTAGTCAAAAAGAAGGCCATTGATCCACCATCTGAGACTGACCCATCATCACCTCAGACATATCGTAATTACCATGAATTGCATTGGGCCTGTGTCTTTGTCAATAAACATGTGTCTGTCTGTCTGGCCGTCTATCCGCCCGCATGCACGCCGGCGGATCTGTCTGATACATTATTAGCTCACCTGGCCAGAATGGCCAAGTGAGCTTATGCCATGGCCACCGTCCGTCGTCAGTCCGGCGTCCGTCCGTCCATCCGTCCGTCAACTTTTTCCTTTAAACGACTTCTTCTCAAGAACCACTAGGCCGATATAAGTTATCTTTGGCAGGAAGTATCCTTAGGAGCCAAGTTTGTTCAAATGAAGCCGATCGGCCAATTTGACCGGTGGCCAATTTGGATTTCGGCCGATTTTAGGAAATGTCTTTAAAAATCTTCTCCGAAACCGCTTGGTGGATTGAAGCAAATCCCATGAAATATGATCTAGGGCAAGAGCTGAACCAAGTTTGTTCAAGGGAACTTGATTGGCCAAATGGTTCAGCGGCCATTTTGGTTGACCTAGTTTTAGCGAAAATGGCTTCTTCTCCAGAACAGCTGAAGGGATCAGGCCAAAATTTGGCAGATATGATTAGGGACTAAAGGCCATTAAAGTTTGTTCAAGGGAAGTTAATCCGTCAAAAAACATGGTGCAGTCGGCCAATCAAAATACAGCATGTTTGGCGGCCATATTGGATTTTTTTTATTTGATGGATTTTGAGGCTGAAATTGGTTTTATATAGGTTTTTTGGGTATTCTGATCACAAATTTGCAATTTTCAAAGCTGTCGGATAAACGGTTTGGTGGCCATCTTGGATCATTTTCCCGCCAAAAGCTCCCATACTAAAGCAATGGGAAATTTAAAATGTCTACTTTTTGAGAACTTATGGGACGATTTCAATTATATTTGGCAGGAAGCATCCTTAGGTTGTAGAGATTCAAATT
Organism: Chaetoderma sp. LZ-2023a; assembly: GCA_034401795.1. NCBI lineage: Eukaryota > Metazoa > Mollusca > Caudofoveata > Chaetodermatida > Chaetodermatidae > Chaetoderma > Chaetoderma sp. LZ-2023a. Next base: position 108,516,335 of record CM067373.1, read on the forward strand.
TGTTCAAACGAAGCCGATCGGCCAATTTGGCCGGTGGCCATCTTGATTTTTGGCCGATTTTTTTAAACGTCTTTAAAGATCTTCTCCGAAACCGCTTGGTGAATTGAAACAAACCCCATGAAATATGATCTATGGCAAGAGCTGAACCAAGTTTGTTCAAGGGAACCTGATTGGTCAAATGGTTCGGCGGCCATTTTGGTTGACCTAGTTTTAGCCAAAACAGCTTCTCCAGAACCGCTGAAGGGGTCGAAATTTGGCAGATCTAATTAGGGACTAAGGGCTATTAAAGTTTATTCAAGGGAAGTTGATCCATTAAAAAAACATGGCCGCAGTGGGTTAATCAAAATACAGCATGTTTGGCAGCCATATTGGATTTTTTTATTTGATGGATTTTGAAGCAAAAATTTGTTTAGTACAGGTTTATGAGTATGCTGATTTCAACCATGCCATTTCTGAATCTATCAGATAGATGGCTTGGCGGCATGTAGTAAAATTGGCATTTAGTACAGGTGGTCTTTATAGCATGTTTAACTGCATTCTAAAACCCTTGTAATCATTTGACAGAGTGACCAAACTCACTTAGCAGCAGTTGTTCACTAGTTCAAAATAATAATTTGACTGAAAGTCATTGCTGCCTTAGAATGCAACAACTTTCTGTCAAATAAATATCAAAATATTCAAAGTCATATATGTCAGCATACACAATACATATCTTAGATATTTAGCCAGCATAGGAAAACATTTAGTCTTGTAATTTAAAACCACAACTCTAATTCTCAGGATTGAAATGAAATTAATAACCTGTGAGGTAGTGAGCTGATGAAGTGTACCATATTCACATACTGATTCTAAAAGATTAATTTAATTAATTCATCATTAACCCTTTAACACTCATATCAGCCAAAAACGGCTTTTGCAGTGGTCGTGAGAAATGCCCATTTGCCGACTAAAAGAATACGGTTTTTGAAAATTTACCACTGGAATGACTGGCTCGATAACCGAGCCAGTCATTCCAGTGATAAATTTTCAAAAATAGTCTTCTCTTGGTCTGCAAGTGGACATTTTCTTTGAGAAAATTTAAATTGTCTTGAATAAATTTGAGGGTTAAAGGGTTAAAGCCAATTAATTCTAGCAATGAATTTAGTTGAGTATTGCGTTATTCACAAGTTTTGTTGGATAGCATGTAGCATGGAGACCGGGCATTTTGAAAATGGTTTTGCTGATGGTGTCTGTTACTGTCAAGTGCAGCAACAGTTTTCAGCATGACTATTCAACCCTTGTCACACCAATGTCTAGAGATTAATTGTTACAAAGCCAGTATTAGAAAGGCTGGTGTACAGTTTGTAAACACCATTGCTGAAGACCATTGCTGTCATAGACAGTGCTGTTGCTGTTATACAATTGACAGCAACAGCTTACACAACAGCTGTTAAGCAACAGCTTAGCGCATTATTTCCAGTTAAATGCGTTAATAAGATTCGCTTCTTATCAATTTATTATTATTAGCTCACCTGGCTATCGATATCAGAGGACACAATATCTTATCTATTTTGGTAGGTTAGGAAAACGGTTAACCCTTTAGCCATCATATCAGCCAAAAACGGCTTCGGCAGTGGTCTTGAGAAATGTCCATTTGCAGACCAAATGAAGACTATTTTTGAAAATTTTACCATTGGAATGACGGACTCTTTTTAACGAGCCAGTCATTCCAGTGGTAAATTTTCAAAAATAGTCTTGGTCTGCAAATAGACATTTTCTATGAGAAAATTGAACTTTTCTTAAATTCAATGGTTAAATGGTTAATTAATGTGCAATTGGAGTTTTATTTCCACCATCCATTGACATATGACAGCTTTTATTACCATAATAGATAAAAACTAAATTAACAGGTTAACCTTTTCTCTGCAACTGCTACCTAAATATTTAAGATATGTATTGTGTACTCTGATACCTATACTGTTAAAATATTTTGAAATGTATTTGATTCATTGAAAGTTGTTGCTGCCTAAGTCAGCTATGACTCAGTCAAATTATTTTTAAAATAAACTGCAGCGTCGCGAACTTGGCCATTCAGCAAGATGTACACGTGTTAAAAGGATGGTTTGGAATATACTCAGTTGAACCTGCTATAAAGACCATCTGTATTAACCATTCTTAAATTAGTTTAACGGAAAGCCAATGTTGCCTAAGGCACAACGGCTTCACGTCAAACTAATTTCAAAGTATTCAACAAAATAAGTTTTATATCATAAAGAATATACTTTTTCCGGGATTTATGGATGAAAGGGTTAAGAGACCACCTGCCTTAAAGACTATTTTCTTCATTTGCTAAATGCAATTAAGCAATGCATTTGAAACTTTATTAGCCCTTTAATGGTCAAACCAGCGAAAACCTGCCTCTGCAGTGGCCTTGAGGAATGTCGATTTGCAGGCCAGCATGAGTATTTTTGAAAATTTACCACTGGAATGACTGGCTCGATAATCGAGCCAGTCAGTCCAGTGATACATTTTCAAAATGCTCCATATCTTGGCCTGCAAATGGACATAACCTGTAAGTTTTGTTTTACTGCAAAATGTTGTTAGAACTGATGTCTTCTATTTTTGCTTAAATATTGTTCAAAAGGACCTTTGCAAAACCAACCATTTGACTGAGTCATTGGAAGTGGCACTGATTGATGTAAAACTCCATAAAGATTAGTTGAGTTGTAAATGTTCCAGGTGAGCGACACAGGCCCCTTGGGCCTCTTGTCTTACATTTCTAGCAAATCTTCCTAAGTCGTGTTTTAGAATGCATGTCAACAATAAATTTTCACACTTATTACCTGTCATAATGCAAGATGTGTCAAATTTAATTTAGTATTGCCTAAATCTTGATCCAAATTCAATTAATCTTAATTTGATATGGAATTGAGATTCATTTGAGCTCATCTGTCATAGATATTTTTGGCTCCTCTACACTTCAGATTACACTGCAGTGCGCTGTGAGGGTGTCAAGCACCATACCAGATACCAGCTCTGTTATTGTCAATACGTTTGTCGATGTGATTCCAAACTTACAAGGTGAGAAATTGACTATCTGAAATTAGGCGTGTGCAGTTTAAAATAAATTGTGGTGCAATAAAAATAATGACAATTTTTACAATGTAGCTGCTAAACTGAACAAATGTGAAAATCCTGAACAATTTACAGATACAAGTTGAATGTTTTAAAGGTCATAGTAAAAAATAAATTTAAAATATTCAACATTTCGATGTTGTTTTTCAATAATGCTATTACAGACTTAACGTGTGTATATCGCGATCCCATTTATGGCAATAGCACCCTTATCCGAATTTTGTTACCAGTCATGTGTATCAAGGGCGATTACTTCTGGGCCGCGTCAGCAAATACTTGCATATAGATGGAAATGGAAAATGAAGACTATGGAGGGGTCTGAACTTTCACTCATATAATGTCATATTCAAATACGTCACTTGTTAGCTGACATGACAAACAAACTGACATATGCCTGTCATGAATGTGGCAATTGCCCCTCAAGTACATGTATGGCTTTGGTTAATTTACAATTTAATAAACATTCTATTTAATATTTTGAGACTAGTTTGACTGGCAGCAACAGCACCCAATCAAATTAGTTTTAAAATATTCAACAGCTTAGCTTAAAATTTAGATTTTGGGAATTCACGTTTCAAATAGATTCCAACACGCGTACAAATTTGTTAGAGCAAAGCTGGAAATGGGCGGGGTATAACTAAAAATCGATCAAAGTTCCAGGTGATGATGAAGCAGTTATGGACATCTTATTTCTGTTTGCTAGTTCAAGATCTGACGAACAAATCATAAAGCTTAGGCTCATGGGTATCCATGGCACCGTGAAGATCTCCATTGATTACTGGATTGCGTGGGAACACTAGCGACTCGGGTCAAAGCATCACAGTTTAACCCTTTAGTGGTAAAATTTGCTCAAGAAAATCACAATATTTCCATATTGAATGTCCATTTGCAGGCTAAGAGAAGACTATTTTTGAAAATTTACTGCTGTAAGGACTGGCTCGTTTATCGTGCCAGGCATTCCTGTGGTAAATTTTCTAAATTAATAATCTCTTGGCCTGCAAATGGACATTCCTCAAGATCACTGCAGTGGCCGGTTCTTGCCGGCCTGACCATTAAAGGGTTAAAATTATTGAAATTAGCCATCACAAAATTGATAATGACAATGTGGAAATGTGTGAGGGCGTAAATCAGCAGTCTTTTATTGACATATTTGGTCATGGTGCTGTCATCATTATTAGCTTACCTATGCTGAAAAAGCCTTTAGTGAGCAAATGCCATGGTGACCATCCATCATTTGTCCGTCCATCTGTCATCCATCTATCACCTTTAGCTTTAAAGGACCACTCCTCATTAACCATTGGGCAGATTTTAACCAAGCTTCGGTTTAGGTTTCTGCACTTGTATACAGAAATCTCATTGGCTAATTTTGCACCAGCCATATTGCATTTTACGAAACAACTTTAAAAACTATAAAAACTATAAAAAAAATCATTAACTGCTCAAATGATTTTAACCAAAATTTAAATCAAAATTGGCCTGAAGAAATTTGATTCCTCAATTTTTTCTGGTGGACATCTTGGATTTTTTTAGTTTTCAGAAAACCTTGCTAAAGCACTACTTGTCCACAACCACTAGCACAATTTCGATTAAACTTAGGTGGAAATATTCTATAAGCTTTAACACTTGAAATTTGATTCGTCAATTTTTACGGCGGACATCTTGGATTTTCTGAAAATGTTTGCGAAATAGGTAAAATGACCACTTCATTAACCACCTGGATGATTTCAACAAAACCTGGCAGGAATTACCCTTTGGCAGTAGATTTCCACACAGGTGTGCAGAAATTTCATTGGTCAATTTTCTGGCAGCCATCTTGGATTTCCAACAATTTTCTTGAAATCCTTTTAAATGCAACTTATCATTAACGAATATCCCAATTTCAATTAAACTTGCATTGAAAGACCCTATCGTGGTCAGCTTCAAGACATGCGAAGAGAAATCTTATTAGAAAATCTTTTCGACGCCCATCTTAGATTTTCAGAAAATTGCTGGGAAATCGGTAAAAGGACTACTTCTCATTAAGTAATAGGCCGATTTCAAGCAAACTTGGCTCGAATGACTATATTGTATGTACACTTGTATACACTTTGCTTATGCCTAAATTTCCAGAAAAATCTGTTGACCCTTTAACACACATATCAGTCCAAAATGGCTTTTACAATGGTCTTCAGAATTGTCCATTTGCAGACCAAGCGAAGACTATACTGTTGCAAATTATAACCACGCCTCTTGAATGAGTCTATGGCAATATAGTTCTACACTTTGATTGATCAAATTTTTGACAGCCAAATCGTATTTTCAAAAAGTTTCACAAAATCTGTTAAGAGACTACTACTCATGAACCGTTTGTCTGATTTCAACTAGACATGGCAGAAATTACCTTAGTGTTGTAGGCTTAGTTCCAGATAAGTACCAATCAGCCATTGTTATTGTTGTTGTTATACTAGGCATTAATTCTAATATTATGATGAACTTTATTTCTTTGAACAGCTTCAAAGTTTGCCCTGATATGCGAGGGTCTTGTTGCTCTTGCTGATGGACAACCATCCTGCCTCACCGCTATCCTGCCAAATGTTCTGTCTATTTTGAGATCTGATGACAAGGACAAGCAGCATCAATCATCAATGGTTCGGTTATAGATTATTTACTCTCCAGAGCAAATGTTTGTAGATGTGTGCGTGCGTGAATGTGTGTGTGTGCGTACTTACATGTGTTTGCATCCCCCCCCCCCCAGATAGCATTGACTCCGATATTATTTGGCCTCATCACTCAAAATCTAATTTTTGAAATAAAGTTGTTCATCAAATAATTCAGGTATCATAAACATTTTGCTTTAACCTGATTTCTTGTACAAAACAAACATTGTATTTGTGATAATGGTGCATTTGACATTTTGACACCGAACATAATACTTTTCCTCTATGAACTGTAGTGGTATTAAGGTGTGAAGACATTGACTTGTGCAGAAGTTTCACCAGCTGAGCTATGACATGGTGATTGTAAACACTTGAATTGTAATACCAAAATACATCTAAGTCCCTTGATTTTTAGCATGTTGTATATAAAATAGTCGCTATTTAATAAATATATTAATATTTTGGCACCTGGGATGTTGCTTTTCACATCAAGAGTATACTTACCTCCCTAATACTTTTGAATATTGCTAAATATCGGCTTTCACTCAATAAACACTCAGATTAAAACAGTTAGGTGCCCCTACTGGGCAGGGAGTCAGAGCGTAGTCTGGCGGATGCCAGCCCCACCACCGCGCATGCGCAGACTAGCACTTCCTCTTTGCTAATTTATTGGCAGAGAGTCTACACATGTTTTTGTGCTAGAGCGTTTCTTTACTCAATTCATAGTCTTTTTGTGTGAATTTGGAAGTGATTATCCCTGATAAAGATGGCAGAAAGGATGACTTCGCCAGAGGAGGGCCCAGGACCTTTAAATCAGGTGACTTCTAGTAAAATTAGCGAGTTTTTTCCCCGGTGTAATGTGTTTCCGGGACTCGCGGTTACCGTGATAAGCGCCTTGTTTAGTTGGTTTATTTCAACTAGGTGCTATATAATACTAATCTCTCTTTGTGTTTATGTCCGCAGGTCTGTGTGACGATATGTAATGGACATCACATCAGCAGAGGGTTTGTTTCTCTCCACCATGGTTCCATTTCCTACTAATACTGTTAGGTTATCTAACCAAAAATTTTATGTCCAGTGAGTCGGAGGCCTAGTATAAAGGTCTTCTCACTTTGCCCTCTTGATCCAATTCCTTCCCCTAGAGGTGGAGAGAGTTAAGAGGCGTTCAGTTGGTGGAGTGCTCCAGTTCATCACGTTGGATGGTTTGTCTATACAAAGTGTCAGGTATCTAATTATTGATATGAGGTGATGTTAATTATTTAGAGAGGAAAGGGAGATAATTAACAGGATTTGCCATTGTTATCAGTATATATCTGATGGTTGTGTAGTCGAAATGTCCATTCTGCACATGTTCTGGTTAGAGATACAATTCGTCCTTGCACTTGGATGTTTGTTGGGGATCGATTTTTTCCTGTCATAGGATTAATGACGTCATAATCAGCCTTGCTCTTTATTAACAATTAAAGTTTGTCCAAAGCTGGTTTTCTGATGAATATTGATCTGTATGATAATTTCCTTCTCTTGAGTTGGTGAGTTTCTGAGCTTAACTAGATTGCTCATACTCCTCGTCCTTTGCCCTGTTTCAGAGACCTGGTTGTGCGTCCTGTGGACGGTTTTTGAAGGACAAGTTTGTGCCTCATCTCTGTTATCAGTGTAGCCCCTGTGGTCCCTTGCTTAATTGCGAGATATGTAAGCACTGGGGGGGGGGCGAGCTAATGTCCGAATTCTTGTGCTTGCAGGCGAAGGACAAGGTGGTGGAGGAGGAGAAGAAGAAGCAGAAAAGAGAGGGTGTGAGTAAGAAGGGTAAGAGGAAGGCCTCGTCCGCGGTGGACATGGAGGCCTTCCGGACCGAGATGTTGGGAGAGATGAGGACAATAAAGGATTTGGTTCCAGAGTTGCTTCGTGGCATGCTTCCTGGACCAAATCCTTTGCTGTCCTCATCATCTGCTTCGGAGCAGGTAATCCCCACCTCTGAATCACCTTTCCTTAGTACGCTTCCGTTGTTCGAAGATTCAGAGGTGGCCCCATTAGAGGGGGCGTTCCACGACCCTGGCAGCAGGCTTAGTGCCGCGCCGAGGGGCCGTGGACGGTTGTCGCTGGAACCCGCGGGCTGCTTATCAGTCCAGGGGTATCCGCACGCCGCGGGTGCCAGTACCTCCTATGGCACCTTCCCTGGCCAGTCCGGGTTAGCTCTCTTTGCTGACCCGGAGTCTAATCTGTCTGGCCAGGAGGATGAGGATTACCTGTTGGGGTCGCCGTCTGAGGACGTGGCCATGGATTATGACGTCTGTGCACCCCTCGCGGGGAATACAGGCGACTTATTCCACGGTTCTACTCACGCAGGGGTAGAATCCACGGTTCAGACTGTGGCCCTGGGCGCTGAGGGCCAGCGTTACCACATGCCTCGGCTTGCCGAGAGTGTCGCTGGTGCTGGCCGGGGCCGTGGTGGGGCGGTATGTGCCCCGCGCTCTACCACGGCGCCTGCTCCTGGTCAAGCCAGTGAGATTAGCATGCCGGTGTTGTCAGGCCCGCATGCTCTCCCTGGCTTGCCAGGGATATCAACGTATCCGCCGTCAACCTCTGTTGCTTGCGGTCAGGAGGAAGACGAAGGCCCCCGTCTTGTAGAGCGCTCGCAGCTAGCCACGGAGGAGGATTGGTCTGACGCTTGCCAGTGGTTGGTGAGTGTTAGACCAGATCTGCCCGTGGAGCAGTCGGCTAGCCAGCGTGACCACAGGCCGTGGTTAGCCGGTAAGCCTACTGCTAACGCTATGCCTTCTCTGCCGCTGGCAGAGCATGTCGTTGACATGTTCGAGGCGGCGGAGACGTCCATTAAGTCGAGTGGACGTCTCGCGAAGGCCCCGCGCGAGGTGGCCAGGCGTTGCCGCATCGTGCCCCTGGATTACCAGCGGTACGGTGTGGTACCTAAGCCGAGCGTGGATGACCGCGCGGCTTTGGGTGAGGATGCGCGGCCAGGCTCCCGTTCTGACACAGGAGTCTTGTGTTCGAACGCGTTGCGTTCAGCAAATACCGCGTTGCGTGATGCGGAGGAGAGTGGGAGGGCTTCGATTGCCGCTCTGTCCCACGTCTCCCAGCTGTTACAAGGGGTAGTAACAGCATCCGCATCGCGCCAGCCAAGTCCGGTCACAGTCCAGCGAGCCATCCAGGATGGTATCAACCTGGCTCTGGACTGTATGACGCGGGCGGTGACCAGGAGTGTCCGAGCAAGGCGCACATTTGCCTTGGACAATCTGTGCCCATCCCAGGACCTGTACAATAGGCTACTGCGTACGCCTATGACAGGTCCTGGTCTCTTTGGAGGTGAGGGATGTAGGCACCTCCAGGAGACGGTTACTCTGGTAAATAACCAGAGGGCGCTGCGCGAGCAGTTTGAGGTGCTTCGTCGTGCTAACGTTCGCGCCGCACCCCCTGCGTATCGTCCCCTGCAGGCTCGAGGTGGTGGTGGCCAGGTCAGAGGCCAACCACCATCGCAGCGTCGGCCTCGGCCGCGTGCGATTCGGCCAGCAGCGAGGGGGGGCGCAGGCTCCTCAGGCGCAGTCAGCCAGGCAGCCGCCCGCGCACCGAGGTGCGCGCGGTGCTGGTCGTGGCGCGCGAGGATCTGGGCGTGGTAATCGTTCCTGATGGGATGGTTACCGCGGTGAGAACCGCTCCTGTGTTTCTGGCAAAGGAGACAGTGCCGCTCTTGCACTCCTTATGTCCACCTCTATCCCTAGGTGGACCGGTGGGAGGCCGGCTAGCCGACCACATGCAAGAGTGGGAACGGTTAACTCAGGACCGTTTAGTCTTGCGATGGCTTTCAGTCGGGTATCATCCCGATTGGATGACAGGCCCGCCATCGCGACTGTCTCTAGTGCCGATCTGGACTCCAAATCCGAGAGATCCAGAGCAAAGGTTGTGTAAATTCCCTCATACAAAAAGGAGCTATTCAGCCGGCACAAAGGTGTCCGGGCTTCTATTCAACCCTGTTCTTAGTAACAAAAAACACCGGAGGGTGGAGACCAATTCTCAACCTCAAGCCATTGAACAAGTTCATAGAGACGCCCAGTTTCAAGATGGAGACTGTGCGCTCGGTGTTGGCGGGGTTAGAGAGGGGAATGTGGACAGCGTCGATAGATTTGAAGGACGCTTATTTCCACATCCCCATACACAGGAGTTTCCGTCGCTTCCTGAGATTTGCATTCCAGGGCAGACAGTGGGAATTCAGGGTGTTACCCTTCGGAATTTCCATGGCTCCTCGGGTTTTCACCCGTGTGGTTCTTGCGATCACCGCATACCTCCGCAGGAGAAGCATAGCAGTCCACACGTACATAGACGACTGGCTGTTGAAAGCGCACACCCAGGAAAGTTTATCGGCCAGTCTGGAGATTGTTTTGAAGACTCTCACAGACTTGGGCTGGATGATCAATTTCCCAAAATCAGAGCTGACTCCATCCCAGAAGTTTGTTTACCTGGGGATGTTCTTCGATCTAGAGACAGGATATGTTTTTCCTACTCAGGAGAGAGTTCAGAAACTCATCTCATTGATTCAGTCAGTGTGCGACAGTCGTCATGTCCTGGCACGGGTTTACTTGAGAATGCTGGGGTTGATGGTTTCATTGGAACCAGTCATTCCTCAGGCCGCCTTACGCAGGCGGCTGATCCAGTTATTTCTCATGACACAATGGACCCAGAGTACAGGTTCGCTGGACTCGAACGTGTCAGTGTTGGCGCCTCTGATTCATCACCTGCAATGGTGGTTGGACACAGAGAATCTCTTGGTGGGGGTTATGCTAACCCCTCCCCACCCTCAGGTGACTGTGTATACAGATGCATCGATGGAGGGCTGGGGAGCTTGCCTGGAAGAATCCACGATATCAGGGCTTTGGAATCTGGAACAGTCAAAGGAACATATAAATCTACTGGAGCTAAGAGCAGTAGTCCTGGGCCTGGAACATTTCTTACAGAAAGTTCAGGGCAAGATTGTTCTTATTCGTTCAGACAACTCAACAGTTGTGACTTACATAAACCGCCAGGGCGGAACGAAGTCGCCCAGTCTCTGTATGATGACATGGGGACTGCTTTGTTGGTGCCTGGATCACCAGATTACCTTGAAAGCAGTTCATATTCCGGGAAGGTTAAATCTGCTAGCAGACTCATTGAGCCGAAGGATGAGTGTTTTACCCACGGAATGGCAACTAAATCAATGTGTGGCGGATCGTCTGTTCGACCATTGGGGGAAACCCAACATCGATTTGTTCGCAACGAACAAGAATGCGAAGATGACGACGTACGTCTCTCCGATTCCGGATCCAAGCGCTTTCGCAACAGATGCGTTAGCTATCAGCTGGGGGAGAATGTATGCATACGCATTCCCTCCAGCAATCCTGATTCCAAAAATTCTTCAGAAAATCAGACAAGAGGAATGCCAAGTGCTTCTGATCGCCCCGGATTGGCCAAGCCGATCATGGTATATGGATCTGCTGGACCTTCTGGTCTGCAATCCGGTTCCTCTGCCTCTGATGGACGACATTATCTTCCAGGGCAAGGCCCTTCACAACAATCCGTCAATGTTCAGATTGACTGCGTGGATGTTGTCAAGGAATCTAGAATTAAGGAGGGCTTTTCTGAGCAAGCAGCCATGTTTATGGCCAAAGCCAGGAGGGGGTCAACCTCCAGAGCATATAATTATAAAATCAACAGATTTGCAGAATGGTGCTCAAAAAGATGTATTGATCCAATGGATTCATCTATTCAGGTAGTAGCTGATTTCCTCTGTCACCTGTATGATGCCTATAGCCTCAAGCCTAACTCTATTGCTGGTTATAAGTCAGCTTTAATGTCTGTTATTCCTTGCTTGGCTAAGAGGGGAAGTGATGAAGTAAATACATTAAATGTATTAATTAAAGGCATGGGCAATCTAAGACCAAGGAATCCCCCTGTGATTCCGTCTTGGAGTTTATCGCTAGTGCTTCAAGTACTAGGTGATAAGCCTTTTGAACCACTTAGTTCCATTTCTATGAAACTATTAACACTGAAGACTGTGTTTTTAATTGCTGCGGCCTCGGCTAGGCGTAGAAGTGAAATTCATGCCTTATCAGCCGAGGATGACCGTTTTGTGGTTTCAGGGGAAGGCCTTAAGCTGCTACCTAGGATTAATTTCTTGGCTAAGAATCAGTCGTTGAAATATCCAGGTCAACCTATTGTTTTGCCTGCTTTAACTAGATATGATCCTAATTCTAAAGCATGGTGTCCCGTCCGGGCGCTTCTCCGGTACAAACAACGTACATCGGAGTGGCGCACCGACCAGTCGGCGTTATGGTTGTCATATATTGAACCCCATGGCAGGGCTTCTAAGGACACCATTTCCAGGTGGATTGTAGAATGCATTCAGTTTTGTCATAAATCCGCCACCGGGAAGCAGGTTGACGTGGCCAAGGCTCACAGTGTCCGCGGCGTAGTGACATCCACTGCCCTATTTAATGGGGTCCCTGTGGATGACATTATGTCGGTTGCTCAGTGGCACTGTGAGTCAAGTTTTACAGACCATTATCTCCGTGACACCTCTAATCCTCTCGCCTTGTCGATTTTGAAAAAATAACTAGGTTTATATTTTTGATGAGGTTTCCTCATTGCTTATATATTTCACAATTAATTTATGGAAACAACCACTTTTTTGGGACTGCATCATTCTTCACCAATGGGAAGATGATGTCAGCAGCCTTTTCAACAAGGTCAGTCTTGTGCATGGGTTGTCCATTGTTGATTGTCTTGTCACGTTACCCGTTATTAATATGATGGTGGTTTTGTGTATTTATGTGGTTCATTGTTGAGAGTATACGAAAAGGGAGTTTTTTCGTCTCTGTCCTGTAGTACATGGCACTTGTACGTAGAGAGCGTATAGGACATTGAGGTCATTCGACTCTTCCTCCCAGGAAGGAGGGGGGGGGAGCGCATATGACATTCGGTCATCTCTCATACATCGGTCGTGTTATCCGATGGCTAGTCAAATCCTGACTGTTTTTTCATACAGTTTCAGAAGTTTAAGTGCCTTAAACGCAGAAAAGCGTATAGGGATGAGCTGGTCTTTTGACCTCGCCTCCCTCCCGCCGAATTCACTGTCGAATTCTGGCAATATCAAAAGTATTAGGGAGGTAAGTATACTCTTGATGTGAAATAAACGAAATCAAGGATTTCTTTTTTCACGAGAGAGTTGATACTTACCTCCCTAGATACGGACCCGGCCTCTCCACCCCACAGAGGCTCGGTCTTCAGGCTCTTAATAGTTGCATGTGTATCAGCCAATAAATTAGTCAGAGGAAGTGCTAGTCTGCGCATGTGCGGTGGTGGGGCTGGCATCCGCCAGACTACGCTCTGACTCCCTGCCCAGTAGGGGCACCTAACTGTTTTAATCTGAGTGTTTATTGAGTGAAAGCCGATATTTAGCAATATTCAAAAGTATTAGGGAGGTAAGTATCAACTCTCTCGTGAAAAAAGAAATCCTTGATTTCGTTTATTCTACAGTCACAACCAACTGAGTTTTGTGCTTACTTATGCCATTGATATAACATTCTACCTTTAAGTTTCCTGAATTCCTGCAGTCTATTTAATAATAATAATAATAAGTGAATTTATAACGCGCCAAACTCCACGCAAGCATGCTCGTAGCGCAAGACAATGAAATGATAATATAAACATTAATTTAAATTCTGGTACGCTTGTTTAAAGAGATGAGTTTTAAGATTTGATTTGAATGTTGTAAGATTTTTTGACAATTTTAGATGAATAGGGAGGTTTACTGATATATCAAACATAGAACTGTATCAATCACACTTAGTGTACAGCAATGAGCGTGCTATATTTAGTCTGCAAGTAAGCACTGTATAATATTATCATGCCAAATATATGTATGAAATTGATCTAGTTAAGTATGCCCCATAAACCAATGTATGTGTTTTAGTTTTTAAATGATTTTAATGAACTATCTCACTGGCGTTGTTAGTAAGAACTATCAAGGATTGTAGACCCTCACTCTCCAGTTTTTGTCACAATGTAAAAAGTTTTTCATCTTCTGGCTTTTTCGGGATTTTAAAGATTTTTGTCGGATCCTAGTATATGTATATCACAGCTTTTCTTATGTAAAACTTTGAGCCAGATCAGACCATCAGTTTCTGATATATCCATAGATCCAGAATTTGATCCAATCCAGATCCAGGTTCTTTTATCCGGATCTTAGCCAAAGTCTGTTTTGTTAAATTTGAGCCAATTCAGATCAGAAGTTTTTGATATACAGTACCTGACACATGCACGCACACACCCACACACATGAGCAGGCACACAGATCCGATGGCAATACTCTCTTCCTCTTATGGGGCAAGGGTAATATTTTTTAAATTATTGTTGTCCTGTTCAATCTATAAGGAGATAATTTTGGGAGTCTTTACTCATTGTTGAAAATTTGCTCTAACTGCTTAGACCACAAAACGTGAATTGAATGGTTGTAGATTCTCTATATTTGGTTGTCAGGGTCTGTTGTGCACTCTACTGCTACAAGCAGCACATGTTGAGCGCCTTCCTGGTGAAGTGACGGACTTGATACAAGCGACATGTAGATCCTCCAATGGCTGGCAAGCGTACAAGATCGGGAGACAAGCGATGCGATACAGCCAGTATAGTATCAGCATGGTTATCTTTGCAACTTTGCAAAATAATGTAAGTGCTTTAAACGTTTACTAGTCCCTTATACCAAGTAAGAAATTGCCAATGGAAGAATCGAGTTTTAGGTATGCCCGGCCCATCGTTAGCTAAGCTCCACCCATGCTTTGCCCATGTTGGGATTAATCAATCCCCGGACTCTAAATCTCAATTTCCAGAAAACTATACAGGTAAGCTGTTGGAATATTTTGAAATTAATTTGTTTCAAAATAGTCAACAGAATGTTTATTAAATAATAAAGACATAAAATTCGTACAACTTGACGAACTACCATATGTTTATGATGGACTAAATCACATCATTCATGACGTAAGTGATTGTAATGTCAACCTACATGTAATGTAGTTGATTATGATGTCATGTTATTGATCCATAAACTGGATTCATAGCGTATTTCGCTTAATAGTAGCCTAGGCTTCTATTAGGACAAGAGGTGTTCAATTTCCAACCAAACATCTCTGAGAAAGGGGGTGGGCTTATATCAGGGTTGGAAAAAAAAATCGATTTTTATTCGCGACATCCCAGGAAATTACGTAAAACTTATACAGTGAAACCTGTATTAAGACACTGGCTGTGGGAGTCGCAGAAGGTGGTCTCTTAAGACAGGTGGTCTCTTAATACAGGTCCAGATGCATTGCTAAACTGTATTTTGGAACTGAATAAAGTGGTATTTTTATGACTTATTTTTAACTGAATTTTAAGCTTGCTGGTTTCTTAATACAAAAAAACTTTGTTCGCTTAAGCAGTTTTAACAGTATTATTATTGCATCATTTTTTATTGCATCATTTTTTTATTGCATCATTTTTCTATTGCATCATTTTTTTATTGCATCATTTTTTTTAAATGATGCAATAGAAAAGCATTTTTTCATTCTTGAAAAATACAGTCAAAACTGCTTAAGTGACAAAGGCTATGAAATATTTTCAATTCCATAATTAGCAAAATGTCTAACTCCGGCCGAAAACAAGATCCAATATGGATTCATTATGAGAAAGTGAAGACCCCAGATAAGGCTGGTGTCCGGGCTGTCTGCAAGGTCTGCCGACACGAACTCCAAGGTATCCCAGAGCGGTTAAAAAAACATGCAGCCAATTGCACAGGTCCACCAACACCAGCACTTCAAGGTCTAGCTGTAGCCGCAACAGAAACGGGGACTTCATCTCAATCTGAGCAGCAGCAGCGCGTTGAAACTGTTGTTGATCAAAACGATGTGGTGGTGATGGAAGTTGAACCTCTGTCAACTTCAAGTTCTGCTTCAGCGGCAGTGAAGCGCCCAGTGCACGGTCAATTAGCTGCTGGTACATTGGCCGCTAAGATACCCAAGCTGAATTATGGTCTACAGAATTATGTCATCAGAACTTCAGCAGAAAAACGTGGTGAATTAGATCGTGATGTAGCTAGGATGGTGTATGCTACGAACTCCCCATTTCGCTTAGTAGAAAATAGACATTTTATAAACCTTGTAAAAGATTTACGACCAGGCTATCAACCACCATCCAGAAAGGACATAGGGGGGAAATATTTGGATGTTATCTACACAGAAGAGCGGGAGAAGGCGAGAAAAAATTTGGAAGGTGAACTTGTCTGTCTAGCATTAGACGGTTGGAGCAATATTCATAACGAGCCTATCGTATGTGCTACAGTGACGACCTGCTTAGGTGATATTTACTTAGTGGATACTACGGACACCTCTGGACATCCTCACACAGCGGAATATCTTTATGACATTGCGAAGCAGACAATTGAAAACACGCACAATGATTTTGGGTGCATTATATGTAGTATCGTCACAGACAATGCTGCTAATGTAGCAAAGATGCGAGAGTTCTTGAAAGAACGACTGGGTTTCAACATGATTGCGTATGGATGCACGCCTCATCTTCTAAATCTGACTTCAAAGGACTTAGAAATGGGTAATGTTAAGGAGCATGTCACACAAGTTGTGAAGTATTTCCGAAATAACCACTTTGCTAGTGCCCAAATACGCCAATCATCGTGCAGAAAGTTAGTGATGCCAGCAGATACAAGGTGGAACACAATGTACGATTGTTTAAACTCGTATTGTGAGGCATGGCCGACACTTGTGACAATCTGTGATGGACATACTGACCGCATAGATGTTGCCATTGCCAATAAAGTTCGTAATGTAGTAATCAAACGTTCTGCAGATGAATACCGACTTTGTTTGAAACCAGTAGCTTGCGCTCTCGATAAAGCTCAATCGGACAATTGCACAATAGCAGAAGCAGTTGAATTATGGAAAGATGTAAAAACGGCCCTGCATAATGACACTAATAATTCAACAAAGCGTGCGGCCGATAAGCGTTATCAACAAGCTGTGACACCTCACCACATGCTGGCCAATCTACTCCACCCTAAATACCGTGGTCGAAACTTGACTCAGCAAGAACGTGAAACTGCACTCACCATAGCATCCGAAATCCCTGGTTTGATGACTTTGGTAATCAAATTCGAGGCCATGGCACCACCATTTCACATTCTTAAATTTAACGACGAAGTTGTTAATGGAGTAACCTCTCTTCATTGGTGGAAGTCGCACAGACGTGACTTCGAGGATGATCTGCTGGAAGCATTTGAATTCACTCAGCGTCTGATGTCAGCTGTGGCGGCGTCAGCTGGTGTCGAGCGCGTGTTCTCCAGCTATGGGCTCGTGCAGAGTAAGTTGAGAAACAAACTTGGAACTTTAAAAGCGGCTAAACTAGTATTTCTTTTTCGGTCCCTAAACTGTGACAAAGAAAATGACTTCCGGTTTCAGTTGAATGATGATTGTTGACTAGACTAGTGAAGTACAATTGCAGCATTATTGAAAACTGAAAGTGAAAAGTGATGACAGACACATCTATCTGTGACTCAGTTAGGTTTGCGCGATATTGCTTGAGAGAATATCGATATCGTTATTATAAAAAAATTGCGGTATCTCAATAGTCAATATATCGAGTGTTCTGGTTAATCACTTAATTGTGAATAATTAAAGAATATGCATCCCATCATTCATAACATATTGAATATTTTGAAAGCAATTTCACTGGAAGCCGTTGCTGCCTAAGTCAGCAACGGTTTTCAGTGAAATTGCTTTCAAAATATTCAATATGTTTATTATGTTACGAATGATGGGATGTCTATTCTTTAATTATCACTGTTTGAACTAATAATATATAGAGTTCAAAATTTATATATTACGTCATATTAGCAACGATTTTTCAATTTTGTTCACAATTGCATCACAGATACAGTGAGTAGCAATAGGACAGAAATGATGCAATGCATAAATCTAACGAATTAGCCCTAATTAGATGCACAAAATCTATGAAGGTATGCAAAAGTCATCATTGTCTAAGTCTATCAACCTTGTTAACTTCTGTCTTTAAAAATATGCTCAAATTAAAATTGATAAACTGGTGTACATTTTTCAACAATTTTGGTGGACGATGTTGCTGTCTGCGACAGCTCTATCATCCACCAAATTTGTTGAAAAATGTACACCAGTTTATCTTTAACCCTTAGCACACTGATGTCGAAATTTTTAAATTTCAAATTAAATTTAAAGATAAACTGGTGTACGTTTTTCAACAAATTTTGTGGAAGATGGTGCTGTCACAGACAGCAGCATCGTCCACAAAAATTGTTGCAAATTGTACACCAGTTTATCTTTAAATTTAATTTGAAAATTTAAATTATCATGCTCCAGAGTGCTAGGGGTTATGTTTATTTTGAAAAATTAAAACTCCTACCTCAGTGTGCTAAGGGTTAATGTAATGTAATGATGTGTTTACGTGTTACAATGTATATAGTTTCTTGCCAGTTTCAGCAATTACTGATTTTGATTTTTGAAGTTGTAGTAAACTACTTAATTTAATAACATTTCAATCTTTATTGTTTTAGTGTTAAATAAAATGGAGCCCAAAAGTCCAACTTGATAAGCACTAGCCAATAGTAATCGAGACACTCAATGACACTCCAGAGTGACTCCAGACGCATGTCATAGCTGAAAAAAGAGACAGTGTCTTGCTTTAAAAGAGTGTGCTTTTGGAATTAGACTAATAGTAATAGCCATACTGGCCCATACATGACTTTTCATGTACACTATTGCTTTAATGGTCATGTAGTGACATGTACGCACATGGAATTCTCCTCTTCTTTACAGCTTACACATACTTAATGATCATACTTTGTACACATGTGTGATGTACTGTGTACATGAACCTCAAGTATGTAGATTGTAGATGTGGACTCGTGCACTGGGTCTAGTCTTGCTGATGACAAATATGAGCAATTAAGTGTATAATTCTATTTTGTGTTGATGTTCAAGTGCCATGGAAGCAGTAAAATAATTATGTTACTTTAATTTAACAAAATTACTGTTAATTGTATTAATTACTTGAAAATTCCTCTATTTTTGCAAAACTGATTTAAATCACGATTTTTTCGATAAAAATCGAGTGATTTAAATCATGATTTAAATCATGATATAAATCAATTGATTTAAATCAAGCCAACCCTGGCTTATATTACAGAGTTTTCACAAAAAAGTTTTCTAAAATTGATACCACGGAAATTCAACGTATTTTCTCCCGTAAAAATCCCCACCGCCTATGCCTATGTTTAATGTATAGCTCAAAACATCACCGGGGAAGTAAAATTATTTGATTTGAGCGCCTAAATATTGCGTATCCTTTAATAAAGCTTGTTTATTACATCAAAATTAATCCACAATTTGATATAAAATGGCGTCGCGAAAAAATACAAATCACGTGATTCACCTCCATTTGAAGAGTTTATTTTAGAGCGAGTACTCAGATATAAATAGTCTGGAATCGTGGACTCGGAACTCGGTAATATCTATATATTATCATTGCGTGATAGGAACTGAGTATTATACTGATCTTAAAAAACAGGTACCCGTTTGATAAACTCCCGTTAGCGTATAATATCTTGCGAGAACATGATGCCTCCCATCTCAAGAACTGCTGGCTCGCCAACTTAAGAAGCCGGCTATATTGTCGTTCGTAATAATTCAATTTGGATCATTTAATGTTGATCGGCGTTACAAAATTGATGCACATTTTCTCCCGTGCTTGTTGTTTGGTGCATAAATTTGGTCTTAAAATATATTTAAAAGGAAGGTATTTAATCACGCCAAGACTGTTTTACGCGCATTTTGACTACAAAAGTGTGGAATAAACTTTATTATATCGTGAACATACATGGCATACTATTAGTATTAATCTAATAGGCGGTCAAGATTTACAAATCCGAGGCCTGTATTGACTTCTAGAGGGGCTGGGAATGTATCAGGGCAGAGATCTGTCTGAAGTAGACACACCCTGTGACACGATTGTTATTATTATACATGCTATTCTTACAAATTTGCTCTTAAGAAAAATTTTCCTATACAGTCTGCTGAGTTAGGGGGTGAGCTTCTAATACAGAGTTTTGCCGTTTTGAAACTGCTAAGAAATCATTGGAGCTCATATGTCAAAGTTATGGGGGTGGGCTTCTATTAGATCATAGGCTACTATTAAGCGAAATACGGTACATTGCAAAAGAATTATATTCACAACACTTCACAGATATTCATGACTGACCCTTTATACCCATGACTTGTCAACCAGCCAAGAATACTGTTGAGAAAGGTTCATTGGCATACCACAAAGACTTATTTTTAAGTTTACCACTGAAATGTCTGGCTCGATAACCCTGCCAGTTATTCCAATGGTAAAGTTTCAAAAATATTCTCTTGGCCTTTCGTTATATCACTGAAAGGTCTTCAGAAATCAGGTTTTTCATCCACATAGCTGCTTAAATGTATATTAAATCATATGAATTAGCTCCCATGTCAGGTTTCCATGCACTCTGGAAATCAGAGAAATCCTTGAAAATGGTGTTCCATTTTTCCAGTGAGGGATAGCTCATGAAATTTGAAAAACCCCACCAAAATTCAGGGAAAACTCAGACAATTTGACAATGACGCAGAAGTAATGGTTTTCAGATTTTGCCAGCTTAATGTATGAGGGCCTTGTATCCAAGTTGTGTCCATTGACTGAAATTAGAAATAAATTGCATTTATGGTATGCCGTGTAGCACGCTGTTGTATATTTTATCCGTATCTTAGTTGCTGTGCTGCAACTACCTCTTGACTTTCCAACAAGCTCGTTAAAGTGAAAATATTTCTCATGCAATTTTGGAAATTTCTCAGGGAAATATCAGGGAATTTTGTTTTGATAAATTGCTGGGAACCCTGCTTGTCACTTGTGACACAAACCATTCTATTTGTATACAGTTATACCTGTGTATAATGGCCAAATTACGGGCACAGCAGAACAGTGACTGGTGGGTGTACTCTACAGATGCTGACATCCCCTCGCCACACAACCCCCCCCCCCCAACTCCCGTGATCAATTAAGTGTTTGTGACGAACTTAGCTATATCTCATTCTATACGTCATGGTGTTAATTATGATGTCATATGATTGCTGGATAAACTGAAATCCTCCAATTAAGTCAACATGACTACCACACCTTGTACATGCGTGCTTTGTATTGTATGTTTATATCATGTAGGTATCATCGGAACACTTTCACTTCTGGTTGTCTGGCTTGCAGCATTTGTGTCGTGCAGAGGCTGGGCTCACCAGCACTGATACACCCGCTATGGCGTTCATCGGCAAACTATCGGCATCCATAGAAGATTATCATCGTGGTCTCACAGCACTCAAGGTTAGCGTTAGATATATTTGATTAACCCTTTGATGGGCAACCGAGCCAAAATCGGCTTCTACTTCGAATAATACTTACCAGATGTACTATTATGATAATGTCTATTATCTAGTCTAGCTCAAAATAAACAATTAAAACTCCGCACTCTCCTGGTCCTGCCCCTACTGTGTCCGGGAATACCATAGCCGCAGGTACCGAGTCAATTCCCAATCACAGTCAGATTCATCTATTTTGCGCTTGTTGAAAGTCGCGTGTATTTAGTGCTCTCTTATTAATTGAATAAGCAGTTTTAGCGTGTTTTTTCGGAAAACCATCGTTGGATTCATGGAGGAACTGGGGAAATCATCACAGGGGCAGGTTGTATCAATCTAGAATTTATACATTCGTGCCATAATGACTGTTTGAAATTTCCTTAAATTGGCACATTGTTTTATAATGATAGCCATTGTTGGAGTCGCTTCTGTACCCGTTGACTTTTAGTTTTAATTCGGGTACTCGGTTAATTTTCTCTTGCGACTCGGTTCCTCTAAGATGGATGCGCCCTTAGCCAAGATGGCGGCGCCCATGAATTATGTCGTTCTTGGCTTGGTGTATCCAGGCACTCTGTTGTCGCCGATTTTAGCTCTCGCTTCATTGTCGAGGGTGTTTGTAGTGATCGGCGAGTTATTCTTGGTTATTTAACGTTAGTTAAAGGCTGAGTTGTGGTTTTTTTTAAATTTTCACTTAAAAAAGTTTCAAATATTTCCTGCCTAAGACTTGTTATCATTAAATTGAGAGAAAGTTAATGTGTTTAAGAAATCTTAACTAGCAAGTCTATTGTGCGTATTGCTCGTCATTGGTTGTCATGTGCAGCGTTTTAATTCTTCTCTGTGTTCGCAGAAACCGAAGAACTCGGACACGTTGTGCCGAAAGTGCAACAGGTTCATGAAACGGAAGTATCTGGGTCATCACTGTGTGGCGTGCGCTAAGTGTAAGGTCGGGAGCCCTTGTGATGTGTGCGTCAAGTGGTCGTCGGCATTGGTGGCGGAGTTTGACAAGGATCGACGGGCGAGGCTGGAGCGTATCGAGAAGGACAAGGCAGTGAAGCTGCAGCAGGTTTCGTTGCTGGGACTGGAAGGTCGGCTGAATGAGAGGATGGATTCAGCACTGGGCGTATGGGCGGCCCAGTTCAAGGCTATGTTTGACTCGTTGCAGTCCACGGTCCCGGTGAGGCAAGCTGGTGCAGGACAACCATTAGGTGGTCCGGCTAGTTCTGATGAGGGTCATGCACCTGCCCCTTCTCTGTCCTCGGCTCATGAGCCGTCGGTAGAGGATGAAGATTTGCTGCTGATGGAAGATTCCGGCATGCCGGATCTTTCAATGACGGCGATGCCTAGTACGTCCCAGGGGTCGCCCTCAGGATTTGTACGGGTTTGCCAGGCGGATGGTGATGTCGACGTTCCGTCGGGCATTTTTCATCCGCGATTTGTGCAACCGGATATGCCGGCGGAGCCGTGGTTTGCGGTTCCTGCGGCTATCCCGGCGGCGTTAGGTGCGGCTCCTATCGGAGTGACAGTGCCAGCCGTAATTGAGGCCGTCGGAGTCCCGGATCCCGTGTTGGAGCCGATGGACTGCGGCGAATCCGTATCTGGCGATTCGTTGGATACTGGTGCCGCTGGTAGTCGCGCTATGGATGCGCTCTGTCCTGGCAGAGACGTATATCGTAGCATTCAGCAAGGATCGTCGGTGGCCCTCTCATCTAAGGGAGAGATGGAGGATGAAAACGGGAGTTCTTTGATGGACGATTCCGCTTTCTGCACCGAAGCTGAATGGGTGCAGGTTCTTGGATGGATGACCAATCGTCTCGGGTTGGCATCTGATCTAGGATCTCAGCGCGATCCGGCGATGGAACGGATGTCAGAGCGTGCGGCTAGCGCTCTGTCCAGTGGCTCTTCTGCCATGCCTACACTCCCGTTGGACACGCAGACTTCTGACATGTTGGAAGTTGCGGCATACCATCAGACTATGCGTTGCCCAAGGCCCCGAAGGGGATAAGGAGTAGGGTCCGGTTTCCGGAGCAGGCTTATCATCAGTACGCCAGGGTTCCACGGCTTTCCGTTGCGGAACGTGAAGCGCTGAATAGGCCGTTGGCTGGGAAGGCCAAGGGGCGGTCACGTCCTTTGGTTTCTCAGACCAACAAAGACCCGTTCAATGAGCTCACGCTCATTGAGGATGCGGCTAGGGCAGCCATGGCTGCGCTGTCGCACGGGTGTACCGTCTTGCAGGGTATGCTGGACTGCACGGCGGAAGGCGGACAGGTGCCAGAGGCTGCTCCCGGAGTTGTTCGGGACACCATGCGCCTGTCTCAGGATTGCCTGGCCAGGGTAATCACGAGAACTTTGGCAGAGTGACGGAGAATGGTTCTCGATTGTGTGGAACCAGGACCAGAGATGAGGGCTGCGTTGTCTTCTGCGCCTTTCATAGGTCCAGGCTTGTTCGGCGGCTCAGCACGACAAGCGCTCTCTAAGGTTGCGTCAATGGTGGCGGAGCAAGAAGTGGTCGGCAAGTCGTGGAAGTCGACCAAGAGGACTCAGCCGCAACAGTCCTACCGTCAGCATAGGCAGGAGCAGCAGAGACAGCGTCCTAGATCGCCCTTCCGTCCTTCTGCCCGTGATGCCCATAGGCCATCCGGAGCACAAGGGCCTGGCCGTTCGTCCGCATACAAGCCCTCTAGTAAGAGGCCGTATGAGGACGACAGGAAGGGTGGCGGTTCGGGCCGAGGCGGCTACCGTAAGGATAGCCGTGGCGGCGGTTCCGGACCGTCATACCACAAGAAGCCGCGGGGCGGCCGTGGGGCTCGTTCCTGATGGGTTTCCGGCGGAACCAATACCGGCGGCTTTGGAAACAAATGGAGTCGAGAATCTTCACCCAAGCGATTTAGCGTCTTGTCGGCTAATCTCGACTGACAACTGTGTGCAGATTCCGTCCGTCTGAGGCAGACTTCAGCTATTCCTAAACCAATGGGAACAGGTCGTGCGCGACTGTTTAGTCTGTCAGTGGATAAGAAACGGCTATGATCCGGACTGGCTCATCCATCAATCGTTAGTTCCGTTAACATCGACTCCAATATGGACTCCTATTCCAAGGGAATTAGACCGTCTAGTCGCCATTCAGTCAGAAATAGAATCGCTTCGTCAGAAGAAGGCGATTCACCTAGTCACCGATCAGTCGTCACTGGGCTTCTATTCGATCATGTTCCTAGTTCCGAAGCGTACCGGGGGGTGGAGACCAATTCTCAATCTCAAACCGTTGAACAAATTTATTCTTTCTCCCAGATTTCAGATGGAGACGGTAGCAGCGGTAATGACAGGGCTGAGGAAAGGCATGTGGGCAGTGTCGATAGATCTGAAGGATGCTTATTTTCATATTCCAATGTCAATTCCCTTTCAGAAGTACCTGCGGTTTGCATTCCAAGACAATGTTTGGGAATTCAATGCTCTTCCCTTCGGCCTGACCACGGCTCCGAGGGTCTTCACCAAGGTGGTTCTCGCCATGACTTCTTTACTTCGCAGGAGAAACATAGCTGTTCACACTTATATAGACGACTGGCTGCTAAAGGCGGGGAATCCAGTCACTTTGCGCAGCAATCTGAAAGTAGTCCTAGACTTGTTAAAGAAGCTAGGATGGATTGTGAATCTAGAGAAATCAGAACTGACTCCATCCCAGGAGTTTGTTTATCTGGGAATTTTTTTCAATCTCAGGGACGGCGTAGCTTTTCCGGCGGAGAGCAGAGTCAGAAGCCTGATTGCAGTGTTGGAGTCGGTTTCTCTAGGAGCCTATCTGACGGCGCGTCAATTTCTCAGAATACTGGGTTTGCTAGTATCTCTGGAGAAGGTGGTGCCATATGCGGCACTCAGGCGCAGGCCGATTCAGATATATTTGATGTCGTTCTGGTCACAGAGAACAGATCCGTTATCTCTGCGAATACCAGTAAAAGAACCATTGATATTCCACCTTCAGTGGTGGTTATCGGAACAGAATCTCCTGCGAGGCGTTCCTCTACAACCTCCTCAACCTCAGATGTCCATATTCACGGATGCATCATTGACAGGTTGGGGAGCAGTATTGGACAATCAGTCAGTGTCAGGGGAATGGGATCGGACCAATGCGCAGAAACATATCAATGTGCTCGAGCTATTAGCGGTGTTATTTGCACTGCAGAAGTTCGAGAGTCTAATTCAAGACAAGATTGTCCTAGTAAGGACAGACAACTCAACAGTGGTGTCTTATTTAAACCGCCAAGGCGGGACGAGATCACCGGAGTTGTGTATGATGGTTTGGAACCTTCTGCTGTGGTGCCAAGAGAGGAATATTATTCTTCGGGCAGCACACATTCCAGGAAGATTGAACATCTTAGCGGATGCTCTCAGTCGAAGGACGGTTTGTCGTCCGACGGAATGGCAGCTCAACCAAGTGGTAGCGGAGGTTCTATTCAAACAATGGGGCAAGCCAAATGTCGACCTATTTGCGATGAATCAAAACGCAAAAATGGTCACTTACGTGTCACCGATCCCGGACCCGTTAGCTCTAGCAGTAGACGCACTGGCGATAAGTTGGAAGGGAATGTACGCGTATGCGTATCCTCCAACAATTCTCATCCCGAAAGTTCTGGCAAAGATAAGAGAGGGGATGTGCCAAGTACTACTGATCGCCCCTTATTGGCCAGGCCGATCATGGTTTACGGATCTGCTGGACCTTCTGGTCTGCAGTCCAATCCCTCTTCCAGACACAAGAGATGTAATCTCTCAGAACAAGGGTTTGTACCTTCACGACAGACCAGAAATGTTCAAATTGACTGCATGGATGTTGTCAAGCAGCGTGCAATTGAGGGTGGCTTTTCTGAGCAAGCAGCGAAGTTTGTTGCTTCAGCCAGAAGAGTTTCAACCACAAAGACATATAATTATAGAATCAACAAATTTGCACAGTGGTGTGAGAGAGGAGATATTAATCCCTTTTCTGCATCTGTTCAACACGTAGCGGATTTTATCTGTCATTTATACGAAGTTGACAAACTTGTACCTTCTACCCTAGCAGCATATAAGTCTGCATTAGCTTCAGTCATTCCCAGTCTCACTGTTGAAGGAGTGGAGAATGTCACCTTGAATGAAGTTATCAAAGGAATGAGCAATCTGCGACCTAGACAGCCAATTCCTATCCCATCATGGAATCTATATCTTGTTCTACAGGTTTTAGGACAAGCTCCTTTTGAACCGATTAGATCTATTGATATTAAACTGTTAACTATTAAATCAGTTTTCTTGGTTGCAGCAGCGTCGGCGAGAAGGAGAAGCGAAATTCATGCGCTTTCTGCCGAACAGGACCGTTTTGTCGTCACGGGTGAAGGTTTACGACTACTTCCACGTCTTTGTTTCCTGTCAAAGAATCAGTCACTTAAATATCCAGGACAGCCGATCAATTTGCCAAGTTTAACTAGACATGACCCAAACTCTTCTGTTTGGTGTCCTGTCAGATGTCTTAAAATGTATAAGAAACGTACTAATGAGTGGAGGGACGACCCGAAATCTCTGTGGTTATGTCTCAAAGCTCCCCATTTACGTGCCTCAAAAGATACTATTTCTCGTTGGATAGTTGACGCTATTAAGATGTCACACAAAATCGCTACAGGAAAGCAAATTGATCATGCGAATGCCCATCAGGTCCGAGCACTAGCAGCGTCATCGGCCCTTTATAAGGGTGTCTCATTAGAGGAGGTGATGTCTGTAGCACAATGGCATGCCGAGTCGTCATTCACTGATTTCTACCTTCGCGACATCTCCAGCTCACTTAATCCGGTAGCCGTCGCCAATCTGTCAAACCTAAACTAAGCCACGTCCGACCACTACTTCGCACACATCGCTAAAGTCTTCCGCCTACACTGAACAAACGCTATGCACATGACTGAGTACGACCGTGGATTGGGCCAAGCTCCTGTGATGATCAAGAAAAGATCAAGCACTCAAAAATGGTGAGTGTTTACATTAATTAAGTGACTATAAATATATTTACTTACAGTCGAAATACCAGACTGCTTAGGTAAATAGTCTGGTACAAGAGTATTCTTATCCTGTCAACCAGACATTAGACTCATTCCAATTTGAAAATCTAGTCGATATACTGATATTTTTTCAATGTTAGAAGTTGTAGTAGCTTCTTTGCACTCTACTGGACTGCCCTAGCTGAGACTTGGGGCTGACACGGGTCTGGTGGGTGTTGCATCCCCAGTGACAGCCCTCTGAATTTTGTGCGGACAAAAGAGGGGGGGGGAGCGCGGTCTAGACCATGGAAGTTTAGCACTCTATGAGTCAGATAGCAGAACCCAAGCGTATGCCAGGGTTCTAGTCTCTTCACAACCTTCTCTGTTGGATGGTAGTTGAGTGCTGGTTCGAGCCTCACCTCCTCCCACCGGCATTTTCTGGCTGTCGAAATCCGGAGTTTATCATAATAGTACATCTGGTAAGTATTATTCGAAGTAGAATCAAAAAAGCATCCGCTTTTGTTTCTACGAGAATTCTTAATACTTACCAGATGTACTATGGCCCTGCCTCAGCCGCCCCGCTGAGGTGAGGCTGAGCTGCTTTCGCAGTTTGCCAAGGCAAACATAAGACGAATCTGACTGTGATTGGGAATTGACTCGGTACCTGCGGCTATAGTATTCCCGGACACAGTAGGGGCAGGACCAGGAGAGTGCGGAGTTTTAATTGTTTATTTTGAGCTAGACTAGATAATAGACATTATCATAATAGTACATCTGGTAAGTATTAAGAATTCTCGTAGAAACAAAAGCGGATGCTTTTTTGAATCTGCAGTAGTCATGAGAAATGTCAATTTACGGGTCAAGAGTGGACTATTTTTTTTAATTTGCTACTAGAATGACTGGCTCGATAACCGAACCAGTCATTCTAGTGGTAAATCTTCAAAAATAGTCTTCGCTTGGCCTGTAAATGGACATTTCTCATGACTACTGCAGATGCCGATTTAAGCAACAATCTCACGTTTCATGACGAATCTTGACCATTACAGGTGTAGCAAATACACAGTTAACCATTCATTGGTCAAACCAGCCAAAACTGGCCTCTGCAGTGGTCTTTAGAAATGTCTATTTGCTGGCCAACAGAAGACAATTTTTGAGAATTTATCACTGACATGACTGGCTCGATAACCGAGCCAGTCACTCCAGTGATAAAGTTTCAAAAATAGTCTTCTCTTGGCCTGCAAATGGATATTCGATAAGCAATTAATTTGAATTTCTAGAGAAAAGTTGATCATTAAAAGTTTAATCTGTTACTAGTTGTATGAGCCATGGAAACTGTTCTGATTGATAAATAGCCTACAACTAGAAAAGACGTTATCTTTAGTGAGATATGAATGTGCACGCTTTTGTTTCTCATCATTTAATTTTCAGTTTGCTGTCTAAATATAGCATTCGTATGTGGTAAATCCCCATTATTTTAATAGCAATCTTGTATCAAAAGTAGGACTTTTAGGACAATAGGGGATTTCACATCAAGAGTATACTTACCTCCCTAATACTTTTGATATAGCTAAATATCGGCTTTCACTCAATAAAACACTCAGATTAAAAACAGTTAGGTGCCCCTACTGGGCAGGGAGTCAGAGGTAGTCCGGCGGATGCTCGCCCCACCACCGCGCATGCGCCGACTACTACTTCCTCTTTGCTCATTTATTGGCTAAGGGTTACATGCGGTTTTGTGCTACTCTACATTTTCTGCGCGTTTACCTTGTTTTTCACTTATTTGACGATTGTTGTACGTTCGTGTCATGTCGGAAAGAGAGGACTCACCTTTGGAAGGAGCTGGATCTCTTTATCAGGTGATTTCTTTGATATGCTAGCGTGTTTTGTCCCGGTTTAATGTGTTTCCGGGACTCGCGCTTACCGTGATTAGCGCCTGTTTGTGTTGATTTTTTACAACATGGTGCTTCATAAGTCTCATTTCTCTTTGTGTTTTTGTCCACAGGTATCACGTAGAAGCTTTGATGGACTTCTCGGCACAAGAGGATATGTTTCTCTCCACCACGGTTCCATTTCCTACTAATACTGTTAGGTTATCTAACCAAAAAATCTATGTTCAGTGAGTTGGAGACTTGTTATAAAGGTCTTCTCACTTTGCCCTCTTGATCCAATTCCTTCCCCTTCAGTGGAGAGAATGTAGAGGCGTACTATGGTGGAGTTCTCCGGTACATCACGTTGGATGGTTTGTCTGTACAAGTGTCAGGTATCTAATTATTGATAAACAAAAGGGGAGATAATTTCCTTTTTTGCCAATGCTAGAATTGGAAGGAGTTATCTCTGTATATCTGATTGTTGTGTACTCGAAATGCCAATTCAACGGGAATGTTCCGGTTACTTATACAATTCGTTCTTGCACTTGGTGCTTGTTGCGGATCGATTATTTTGGTCACGGGATTGATGACGTCATAATCGGCCTTGGCCTTTATTAACATTTAACGTTTTGTCCAAGGCTGGTTCTTCTTGACTTGCGATCTTGAGGATCCTGTCCCTCTCTTTTTAGTTGGTTTTGAGTTCGCTAACCTTAACTATCTTGCTCATTGTCCTTGTCCTTGTCCTGTTTCAGAGACCTGGTTGCCCGTCCTGCGGGAGGTTTCTGAAGAATAGATTCGTACCGCACTTGTGCTTCAGCTGCAGTCCCTGTGGACCGTTGCTGAAGTGCGACGTATGTAAGCAGTGGGGGGGAGATCTAATGTCTGATTTTCTCTCATTGCAGGCAAGGGAGAAGGTGATGGAGGAAGAGAGGAAGAAGAAGAAGGAGGGTAGTAAGAAGGGTAAGAAGAAGGCCTCATCCGCGGTGGATATGGAGGCCTTCAGGTCCGAAATGTTGCAAGAGATGCAGAGGACAATAAAGGATTTGGTCCCAGAGTTGCTTCGCAGCATGCTCCCTGGGCCAGCTCCTTTGTTGTCCTCGGCATCTGCTTACGAGCAGGTGATCCCCGCCTCTGAATCCGGTCTCTTTAGGTCCGGTCCGTTTGTGGATTCAGAGGTGGCCCCTTTGTTGGGGGCAGTCCAAGACCCTGGCAGCAGGCATGGCGCCGCGCCGAGGGGCCGTGGACAACGGTTGTTGCTGGGACCCGC
Source organism: Chaetoderma sp. LZ-2023a (assembly GCA_034401795.1). Lineage (NCBI taxonomy): Eukaryota > Metazoa > Mollusca > Caudofoveata > Chaetodermatida > Chaetodermatidae > Chaetoderma > Chaetoderma sp. LZ-2023a. The sequence continues at coordinate 108,546,680 of CM067373.1, forward strand.
GGTCTGCTCATCAGACCCCGGGTATCCGCGCGCCGAAGGTGTCAAGGCTTCCTATGGCACCTTTCCTGGCCAGTCCGGGTTAGCTCTCTTTGCTGACCCGGAGTCTAATCTTTCTGGCCAGGAGGAAGAGGATCTCCTGCTAGGGTCGCCTTCTGAGGACGTGGCCATGGAATACGACGTCTGTGCACCCCTCGCGGGGAATACAGGCGACGTGTTCCGTGGTTCTACTCTCGCAGGAGTAGATTTCACGGTCCAGAAGGTGTCCCCGGACGGTGCTGTTGACCACGGATACCGCATACCTCGGCTTGCCGATGGTGTCGCTGGTGCTGGTCAGGGCCGCGGTAGGGCGCTGTTTACCCCACGCTCTGCCACGGCGCCTGCTCCTGGTCAAGCCGCGGATTTCAGCATGCCTGCTCTCTCGGGCCCGCATGCTTTTCCGGGCTTGCCAGGGGTATCAGCTTATCCGCCGTCGACGTCAACTGCGAGTGCTCTGGAGGAAGACGAAGGCCCTCGTCTAGTAGAGCGCTCGCAGTTAGCCACGGAGGAGGATTGGTCGGACGCTTGCCAGTGGCTGGTAAGTGTTCGGCCCGATCTACCCGTGGAGCTGCCGGCTAGCCAGCGTGACCATAGGCCGTGGTTAGCTGGTAGGCCGGCGGCTACCGCTATGCCATCTCTGCCGCTGGCTGAGCATGTCGTGGACATGTTCGAAGCGGCGGAGGCGTCCATTAAGGTTAATGGACGTCTCGCGAAGGCCCCTCGCGAGGTGGCGAAGCGTTGCCGCATCGTGCCCCTGGAATACCAGCGGTACGGTGTGGTGCCAAAGCCAAGCGTGGATGATCGCGCGGCTTTAGGCGAAGATGCGCGGCCGGGCTCCCGTTCTGACACGGGAGTCTTGTGCTCGAACGCGTTGCGTTCGGCGAATGCCGCGCTGCGTGATGCGGAGGAGAGTGGGAGGGCGTCGATTGCCGCTCTGTCCCACGTCTCCCAGCTGCTACAGGGGGTGGTAGCGGCCTCCGCATCACGCCAGCCAAGCCCGGTAACAGTCCAGAGAGCCATCCAGGATGGTATCAACCTGGCTTTGGACTGTTTGACGCGGGCGGTGACCAGAAGTGTCCGGGCGAGGCGCACGTTTGCTCTTGACAATCTGTGCCCGTCCCAGGACCTGTATAATAGGCTGCTGCGGACGCCTATGACAGGTCCTGGTCTCTTTGGAGGTGAGGGATGCAGGCACCTCCAGGAGACGGTCACTCTGGTTAACAACCAGAGGGCGCTGCGTGAACAATTTGAGGTGCTCCGGCGGGAGCGTGTTCGTGCGGCACCCCCTGCGTATCGTCCTCTGCAGGCTCGAGGTGGTGCTGGCCAGGTCAGAGGCCAGCCACCGTCGCAACGTAGGCCTAGGCCACGGGCGATTCGGCCGGCAGCGAGGGGGGCGCAGGCTCCCCAGCCGCACCCAGCCAGACAGCCGCCCGCGCACCGTGGTGCGCGCGGCGCTGGGCGGGGCGCGCGGGGATCTGGTCGCGGCAATCGGGCCTGATGGCCTGGTTACCGCGGTGGGAACCACTCCGGTGTTTCACGCCGAGAGGACAGTGCCACTCTGGCACTCCTTATGTCCACCTCTATCCCTAGGTGGACCGGTGGGCGGCCGTTTGGCCGGCCACTTGCCAGAGTGGAAGCGGTTGACTCAGGACCGCTTAGTCTTGCGATGGCTTTCAGTCGGGTATCGTCCCGACTGGGTGACAGGCCCGCCATCGCGACTGTCTCTCGCGCCGATCTGGACTCCTATTCCACGGGATCCGGATCAGAGGTTGTGTATAGAGGAGGAAATAAATTCCCTCATACTAAAAGAAGCCATTCAGCCGGCACAGAGGTGCCCGGGCTTCTATTCAACCCTCTTCTTAGTGAAGAAAAACACCGGAGGGTGGAGGCCGATTCTCAACCTCAAGCCTTTGAACAAGTTCTTAGAGACGCCCAGTTTCAAGATGGAGACTGTGCGCTCGGTATTGGCGGGGTTGGAGCGAGGAATGTGGACCGTTTCCATAGATTTGAAGGATGCGTATTTCCACATTCCCATAGAGAGGAGTTTCCGTCACTTCCTGAGATTCGCATTTCAGGGCCGGCGGTGGGAATTCAGGGTGTTACCCTTCGGGATTTCCACGGCTCCTCGGGTCTTCACCCGTGTGGTTCTCGCGATCACTGCATACCTCCGCAGGAGAAGCATAGCAGTCCACACGTACATAGACGACTGGCTGTTGAAAGCACACACCCGGGAATCGTTGTCAGCCAATCTGGAGATTGTTTTGAAAACTCTCTCGGACTTGGGCTGGATGATCAATTTCCCGAAATCAGAGCTAACTCCATCCCAGAAGTTTGTTTACCTGGGCATGTTCTTCGATCTGGAGACGGGGTATGTGTACCCAACTCAGGAGAGGGTTCAAATACTCATCTCGGTAATACAGTCGGTGTGCGACAGTCGTCATGTCCTGGCACGGGTTTACTTGAGAATGCTGGGCTTGATGGTTTCTTTGGAACCCGTCATTCCGCAGGCCGCCTTGCGCAGGCGCCCGATCCAGTTGTTTCTCATGACACAGTGGACCCAGAGTTCAGGTTCGCTGGACTCGAACGTGTCAGTGTTGGCGCCTCTGATTCACCACCTGCAATGGTGGTTGAATACAGAGAATCTCTTGCCGGGGGTTTTGCTAACCCCTCCCCACCCTCAGGTGACTGTGTATACAGATGCATCGATGGAGGGGTGGGGAGCTTGTCTGGAAGAGTCCACAGTATCAGGGCTTTGGGATCTGGATCAGTCCAAGGAACATATCAATCTACTAGAGCTAAGAGCAGTAGTCCTGGGCCTGGAACATTTCTTAAAGAATGTTCAGGGCAAGATTGTTCTGATTCGTTCAGACAACTCGACAGTAGTGACTTACATAAACCGCCAGGGCGGAACGAAGTCGCCCAGTCTCTGTATGATGACATGGAAACTGCTTTGTTGGTGCCTGGATCATGGGATCACCTTGAAGGCAGTTCATATTCCGGGGAGGTTAAATCTGCTAGCAGACTCATTGAGCCGAAGGATGAGTGTTTTACCCACGGAATGGCAACTAAATCAATGTGTGGCGGATCGTCTGTTCGACCATTGGGGGAAACCCAACATAGATTTGTTCGCAACGAAGAAGAATGCGAAGATGACGACGTACGTCTCTCCGATTCCAGACCCAAGCGCTTTCGCAACAGATGCGTTAGCTATCAGCTGGGAGGGAATGTATGCATACGCATTCCCCCCAGCAATCCTGATTCCAAAGGTGCTTCAGAAAATCAGGCAGCAGGAGTGCCAAGTGCTTCTGATCGCCCCGGATTGGCCAAGCCGATCGTGGTATACGGATCTGCTGGACCTTCTGGTCTGCAATCCGGTTCCGCTGCCTCTGATGGACGACCTTATCTTCCAGGGCAAGGCCCTTCACGACAATCCGTCAATGTTCCGATTGACTGCGTGGATGTTGTCAAGGAATCTAGAATTAAGGAGGGCTTTTCTGAGCAAGCGGCCATGTTTATGGCCAAAGCCAGGAGGGGGTCAACCTCCAGAGCATATAATTATAAAATCAACAGATTTGCAGAGTGGTGCTCAAAAAGATGTATTGATCCAATGGAATCATCTATTCAGGTAGTGGCTGATTTCCTCTGTCACCTATATGATGCCTATAGCCTCAAGCCTAACTCTATTGCTGGTTATAAATCAGCTTTAATGACTGTTATTCCTTGCTTGGCTAATAGGGGGAGTGATGAAGTAAGTACATTAAATGTATTAATTAAAGGCATGGGCAATCTAAGACCAAGGAATCCTCCACTGATTCCGTCTTGGAGTTTATCACTGGTGCTCCAGGTACTAGGTGATAAGCCTTTTGAACCACTTAGTTCCATTTCTATGAAAATGTTAACTCTTAAAACTGTATTTTTAATTGCTGCGGCCTCGGCGAGGCGTAGGAGTGAAATTCACGCCTTATCAGCCGAGGTTGACCGTTTTGTGGTTACATGGGAAGGCCTTAAGCTTCTACCTAGGATTAATTTCTTGTCTAAAAATCAGTCATTGAAATATCCAGGTCAGCCTATTTTTTTGCCATCTTTAACTAGATATGATCCTAATTCTAAAGTATGGGGCCCCGTGCGGGCGCTGCTCCGGTACAAACAGCGTACTTCGGAGTGGCGTACCGACCAGTCAGCGTTATGGTTGTCATATATTGAACCCCATGGTAGGGCGTCTAAGGACACCATTTCTAGGTGGATTGTGGAATGTATTCAATTTTGTCACAAATCCGCCACCGGGCGACAGGTTGACGTGGCCAAGGCTCACAGTGTCCGCGGTGTCGTGGCATCCACTGCCCTGTTTAGTGGGGTCCCTGTGGATGATATTATGTCAGTGGCTCAGTGGCACTGTGAGTCAAGTTTTACAGACCATTACCTCCGTGACACCTCTAACCCTCTCGCCTTGTCGATTTTGAAACAATAACCGCTTTATGTTGTGAAGAGTGCTTCCGCATTGCTTATATACTTCGCCATTCAGCGACGGTGACAACCACTTGTCGGGACTGTATCATCCTTCTCTACTGGAATCGTGATGACAGTTTCCTAGTACAACAAGGTCAGTCTTGTTCATGTGTTGTTCATTGTTTTGTATTGTCACGTTACCCAGTGTTATTAATATGGTGATGGTTTATGTGGGTTGTGGTTCTTTAGAGAGAGTATACGAAAATGGAGCCTTTTCGTCTCTGTCCTATAGTACTTGGCACTAGTACGAAGAGAGCGTGTAGGACATTGAGGTCATTTAATCTTCCTCCCAAGGGGGGGGGGGGGGGGGGGGAGCGCATATGACAAATCGGTCATCTCTCAGACATCGGTTGTGTTATCCGATGGTTTATCAAATCCTGACTGTGTTTTCACACAGTTTCAGACGTCATAAGTGCCTTAAACGCTTGAAAGCGTATAGGGAAGAGCTGGTCTTTTGACCTCGCCTCCCTCCCGCCAGATTCTCTTTCGAATTCTGGCAATATCAAAAGTATTAGGGAGGTAAGTATACTCTTGATGTGAAATAAACGAAATCTAGGATTTCTTTTTTCACGAGAGAGTTGATACTTACCTCCCTAGATACAGACCCGGCCTCTCCGCCCCACAGAGGCTCGGTCTTCAGGCTCTTGGTAGTTGCATGTGTTAGCCAATAAATGAGCCAGAGGAAGTAGTAGTCGGCGCATGCGCGGTGGTGGGGCGAGCATCCGCCGGACTACCTCTGACTCCCTGCCCAGTAGGGGCACCTAACTGTTTTTAATCTGAGTGTTTTATTGAGTGAAAGCCGATATTTAGCTATATCAAAAGTATTAGGGAGGTAAGTATCAACTCTCTCGTGAAAAAAGAAATCCTAGATTTCGTTTAAATCTTGACATTTTCACCAGCACATATGACTTGTCAAGCAGGCCAAAAATAGCTTCTGCAGTGGTCACAAGGAATGTCAGTCCATTCGCTGACCATGAGAAGACTATATTTGAAAATTTAACACTTCCAGTGGTAAATTGTAAAAAAAATCTTGATAAGAATTTTTTTCGTCTTAGGTTTAACCCTTTAATGGTCAAGCTGCCCATAGCCATCCTCTGCAGTGGTCTTGAGGAATGCCTATTTGCAGGGTAAGAGAACACTATTTTTAAACAGTTAACGCTGGAATGCCTGGCTCGATAACTGAGCCTGTCAATCCAGTGATAAATTTTCAAAAACAGTCCTCTCTTGGCCTGTAAATGGGCATTCAATAAACAGATATTTTGATTTTCTTGACCAAATTTGACCATTAAAGAGTTAACAATGTGAGAAATATTCTTTTGTATATTTTGAAATAAATTTAAGTATAGCAGCACAGGTTCCAGTTAAATTATTTTCAAAATATTCAAAACCATTCCTGCGTGAGTTCTGGGTTGAAGATGTTTGCATGTTGAATTGTCTAATATATCAAGTTATAGTAATTAATAATCCTTGTTAACCCTTTAACACTCAAATTTGTTGAAGAAAATTTCAATTTTCTCAAAGAAGATCTCCATTTGCAGACGAAGAGAAGAGTATTTTTGAAAATTTACCACTGGGATGACTGGCTCGGTTATCGAGCCAGTCATTTCAGTGGAAAATTTTAAAAAATTCTCTTCTCTTGGTCTGCAAATGGGCATTTCTCAAGACCACTGCAGAAGCCTGATTTGAGTGTTAAATGGTTAATCATAACCAGGCTGCCTCGACACCAGCATCCAATCTCCAGTTCCACACAGACTACGTCGCCCTGCGTGCCCAACTCTTGCGTGCCCACTCTCAGCTCATCCAGACATGTAACACATTCCGAACCTGCCCACCGCCTGCCATCGCAACAGCCCTAGCCAGAGCAAATGATCAGGAAATCAGTCGCTGTGGTCAGATTATACAACAGGTGTGTTTCAGATAATTATTATGTTTATTTTTGCTGGAGTCTTTGATGTGTATGTATATCCATGTGTGTGTGTGCGTGCGTGCGTATACATGTTTGTACATGTGCATTCTTACTTGTTTCTTTTTGTGCATGTGTTCATGCATTTATTATTTAATAATGGTAACTAATTTAAGCATTCCTAGTTTATTTTAAAGTATTCTATTTTACAGTAATTTAATCATTCTCGTAATAGACCTTTCCACTACCCACACATCATATGATGTCATAATCAACTATGTGACGTGTAGAATGACATCACAATGAATAACGTAGATAAGTATGTCACGAACGCATAGTTGAAGACGGACTATGCGTTGTTGTGCGAATTAGGCAGCAACAGCACCCAAAAATATTCAACAACTTAACTGTATAGTTTTCAGGAAATTGATAGTTAGGGCATTCGGGTATCGATCGATCCCAACACGGCAAGGTGTGGATGGAACGTTGCTAGAGATGGGGCGGGGCATAGCTAAAACTGGAAAGGTCCATTGAGTTAGCTCTTAGATATTGTTTTGCATTACATTAAACCCTTTAGCACTCAAATTTTAAGAAAATCTAAAATTTTTCATAGAAAATGTCCATTTGCAGATTGAGAGATTATTTTTGAAAATTTATGACTGGAATGACTAGCTTTGTTATCAGTCATTGCAGTGGTAAATTTTCTAAAATAGTCTTCCCTTGGTCTTCAAATGGACATTTCTCAAGACCACTGCAGAAGACGTTTTTGGCCGATATGTGTTTTCACTTCAAGAGTATACTTACCTCCCTAATACTCTTTGATATTGCTAAATATCTGCCCTAACTCAATAAAACACTCGGATTAAAAAAGTTAGGTGCCCCTACTGGGCAGGTAGTCAGAAGACAGTCAGGCGGATGCTAGCCCCACCACCGCACATGTGCAGACTAGTACTTCCTCATTGCTAATTTATTGGCAGAGAGTTCCCATGCAATTTTTTGCTCTAAAGTTTTCTGCTAGTTTTTTTAAAAGTAGTATTGAAATATACCTAGTGAATAATGTCTGAACATCATAAAGGCGCTATGTCTCCAGAGGAGGGCCCAGGACCTATTCATCAGGTGACTTCAATTATATTTTAGCGAGTTTGTCCCGTTGTAATGTGTTTCCGGGACTCGCGTTTATTGTGATAAGCGCCTAAAATAACTGGTTTATTTCTAAATGGCGCTATGAAACACTAATCTATGTCCACAGGTATCTATCTATGATTGAACAGGACAGCACATCGTCAGAGGGTTTGTTTTTCTCTCCACCAAGGTTCCATTTCCTACTAACATTGTTAGGTTATCTAACCAAAATCTATGCCCAGTGAGTGGAGGCCTCGGAAGAAGGTCTTCTCACTTTGCCCTCTTGGTCCACTTCCTTCCCTTTAAAGGTGGAGAGAGTTAAGAGGTCATAGTGTTGGTGGAGCTTCCAGTGCATCAGATCGGATGGTTTGTCTATGCTAAAGACTCAGGTATTCTAGTTATGATATGAGGCACTTCAATTATATTTGAAAATATTTATGAAATCTGCTGCCATTTTATCATTGTTTATCTGATGTTTGTATAGCCTGTATGTTCTATCCTTTCTAATTAGGATGTTCTGGATATAAATACAATTCGTCCTTACACGTGAATGTTTGTTTCGGATCGATTTAACTTCTTATTTTTGAAGTTATGACGTCATAATCAGCCTTGCACTTTATTGACATTTAAAGTTTTGCCCAACGCTGGTTTATTGTCTTTGTAGGTGGTCTTTATGACCACCTTCTCTCTCCTTTTTATTTTGGTTTTGAGTTACTAATTCTTTAACTAAAATATTCATTGTCTTCCTCCTCTGGCCTGTTTCAGAGACCTGGTTGTCCCTCTTGTGGATGTTTCTTGAAAGAACGGTTCACCCCTCATCTCTGTTTCCAGTGCAGTCCCTGTGGACCACTGCTTAAATGTGAAATATGTAAACGGTGGGGGTGCGAGCTAATGACGGAATCTTTATCATTACAGGCAAAGGTGAAGGTGGCTGAGGAGGAGAGAAGAGCGAAGAGAGAGGTGTCGGGTAAGAAGGGTAAGAGGAAGGCCTCGTCCTCTGTGGATATGGAGGCCTTCCGAGTTGAGATGTTGGGAGAGATGAAGAGGACAATCAAGGATTTGGTTCCAGAGTTGCTCTGTGGCATACTTCCTGGACCAAATCTTTTGTTTTCCTCTTCATCTGCTTCGGAGCAGGTAATCCCCGCCTCTGAATCAGGTTTCCTTGGGACCCTACCAGTTTTCGAGCAAGATTCAGAGGTGGCCCCATTTGAGGGGGCGGTCCAGGACACTGGCAGCAGGCTTGCCACGCCGGTGATCCATGGACGGTTGTCGCTGGAGCCTGGTGCCTGCTTTTCAGGCCAGGATTATCCGCACACCGCAGGTACCAGTTCCTCCTATGGTACCTTTCCTGGCCAGTCCGGGTTAGCATTCTTCGCTGACCCGGAGTCTAATCTTTCTGGCCAGGATGAAGAGGATTATCTGCTGGGTTCTCCTGATGCCGTGACCATGGACATTGATGTCTGTGCACCCCTCGCGGGGAATACGGGCGACATTATCCATGGTTCTACTCACGCAGGAGTAGGGTTCACGGCACAGAAGGTGGCCCGGGTTGGATCTGATGGCCAGGTCTACCGCATACGGTCCAGAGAGCCATCCAGGATGGAATCAACCTGGCTCTGGATTGTTTAACCCGGGCGGGCTGTGACCAGGAGTGTCTGGGCATGGCGCACGTTTGCTTTAGACAACCTGTGCCCATCTCAGGACCTGTATAATAGGCTGCTGCATACGCCTATGGCAGGTCCTGGTCTTTTTGGAGGTGAAGGATGTAGGCACATCCAGGAGACGGTCACTCTGGTCAATAACCAGAGGGCACTGCATGAGCAATTTGAGGTGCTCCGCAGAGCGCGTTCGCGCCGCACCCCCTGCGTATCATCCCCTGCAAGCTCGAGGTGGCCAGGCCAGAGGCCAACCACCAACGCAGCGTCAGCCTTGGCCACATGCGATTTGGCCAGCAGCGAGGGGGGTGCAGGCTCCTCCGGCGCAGCCAGCCAGGCAGCCGCCCGCGCACCTCGGTGCGCGTGGTGCTGGTTGTGGCGCGCGAGGATCTGGACGTGGTAATCGTGCCTGATGGGTTGGTTATCACGGTGAGAACCACTCCGGTGCTTCTGGCCAAGGAGACAGTGTCACTTGCACTCCTTACGTCCACCTCTCTCCCTAGGTGGTCCAGTGGGAGGCCGATTGGCCCACCACAAGCAAGAGTGGGAACGGTTGACTCAGGACCATTTAGTCTTGCGATGGCGTTCAGTCGGGTATCATCCCGATTGGATAACAGTCCCTCCATCGCGACTGTCTCTGGTGCCAGTCTGGACTCAAATTCCAAGAGATCCAGATCAACGGTTGTGTATAGAGGAAGAGATAAATTCCCTCATACAAAAAGGAGCAATTCAACCGGCGCAAAAATGTCCGGGCTTTTATTCAACCGTGTTCCTAGTATCAAAGAGCACTGGAGGGTGGAGACCAATTCTCAACCTCAAGCCATTGAACAAGTTCATAGACACACCCAGTTTCAAAATGGAGACAGTGAAATCGGTGTTGGCAGGGTTGGAGAAGGGAATGTGGACTGCTTCAATAGATTTGAAGGATGCTTATTTCCACATTCCTATAGTGAGGAGTTTCCGTCACTTCCTGAGATTCGCATTCCAGGGCAGACAGTGGGAATTCAGGGCATTACCCTTCGGAATTTCTGCGACTCCTCGGGTCTTCACCAGGGTGGTTCTTGCGATAACAAGAACATATAAATCTATTGGAATTACGAGCAGTAGTCCTGGGCCTGGAACATTTCTTACAGAAAGTTCAGGGCAAGAGTGTTCTAGTTCAATCAGACAACTCAACAGTAGTGACTTACATAAACTGCCAGGGTGGAACGAAGTTGCCCAGTCTCTGTATGATGACATGGAAACTGCTTTGCTGGTGCCTGAATCACAGGATTACCTTGAAAGCAGTTCATTTCACTTCAAGAGTATACTTACCTCCCTAATACTTTTTGATATTGCTAAATATCGGCGTTCACTCAATAAACACTCAGAATAAAAACAGTTAGGTGCCCCTACTGGGCAGGTAGACAAAGGGTAGTCCGGCGGATGCCAGCCCCACCACCGCGCATGCGCCGACTACTACTTCCGCTTTGCTAATTTATTGGCAGAGAGAACACATGTTTTATGCTATTGTGCAATTTCACTGTTCAACGCGACTTAATAAGCCGTAAGAGTGTTTATATATTAGAAAATAAAGAACCTGGATATGTCAGAGAGAGTGACTTCGCCGGAGGATGGCGCCGGATCTTTATATCAGGTGATTTCTAATATATTCTAGCGAGTTTTCCCCGGTGTAATGTGTTTCCGGGACTCGCGTTTACCGTGATAAGCACCTGTTTTAGTTGTTTTGTTTCAACATGGTGCTATATAAGACTAATCTCTCTCTGTGTTTATGTCCACAGGTCTTTGTGAGGATATGTAATGGACATCACAGCATCTGAGGTTTTGTTTCTCTCCACCAAGGTTCCATTTCCTACTAATACTGTTAGGTTATCTAACCAAGATTTTTATATCCAGTGAGTCGGAGGCCTAGTATAAAGGTCTTCTCACTTTGCCCTCTTGATCCAATTCCTTCCCCAATGAGGTGGAGAGAGTTAAGAGGCGTACAGTTGGTGGAGTGCTCCAGTTCATCACATTGGATGGTTTGTTTATACAAGGTATCAGGTATCTAAGTAATGATATGAGGTGAGGTTAATTATGTAAAGAAAATTAACTTTGATTGCCATTGTTATCGTTGTGTATCTGATGGTTGTGTAGTCTGAATAACCATTCTAACATGTTCTGGTTATGTATACAATTCGTCCGCACACCTTGTTGTTGGTTCGGATCGATTTATTTCTGTCAGGGGATCATGACGTCATAATCAGCCTTGCTATTTATTAACAATTAATGTTTTGTCCAAAGCTGGTTTTGCTCAATTATTGATCTTTATGATCATTTTCCCTCTCTTTTAATTTGGTTTTGAGTTTCTAGCCTTAACAAAATTACTCATTGTCCTCGTCCTTTGTCCTGTTTCAGAGACCTGGTTGTTCGTCATGTGGACGTTTCTTAAAGGATCGTTTTGTGCCCCACCTTTGCTTTGGTTGCAGTCCCTGTGGACCATTGCTTAAGTGTGATGTATGCAAGCATTGGGGGGGGGGGGCGACTTAGTGTCTGAATTTCTATCTTTACAGGCGAAGGACAGGGTAGTGGAGGAGGAGAGGAAGTCGAAGAGAGAGGATGTGAAGGGTAAGAAGGGTAAGAGGAAGGCCTCGTCCGCGGTGGACATGGAGGCCTTCCGGACCGAGATGTTGGGAGAGATGAAGAGGACGATAAAGGATTTGGTTCCAGAGTTGCTACGTGGCATGCTTCCTGGTCCAAATCCTTTGTCGTCCTCGGCGTCTGCTTTCGAGCAGGTAATCCCCGCCTCTGAATCACCTTACCGTAGGCCGGTTCCGTTGTTCGACGATTCAGAGGTGGCCCCATTAGTGGGGGGTGATCCACGACCCTGGCAGCAGGCTTGGTGCCGCGCCGAGGGGTCGTGGACGGCTGTCGCTGGAACCCGCGGGCTGCTTATCAGTCCAGGGGTATCCGCACGCCGTGGGTGCCAGTACCTCCTATGGCACCTTTCCTGGCCAGTCCGGGTTAGCTCTCTTTGCTGACCCGGAGTCTAATCTTTCTGGCCAGGAGGAAGAGGATTACCTGTTGGGGTCGCCGTCTGGGGACGTGACCATGGATTATGACGTCTGTGCACCCCTCGCGGGGAATACAGGCGACATATTCCATGGCTCTACTCACGCAGGAGTAGAGTTCACGGTGCAGAAGGTGGCCCTGGCCGATGCTGATGGCCAGCTATACCGCATACCCCGGGTTGCCGAGAGTATCGCTGGTGCTGGCCGGGGCCGTGGTGGGGCGGTATCTGCCCCACGCTCTACCACGGCGCCTGCTCCTGGTCAAGCCAGTCAGGTTAGCATGCCGGTTCTTTCGGGCCCGCATGCTTTCCCTGGCTTGCCAGGGGTATCAGCTTATCCGCCGTCAAGCTCTGCTGCTTGCGCTCAGGAGGAAGACGAAGGCCCCCGTCTTGTAGAGCGCTCGCAGCTAGCCACGGAAGAGGATTGGTCGGACGCATGCCAGTGGCTGGTAAGTGTTCGGCCAGATCTGCCCGTGGAGCAGTCGGCTAGCCAGCGTGACCACAGGCCGTGGTTAGCTGGTAAGGCTACTGCTACCGCCATGCCATCTCTGCCGCGTGACATGTTCGAGGCGGCGGAGACGTCCATTAAGGCGAATGGGCGTCTCGCGAAGGCCCCTCGCGAGGTAGCAAGGCGGTGCCGCATCGTGCCCCTGGACTACCAGCGGTACGGTGTGGTACCCAAGCCGAGCGTGGATGACCGCGTGGCTTTGGGGGAAGATGCGCTGCCAGGCTCCCGTTCTGACACGGGAGTCTTGTGTTCGAACGCGTTGCGTTCGGCCAATGCCGCGTTGCGCGATGCGGAGGAGAGTGGGAGGGCTTTGATTGCTGCTCTGTCCCACGTCTCACAGCTGTTACAAGGGGTAGTAACAGCTTCCGCATCGCGCCAGCCGAGCCCGGTCATAGTCTAGAGAGCCATCCAGGATGGTATCAACCTGGCTTTGGACTGTATGACTCGGGCGGTGACCAGGAGTGTCCGGGCGCGGCACACATTTGCTTTGGACAATTTGTGCCCGTCCCAGGACCTGTATAATAGGCTACTGCGTACGCCTATGACAGGTCCTGGTCTCTTTGGAGGTGAGGGATGTAGGCACCTCCAGGAGACGGTTACTCTGGTCAACAACCAGAGGGCGCTGCGTGAGCAGTTTGAAGTGCTCCATCGGGAGCGCGTTCGCGCCGCACCCCCTGCGTATCGTCCCCTGCAGGCTCGAGGTGGAGGTGGCCAGGTCAGAGGCCACCCACCAGCGCAGCGTCGGCCTAGGCCGCGTGCGATTCGGCCAGCAGTGAGGGGGGCGCAGGCTCCTCAGGCGCAGTCAGCCAGGCAGACACCCGCGCACCGAGGTGCGCGTGCGTGCGGTGCTGGGCGTGGCGCGCGAGGATCTGGTCATGGTAATCGTGCCTGATGGGCCGGTTACCGCGGTGAGAACCACTCCAGTGTTTCTGGCGAAGGAGACAGTCCCACTCGTGCACTCTTTATGTCCACCTCTCTCCCTAGGTGGACCGGTGGGAGGCCGTTTGGCCAACCACATGCAAGAGTGGGAACGGTTGACTCAGGACCGTTTAGTCTTGCGATGGCTTTCAGTCGGGTATCATCCCGATTGGATGACAGGCCCGCCGTCGCGACTGTCTCTAGTGCCAATCTGGACTCCAAATCCGAGAGATCCAGATCAAAGGTTGTGTATCGAGGAGGAAATAAATTCCCTCATACAAAAAGGAGCTATTCAACTGGCACAAAAGTGTCCGGGCTTCTATTCAACCGTGTTCTTAGTAACAAAAAACATCGGAGGGTGGAGACCAATTCTCAACCTCAAGCCGTTGAACAAGTTCATAGAGACGCCCAGTTTCAAGATGGAGACTGTGCGCTCGGTGTTGGCGGGGTTAGAGAGGGGAATGTGGACAGCTTCAATAGATTTGAAGGATGCTTATTTCCACATTCCCATAGCGAGGAGTTTCTGTCGCTTCCTGAGATTTGCATTCCAGGGCAGACAGTGGGAATTCAGGGTGTTACCCTTCGGAATTTCCACCGCTCCTCGGGTTTTCACCCGTGTGGTTCTTGCGATCACTGCATACCTCCGCAGGAGAATCATAGCAGTCCACACGTACATAGACGACTGGCTGTTAAAAGCACACACCCAGGAAAGTTTATCGACCAATCTAGAGATTGTTTTGAAAACTCTCACGGATTTGGGCTGGATGATAAATTTTCAAAAGTCAGAGCTGACTCCATCCCAGAAGTTTGTTTACCTGGGGATGTTCTTCGATCTAGAGACAGGATATGTTTATCCTACTCAGGAGAGAGTTCAGAGACTCATCTCAGTAATTCAGTCAGTGTGCGACAGTCGTCATGTCCTGGCACGGGTTTACTTGAGAATGCTGGGGTTGATGGTTTCGTTGGAACCGGTCATTCCTCAGGCCGCCTTACGCAGGCGGCCGATCCAGTTGTTTCTCATGACACAATGGACCCAGAGTACAGGTTCGCTGGACTCGAACGTGTCAGTGTTGGCGCCTCTAATTCACCACCTGCAATGGTGGTTGAATACAGAGAATCTCTTGGTGGGGGATTTGCTAACCCCTCCCCACCCTCAGGTGACTGTGTATACAGATGCATCGATGGAGGGGTGGGGAGCTTGCCTGGGAGAATCCACGATATCAGGGCTTTGGAATCTGGAACAGTCAAAGGAACATATAAATCTACTGGAACTAAGAGCAGTAGTACTGGGCCTGGAACATTTCTTACAGAAAGTTCAGGGCAAGATTGTTCTTATTCGTTCAGACAACTCAACAGTTGTGACTTACATAAACTGCCAGGGCAGAAAGAAGTCGCCCAGTCTCTGTATGATGACATGGAGACTGCTTTGTTGGTGCCTGGATCACAGGATTACCTTGAAAGCAGTTCATATTCCGGGAAGGTTAAATCTGCTAGCAGACTCATTGAGCCGAAGGATGAGTGTTTTACCGACGGAATGGCAACTAAATCAATGTGTGGCGGATCGTCTGTTCGACCATTGGGTGAAACCCAACATCGATTTGTTCGCTACGAAGAAGAATGCGAAGATGACGACGTACGTCTCTCCGATTCCAGATCCAAGCGCTTTCGCAACAGATGCGTTAGCTATCAGCTGGGGGGGGGGGGAATGTATGCATACGCATTCCCTCCAGCAATCCTGATTCCAAAAGTTCTTCAGAAAATCAGACAGGAGGAGTGCCAAGTGCTTCTGATCGCCCCGGATTGGCCAAGCCGATCATGGTATATGGATCTGCTGGACCTTCTGGTCTGCAATCCGGTTCCTCTGCCTCTGATGGACGACATTATCTTCCAGGGCAAGGCCCTTCACAACAATCCTTCAATGTTTCGATTTACTGCGTGGATGTTGTCAAGGAATCTAGAATTAAGGAGGGCTTTTCTGAGCAAGCAGCCATGTTTATGGCCAAAGCCAGGAGGGGGTCAACCTCCAGAGCATATAATTATAAAATCAACAGATTTGCAGAGTGGTGCTCAAAAAGATGTATTGATCCAATGGATTCATCTATTCAGGTAGTAGCTGATTTCCTCTGTCACCTGTATGATGCCTATAGACTCAAGCCTAACTCTATTGCTGGTTATAAATCAGCTTTAATGACTGTTATGCCTTGCTTTGCTAATAGGGGAAGTGATGAAGTAAGTACATTAAATGTATTAATTAAAGGCATGGGCAATCTAAGACCAAGGAATCCCCCTGTGATTCCGACTTGGAGTTTATCGCTAGTGCTTCAGGTGCTAGGTGATACGCCTTTTGAACCACTTAGTTCCATTTCTATGAAACTGTTAACTCTTAAAACTGTATTTTTAATTGCTGCGGCCTCGGCTAGGCGTAGTAGTGAAATTCATGCCTTATCAGCCGAGGAAGACCGTTTTGTGGTTACAGGGGAAGTCCTTAAGCTGCTACCTAGGATTAATTTCTTGGCTAAGAATCAGTCTTTGAAATATCCAGGTCAACCTATTTTTTTGCCTGCTTTAACTAGATATGATCCTAATTCTAAAGCATGGTGTCCCGTTCGGGCGCTACTTCGGTACAAACAGCGTACTTCGGAGTGGCGGACTGATCAGTCAGCGTTATGGTTGTCATATATTGAACCCCATGGCAGGGCGTCTAAGGACACCATTTCCAGGTGGATTGTAGAGTGTATCCATTTTTGTCATAAATCCGCCACTGGTAAGCAGGTTGACATAGCCAAGGCTCACAGTGTCCGCGGCGTAGTGACTTCCACTGCCCTATTTAATGGGTTCCCTGTGGATGACATTATGTCCGTGGCTCAGTGGCACTGTGAGTCAAGTTTTACAGACCATTATCTCTGTGACACCTCGAATCCTCTCGCCTTGTCGATTTTGAAAAAATAATCGCTTGTATGTTTTTTGAGGAGGGTTTCCTCATTGCTTATATACTTCACAATTAACTAATGGTAACAACCACTTTTTGGAACTGCATCGGTCTTCTCCACTGGGAAGAGGATGACAGCTGCCAAGTTCAACAAGGTCAGTCTTGTTCATGTGTTGTTCATTGTTGATTGTATTGTCACGTTACCCGTTGTTATTAATATGGTGATTGTTTGTGTTTTGATGTGGTTCATCATTGATAGTATACGAAAATGGAGCCTTTTCGTCTCTGTCCTATAGTATATGGCACTGGTACGTAGAGAGCGTATAGGACATTGAGGTCATTCTAGTCTTCCTCCCAGGAAGGAGGGGGGGAGGGGGGGGGAGCGCATATGACATTCGGTCATCTCATCCATCGGTTGGTGTTAGCCGATGTTCATCAAATCCTGACTGTGTTTTCACACAGTTTCAGATGTTTAAGTGCCTTGAACGCGTGAAAGCGCATAGGGAAGAGCTGGTCTTTTGACCTCGCCTCCCTCCCGCCGAATTCCCTGTCGAATTCTGGCAATATCAAAAAGTATTAGGGAGGTAAGTATACTCTTGAAGTGAAATAAACGAAATCAAGGATTTCTTTTTTCATGAGAGAGTTGATACTTACCTCCCTAGATATGGACCCGGCCTCTCCACCCCACAGAAGCTCGGTCTTCAGGCTCTTAATAGTTGCATGTGTGTCAGCCAATAAATTAGTCAGAGGAAGTAGTAGTCGGCGCATGCGCGGTGGTGGGGCTGGCATCCGCCGGACTACCCTCTGTCTACCTGCCCAGTAGGGGCACCTAACTGTTTTTATTCTGAGTGTTTATTGAGTGAACGCCGATATTTAGCAATATCAAAAAGTATTAGGGAGGTAAGTATCAACCCTCTCGTGATATTAGAAATCCTTGATTTCGTTTATATTCCGGGAAGGTTAAATCTGTTAGCTGACTCATTGAGCCAAAGGATGAGTGTTTTACCTACGGAATGGCAACTGAATCAATGTGTGGCGGATCGTCTGTTCAACCACTGGGGGAAACTCAACATAGATTTATTCGCAACGAAGAAGAATGCGAAGATGACGACGTATGTCTCTCCGATTCCCGATCCGAGCGCTATCGCAACAGATGCGCTAACTATCAGCTGGGTGGGAATGTATCCATACGCATTCCCTCCAGCAATCCTGATTCAAAAAATTCTTCAGAAAATCAGACAGGAGGAGTGCCAAGTGCTTCTGATCATCCCAAATTGGCCACGCCGATCATGGTATACGGATCTGCTGGACCTTCTGGTCTGCAATCCAGTTCCTCTGCCACTGATGGACAATATTATCTTCCAGGGCAAGGCCTGGATGTTGTCAAGGAATCTAGAATTAAGGAGGGCTTTTCTGAGCAAGCAGCCATGTTTATGGCAAAAGCCAGAAGGGCGTCAACCTCCAGAGCATATAATTATAAAATCAACAGATTTGCGGAATGGTGCTCAAAAAGATGTATTAATCCAATGGATTCATCTATTCAGGTAGTAGCTGATTTCCTCTGTCACCTGTATGATGCCTATAGCCTCAAGCCTAACTCTATTGCTGGTTATAAATCAGCTTTAATGTCAGTTATCCCTTGCTTGGCTAATAGGGGGAGTGATGAAGTAAGTACATTAAATACTTTAAATAAGGGCATGGGCAATCTAAGACCAAGGAATCCCCCAGTGATTCCGTCTTGGAGTTTATCTCTAGTGCTTCAGGTACTAGGTGATAAGCCTTTTGAACCACTTAGTTCCATTTCTATGAAAATGTTGACACTTAAAACTGTATTTTTAATTGCTGCGGCCTCGGCTAGGCGTAGAAGTGAAATTCATGCCTTATCAGCCGAGGCAGACGGTTTTATAGTTACAGGGGAAGGCCTCAAGCTTCTACCTAGGATTAATTTCATGGCTACGAATCAGTCTTTGAAATATCCAGGTCAACCCATATTTTTGCCAGCTTTGACTAGATATGATCCTAATTCAAAAGCATGGTGTCCAGTCCGAGCATTACACCGATACAAACAACGTACTCGGGAATGACGGACGGACCCAACAGCGTTATGGTTGTCATATATTGAACCTCATGGCAGGGCGTCTAAGGACACCATTTCCAGGTGGATTCTATAGTGTATTCAATTTTGTCATAAATCCGCCATGGGTAAACAAGTTGACATGGCCAAGGCTCACAGTGTCCATGGCGTAGTGGCTTCCACTGCCCTGTTTAATACGGTCCCTGTGGATGGCATTATGTCGGTAGCTCAGTGGCACTGTGAGTCAAGTTTTACAGACCATTACCTCCGTGACACCTCGAATCCTCTCGCCTTATCGATTTTGAAAAAATAATTTAGGTGTACATATTTGAGGAGGTTTCCTCATTTTTTATATATTTCACAATTAATCGATGGAAACAACCACTTATTTGGACTGCATCAGTATTCACCAATGGGGAGATGATGACAGCAGCCAAACTCCACAAGGTCAGTCTTGTTTATGTGTTGTTCACTGTTAATTGTATTGTTACGTGACCCTTCGTTATTAATATGGTAATGGTACGTGTGGTTCATTATTGAGAGTATACGAAAATGAAGCCTTTTCATTTAATATCCTATATGTACATAGCACTTGTACGTAGAGAGCGTATGGGACATTGAGGTCATTCAGTCTTCCTCCCAAGAAGAGGGGGGGAGGGGGAAGTGCATATGACATATGGTCATCTCTCAGCCATCGGTTGTTTTAGCCGATGTTCAAATCTATTCCTGATTGTGTTTCCACACAATTTCAGAAGTTTAAGTGCCTTAAATGCAGAAAAGCGCATAGGGAAGAGCTGGTCTTTTGACCTCGCCTCCCTCTCGCTGAATTCCCTGACGAATTCTGGCAATATGAAAGAGTATTAGGGAGGTAAGTATACTCTTGAAGTGAAATAAACGAAATCACGGATTTCTTTTTTCACGAGCGAGTTGATACTTACCTCCCTAATACGGACCCAGCCTCTCCACCCCACTGAGGCTCGGTCTTCAGGCTCTTGTAAAGTTGCATAGTGTCAGCCAATAAATTAGTCAGAGGAAGTACTAGTCTGAACATGCACGGTGGTGGGGCTGGCATCCGCATGACTGTCTTCATGCCCAGTAGGGGCACCTAACTTTTTTAATCTGAGTGTTTTATTAAGTGAAAGCCGATATTTAGCAATATCAAAGAGTATTAGGGAGGTAAGTATCAACTCTCTCGTGAAAAAAGAAATCCGTGATTTCGTTTAGTTAAAGGGTTAATATAGCACTTAACTCTATCAACTCTGAATTTCATGATTCTCAATTTCAAGGTAGCTATACAGTTAAGTTGTTGAATATTTTGAAACTAATTTGACAAGAACCTGTTTCTACCTTAGGCAGCAACATCTCCCAGTCAAATTAGTTTCAAAATATTTAACAGAAAATATCACTAAATTGTAAATGAGTTTTTGAATTCAGCCTTTTGTTTTCAAACAGTTAAGATAAAATCTGTAGTTTTAGAGAATGTGTGCTCATATAACCCTTCACTAGTTACCTACACCACAGGAGATATGTCTTGGTAAAGGAAATCATCTCTCTCTTTCTCTTTCCTTCTCTCTCTCTCTCTCTCTCTCTCTCTCTCTCTCTCTCTCTCTCTCTCTCTCTCTCTCTCTCTCTCTCTCTCTCTCTCTCTCTCTCTCTCTCTCTCTCTCTTTCTGATGAAAGATGTATGTTGTGTGAAAGTTTTTCATTAACCCTTTCTTGACGAAGATGGCCAAAACCAACCTCTGTAGTTCTCCTGAGGAATGTCCTTTTGCAGGCCAAGAGAAGACTATTTTTGACAATTTACCACTGAAATGACTGGCTTGATAACCGAGCCAGTCATTCCAGTGGCAAATTTCCAAAAATAGTCTTCTCTGGGCCTGCAAATGGACATTCAATAAGGAAATATTCTGATTTTCTTGACCAAATTTAGTTATGAGAGGGTTGATGTCTTAAAACTAGCCTTATTTATTCGATAAAGTTATGATTAATTTTTCAGTTATTCAAGTGCTCACGAGAGTTTGACGGTATTGGTCAGAAGCTTGCTGAGCTGCTGCAGGAGTCATTTGATGCGGATCCTGTCTCATTACACAACATACAAACGTATCCCTCAGTACAAATAACATATATCTCCATTAATATGGTAGTAGGAAGCGAGGTCTTCTCGTCAAATTGTTTGGAAAGTTTAGATGCTATCTCTGATTTCAGTAATGAAATGGTTAAAAATCAATCAGACCTCGCTGTGGTTCTACTTTTCCTGCTTTTTTACATTGGTCCTACTGTTCCTACTATATATAGGGTTCTATCTTTCTTTTGATCAGAAAGGAAATTCGTTTTTTTATGAAGGAAAATCTAATTTCATCTTATTACTATTTATTAATATTTGACTCTACTTGTCCTTTTGTTATAAAACATTTAAATCAACAGATTTTTTTTTTTTTATCTTACTTTCTAGTGTTCGACTCAGTCTCATAATCCTACTTTCTTCTAACCCTATTCTACGTCGTTTGGACCTACAGTACAGCTCATAAATATGTTAACATGTTTCGAAAAGAAAAACAGAAATATGTTAGTTAGTGAGAAATATACTGTTGAATGGTTTGAGCATAACTGGATTGGAAGACATTGCTGCTCAAAATATTCAACAGTATGTCTTATTTTTTAGGGGAAATTCTACGTTATTTCTGAGCTGGACTGTACTCTGCGGCCTGCTTGGTTTAGCCCTTTAATGGTCAATATTCGCTTATTAAATGTCCAGTTTCAGGGCAGGAAAAGAATTTTTGAAAATTTACCACTTGAACGACTCAATACCACTGCAGGTGCCTAATTTTCCTGGCGTCACCTTTTAAATGTTAAACATTCATACTATCGTAGGTGCGCTTCAACAGCTTTTCAAGCAGATTATTTTCAAATTATCCAGCTCACTATTAACTTTATGTTGAATTTATTTTATTCCTATTGTCTGACTTATTCGACCATAATCGTTAATTAATTATCCAGCTGTAAGCTGATATAGATACATTTTAAAAGCAATTTGACTGAAATTTGTTGTGTCTATTGCAGCTGGCAGCAACTTAAAATCAATTTGTTTTAAAAATAATTAACATGACTTTAAATATATCATATCATATTAAATATTGACTGAAGACACAGGACGAAATGATGAAATTGTTGAAAATATTCTTGCCAATGCTTTTACTGTCCTTGACATTATTACTGCAGATTAAAGGAGAGTTGTTCTGTGATGTCATCAGCAGTTGTCGCGGTGATACAGAACAAATACTCCAGGTGAGGGCATCCTATATATAGATATATATAATGTCATTAACATGGAGACAAAATGGAACATCTTTAAAGGAACAGACCATTGAAAACTACCAAGTATTACCACATCATAACTATCTCCTTAATCCAAATTTAGCCTTCCATTGTCTATGCATAATGAACAAGAGAATTAAACGGTGCTGTGTTTATAAAATGAGAATAACAACCATGCTTTTAGCAAAGCACTATTCTTAAAATTACAAGAATACATGTTTGTACGTACGTATGTATGTACATTATTAGTGTCTTCGCGCTACTCGCGTAGTGACCTAAGCTCATCCTACAAAGGGAGGCTATAAGCAGACGCTGATACATCGCGTGATTTATTTTTTCTCAATAAAATTTTATGTCAAATTTTGATGAAATAAATGATGTTTATTAAACTATACACAATATTTAGGCGGTCTCAATTAATAATTTCACTCCCGCGGTGATGGATATAAAGTATACATTAAGCAGACATAGGATGGTAAGAATTTGTCGCATGAAATTGTGTTCTACTTTCATGCAATTTTTTTTATCATTTATTTAAAGCTTTTTCTAGAAATTCCAAGTCCCAGTTTTCGTGACTTGTCACGTTACCCTGGTTTATTCTTTTGGGAATTTGGACATACAATTTCATCAAAAAATCACGCTTTTCTTTACAAAATCGATCGCGATTTTTCAACGCAAAAATCATGCAAGCCTAATAGCAATGTCAGAATGGCCTTGACCTTTGATTTATTAACCTCACTATCGTCATGCTGCCACATTATACAGTGGTATATGAAATCATGTGTCCAAGTTTGCTTCCTGTAGGCGTAAGCAATCCTCAAATATAAACAAACAATAACATTGGAAATACAGACATGACAGAAGTCAAATATCAAGGTTACAATGAATTTGAGCTTTGACCTAGTGATATCACTATCAGCATGCATCTTCCTTGAGCCAAATGGAACTATGTGTCAGAGATTAGCTTTGGAAGTATTAAGTAATTCTGAAATATAAGTGCAAATCATTTGCTAAGTGGAAAAATTTAACATTGAAAGAGCAGACGTCAAATAGCAAGGTCAGAGTGACATGGACCTTTGACCTGGTCACCTCACTGCCACTATCCTGCATCATCTTTTCATAAGCAACCATATACCCGTGTTGTGTTTCATTAGGGTTAACCAATCCCGAAATATAAGCAGATAAGTTTGCTAAGCACAAGAGATATCAGAAGATACCAAATATCTTACCTGAACCATAAAGCCTCACTGCCTAGTAGCAGCCTGTAGTACAATGACTCCTGGCACACCAAGTCTGACCGAAAGGCATTTTGGTTCAAACATAAGCAAAATTCAAAACCCAAAACAAAGTAGAAACATTTTCAAAATCAAGTACATTAATTTGACTACATTTAAGCAGCCTATAGAGCACATCAAAACATTTTATCTAAATTGGATAAGTCTTTGCTGATTAAATTGTTATTTGAAAAAACCTTAGCCACAGCAAATTCCTTAACCTGAAGGCATAAAAGTATTTACCGGTAAGTTCAAAAGCAGAAGAATGGAACAGTTTTGAAAATCTATTTCTTTTTGACACATTATTCCTATTGATCATATAGAACAAATCTGTGAAGTTTTATTGAAATCTGATAACTCTTTAGTGAGTAAATTGTTATTTGAAAAAGACTTAAGCACAAGTTTTTCACAAAAGCTCATTTTGATGCCGAGTAGTTGTAATCATTGTATAGAACAAATTTGTGAAGTTTTTTTTAAATCCGCTAACTCTTGAGTGAGTAAATTGTCATTTGAAAAAAACTTAACCAAAACTCTAACGTTGAAGCAGCCGCCGCCGTCGGAAAAATGATACCTATGTCTCGCTTCCTGCAAAAGCTGACAATGTAAACTCATTATTTCAGTAACAAACTTCTAGAATAGGAGCCTTCCAGCCAATTTTGAATAAAATGGTCAAGTCATTAGTGAGAAGTATGTAGTGTGAGATTTTCAGACAAGCCAAGATGGCCGCAGAAGAGATTGAATAATCTGATTTTATGTATAGAAGTGCTGAAGTCTATCCTAACTATAATCTTTCAAAATGATTTCCTCAATTTTCTGAGTCTTCAAGATGGTTAGCATTAAGAGTAACTGAATAGAAGTTCTGAAGCCGACGAACCAAAGGTTCATACAGCCAACCTTGGCTAGGCAATTAATGAGTAGTCCTGATGGATAACAGCTGTGTGGTCAGGTGAGATAATAATCAGAACTGAACTCATAATTGTAATGTTAGAGCTAACAAATGGAGGAATCCAGTTTTAGCTATGCCCTGCCCATCTCTAGCTAAGCTCCTCCAACACTTCAACCATGTTGAGATCGATCAATCCCTGAACTCCTTGACTATCAATTATCAAATTGTCATCAATTAAACATTCGTCAGTTTTGATGTAATTGATTGTGATGTCATCCTACACATCACATAGTTGATTATGACATCATATGATTGATGGATAAACAGGAATCTTCCATTACCCTCGCCTTGTAAGGGGTAGAGGGTATTGCATTCGGGTCTGTATGACTGGAACTGTATCTAAAAAAAACACGAATCTGATTTGACATAAATTTTAATACAACAAAGGATCCTAGTGTGAAAGAAGATTGCTAGACTTTGGCTGTGATCCAGA
This sequence comes from Chaetoderma sp. LZ-2023a, assembly GCA_034401795.1. Taxonomy (NCBI): domain Eukaryota; kingdom Metazoa; phylum Mollusca; class Caudofoveata; order Chaetodermatida; family Chaetodermatidae; genus Chaetoderma; species Chaetoderma sp. LZ-2023a. The sequence continues at coordinate 108,571,348 of CM067373.1, forward strand.
ATAAAAACCTGGATCCGGATCAGAAACTATTGATCTATGCATATCTAGGAAACTACTCACCTGGTTTCACTAAGATCTTAACATAAGAAATATCACGACCATACACTATGGTTCCACAATCTTAGGCGTAATCAAAACATCGTTCACCTGGACCATTAGCATTTGAAGAATTTCCAATTAAATGGATATGAAGGATAATTTTCAGCAAATCCAAGATGGCCACCAAACGGAATTGACTAATTAAAATTCTCATTTGATATGATGAAGCCAACTGGCATAGGATCATTTGACTCAAGGTTCGTTGAAATCGGACCTTTGATTAAGGATCATTTTAAATTATTCCACACAATTTTTGAAAAGTCCAAGATAGTCACCAAACTTGCTATTTGACCTCCACTCTTTCAACATTAAGTATTTCTATTTAACAGATCATTTACATTTATATTTCAGGATTGGTTAAACCTATTGAAACTAAGCTTGGTTACCTATAATGTTAGGAAGCAGTATAATAACATCGAGGACAAACAGGACACAGACACGACATTTAATTCCACGGAAGTCTTGTTGATCATTACAGATTGCAGAATGGAAATGGAATTTATTTGTGCAAGTTTGAAATCTAATGACACATCCCTAATAATACCTAAACGGTAACTATAAGTATGCCCTGTTTTCGCAGCAGTAAAAGTAACCCTCTCGTTTGCTCTAGTCAGATTGGTTTTAAATTATTTTAACCATTTAATTATCGCAGTGATCTCTTACATAAGTTAGCATGTTTCCAAAGTAAAACAATTTTGAACAAGGCGTAAGAATTATTCTGCTGAATATTTTGATCCTAATTATGTCTTCGCCTCCATGTGTCTGTGCATGCGTGCATCACACACTGGTTTTCGTTCGATAACTTTACTATTTCTTGAAACAGAATGATGAAAATATAATAGTCGGGAAATGCATGTAATTTTGTGTGTCAGTCAGTCAGTTAGTCCATCCATCCATCCATTCATCTTTCGTCTTTCTGGCCATGTGTCCGTCCATGTAAGGAGGGGAATGGATTATGTTTTCACATCCATGTGTGCATCCGTCACACACTGGTTTTCATTCGATAACTGCTATTTCTTGAAATATAATGATGACACTTCATGTGAAGATTGCCTATGGTAGTAGGGAAATGCACATAATTTTGTGTCGGTCAGTCCATCCATCCATCCGTCTTTCTGACCATGTGTCCATCCGTGTAAAGTTTGGGTTTTCATTTGATAACTACTTTTGCTTGAAATATTGTGATGAAACTTCATAGAAGGGTTGCCTATGGTAGTAGGGAGATGCACATAGTTTTTTGCATCAGTCGGTCAGTTCATCCATCCATCTGTCTTGCTGACTGCATGCCCCTTCGTCCGTGCAAATTTTGGGCTTTCGTTAGGTAACTTTACTTTTGCCTGGAGTATCATGACAAAACTTCATGGGAAAGTTGGCTATGGTATTAGGGAAAGGCATGTTATTTGTGGGCTAGTTAGTCCATCCATCTGTATGTCCATCCATCTGTCTCTTTGACTGTGTATCCATCTGTCCTTGCAAATTTTGGGTTTTCATTCGATTACTTTACTTTTGCTTGGAATTTCATGATGAAACTTCATAGGAACATTGGCTATGGTAGTAGGGAAAGGCGGGTTATTTTGTGGGTCAGTTAGTCTCTCTATCCATCCATCTGTCTTTCTGACCATGTGCCCGTCTATCTGTGCAAATTTTGGTCTTTCGCTGATAACTACTTTTGCATGCATATCATGCTGAAAATTCCTGAGGTTGGCTATGGTAGTAGGGAAATACAGCTTATGTTGTGGGTCAGTCAGTCCATCATCTAGCCGTCGATCCATGTGTCTTTCTGACCATGTGTGTCTGTCCATCCATGCGAATTTAGAGTTTTCTTTTCATAACTAATTTTTCATGGAGCACCATAACAAAACTTCATGGAAAAGCTCATTCTTTGTTAGTATAGTTTTTGTTCCTAATTATTATCCACCGAGTGTAATTATGTCATCCTACTAAGATGGCTTGATTGATTTATATCATCTAGTTAAATTGGAAGACGTTTCTGCAATGTCTTCTAATCCAATTATCTTCATAATATTTAACAGTAAATTTTTTTTTGCCTTGGAAACATTTAACCCTTGAATAGTCAAGCCGGACAAAACTGCCCCCTGCAGTGGTCTTGAGGAATGTCCATTTGCAGGCCAAGAGGAAGACTATTTTTGAAAATTTACTACTGGAATGCCTGGCTCGATAACCGAGCCAGTCATTCCAGTGGTAAATTTTCAAAAATAGTTCTCTTGGCCGGCAAATGGATATTCAATAAGCATATATATGAATTTTCTTGACCAAATTTGACCATTAAAGAGTTAACATTGTTTCTGAGCTGTACCGTAGGTCCATCTTTGTGTAAATCATTTTGTTTTTGTTTTCTATGCTTTCAGACATGACCTTATCACACGCGGAATCGCAGTGTACAGTGGCAAGCAGGACTTCATGACTGTGAATTTCAACCAGACTTTAAACACGATATCTGAGAGCATCGGCTCATTGCTCACCCATGATCCAAAAGCACCGCTCACTCATGAGGTACATTGTATGGAGTGTTCCGCTTATGTGTATGTGATGGGATGATTTGGTGCATGTGACAGGTTGTCGACAACCCTGGGTGTGTGGATCTGGAAATGGGTTTGGAGAGGGAAGATGTCTGCCTCCTACTAACAGGGGTTCTAAGGGGCTTGACACAGAAATACAGAAGTATTTTTTATGTTTTTTCGGAAAATCCATTTTCTGGCAGTTATTAATAATCATCATCAGTCAATGGTGTGCTTAACAAATCTCACTGCTTTCCCCAACTTTAACCTTTTGACCTCACCCATCCCCAGGGGTAGTGGAGAGATGCAATAATAATTTTCATCTTGCTATCTTCAACGATGTGTGTAACTCAAAAAACAAATCTGGTTGAATTCTGCCAAGTGGTTTTTGAAGAGATGACATGACGGATGAAATTGTTATAGTATTTGACCTACTGGACTCCAGAGAGAATAGACCAATATAAATGTTATCTTGCAATCCGCAATCAGACGCCTAACTCACATAACGAATTTGGTTGTTGCTCCACCTCCCAGTCAAATTAGTTTAAAAAAATTTTAACACAATGTTTTTGGCCAGCTTGAGTGTTGAGTGCATATTCACACCAAAATGTCTGAAAATAAATTTGTTAAAATTTGTGACTTTCAGAGGCTTAAATCCTGTGCCTAGATGTAATGAAATGAAATAAATCTTAACATATGATGATTTCATTCCATACAAATTATTTTGATTTTTTTAATTGTGAATTTGAAATAGGGGCTCGTGTCTCTAATTCAATTGCACAACTTAAAAATGTATATAAATTTATGTGTGGTGATTTATGTGATGATATCATCACAAGTTAAGATTTATTTCATTTCTTTACATCTAGGCCCACAATTTAAGCCTTCAAAAGTATACAATTTTAACAATTTTATTTTCAAGCTTCCTGCTGTGAATATGCACCTTTAAGCTAAAACTCATTTTATATAAAAAGTTGTTAGTTTGCTGTTATTCTTTCAACCATTTCAGCACATGGTGGCCTTGTCAGAGGCGAGTCAGAGCATTGTGATGTCACCACTCGGTTATCCCAGGAACTTCTTTCAGATGCTCCAGTCAACCAGTATTACTGTGAGTACAGAACATGGCTAGATTATGGTGTGGATGCTTTATCTGTGTGATTTGAATTTATTTTCATTTAATTAAAGGTGCATATTCACACCAAAATGACTAAAAATAAAATTGTTCAAATTGTCTACTTTTAGCAGCTTGAACTGTGGGCCTAAATGTAATGAAATGAAATAAATCTTATCATATGATGATTTCAATACGTAATATAACTTTTGTCTCGCCTACGAAGCAGAAAACGAGACATAGGTATCACCTCCAACGGTGGCGGCGTCAACATTAAGGTTCTGTGTGTAGCAAAACCTTTCAGCTTATATTTCAGGATTGGTTAAGCCTATTGCAACTAATTTAGATACATGCTTACCTATAATGATAGGAAGCAGCATGATGATGTTAGGGTCACAAAGTCAAAGGTCAAGGTCACTGTGACCTTGATAAAGAACTCTTATTTCAACATTAAGTTTTTGCATTTAGCAAAACTTTTCAGCTTATATTTCGGGATTGGTGGAGTCTATTGCAACTAAATTTTGATACATTGTTACCCATAATGTTAGGAAGCAGCATATTGATACTGAGGTCACAATGTCAAAGGTCAAGGTCACTGTTACTTTGATACAAAACTGTTTTTTCAATGTTAAGTTTTTGCGTTTAGCAAAACTTCTTGGCTTATCTTTCAAGATTGGTTAATCTTATTGATACTAATCTTCGATACATTGTTACCTATAATGTTAGGAAGCAGCATGTTGACACTGAAGTTACAACGTTGAAAGTCACGGTCATTCTGACCTCTACAAAACTCTGTTATTTTTCAATGTTAAGTTTTTAGGCGTAGCAAATCTTATCATGTTATATTTCGAGATTTCTTAACCCTTGGATACATGGTTGCTTATGCCAAGAAGATACAGGATAGTGACATGGAGGTCAAAGGTCAAAGCCATTCTAATATTGCTATCTTACCTCTGCTTTTTCAACCTTAAGTTTTTCCGTTCAGCAAATCAATTATATTTCAGGATTGGTGAATCCTATTGGAACTAAAATTGAATACATGTTTACCTATAATGTTTGGAAGTAACATAATAACATGGAGGTCACAAGGTCAAACATCAGTGCCACTGTGACAAACAGGAGACAGGCGAGACATTTAATTCTGCAGAATTCTTGTTTATGTTGTGACTTTGAATTAGGGACTCGTGCCTCTATTTCAATTTCACAACGTAAAAAATTATATTCATTTATATGGAATTAATTCATTATATGTTAAGATTTATTTCGTTTCATTACATCTAGGCCCAGAGTTTAAGCCTCTAAATGCATACAATTTATATAATTTTATTTTCAAACAATTTGGTTCGAATATGCACCCTTAAAGATGTTAATTTTTAGAAAAGGAGAAGCCTATTTTTAAAATTGCACTGCCTGAATAACTGGATCGGTTATTGAGCCAATCATTCCATTGGTCAATTTTCAAAAATAGACTTGTCTGCAAATTAACATTTCTTGAGACGATTGTAGAGGACAGGTTTGTCCATCTTGACCACTACATGGTTAATCATCTGACTGCTGAGTTTTTGCAGACCCCCTATTCCAAAGGTTATATATATATATATATATTGCTAAATATTTTGAAAACAATTTTACTGAAAGTTGTTGGTGGCTAAGCAATTTAATATTTTGATTTTCCTGACTAGTCTTGAGCATTAAAGTGTTAAATCCATCCTATAAAATAGTATTAAATTTCTTTCTTTGATGAAATTGATTTACAAATGCACACACACATGCACATGCGTGCACACATGCACATGCGCGCACACATGCATGCATATACACACTTTTTGAGAAATGTATACTCATTTCAGATGTTTAACCCTTTAACCCTCGAATTTGTTTAAAAAGAGTGTAAATTTTCTCATAAAATGTCCATCTGTAGATGAAGAGAAGACTATTTTTGAAAATTTACCACTCGGTTATCAAGCCAGTCATTCCGATGGTAAATTTTCAAAATAGTGTTCTCTTCATCTGCAAATGGATATTTGTCAACCCCAGCAACAGCTACAAAATCTTTTTTTTAAATAAACACCAGTTTCTTTGATATTTACGCAGTAAAAGCGAAAATATTGACATCAGAAAGTTAAGTTAGACTTAGTATTATAATTGATTGGATCATGTAGATTACTTAACCTTTGAAAATTTAAAATTTTTAAATCAGTGTGGTAAGGGTTAATACCTATGCCAGCAACAGCCAAATTAGTTTCAAAATATTTAACAGAATGTTTATTAAATTGCACATTAAAGACAAACAATTTGTACATTTTAGTGACAGACTGGCAATCTTTGCGACAGACCAACGTCATCTTAAATATGACGTCAGCTAAAAAGATGTTCTATTATGCAGATATCAATTTTATTAGAATTTGGTCACTGGTTACCTGAAACCTATTTGAATCTTTGAATAATCGATTACCGGTATGGCTTATTCACCAGCTGGCTGTCTCGCCGCAACCTAAGATACCGAACGACCCTATCAGTATGTCACATGATACTCAATTGACCTTGAAAGTGGAGGGAGTGATTCAGCATAGTGGAACACCGGGCCGTTTCAGACAAATTAATGACATCATAATGAGTGTGGATTCTGTTCTACAAAGCCGGAGTCAGATACAGGCGGAGGGAAAGGTGAGACTTGAACAGGACATTTTGTTTTGTGCCAATATGAAGTTTCTGGTTTTCGCTACATTTAATTTATTTTCAATGGACAATATCACCAAGGGTTTACAGAATTTCAATTAAATTTCACATCCAGTCCACATCACAAATTCTTAACTTTTAATGGTCATACCGGACAAAACTGGCGTGTGTTATGGTCTTGTGGAATGTCCATTTACAGGGCAAGGAATACAATTTTTGAAAATTTACCGCTGGAATGACGAGCCAGTCATTCCAGTGATAAATTTCCAAAAATTGTATTCTCTTGCCCAGCAAATGGACATTCAATAGAAAAATATTTTTTAAATCTTTTAACCAAATTTGACCATTAAAGGGTTAAATAAACAGGGTTGTTCTCCAAGTTAATTTACAGGGCAAGAAAATACAATTTTTTGGAAATTTCCCACTGGAATGACTGGCTCGATTCCAGTGATAAATTTCCAAAAATTGTATTCTCTTGCTCCAGGTTAATTTGGTTTCTCCTGGAGTCCCAGCTAATCTTTTTTAGACAATTGCATCGCCAAGACCTTATACAATTTCAATAAAGTGTCAGAGATTTGTTCTAAGACACAATGGATCCTTCCAGTTTATCCATCCATCATATGATGTCATAATCAACTACGTGACATGTAGGATGATATCATAACCAATGACGTCCTGAATGACGTAGATAAATGCATCACAAATGCATAATTGAAGACGGAGTAGGCGTTGTTGTACGAGTTGTATGTCTCTTTTCTATTTAGTAAACATGCTGTTGAATATTTTGAAATTAATTTGACTGGCCGTTGTTGCTGCCATATGCTTACCTGTATAGTTTTCTGGAAATTGATAGTAGGGATCGATCGATCCCACCCCGAGCAAGGTGTGGGTGGAGCTTAGCTAGAGATGAGCGGGGCATAGCTAAAGCTGGAAAGGATTTGTTCCAAGCCACAATTACATCCGGTCCATCTCATGTCATTAGTATGATGACCGCAAGTTTTGTCAATATTGATATCGGTTTTTAGTGCCTCTGCTAGTGTAAATCTGTGGGCGCTTACGGTACTGGTAATTTTCTTATGTGAATTTTTAAAAATCCTTGGTGACTATGACATCATAATCTGATTTGCCAAAATATAGAGGACCGCTTAAGCTCCAGTTGATTGAAGATGTTACAACTGAGGAAATAATAGTTCTATGGACTCTTACTGGTAAATTTTCGTCATGTGGATGACAACATTGGTTTTTAGATTTCATATGCACCAAGGATTAAAAACATCTACATGACAAAAAATTACCAGTAAGGGCCCATGAAAATATTATTTCCTCAGCAACAACATCTTCAATCACATTAGTCTGAAAATATTCAATAAAATATCTTGTAAGGTTGTCTTGAAATTGAAACACTGGTTAATGGTTAAAGGACTAAGCTCTTAACCCTTTAAAACTCATATCAAGCAGAAATGGCTTCTACAGTGGTCTTGAGAAATGTCCATTTGCAAATCAGGATAAGACTATTTTTGTAAATTTACCAGTGTAATGGCTGGCTCGATAACCAAGCCAGTCATTCCAGTGCTAAGCTTTCAAAAATAGTCTTCGCTTTGTCTGCAAATTGACATTTTCTTTGAAAATTTGAAATTTTCTTGAACAAATTCACGGTTTAAAGGGTTCAGTCTATATGTACATTCCCTATAGGTTAGTTCACAAGTGATTTCAACAGACATGGTCTAAATAGCTCACAATAAAACTAAATCTGCTGCCTAGTTATTTTGTTATTAGTTCTAATAAGAAAATTAACCTTTAAACCTTTCACCGATGAATTCCTCATATCTCATTTTCAAGGCAACCATACAGGAAAACTGTTGAATATTCTGAAATTAATTTTACTGGAAGTAGGCAGCAATGTCTTCCAGTCAGATTAATTTCAAAATGTTCAACAGAATGAGTTTTTATCGTAAAGAATTTACTTTTTTAGGGATTTGGTTAACCTATAATAAACTAAGCCATATTGATCAAGTTATTTGATTGGTGAATGCTTTTGTCTATCCATACATTATTGTCCAAGTCAGCAGTCTAGAGCACTATTTTTCACTAGTAGGGAAGATGTGTGAAAAAGATTCTCGCAGAAAGCATGAAATTTGGCATATAGGTGGTTTAAAGTATCCTGATCATAATCAGATGCGGTGCCACATGATTCTACCAAGGGAACCCATTCAAAATGGCTGATTCAAAATGGCCGCCTTCCCAGCGGAAAATCTGCATTACTCAAGCTCTAGACGGAGTAGAGAGATTGGATTAATGTCAAATTAGGGGTTTCATGGATCAATCGTCATAATTCTACTCACTACAATACGCTAAATATGTAAATATCAATCCTTCCATGGCGACCACCTGTGTTTGATGTAAAAAGACGGTGGCTCTTTAAGATGTGTTATTTAAAAGATCCATCTCTTGAGAACAAAAGCAATATAGCATCTAGAAATAGTTTAAATTACTTGAGTTCTTATTATCGAACCAAGTAATGGTCGTTATAGATACGTTCAATTATCCTATTAGAGTAGGCAAGGCTATACATGATGCTGTTGATTGTTTAATCATGATTCACAGATGTCACATGCACTGTGCACCGCATGAGCACAACTGTGTACAAGGTAAGTTGGATTTATAGCATTTGCATTTGCCAGTGTTCCCGGCATGCCTTAGATGCGTCTGCAAGCAAACTCCATTGCGGTGACCAAGTGTCTCCATCTCTGACCCAACCCCAGTCAGCTGGCGATGGCGTTTTTGCATTTGCGTAGTGATTGGCCCCAAAGATGACCTGCCTGGAACGCAGCACGTTTGGTGTGTTGCAGCAGAACTGCACTGGTCGGAGGAATGTTTTCTAGCTGCCTGTTGCCAAAAGCAAAAAGCCGTTTTCGTGCCTCATTAACCTTTGACAATGGTGATGTGCATTTGTACAGTAGTACGACAAACCTCTCCAGCGTTTCCATGTCATTGTCACACAGAGACGCCGGGGCATCAGACAGTCTCCTAAATAGTGACTTGAATAGATCTGAAGTCCTCCAAACTTCTCATGCTGTCTTCTTGCCATTCCCAGAAAATGGAGACACAGTGTCACACCCAGAGAAAGCATGCATAAATAGCAGTCCTTGTGACGCTTCTGCACCCAAAACTGTTGCAATGTCATTAGCTGATACATAGCAGAAGGTCTTCCCATGGCCAAATGCGACCCCTTAGATCACACCCATGAGGAAAGTTTGCTGTCCGTATGGCTAGGACTACGACGTCTGTATCTGTAGCATGAATCATTATTGTTCGATAACCTTGGTGATATGCATGGAAGGCGTGGAGCAACATTCTACCATCTGCTTCATCTTGCATGCATGGCGCGAGTTGTGAGACGTCATGCTCTGGCCTCATCAGCCCGTTTTCCTCACATGTGACGAGTATCTTTCCTTCTGGTAGCTCGAATGACTCCAATGTATGTGCGAGAAAGGTGAAGAGGCCTGTTTTGTTTGCATCAACTCGTAGGAAAGTTTTCCAATTTTGAGGGAGTCTTGTACTCGATGCAACACGAAGAGCTTCAGCATGTCCCCGTAATTCTCTAGCGTGTGTCTTCAAGCTTCCCGCCTTATACACGTCTCATACAACATCCAATCTTTTAACCATCTGTAGTTGTCTAGAAATGTGTGGGAGGTAGACGTGCGCTGCAAAATCTCCAAATGTGTTCACAACCACATCTGATTTCTTGGGATCCAGATTATGCATCATAGCTGCTCTGTCAATGATCTTCACTTCAACCTCTGGACAATCAGCTGCACGAGCTACTAATGCTTCCAAACATCCCATCAGATCTGATTTGCTGCCTTGGTGCATTGTGTTGCTCTCAGCAAGTGATGGGGGCCATGGATGATTCTCATGCTCAAAGAATGAATCACGGTCTCCGTCTCTGGATTGGCATGAAATGTACAGTCTAGAGAATAACTGTACATCTCTCTTCATTGCAACAAGCTTCTTGTTGGTTCTGGTACTCTTCCTCTGTTTTGATTTGAACAAAGCCAAATTGTTCTTTTGGATTGGGTCATATACCGATTTTGATGATACAGATAGTCAGTCGATCTGCGACGAATGCGTGGTACTGTCTGATGCCTAGTTCGTCTGCTGTTCGGATCGCATTCACTACAGACTCGGACGTAATGACTTTGGTATCTAGAGTCACTAAGTTAAAACTGTCATCTAAAAATGGGTTTCCCATTTCCTCGATTGCATCAATAAGACAAATTGTGTTTAAAGCAAACAATTTCTGCTTACTCGGAATCTGCTCATGGTGACAGTTATCATTGATATTTCTGTGTGTATGTTTCACTTCGTACTCGCTGATCATCCTTCCTATTTCTGTGCCTGACACCATCCATCATTTCAAAGCAGCTTCATTTTCTGTGATTCCGATAATTCCACCATCGCCCTTCAGAATAGCATTTTATTGCTTGTGGATTTGATCATGTGCCAACGCTGAAAACTTGTGAGCCGTTTTCAGAGTAACGAAGTTTCCTTCAACAAATTTGCTATGTACAAGTGGGCATCGGTTCTCAAGTTGCAACAGATCAGCCACATGGATGCTGAGCCATCGTGTATAGTGTACATGATCCAGGGTAAACATCCACGGGATAATCTTGCCCAATGTCTACATACAACGGGAAATTGGCCTCTCGCTGAGCTCTCATGAATTGAAGAAACAGCAGCTCTAATTTCAAGACTGAATTCCAGTACTTAAATTGTGGGTGGTCTGTTTCCTTCTGCTGACACCAGTCTTCGAATGGCAGTGTGTCCTCTGAGGCAGCATATGCACGTTTCTGCAATACATAGAAAGCCGCGGATGTCACCTGGTGTGCCCATTGCCCTTGTGATGATGGCATCGGCTCAGCCTTCTGTAGTTACATTAGCTGTTGTCATCACAGCCACCCATCCACTGTTGCTTAGCCAGTCTCCCAACACATTGAGTAGCGCCATCTCAGTGTGAAGTCCACCCATCATCACCACATACTTATCCTCACCATATAGAAGGGGCCAAGACCATTGTATCTTCTTTGCAATAGCATATAAAGGCTGATCAAGAGTGATGACTGGCACCTGTCCATGATTGATATCCTGTGTAGCTTGCTGAATTAAATCCATACCATGTTTCACCATTGCCAGACTATGAGCGTTGTCATGAAAGAGCGGCAAAAGTCCAGTAATTGCTTGCGGAGGTGGGACATCTTGCAACCTAGCAAAGTGAGCTGCCCACGATATGTCCAGCCACGCAATTTGAGTCTTATCTAAGATTATGGTATCACTGGGAATCAAAGGATCAACAGCTCGAGAAGGCAGAGGATTATCACTTGGGAAAGCAGCTGGATTCACAACTGTACGTCTCGGATAATGGATGGATGGTGGTGGAATTTTGTACAACGTTTGGTGTCAATTGTTCAAGAGTGCGAATGACCCCAGTATTTGTGTCTGAACAATGTTGTGTTAATGAGATTGCTGTCCCATGGAATGCAGTTGGTGCTGATGTTGATGTAGGATTATGGTCTATGTTATCAAGGTTCCCAGTTGTGAACAGATTACCATGCAAGTTAGTCGGACAAACAACCCCATCCTTTTTAAACATGTCTATAGCCTTATTTCCTACATCAGTCGAGAGCTGCATGACGCGAGCGTAGGATACTGAAAATCCATGTCTGAAGAGTTCATCGACAAGCTCCCACTTTCGCGTTTTGGCATGAATTAGTAGGCCTAGATAGAGTGGCAATGCTGTTTCACGATCAGGATTATGGCGAGTTCCCATACTGCTTTTATGTGCTCTTTTAATGGCATTAAAGATGAGTAGCTGGGTCAATGACAACACTTCCCCCTTGATAGTTTGGGAATTCTCATTTTGATTATGAATGTTGGTAGTGCCAAGTATCATCTGAACTAAAGTAACAAGTGATTAAGGTAAGTTGTCATACTGGTCAGCATCAAGTGAACCCTTGCAATCATGCTTAATCTGAAAAATCTCTTTGCGGACTATTTGAGCTGCCCTCATCAACGCAATTGCGTCACTATCAGAATCATTTTTGGTGGCTAGTAATAGAGCATCGCCTATGTCTTTCTTGAATGTGAGAATCACTTCATAGTTACTCTTGTTTGACTCCACATTTGGCATTTTCGACAAGATCTTTTCCTTCAACCTGGTAGAGTTAATCCTACTTGGCATAGCACCACCAAGTTGTTCAAGACGGCGAGTGTATAATCGTGTTAAATCAGAAAGCTTAAATATGCTGCCAATAGGATGCTCAGAGGCTTGACGATCTTCCATGTATGATATTAGCTCTGCAAGAGCAACAGAGTCGGGTTTCATATCGTCAGCAATATCAGATTCACTTCTCGAAAGAGATCTATGTCATGTGTATAGTTTTGTCAAACAAGTCTTGTGGTAAATAGCATCCAATGCTGTCATGTCTCCAGATGACATTTTAGCAAGAAGTTTTGTATCTCTCAGTTTTGTCACCATTTTGCATATGTTTTGGTCAAATTTTGCTGTTGCGGCTCTATGAATGTCATGCTCTATCGGTTGGTCACAGAAAAAGCACAGTGGTTGAGTGGGGTCATTTATACTTGGCATAGTGAAATTAGACCTCAATCTAGATTTGACTGGTGACCTGAGATCCTCGCTGGATTCTAATTTCACATTTCTTTTCACGGCGCGATCAACCCGAGTCCGGCTACAGAGATGCCAACAAGATTTGTGCCACCTAGCACAGTTTTCTATGAGCGTCTCTGCAATTCCAGATCCATCATTCAACCTACATAGATCTAGGTATGGTGGAAGGGCATGGATTTGCTGTAGACTATCAAGGTTATCCGCTAATGACCTATAACTAGTAATCACATTGTCACGATTTGTGTTACTACATGGATTTATGAGATGCTCCGTGGTGGACTGCTGGCAAATAACACACAGGGACCAGTTCGTGTGTGCTAAATCCACTGTGGGATCAGATGTCAATTTCACTTTCTTTGACATATTGACTTGAATGCGAGAATATAATAGGCTATTGTCTCTGTCTATAAGCAGAGCACAATACGCATGTGCGTGATTGCTATGCAGCTATGTATTCTCCTGATATATTTAAATAGTCAGTGTGAGTTTACACAGCTACAATAATTATATGGAAATCTGCAACGAAATAATGCTTGGCGAAGCGAGGGGCTGGCATACAATTAGTTTTACTGGAGAACACGTGTAGACCAATTGTTTTGAGTAGCGAAAACTTGTTTCTAAAATGTTCCGGCCGGAACATGTGTGTACAAATGTTTAGCAATAATACTACTAATTTACAAATGTTACAACAACAACCACCACCACCACCACCACCACCACCACCACCACCACAACAACAACAACAACAACAATAATAATAATAATATATTTTTTCAGCATGTTTATCTGTTTAGAGTATTGTAATGGGTAAAATCATAACCAGTGACCCAAGAAACCCTTAATTTAACATCAATTCTAGCCCTCTACTCCATCTAGAACTTGAGTAATGCAGATTTTCCGCTGGGAAGGCGGCCATTTTGAATCGGCCATTTTGAATGGGTTCCCTTGGTAGAATTACGTGGCACCGCATCCAAGTATGTTCCGCATACCTTAAACCACCTATATGCCAAATTTCATGCGTTCAGCCAGAATGGAACATCTTACCTCAAATTTGTTATATATCCGCCCCACTACACAGAACATGACAACAAATTATTTATTATTAGTCCTCCACTGGGCACCAATACAGCAGGGCCATAACTCTTGGGTTTGGAATCCAATATATTCGGGTTTGTCAGCAAATATAATTCACTGCCTTCTGTGTACACCATCTTCTTTTCTCCTTCACATTTCATTCTGCTGTTGCTAACCTAAGACCTGCTTTACTATGGTCTGTCCAGCATTTTGGCCTGGTCCATTTAACGATTTTGGAGGGCATAGATTTATCAAGAACTAGGTCATCCAAGATGTGTGTCAGAGAACTTGACCAATCGACCTTTCCAGGTTTTGCTATGCTCCGCCCATCTTTAGGTAAGCTCCACCAATACTTAACTGTGTTGGGATCAATCGATCCCTGAGAACTTCCTGACTATCAATTTCCAGAAAGCTATACAGGTAAGCTGTTGAATTTGACTGGGTGCTGTTTATCTCATGCAATAACTTAGGCTCTACTGAAGGTATCGCAAACTTGGGTGAAAAAGTTGGGCTTGGTCCAAAAGAACTATTGAGTTTGGGGTCAAAGGTCAAGGACATAAAAGAGTAGCAGGGTGCGTTTCTGAATTCTTTAGAATGCATGCTGTAAAATGGACCTTTCCAGTTTTAGCTATGTCCTGCCCATCTCTATCTAAGCTCCACCCACACTTCGCCGTGTTGGGATTGATCGATCCCTGAATGCCCTATCAATATTCCTGAAAACTATACACTCAGGTAAGCTGTTGAATATTTTGTAACTAATTTGACTTGGAGCTGCTGCTGCCTATGACAGCAACAGCACCCAGTCAAACTAGTTTCAAAATATTCAATAGAATATTTATTAAACAGTAAAGCCATACAATTCGTACAACAATGCATAGTCCGTCTTCAAATATGCATTCGTGACATACTTATGAATGTCATTCATTATGATCTCATTCTACACGTCGCATAATTGATTATCACGTCATAGGATGGATTGATAAGGTGGAAATGTCCATTGTAACTAATCAAAGCTGTGTTGAATTGCATGTCTTACAGATGCAGGAAGCGACCATGTTGAATTTGAGCAGTAAAACTCAGCCGCACAACGACTATTTCAGCGTCCAGTTTTTGCTCATCTTCCCCGTCCCGGGTCTGCATAAAGTAAGACTTCACGCCGCAATCATAGATGAAAATGGAATGGAATGGAAGACGTCTGCTGAATCAAGCTTCATGGTGAAATCTGTAGATGAACTGCTACTTCGACAGCAACAGCAAGCAGCGAGGGCACAGCAGCAATCGGGGCAGTTTTGAAACAAAAGTTAAAAGATGACTGTATTGTGTTGTACAGTTCTAACCCATTTAATAGCCAAGCTGGCGAGAAAAGGCTTTTGCAGTAGTTATCCCAACATTTTTCAAGGAAAAGTGGGGATTATGTCTTCCTGCCAGTCTGTCTGTGCGGAAATTGACTGTAACACAACTCCAAAAATATTTGACCAACCCATATGATTGCGGAGTGCAGAAGGGCTTTTGCATTTGGCTCTGCCCTTAGAGGGTGGGGGTGGGGCAGAGGTCCAAAAGGTCAAATTGATAGTATAAAAACTCCTAAACCATTGGGATGAAATTCAGCCAGACTTGGTGAGTTACGCATGTGATTGCGGAGTGTAAGAGAACATTAACATTTGTCTGCGCCCCCGAGGGCGGTGGTAGGTCAAAAGGTCAAAGCAGTGAATGTGGGAATTTCGAATGGCGTGCTATCAACCATCCATTATAGTCTTGATATATGTCCATTTGCAAGCCAAGAGAAGACAATTTTAGAAAATTTAGCACTAGAATGACTGGCTCAATAACTGAGCCAGTCATTCAAGCAGTAAATTTTCGAAAATAGTCATCTCTTGCCATGTAAAATGACATAGACTAAGCACAAGTTCTGAGGTTCTTTGACTGTTATGGGATTAATGTACAAAAACCCTGCAAAGCACAAGGGCACTACATTGCCTTGGGTAGTTTTACTATGCAAAGAAACATGCATCTCGATGACAAAGCATTCAGATAAAGCTTCAATGTGCATACAGTATAGCTCAGAAATAAGGTAGAATGTTTCCAAAACAAGATATAAACAACATACTGCTGAATATTTTGAACATTTAGATTGGAAGACGTTGCTGCCTTGGGCATCAATGTCTTCCAATACAATTATGTTCAAAATATTCAACAGAATATTTCTTACTAACTAACATGTTTCTGTGTATTTGTTTTGGAAACATGATAAGTTATGTATGATTTATACTGTAGAACCGTAGACTACAAGTGCACTGCTGACTGGTGAACAGTGTTGATTTGAGAACTTCAAACTACAACGTCAAAGCCGAGTTTTGATTTGCGAGGAACTGCAAGCTGCATAGGCACCTACAGCAAAGGATGAGCGTTTTGAATGTACAAATTAATTAACGTTCTCATAAATTAAATAAAGAAATGAACCGTAATTAAATTTGGCACTATTTGTTAGTCTATTAGCACTTTAAGTCACTAGTTTATCATCGCCATATTATTATCCTGAACTGGTTGGAAGATCTCGTACATAATCATAGCATACGCTGCTAGCTTATTCATTCACTATCATCATAAGGGTACTGAGCCTTTCCACTTTATCCATTCATCATATGATGTCATAATCAACTAGGTGAAGTGTAGAACGACATCATAGACAATGATGTCATTAAGATAAGTACATCACGAACACATAATTGAAGATGGACTATATGTTGTTGTACGAATTGTATAGCTTTACTATTTAATAAATATTCTGTTGAATATTTTGAAACTAATTTGACTGGGCACTGTTGCTGCCATAGGGGATCGATTGATCCCATCACAGCGACGTCTGGATGGAGCTTAGATAGAGGTGGGCGGGTTATAGCTAAAACTAGAAAGGTCCGTTAGTGATCTATGCAGTGAGCCTGTGTATGTATACATGTCTAGTTTGTGCTCAGCAAAATCACGGGGGAGCTTGTCTTGACACTTGCAGTGACCTTTGAGTGGTGATGTGCAGCAAGCAATAAACCACATTGCAATGGAGCATACCAATTTCTCACTCAATCATGATGTCCTAATCGACTACGTGATGTGTAGGCTGACGTCATAATGAATTAAGTCATGAATGCCGTAGCTAAGTTTGTAATGCATGCGTCATTGATGACGGACTAAGTGCTGTTGTATGAATTTTATGTCTACTCTAAGAAACCTGCTGTTGAGTATTTGGAAACTACTTTGACTGGGCACTGTCGCTGCCTATGGCAGCACCAGCCCCCAGTCAAATTAGTTTCAAAATATTGAACAGAATGTTCATTAAATAGTAAAGACACATTTCGTACAACTTATCGGACTATTAAGCATTTGTGACAGACTTCATCGCGTTGTTGAAAACGTAATTGATTATGACGTCAGCCTACATGTGATGTAGTTGATTATGAAGTCATACTGAGAAACTAGTCATTCTACTTTGATGACTGTATACAAACAATAGGCCCCAGGGTCCTGTATTGCTTACTTGGAATTATTGGCCAATGGCATAAACAAACAAAACGAGATGAGCATGAAAAAAATTTACCAATCTAATTTCTATAGTTTTATTCAAATTGGCACAGTGGTTAATAAGTAGTCTTTTTATGATTTTTGCAGAAATTCGCCAAAAACATGTACATGTTATTTGACCTATTGCGTTTAGGCCCTGATCCGTTCAGCGGTTCTGGAGAAGTCATTTTCACGAAAACTATGTCATCCAAGATGGCTGCCGAAGCATTTGGCCAATGAAGTTCCCTTGAACAAACTTGGTTCAGCTCTTGCTCTTGTGCTAGATCATATTTCATGAGTTTTGAATCAATTTCAAGTGGTTTCGGAGATTTTTAACGTTTCTAAAAATCGGCAAAAATTCAAGATGCTCGCTGGCCAAATTGGCCAATCAGGTCTGTTTGAACATGGATCCCTATGACCTAAGGATGCTTTCTGCCAAATATACTTGAAATCGGCCTAGTAAGTCTCGAGAAGACTTGAAATTTCCCATTGCTTTAGTATGGGAGTTTTTGATGGAAAAAGATCAAAGATGGCCACCAAACCGTTTATCCGACAGATTCAAACATGGTCACCAAACACGCTACATTTGGATTGGACCATGGCGGCCATGGTTTTTTACGCATCAACTTCCCTTGAACAAATTTAAAGGTGCCTAGTCCCTAGTCATATATGCCAAATTTTGGCCCGATCCATTAAGCAGTTCTGGAGAAGTCATTTTCACAAAGACTAGATCATCCAAGATGGCCGTCGAACCAGTTGGCCGATCAAGTTCCCTTGAACAACTTGGTTCAGCTCTTGCCCCAGATCATATTTCATATGGTTTGCATCGATCCCCTAAGTGGTTTCGGAGATTTTTAAGACGTTTCTAAAAATCAGCCAAAATCCAAGATGGCCGCAGGCCAAACTGTCTGATCGGCTTCCTTTGAACAAACTTTAATCCCTATGCCCTAATGATGCTTCCTGTCAAATATACTTTAAATCAGCCCAGTGGTTCTGGAGAAGACATTTAAAAT
Organism: Chaetoderma sp. LZ-2023a; assembly: GCA_034401795.1. Taxonomy (NCBI): domain Eukaryota; kingdom Metazoa; phylum Mollusca; class Caudofoveata; order Chaetodermatida; family Chaetodermatidae; genus Chaetoderma; species Chaetoderma sp. LZ-2023a. Next base: position 108,590,080 of record CM067373.1, read on the forward strand.
TTCCCATTGCTTTAGTATGGGAGTTTTTGGCGAGAAAAAGATCAAAGATGGCCGCGAAACCGTTTATCCAAGTTTCGAAAATGGCAAATTTGACATCAGAATACCCAGAAACCTATATAAAACAAATTTCGTCTTCAAAATTCATCAAATAAAAATATCCAATATGGCCACCAAATCCAATCCAACCAGTTACAGACCTTTCAGCCTTACAAGCTGTGTGTGTAAGATCTTGGAGAGAATCCTCAACCAGTGGCTACAGTGGCACTTGGAAATCGAGAGCATCATTGTACAAGAGCAAGCCGGCTTCAGACAATTCCGCAGTACAGAAGATCAGCAACACACTTGTCACAGGTGATTGAAGATGCTTTCCAAACACAGAAGATGGTACTTGCCTCTTTCATTGATCTGCAAAAATCCTTTGATAAAGTGTGGAAGGATGGACTTCTGGTCAAAATACAACGAGCTGGTATAGCGGGTAACATGTATCGATGGACAAAGTCCTATCTGCACAATCGTAAAGCAAGAGTAGTAGTGAATGGACATCACAGCAAGAAGATACTCCTGCGCCATGGAGTGCCACAAGGAGTCCTGTCCCCTACCCTTTTCATTATCTTCATCGATGACCTTGTTACCGAACTGCCGAAGGGAATACAGGCTGCACTATATGCCGATGATCTCGTACTTTGGTGTACAGAGGAATATGTGGCAACCTATAGGATGCAGCTTGCACTTGACAATGTTACAGCATGTGCTCAAAACTGGTGTGTCTCCATTAACAGAAATAAGTCATCTGCCATGCTCTTCACCCTATCCACCAAACAGAAATGTGGAAACCTAAAATTGGAAGACGCCCCTTTGAAACTGGAGGATTGTCAAACATACCTTGGGGTCACTTTTGATTGCAGACAGACATGGAAGACACACTTGGCGAAAGCGGAGACCAAGGCCAGATGAGAACTTGAAGCAGGTCTACCAAGGTGCTGTCAGACCTCACTTGGAATATGCCTCTAGCACATGGACAGCAACTGCCAAGACACGCAAACTGTCCTTGGACAAGGTTCAGAATCAAGCACTTAGAATAATCACAGGGGCAATGAAATCCACACGAATAGAGAAAATGCAAATGCTCACGGGCATACCACCACTAGCTAAACGTAGAGAATACAAAGACATTGTCCAAGCCATCAAATTTAAGTCAATGCCAAAACACTGCATGAACAAGAAAATGATAGACTTTTCAACAAACAGACTGAAAAGATCTAACTTTGTGAAGCAGAGCAAAGTACTCCTAAGACAGCATCAAAGAAACTTCCAGACGATGTCCAACCATATGGACCTACTACAGACCGACCACCTTGGGCAACGAAACCTATCAATGCCAGAATATCCATGTCGGTTCAGCAGCTCACTCTAGGAGATGAATACAGTGACACCCATGCGGGCATTGACAATGGCATTTATTGACGAACAATATTCTAATGATGCATGGGTCCAGGTGTACACAGATGGGTCTGCGACCGAGGCTGTTAAGAATGAGGGAGCGGGAGTCTTCATTAAGTACCCCTCAGGGTGTGAAGAGATGGCACACTATGCTACGGGAAAGCACTGCTCCAACTACAATGCAGAGGTTCAAGTCCTGATTCATGCTGCTAGCATCATTAAAAATAGTGAGGATGATTTTTCACAGGTTGTCTTCCTAACAGATGCGTTGTCGGTCCTAGAGGCTCTCAACAACAATAAGCTACATGAACTCGCAGATGCATTTCACCATATCAGCGATTGTAAAACAGTTGTGATGCAGTGGGTTCCTTCTCACTGTGGTATTCCTGGAAATGAATATGCAGACACGCTGGCAAAGCAAGGAGTGTCTATACAGCAAGCTGATATTCCAGCAACGTTTGCAAAGGCAAGGAGTATTATTAAGGGTCTCTACAGAACCAGTCAGCCAGTGGATGACTATCATCAACTGTCCCGGTCAGAGCAAGTGGTCATCTTTCGCTTGAGAACTGGTCATAACAAGCTTAATCAACATATGCATAAGAAACTTCATCTGGTATCCTCTCTGATGTGCCCGTGTGGACAAGAAGAACAGTCTACTGTGCATGTGCTACAGGACTGCATCAATCTCACTAAACTGACGTATATCAACTTCCCTTGAACAAACTTTAATGTTCCTTAGTCAATAATTATCTCTCAAATTTTGGCTCGATCCATTCAGCGGTTCTGGAGGTAATTTTTGCAAAAAATAGGTTAACCAAGATGACTGCTGAACCATTTGGCCAATCAAGTTCCCTTGAACAAACTTGGTTCAGCTCGTGCCCAAAATGATATTTCATGAGTTAAATCAATCCCCAAACAGTTTGGGGGATTTTTAAGTACATGTTTGAACAAACTTGAATCTCTATGCCCTAGGGATGCTTCCTGCCAAATATAATTAAAATCCTCCCTGTGGTTCTTGAGAAGTCGTTTGAAGAAAAAGTTTATGGACGGACGGGTGGTCACCACAGCATAAGCTCACTTGGCCTTTCAGGCCAGGTGAGCTAATAATTGTGGAAACTTCAGCCAGGACAGGAATAAGGTATGATGTTCAGTGAACCATAAAAAGTAGGTCACACTGACCTACTTATGAGATGTGACACACCTTTACGGTACAAAAACCTCTTGAAACTACAGCCCCAAAAAAGAATATTCTGTGGCTAAGTTCGGCTATTTTGTCGGGGTAAGCGGGGTACCTCGACAACATATCCAAATGACCAAGAGTATAATCGGATAACGGTATCACGTGGTACAAATTCGACTCGATTACTCCTGCTTCAAGCGAGAGTAAGTGTGTGCATGCGTAGATAGGCAAAGCAACCACGTGATACTTCCGGTCGGAACAATGCGACAACATATCCGAATTCAACCTGTGATGTTCAGTAAACCATGAATGCTGACCTATTTTTGATAAATGACATACCTTTAGAGTATGATGCATCCATACACAAAGTTTGATGACTATGTGAAAATGTCTTGAAACGATGGCCTGGATAAAAAATTTCTAATGTTTAGTGAATGATGAAAAGTAGGTCACACTGACCTACTTTTGATATATTAAACCCAGTTAGCGTACAGTGCATCAGAACGCCAAATCTGTGTAATCTATGTGAAAAACTGTTGAGACTACAGCCTGGTGAAGGATATTTTATGATGTGCAATGAACTGTGAAACGTATATCACATTGTCCTACTTTTGATACAGGATATACCTTTAGCCAATGCATCCATACACATTCAAGTTTGGTTATTGTATATGAAAGATGCCAACATGGTCTCCCTGAATAATTTCCTACGTGAAAATCAACCGTTGACCCACATTATCCAGAAACTAGGTCAGACTAACCCAATTCTTATATTGGTTGTAGTGTATGGCCAAAAGTACCCAAACACCAAGATACAAGTCAAAAGCTCTAAGTATGACAAAACGTGCTACCGAAGTAATATCTTTAACCATTGGAGCTGATGCACAGCTGGAGACAGACGGATAGATGTGGGATCTCATGATCTCTATAGCTCAGATGACTGACAAGGAAGCTGAGCTAAAAATGTATTGAGAATCACTGAATTATATATCAATTTAGCCCTACCGTAGCATGGCATTAGGTGTATTGGATACTCCATAATACATGATTAGTTTGTTGTTCTGCATGAAATGATTGGTTAGTCAGTACCATAGGGCTATGGCATACCATTCTATGGTGTGGAATGACCATAAAGTGGTAAAGATTGGTACACAATGGTTTGGTACAGATTAACTACATACCAAAATTTATTTAAGGTCCAGTCTTCTTCATTTATGGATGGTATAACCGTATGGCTTTTACAATTGGTCAAATTTGGGCATTTGCACATTTTGTCGGGCTCTACATGCAGTAGAAGATGGCCCGAGTAAGTGACCTGAATGGTGGCAGGAATCTAAAAATATAAGTAGAATGTTAAACATTGTCAAACGGACCTGATGGCTCAATATGTGCCAGCCCAGGCCACTTAGTTTATTGAAGTACCCTTTGTGCAATGGTACTTTGTGAAACTGGGAGGCTTTTGAAACTAATTTTACTGGATGCTGTTGCTGCCTATGGCACCAACAGCTTCCAGTCAAATTAGTTTCAAAATATTCAACAGAATATTTATTAAATTATCAAAAACATACAACTCGTACAATTTAGTGACAGAATTTTCGTGACACAGCTCCGTCATTTTGATTGCGACGTCGGATAACAGTGACATATTTGATTATGACATCAGATACTTATGTGAAAGATCAGATCCATCTATTTTTATATGCCCGCATAAGCGGGGTCGTATTATGCGATGGCTCTCGCCGTCCGTCCGTGCATGCATCCATCCATCCATCTGATTTCTTGTCCGAAGCAGATCTCGAAGCGTTTTGAACCTTCACTCACAATTTTTTTCAGCAGATGTGTTAGAGATAGACGAAGTGAAATGATTTCGTTTCAGCAAAATCCAGCCATATTTGCCCGAGTTATCTCCCCTGAAAAGCTAAAATTCATCAAAATTTTCTTGTCCGAGCCATATCTCGAAGAGTTTTGAACCTACTCACAATTTTTTTCTCAGCAGATGTGTTAGGGATAGACTAAGTGTCATTTATCAAAGAAAAACAAGTATGCCTGCGGGCATATGTTGAGTTTCAATACAACTCTTAGGAAATTTGATTTGTTCAAATCTCTACACTGATTGCATGAAATAATCATGTTTCTGTTAAGCAGATGAAGATGGTGAATGCTTCTTGACATCCTTATATTTTCCATAAATTTTAGGCCTGATTATATCAGCACATAACCCACCAAGCGTGTTCACATTAAATACCGTGTACATTAGATCAGCCCAAGCTCACTTAAAGCTAAAGGAATTGCAACGATTAAGCTGCTAACATTTTCTCTACAATCTTTTAGTGAGTAGTGATGTAAGAATTCTCCGTATATAGCTGACTATTTACATGTATAATTACTGTATTCTGCGGCTGTAGTAATAGGAACATCCTGCAGCTCCAATCAGTCCTTTGCTTTTGCCCAGTGTCTTGTCCTCAGCCGAAATCTGTAGCTTCCTCAGGTCCATTCTTGACTTGAGTGTACCGCGTCCTGCTTTCTTGAGGTCACCTCGTAGAATGCTTAGCAGATTTATGCAATGACGTCCTCTCCTGTCTTTGTATTTGCTGGCTCCCAGGTAATAAATTTGAGTCATCTACATCTTCCAAAATTTAAATCTTGCTATGGAAAAAAGAGTTACACATATAAAGCAGTTCAACTCTGGAACGCATTACCTCAAAGCATTACACAATCTCCGACTCTATCATCATTCTATCATAATATTCAGAAGTATATGAATTCACATTAACCCTTTAATGAAAAATTTTGTCAAAATAAATTGTGACTGTCTATTTGCAGGTCGGGTGAAGACTGTTTCTGAAAATTGACTCCTGGAATGGCTGGTTCGGTTACCGAGTCAGTCATTCTGGTAGTAAATTTTCGGAAATAGTCTGCACATTTCTCAAGACCACTGCAGGGATCAGTTTGGGTCGGTTTCGTCATAAAATGGTTAATATACTAAATAACTGAATACTCAGTATTATGGATGATGAACTGATGAAAATTATATTTTGAGTCATTTCTTCCCTGGACATATCCAGTGAGTTAATGGAAACTTGTTCATATTAATGTATATATGTAATATAAAATGTGAGTCATGAGTGAGTGACTGACTGAGTCAGTGTGTGCGTATATGTATAAGTGCATTTATGAGTGTGTTTGTATGTATGTGTTTGCTGCTTATTTAACTGTATATAGTTTATTGTGTTTGGGAGGGCCTCAGGAAGATCAGTTTACTGATGATATACCCTCGATAAATAAAGATTATTATTATTATTATTATTATTGATTGAAATGCAATGAATACCGAGAAACAAAACTTGTATATTTCTTTTGTGAAAATAAACCACGTTATCTACTGGATATACTACCATCTTTCAACCAGGCTGCCTACAGACATTGGCGTAATCCAGCCTGCAAGGATATAAGTATCCAAACAAAATAGAGGGGTCCATTTCTAGCTATGCCCTGCCCATTTCTAGCTATGCCCTGCCCATTTCTAGCTATGCCCTGCCCATTTCTAGCTATGCCCTGCCCATTTCTAGCTATGCCCTGCCCATTTCTAGCTAAGCTCCACCCACTTCTTGTGTTGGAATTGATCTGAAACTTTGAAACCGAAATTCCTAGAATCTCAATTGCTAGGTAATTAACTATAGAAGCAAGCTGTCGAATATTCTGAAACTAATTTGCCTGGGGACTGTTGCTGACATAACAGCTCCCAGTCAAATTAGTTTCAAAATATTCAACAAAGAATCTAGATACCTCATTCATTTGTATTTTGACTATGACATCAGCCACCATATGACATAATTGATTATGTCATATTCGAGTGACAGATCAGATCTCTCCATTAACCTCCCGCCACCCATCATAATTATCATATTCAATATTAGACTATCGTAAATAATTTGTCATATTCTGACCATCCGGTCAAATAATTTAAATGGCAACAAAAAAGAGTCAAAGTATGCGAAATGATGCTTTTGTATACAATAATTTAGATAAAATAAAATAGATTATTAGCATGTTTTCGAATTCCTAAATACTAAATGTAAACAAGAGGCCCAATGGGCCTGTATCGCTCACCTGGAACATTGGCATTTCAACTAATCTTACTTAAGCTTTACATCCATCAGTATCATTTCCAATGACTTTCAGTCAAATGGTTTAGTTTTCGAGATATTGACAACAATCTCTGGACTGGTTTTTTTGCATTAGTGATTTTGAACAATGTTTAAGTGAAAACAGATGATATCAGTGCTAACAACAGCTGGTTTCTTAACTGGCTCACCGCTGCAAGCCAGTGCAGCCGATAATTTCAATTTTCAAAAGCTCTTGACTTGTTGAATATTTTGAAAACAATTCGACTGAAAGTTGTTGGCGGCTTAGCCACCAACAACTTTGAGTACAACTGTTTTCAAAATATTTATCAGGTTCAGAGATATAACCTTTAGAATATGTCGTCTGCAAAAACTCAGACAGTTACTAGAGGTTTAAATACAATTTGAAGAAAATGGTCTCTAAAGGCAGGTAGGTGGTCTTTATAGCAGGTTATTCCCAACCACCACACAATCCATTTAACACATGCACATCTGTCTGAATCACTGAGTTAGCAGCATGGGTAGGGTGAGCTGGAGTTGATTTAGAAAATAATTTGACTGAAAGTCATTGCTGCCTTAGGCAGCAACAACTCATTGCTGCCTAAGGCAGCAACAACTTTCAATCAAATACATTTCCAATATTTTTAAGAGCATAGATGTCAGAGCACATAATACATATCTTAAATAGTTCTGCAGTATTGGAAAGGTTAATCTGTTAATTGGAATTTAATATCTAGTTTGGCAATAAAATCTGACGTGGTGATAAATCAATGAACGGTGGGAACAAACCATTATTTGCCCTATGAAAGTGAGACTGCAAATATTTAAGGAGTGATAACTCTGGCATTTGACGTCCTATCAGTTTCATTTTCACAACACAGATATTAGATGCCGTCATTAACATTGTGACCAAGTTTGGTGTCAATCCGTCAAGAAATAACAAAATGAGCTGCCACTGTTGGGGACGGACAAACAGATGGATGGATGGACATACAGAAGACGGATGGGGTTATCGCTATACGACAGCTGACTGACAAGTAAGCAGTTAAGAAACCCAATTTCGGCTTCAAAATCCATCAAATAAAAAAATTGAATACGGCAGCCAAACACGCTAAAATTTGATTGGTCCACGGCGGCCATGTTTTTCACCTATCAACTTCCCATGAACAAACTTTAATGGCCCTTAGTCCATAATTATATCCCCCAAAATTTCAGCCTGATCAGTTCAGCGGTTCTGCAGAATAAGTCGTTTTCACGAAAACTAGGTCATCCAAGATGGCCGCTGAACCATTTGGCCAATCAAGTTCCTTCTAACAAACTTGGTTCAGCTCTTGCCCTATATGATATTTCGTGAGTTTTAAATCAATCCACCAAGCCGTTTCGGAGAAGATTTTTAAAGCCATTTCCTAAAATCGGCCAAAATCCAAGATGGCCACCGGCCAAATCGGCCGATCGGCTTTGTTTGAACAAACTTGGATCCGTATGCCCTAAGGATACTTCCTGCCAAATATAATTGAAATCGGCCCAGTGGTTATTGAGAACAGGTCGTTTAAAGGAAAAAGTTGCCGGAGAGACGGATGGACGCCGGACGGTCGCCATGGCATAAGCTCACTGGCCATTCTGGCCAGGTGAGCTAACAAGGGAACGACACTAATCAGGAGTATAGTCCAAGCATATCTATGTGTACACTGCATATGGTCAGACAATAAACACGTTTTTTCAATACAAAAGTGTTTATTATTCGTGGTGTTGCTGCACAGTCTATTTACATTTATAATGATAATAATATTAAGTCTTAGAACTGATATTATTGTGTGAAAAATGTTCAACTTTATCTTTTAATACGCTCATCAATCAATCAGAAATAAATAATCGCAAAAAAATCTACAATACAAGTATATCTTACATAACGGCGAACTCAGCCATTATAAAACTTGCAAGAAGAAGAAGCGGTTTGTTGAAACTGTAATGATACATTCAAAAGAGAAGCTCACTTATTATACAAGAATTATGGAATTATAACACAAAATGGTAGTCTAAAAATATTTTTCATTGAAGAATGTCCTGGCCACAGACATTTTCCAGTGATACTGTACCTGAAGTAAAGCAAAATCACCTTCCTTACACAATTAACTGTCTGCCTGCTGAATTTCTGCAGACTATTTTCCATGGAGTTTAACTGGATATGCTGAATATTTTGAAAACAATTTGACTGAAAGTTGTTGGTGGCTTTGCCACCAACAACATTCAATCAAATTATTTTCAAAATATTCACCAGGTCCAGAGTTATTGCCCATCAAGTGTATTGTCTGGAGGCCTGCAGCCGTTGGAGAGTTAATGGGCAAGCTAGCCAAAAATCTTCTGCAGTAGTCATAAAAATGAGAAGCCAATTTTTGACAATTTACGACGAATACCTGGCTCGATTATACCTGAGCCAGTTATTCTAGTGGTAAATTTTCATAAATGCTCTACTCTTGGTTTGTAAATGGACATTTGCTAAGCAATGGTTTTGATTTTCTTGACCAGTCCAGACGATTAAAGTTCTACTGACCAGTATAGACAACTGTTACCTACAAGACATTGACCATCTTAAAATGGAATATAACCTATAGTGCAGATACACATTATTAAGCCAAGCAATCTGTTCCCTCCCCCTGAGTGACTATAATAGTCATAAACTCAGTACTACTATTCCAGTGTTATCATCATTATCATCATCGCACATTTTGTGAATGACAGTGGGGTGGAAATATAATCAATGGATGGATCCGATCTGTTGACTGTTGATCCATGTATATGACATCATAATCAACTACGTTACATGTACACAGGATGATGTCATAACCATAATTGACAAAAATACTCCATCATGAAGCTGGAATAATCGGTCAAGTGTATGAATTGTATGTTTCTGAATGGATTTCCTATTTAATAAAGATTCTGTTGAAAGTTTTGAAACTACTTTGACTGGGCACTGTTACTGCTATTAATCCCAGTGTGGGCAGGGCTTAGGTAGAAATGGATCCCTGTATTACATGCTCATTTTTGCGACTGACTTGGTTCCTGCTAACCAGAATTGCCAAAACCGTATTTATGCAAATTGGCCAGGCTTGCCAATGGCAATGCTGTGGTACTGTTCTGAACCCTCAATCATTCTAAACTGTGTTAACTTTAGCAATTTAATTGATCGTATTTTGATTTAGATTTTAATTTTACTATGTAAATCGTAGACGACATCCTCTAAAAATATTGATTTATCTTGAAAATTATGAACCAATACCCACTGGTAATAACGAACTGAGATCAAAAGGTTCCTGGTTCGATGAACCACATCAGTAAATCTTCCACATCCGGAACGCCAAAACACATGAACCATGAACCAATTCAGTTGAGAAAACGGGACCTAAATGTTAACCTCCAACAAAAGACGGCATTAGATATCAGTTATGAAAATACAGCTAAAGTACTGATTATCATTATAATGGATAGATTCTGTCTTCACCAAATATGATTGCAGATGCGCCATGAAATTATTTAACGCCAAACATGCATATAAACACCTATGTTTGGGGGGTGCATGTTACACCTTCCACAATTCTGTTTATGTATACGTTATCATGTTTTTCTCATTGCACATGCCAACATTTCCCCTTTAATCATGCAAGACATATGTTAATGTAAGTCAATATTAACGCTTGAACACGCAAGCCATACATATCCTTATTTAACATCAACGATAAATCTTTTATAATTTATACCGGAATGAAATCAGCCTCTGTTAAGATTTATTTCATTTCATTACATTGAGGTACACAATTTAAGCCTATTCATGACAATTAAAATTTTCTCATAAAAAATATTTATTTCCAGACAAAGAGTATGGTTGTTGGTTTGGGGTAATGATGTTAAATCCACAATTTGGGGAGTAGGAATGATTCGGTGGACCATTATTCTTTTGGTCTGGCGGGATTTGCCCTAACGAACAATTTGTTAAGGATAGCTTAATAAAAGCAAAATCTAAGTTTCTCTAAATAAACACACTTAGACTTTGCTTGGCACCATATGAAAAATACATATAAAAACTATGTTCAAAATGAACAGAGATATTTTCTGTAGTAATCAATACCAAGTTTGGTGAGCATATGTGAAAAAGTCTTGAAACTATGGCCCGGAGAAAAATTTTCTGTGATATTCAGTCGACCATGAAAAGTAGGTCAGCATGACCTACTTTTCATACTGTGCACACCTTCTCCCTAAGATGCATCCACACACCCAAGTTTGGTGACCATATGTGAAAAAGTTTTGAAACTGGCTCGGACAAACATTTTCTGTGATATTCAGTCGACCATGAAAAGTAGGTCAGCATGACCTACATTTGACCTGCTTTTCATACTCCGCACACCTCGCTAAGATGCATCCACATACCAAGTATGGTGACCATATGTGCAATTCTTGAAACTATGGCACGGACACACATTTTCTGTGATATTCAGTCGACCATGAAAAGTAGGTCAGCATGACCTACTTTTCTACTCTGCACACCTCCCTAAGATGCATACACAGACCAAGTTTGGTGAGCACATGTGCAAGTCTTGAAACTATGCCACGGACAAACATTTTCTGGGATATTCAGTCGACCATGAAAAGTAGGTCGGCATGACCTACATTTGACCTACTTTTCATACTCCGCACACCTCCCTAAGATGCATCCACATACGAAGTTTGGTGACCATATGTGAGTCTTGAAACTATGCCCCAGACAAACTTATATATGGTGAACAGACAAACAGAAGGATGAACGGACCAAGCGGCAACTATATGCTCCCGCGAAATTTTTTTCGGGGAGCATAAAAAACTCAATTGATTTATATGGAATGAAATCGTTTGTTAAGGTATTGAGGTACACAATTTAAGCAATTAAAATTATATAATTTTAACAATTTTATTTTTAAGCATTCTGTTATGAATGTAGACCCTTAATAGATACCAGTAACAGAATGGTACCAATGTATGTTCACTTTCGCCAACTTCCCATTAGGATTCCAATTATCCATCATCTGAACTAGAAACATGTCAAACAGTCCTGCATTACATGGGTAAACAAGAGAACACGTCAACCAAAAGAGATCCAATCTGTCACTGAAGTATCTGGCGTCACAATATAAATGATTACATGTCCGTCATGGAACTTGGCACAAAGCTGAAAAAGTCAGTCACAAAAGTGTCCAAAGTGTCTTTGGTGAATTTACCATTTAATAAGCGTTCTGTTCGATATTTTGAATGTAATTTGGCTAGGACCACGCAGTCAAATTAGTTTCAAAATATTAAACAGCTTACCAGGACAGCTATCTTGAAATTTAGATTCTGCGAGTTTGCGTTTCAAAGCTTCAAATCGATTCAACACACGTTAAAAGTGGGTGGAACTTAGCCAAGAGATATGCCTACCCATATCTAGCTAAGCTCTACCCACTTGAGCTCAGGGCCACTCAAGTTTGGTCAGGATTCCTTCAATAGAACTTGAATTATTGCGCTGGGCATTTTGAAAGCTTTTCAATGACCTTAGCATTTGACCCCAAAATTGATAGTCAAACCCTTCCTTCTTCAGGAACCCAACCTGACACCCAAATGTGATGCAGATCCCTCGACTATAAATAACCCAGGTCCTTGTTACGGACACACGCGTACAAACACACGTAGACAGACAGACTACACACGACTACAAGTCTCACAACATATTATCCGAGACCAATTACACAAAACAGGTTACTTGCAATGTTACTCCAGACAACACTGATCAAGAGACCACCTCTCTTTGGGAGTCAAGGTGGTTGTACCTTAAAACCATGTCTTAGCACCTCTTGTGTCAATTTAACCCTTCAAACTTCAAACCTAGTTCAAACTAACCAAAATCAGCTATGTATTGGTCTTGAAGTAGCAGGCCAAGAGAAGAGTACTTTTGAATATTTACAACTGGAATGACTGACTCGGTAACCGAGCGTCATTCCAGTGGTAAATTTTCAAAAATACTCTTCGTCTTGAAATGGACACTAGCTAAGCAAAAACATAAATTTTCTTTAATGTTACTCTTTTGATGGTCAAGCCGGCCAAAATTCCAGTGGTAAATTTATAAAAATAATCTTCTAAAATTTAAATTATTTGAAAAATGTTGACCATTAAAACAATTATTTGCTATACGTAGTCTTTTGATGGCTTTGAGGTGCTGTTGACACAAGTGTAGGGTAACACACAATCTACTTAGTACTCTTTAAAGTGCTGTGAAGAAATGTTCATTTTGCAGGCTAAGACTATTTTTGAAAATCTACTACAGGAATGACTGGCTAATAAATTTTCAAAGTCTAGTTTTGATCTGCAAATGGACATTTTCTATTGGAATTTGGGCCATGAAAGGGGTACACATATTTGTTCACATAAACGTAGGTAAATCATACAGAAAATAAGACACAATACCAGAAGCAAACAGATTCTGGACATAATTATCTGTACCATTCGGTTGTAAAGCGGCGGTGGATGCTGACTAATGCCTAACACCATTATGAATTTAATATTTTACAGAAAAAAATATCTAAACATTTAAATTTATAAAGACAAATCAACCATGCATTATTTATAATAAAGCAGCTACTAGTTTTTTATTATTATTATCATCATCATTACAGTAGCGTGATGACAGATTGATTGATTGATGCTAGAAAAAAATTAGCTTCATTTTATACACACAATACATTATCAATCAATATTCCATTCATCGATAAGCAACAGCTCCCTGGATACATAAAAGCAGCCAATTTACTTTCAAAATCTACAAACCTTCTTATGGCAAATCTGGGTAAAATCGGACTCTGCATTGCTGTTGAAAAATGTCCATTTACAGGGCAACAGAAGGCGATTTTTGAAAATCTACCACTGGAAGTGGTAAATTTTCAAAAATTCTCTTCTCCTGCCCTGAACATGTATATGCAAAAAGCAGATTTTGATATTCTTGAACAAACATAGCTATGAATTTGTTGAAGACTAAATGGTTAAATATTCCACATCTAGCACTTCTTAACCATTTAATGGTCATGCCGACCAAAAACGGCCTCTATGGAATGTCCATTTATAGACCAAGAGAATACAATTTTTGAAAATTTACCACTGAAATGACTGACTCGATAACCCAGCCAATCACTCGTGATAAATTTTCACAAATTGTATTCTCTTGGCCTGTTAATGCATATTCAATAGGCAGACATTTAAATTTTCTTGACCAAATTTGGCCATTAAAGGGTTAATTTGCACCGATAGCCATGATCTACACACTATAATATGATTTCTTTAATCTCTATTGGCAGAGCAAGACTATGTTTGAAAATTTATCACTAGAATGGCTAGCTCTATAACCAAGACAGTAAATTATTTTCAAATAATCTTTCGCCCTGAAAATGGACATTCACTCAGCAAATTTAGCTTTTCTTGACCAAACTTGACCACGAGAATGTTTTTGTTTTGTTTGTGAAGAACATATCACCATCAGAACCTAATAAATACAGAGATACCATTACACAGAGCCTCTACAGTGTGGGTCCTAAATGGTACATACTTTGACCACCTAGCATCTCAACTTCAAGAAAATCATAGATAACTTATTGAATATTTTGAACCTAATTTGACTGGAAGCAGCAATGTCTTCCAATTAATTTACTTTCAAAATATTCAACAAAAAATTTCTCACATACTAAAGAATTTGTTTGTGTTTGGCCTGTAGCATGGAAAACATTCATTATACTGGTACAACAATATGATTGTCGACGTCAATGCAGAGGCCACCAGCTTTCTCTATTTCTTGAGTCATTGCTCAAGCTAATCAATAAGTCTATTCTCATGTCATCTAGTCGTTGTATTCAGCAATACTTGTGGCACAAAATATTTCCCCCTATTTTACACATCCTTTTTCTATGCAACAATTGTAAGCATAAATCCAAGCACAACAAATCAGTTTGAGGAAGGAACGGTGGTTACAACTGATGTGCCAAGTACCGCTAATCATCACTATGATCCATCATCGGTATTAACCCTTTCACACTCATATCAGCCAAAAACGGCTTCTGTAGTGGTCATCAGAAATGTCCATTTGCAGACCAAGAGAAGACTATTTTTTTTAATTTACCACTGGACTGACTGGCCCGATAACCGAGCCAGTCATTTCCAGTGGTAAATTTTCAAAAATAGTCTTCTCTTGGTCTGCAAATGGACATTTTCTGAGAAAATTGAAATTTCCGTGAACAATTTTCGAGGGTTACGGGGTTAATCAGTCCAGTACAACTATGTCTGACTCATCTCGGCTGCCTGCTAGTGCTGGCTGGATCATCAGTCCTCGCCACGGGTTACGCGCTGCACGTCGGAAGTCCATTATTGTAAGCTGTTTGCGCAGTTTTCTGTGGATGAAAAAGCAGATACTATATATATATATATATATATATATATATATGTAAATTCTCATTTCACTAAGTAAAGTTTCATAACTCAAACTGAGTTTCAGATATTTTTAGATACACTGATCACTGCTTTACAAATCCTTCAGAGAACATTGGACCGTTCCAGGTTATCCATCCATCATATGATGGCATAATCAACTACGTAATGTCATAATTATGATGTCATGAATGACTCGATTTAGTCTGGCTGAAACGCTTAATAGTCCGACACATTGTACAAACCGTATGTCTTTGCTATTTAATAAACATGCTGTTAAATATTTTGAAACTAATTTGCCTGGATGCTGTTGCTGCCTATTAGGCAGCAACACCACCCGGTCAAATTAGTTTCAAAATATTTAACAGCAGTTTAACTGTATAGTTTGCTGGAAATTGATAGTCAGGGATCGATCGATCCCAATGAGCGTGGTGTGGGTGGAGCTAAGCTACAGATGGGCAGGAAATAGCTAAAACTTGAAAGGTTCATTCATCAAGAGCTCCACAAACGGTGTATAGACATCTTGATGTTAAGTCAAGGAAAATGTAATTAGTTAGAAATCTAACCATCTCTGCTAAGTATATACACCTGTGCAAAAGTTAAGCACCAGCAAAAACAATAGAACGTAGAAACATGATGGTACAACTAGGCTGCCATACTTTTTGTCCCCGCGTTAGCTGACATAATTCCAAGTACGAAATGCACATGCATGCATGACTTCACGCCGCTTGATGTCCGTGCGTGGCGGGAAACAGCACATGTGTTCAGTTATGTAAAAGTCCAGTTTGAGGTGTAGAACATTACATACAGATTTAGGCGACAAGATTAGGAATTTTGTGTTCATGACCGTGGTTTATTTGTACAGAGAGAATTAGCTCTTGATTGTGAACCGCTATGGCAAGACGAAGGTTAAGTGATCGTGTGAAATGGCAAATCATAGGCATGCATACCACTGGTATGTCATGCAGAGAGATTGGCAGACAGCTGAACATTAACCATACTGTAATCAGTCGTTTGATTGCAAAACATGGGCAAACTAACGAGGTGAAGGACAGGCCTAGATCTGGAAGACCGAAGAAGACTACTGCCCGTGATGATCGAGCCCTAGTACGCCTTGTTAGGAGATCTCCATTCACCAACAGCAGAGTGCTCAGCCAGCAATGGGAAACGTGCAATAGAGTGTCAATGTCTACCGTCAAAAGGAGACTGTATGCTGCTGGCATGAAAGCTAGACCTGTCAGACGTCCTCTCCTCACTGCACACCACAAAGAGGAGCGTCTGAGGTGGTGCAACGAAAGAAGACACTGGAACATGAGATCCTGGAGACGGGTACACTGGTCCGATGAAAGTCGGTTCCTGCTTCATGCCACAGATGGTCGAACTCGTGTATGGAGGTCCAGACGCACGGCGTACGACCAACGTAACATCATGGAAGAAGTTCCATTTGGTGGAGGTTCCGTTATGATATGGGGGTGCATCTCATTTGATTGTAAGCTGGATCTGTTGACTGTACCTGGAACACTAAATGGACAAAGATATCAAGATTCCATACTGGATAGAGTTGTGGTCCCTCATTTTGTAAATCATGCACCTGGAACCCACCCTATATTCATGGATGACAACGCCCGACCACATCGTGCTAGAGCTGTGCATGAATACCTCCGCCAGAATGCCATCGAAACCCTACCATGGCCAGCAAGGAGCCCTGACATGAACCCTATTGAGCATATCTGGGACATTCTGGGAAACATGGCGAGGAGGAGGGATCCTCCTGTGCAGAACCTACAGGAATTAACAGACGCACTCCATCTTGAATGGCAACGAATACCACAATGGCGTATCAGTCGGTTGGTGACCAGCATGAGACGTCGTGTCCAGGCCGTCATCCAGGCACAAGGTGGATATACCCGGTATTAATAATGACAGTCTCAAACTCGTGCACAGATGTTAAACTTCGTTTTCAGACACCATTAATGACAATCTAGCCACGTGTGTCAACTGTAGGGCAATAGTTGTCAGTTGTGTCAACGTAACCATATTCAGGCCTCGTTTTCAAGTTCAAACAAAAACATACAGTGTTTCCCCACCATCATAATCAGCATTCCTCTAGTTGCATTATTACCTCTTGCACTAAGATGGATGGGTACATAAATGTTTATGCTATTGCTTTCTTCATAGCACATGAATATACCCTCGCATGTGTGTAAAAATAGGGTGGTGCTTAACTTTTGCACAGGTGTATATATAACTTCGTATCACAGCTCATCGCTATTAGCAGCAGGTGGCTATACCGGCGGTTTAAACCGCTCACACTAACGGTAGCTGAGTTACCATTCACACACCAATTTTCAAGACAGGCGACAGTTAGCTGGTATTGGCTTTTGATCTGCTGGATGCTGGCAGCCATATTGGATTTTGGACTATCGTCAAATTCAATAGGTTTCTTCCTCAGACCTAGTCCAAAGAAGTTTCAAACTGATCCGACAAAGAGTAGCATTTTCAATACGACTGGTGGCCATATTGGATTCTACATTGTGGTTGATTTCTTCCTCAGACCTACACCAATAGATTAGCCTACACCAATGAATCTATTAAGTTTCAAACCAATTCGATACATCTTTGTTGATCCGTAAAACACTCTGCCAGCACAGAGATATCCAAGCCCATAACCGAGTTCATTATTCCAATGGCAAATTTTCAAAAAATATTCTTTACTTGCCCTGCAAATGGACATTCATGTAGCACGGATATAGATTTACTTGACCATTGAAATGTGGAGTAATTACCACTGTGTGCCCCCTTATCCCACATATCTGGCCCTCCCCAAGTCCTCTAAAGTGGGTTACGTAACCCTATAATGGACAATCCACAAGACCATAACAGAGGCTGGTATGACCATTAAAAGTTTAATAGATCTCATCGTACAACAGCTACCAAGAGCTAGCCATTAAGCACGATGACAACTTCAGGGATATACTGGCTATGGTGCGTGCGTGCGTGCGTGCGTGCGTGCGTGCGTGCGTGCGTGCGTGCGTGCGTGCGCGCACACATGTATGTGCCTTACCTGGTAGCATCTGTGGCGACAAAATATACATCATCTGGAGCATCAATCCAGCTGATCATCTGCATCTTGAGTGACCGTGGCTGATACGCTCGTCCACGACCGTTCATGGAAGCAGTATTCTTGTTGATCACACTACCACGCTGCACACAGAAAATACAAACATATTAAATCCCATACCCCAAGATATAACCACTGGAATATGTCATCTGAAAACACTCAGCAGTCATACGGTTAAAGGATGAATACATAGTACATATTTTTTAATAATTCTTATGTTGATGATGAAAGATTTTACAATAGAGATGATTCAAATTCACAGTACCTAAATCTGGTAAAATTCGATTCACGGATTGTCCTCAACCAAAATTAACCTCCCCTTAATATTGATGTTGCTATGGAAGTGAAAAGTAGTGATTTGACTACACTGCCTGCCTGTTAGTCATTCCAGTATAATCCAGTGATAAATGTTCAAAAATAGGTCTTATTATCTTGGTCTGCAAATTGACATTTTCTCTGAGAAAATTTTAATTTTCTTAACAAATTTGAGGGATAAAAAGTTAAAGCCTTAGTAAGCACTTAACAGCTAGGGCCTGTGTATAGTAATCTACCGTAAGAGTATTTAATGAATGTTTGTACTATATATTTAAGCTAGACATTGACAAATGATGGAAAGCATTCTTAACCCATGTTAAAATTTTAAATTAAATTAAAAGATTAACTGGTGTTCATTTTTCAACAAATTTGGTAGAAGACAGTGCTCAAAATCGCCAACCAAAATTGTTGAAAAATTATTATGTAAAGCAATTTCTTTGCTATTGACACAGCAAGGGATAAAATATTGACATCAGAGTTGTAAGAGTTAACTTCCCATTGGCATGTCTGCCTCGTAAAGAAGAAGGCATGAAAGGCAGATTCATACTGGTCCTAGAATATTATGGAATCTGAGAATTTAGAATAAAACATCTGGAAAAGGTGGAAATTCAGAATGCTTTCTCATAGATTATGGACGAGTGATGGAAAAGTAACACTTTGAAATCTGAAATTCCCTCATCTATTTCAAGACACTCACACGGGTAAGCTGTTGAATATTTTTTAATTAATTTGAGCCAAACAGCTGCCAGCCAAATTTGTTTCAAAATATTCAATAGTTGACTAACTAAATTGAAATTTATTTTTAGTATTTGATCTTTGTGTTGAATAAACGAAATCTAGGATTTCTTTTTTCACGAGAGAGTTGATACTTACCTCCCTAATACTTTTGATATTGCTAAATATTGGCTTTCACTCAATAAACACTCAGATTTAAAACAGTTAGGTGCCCCTACTGGGCAGGGAGTCAGAGCGTAGTCCGGCGGATGCCAGCCCCACCTCCGCGCATGCGCAGACTAGCACTTCCTCTGACTAGATTATTGGCTGACACACATGCAACTATTAAGAGCCTGAAGACCGAGCCTCTGTGGGGTGGAGAGGCCGGGTCCGTATCTAGGGAGGTAAGTATCAACTCTCTCGTGAAAAAAGAAATCCTAGATTTCGTTTATTTCACTTCAAGAGTATACTTACCTCCCTAATACTTTTGATATTGCCAGAATTCGAAAGTGAATCTGGCGGGAGGGAGGCGAGGTCAAAAGACCAGCTCATCCCTATACGCTTTTCTGCGTTTAAGGCACTTAAACTTCTGAAACTGTAAGAAAAAACAGTCAGGATTTGACTAACCATCGGATAACACCACCGATGTATGAGAGATGACCGAATGTCATATGCGCTCCCCCCCCCTCCTTCCTGGGAGGAAGAGTCGACTGACCTCAATGTCCTATACGCTCTCTACGTACAAGTGCCATGTACTACAGGACAGAGACGAAAAAGCTCCATTTTCGTAACTCTCAACAATGAACCACACAAATACACAAACCATCACCATATTAATAACGGGTAATCGTGACAATACAATCAACAACGGACAACACATGAACAAGACTGACCTTGTTGAAAATGGCTGCTGACATCATCTTCCCATCGGTAAAGACTGATGCAGGCCCAAAAAAGTGGGTGTTTCCATAAATTAATTGTGATATATATAAGTAATGAGGAAATCACCTCAAAAAATATAAACCGATTTATTTTTTCAAAACCGACAAGGCGAGAGGATTAGAGGTGTCACGGAGATAATGGTCTGTAAAACTTGACTCACAGTGCCACTGAGCCACCGACATAATATCATCCACAGGGACCCCATTAAATAGGGCCGTGGATGTCACTACGCCGCGGACACTGTGAGCCTTGGCCACGTCAACCTGCTTCCCGGTGGCGGATTTATGGCAAAACTGAATGCATTCCACAATCCACCTGGAAATGGTGTCCTTAGAAGCCCTCCCATGGGGTTCAATATATGACAACCATAACGCTGACTGGTCGGTGCGCCATGCCGCCGTACGTTGTTTGTACCGGCGCAGCGCCCGGACGGGACACCATGCTTTAGAATTAGGATCATATCTAGTTAAAGCAGGCAAAATAATAGGTTGACCTGGATATTTCAACGACTGATTTTTAGCCAAGAAATTAATCCTAGGTAGCAGCTTAAGGCCTTCCCCTGAAACCACAAAACGGTCATCCTCGGCTGATAAGGCATGAATCTCACTCCTACGCCTAGCCGAGGCCGCAGCAATTAAAAACACAGTCTTCAGTGTTAATAGTTTCATAGAAATGGAACTAAGTGGTTCAAAAGGCTTATCACCTAGTACTTGAAGCACTAGCGATAAACTCCAAGACGGAATCACCGGTGGATTCCTTGGTCTTAGATTGCCCATGCCTTTAATTAATACATTCAATGTATTTACTTCATCACTTCCCCTCTTAGCCAAGCAAGGAATAACAGACATTAATGCTGACTTATAACCAGCAATAGAGTTAGGCTTGAGGCTATAGGCATCATAGAGGTGACAGAGGAAATCAGCTACTACTTGAATAGATGAATCCATTGGATCAATACATCTTTTTGAGCACCATTCTGCAAATCTGTTGATTTTATAATTATATGCTCTGGAGGTTGACCCCCTCCTGGCTTTGGCCATAAACATGGCTGCTTGCTCAGAAAAGCCCTCCTTAATTCTAGATTCCTTGACAACATCCACGCAGTCAATCTGAACATTGACGGATTGTTGTGAAGGGCCTTGCCCTGGAAGATAATATCGTCCATCAGAGGCAGAGGAACCGGATTGCAGACCAGAAGGTCCAGCAGATCCGTATACCATGATCGGCTTGGCCAATCCGGGGCGATCAGAAGCACTTGGCATTCCACTTGTCTGATTTTCTGAAGAATTTTTGGAATCAGGATTGCTGGAGGGAATGCGTATGCATACATTCTCCCCCAGCTGATAGCTAACGCATCTGTTGCGAAAGCGCTTGGATCCGGAATCGGAGAGACGTACGTCGTCATCTTCGCATTCTTCTTCGTTGCGAACAAATCGATGTTGGGTTTCCCCCAATGGTCGAACAGACGATCCGCCACACATTGATTTAGTTGCCATTCCGTGGGTAAAACACTCATCCTTCGGCTCAATGAGTCTGCTAGCAGGTTTAACCTTCCCGGAATATGAACTGCTTTCAAGGTAATCTGGTGATCCAGACACCAACAAAGCAGTTTCCATGTCATCATACAGAGACTGGGCGACTTCGTTCCGCCCTGGCGGTTTATGTAAGTCACAACTGTTGAGTTGTCTGAACGAATAAGAACAATCTTGCCCTGAACTTTCTGTAAGAAATGTTCCAGGCCCAGGACTACTGCTCTTAGCTCCAGTAGATTTATATGTTCCTGTGACTGTTCCAGATTCCAAAGCCCTGATATCGTGGATTCTTCCAGGCAAGCTCCCCAGCCCTCCATCGATGCATCTGTATACACAGTCACCTGAGGGTGGGGAGGGGTTAGCAAAACCCCCGGCAAGAGATTCTCTGTATTCAACCACCATTGCAGGTGGTGAATCAGAGGCGCCAACACTGACACATTCGAGTCCAGCGAACCTGTACTCTGGGTCCATTGTGTCATGAGAAACAACTGGATCGGCCGCCTGCGTAAGGCGGCCTGAGGAATGACTGGTTCCAACGAAACCATCAACCCCAGCATTCTCAAGTAAACCCGTGCCAGGACATGACGACTGTCGCACACTGACTGAATCAACGAGATGAGTATTTGAACTCTCTCCTGAGTAGGATAAACATATCCTGTCTCTAGATCGAAGAACATCCCCAGGTAAACAAACTTCTGGGATGGAGTCAGCTCTGATTTTGGGAAATTGATCATCCAGCCCAAGTCTGTGAGAATTTTCAAAACAATCTCCAGATTGGCGGACAAACTTTCCCGGGTGTGCGCTTTCAACAGCCAGTCGTCTATGTACGTGTGGACTGCTATGCTTCTCCTGCGGAGGTATGCTGTGATCGCAAGAACCACACGGGTGAAAACCCGAGGAGCCGTGGAAATTCCGAAGGGCAACACCCTGAATTCCCACTGTCTGCCCTGGAATGCAAATCTCAGGAAGCGACAGAAACTCCCGTGGATGGGGATGTGGAAATAAGCGTCCTTCAAATCTATCGACGCCGTCCACATCCCCCTCTCCAACCCCGCCAACACCGAGCGCACCGTTTCCATCTTGAAACTGGGCGTCTCGATGAACTTGTTCAATGGCTTGAGGTTGAGAATCGGTCTCCACCCACCGGTGCGTTTTGTTACTAAGAACAGGGTTGAATAGAAGCCCGGACACCTTTGTGCCGGCTGAATAGCTCCCTTTTGTATGAGGGAATTTATCTCCTCCTCGATACACAACCTTTGCTCTGGATCTCTCGGAATGGGAGTCCAGATTGGCACCAGAGACAGTCGCGACGGCGGGCCTGTCACCCACTCTGGATGATACCCGACGGAAAGCCATCGCAAGACTAAACGGTCCTGAGTTAACCGTTTCCACTCTTGCATGTGGCCGGCTAGCCGGCCTCCCACCGGCCCACCTAGGGACCGCGGTGGACACGAGGCATGCAAGAGCGGCACTGTCTCCGCCGCCATACACACCGGAGTGGTTCTTACCGCGGTAAGCGTCCTGTCAGGACCGATAACCACGCCCGGCTGACGGCGGCTGAGGAACCTGCGCCCCCCTCGCTGCTGGCCGAATCGCACGCGGCCGAGGCCGACGCTGCGACGGTGGCTGGCCACTGACCTGGCCAGCACCACCTCGAGCCTGCAGGGGACGATATGCCGGGGCCGCGGCGCGAGCGTTAGCACGACGCAGCACATCAAACTGCTCGCGCAGCGCCCTCTGGTTATTCACCAGGGTGACCGTCTCCTGGAGGTGGCGACATCCCTCACCTCCAAAAAGACCAGGGCCCGTCATAGGCGTACGCAGTAGCCTATTGTACAGGTCCTGAGACGGGCACAGATTGTCCAGGGCAAACGTGCGTCTTGCCCTGACACTCCTGGTCACCGCCCGAGTCACACAGTCCAGCGCCAGGTTAATACCATCCTGGATGGTTCGCTGGACAGTGACCGGACTTGGCTGGCGCGATGCGGATGCCGTTACTACCCCCTGTAACAGCTGGGAGACGTGGGACAGAGCGGCAATCGAAGCCCTCCCACTCTCCTCCGCATCACGCAACGCGGTATTCGCCGAACGCAACGCGTTCGCGCACAAGACACCCGTGTCAGAACGGGTGCCTGGCCGCGCATCCTCACCCAAAGCCGCGCGGTCATCCACGCCGGGCTTGGGTACCACACCGTACCGCTGGTAATCCAGGGGCACGATGCGACAACGCCTGGCCACCTCGCGAGGGGCCTTCGCGAGACGTCCACTCGACTTAATGGACGACTCCGCCGCCTTGAACATGTCAACGACATGCTCCGCCAGCGGCAGAGAAGGCATAGCGTTAGCAGTCGGTTTCCCAGCTAACCACGGCGTGTGAACACGCTGGCTAGCCGACTGCTCCACGGGCAGATCAGGCCTAACGCTCACCAACCACTGGCAAGCGTCATACCAATCCTCCTCCGTGGCTAACTGCGAGCGCTCTACAAGACGGGGTCCTTCGTCTTCCTCCTGAGCGCAAGCAGTAGAGCTTGACGGCGGGTATGCTGATACACCTGGCAAGCCAGGGAAAACATGCGGGCCTGACAGCACCGGCATGAGAATATCACTGGTTTGACCAGGAGCAGGCACCGTGGCAGAGCGCGGGGTATATATAGGCTCACCACGGGCCCGGCCAGCACCAGCAACACCCTCGGCAAGCCGAGGTATGCGGTACCGCTGGCCATCAGCAGCGCCCTGGGCCACCACCTGAGCCGCGGACTTTACTCCAGGGTGAGTAAAACCGTGGAACAAGGCGCCTGTATTCCCCGCGAGGGGTGCACAAACGTCTTCATCCATGTCCACGTCGTCAGACGGCGACCCTAGCAGGTAATCCTCATTACCCTGGTCAGAAAGATTAGACCCCGGGTTAGCAAAGAGAGCTAACCCGGGCTGACCAGGAACGGTGCCATAGGAGGTACTGGCCACCGCGGCGTGCGGATACCCCTGGACTGATAAGCAGCCAGCGGGTTCCAGCGACAACCGTCCACGGTCCCCTATCGGCGCGGCAATAAGCCTGCTGCCAGGGCCGTGGAACGCCCCCTCTAATGGGGCCACCTCTGAATCGTCGGACAACGGAAGCGGACTAAGGAAAATCGATCCAGAGGCGGGGATTACCTGCTCCGAAGCCGATGATGAGGACAGTAAAGGATTTGGTCCAGGAAGCATGCCACGAAGCAACCCTGGAACCAAATCCTTTATTGTCCTCTTCATCTCTCCCAACATCTCGGTCCGGAAGGCCTCCATATCCACCGCGGACGAGACCTTCCCCTTACCCTTCCTACTTACAACCTCTCGTTTCCGCTTCTTCTTCTTCTCCTCCTCTACCACCTTGTCCGTCGCCTGTAAACAGCACAAGAATTCGGACATTAACTCGCCCCCCCAGTGCTTACATATGTCACAATTAACCAATGGACCACAAGGGCTACATTGACAGCACAGATGCGGCCAGAACTTATCCGGCAGAAAACGACCACAGGACGCGCAACCCGGTCCCTGAAACAGGGCAAAGGACAAGGAGTATGAGCAACTAGTTAAGCTTAGAAACTCAATCCAACTCAAAGAGAAGGAAAACGATCATAAAGATCAATATACATCAGAAACCAGCATAGCGCTTGAATTGCTGATAAACACATAGCCAGGCTGATTATGACGTCATTAATCCCGTGACAGGAAAAATTCGATCCCAACAAAACATCCAAGTGCAAGGACGAATTGTATGCTGAATGGATAAGTTGACTACACAACCATCAGATACATATAGATAACTCTTTTCTGGCAAAAATGTTAATTATCTCCCTTTGTTTGTTTACAATAATTAACATCACCACATTATCAATAACTAGATACCTGACACTTTGTATAGACAAACCATCCAACGTGACGAACCGGAGAACTCCACCATCTGCACGCCTCTTAACTCTCTCCACCTCATGAGGAAGGAATTGGATCAAGAGGGCAAAGTGAGAAGACCTTTATACTAGGCCTCCAACTCACTGGACATATTTTTCATTTGGTTAGATAACCTAACAGTGTTAGTAGGAAATGGAACCATGGTGGAGAGAAAACTAACTCTCAGCAACTGTGATTGTCACCACCCAGCGTCATACAGACCTGTGGACATAAACAGAAAGAGAAATTAGTCCTAGGAAGCACCGAGTTGACCTAAACCAACTAACTAAGGCGCTTATCACGGTAAACGCGAGTCCCGGAAACACAATACACCGGGAAGAAAACTCGCTAATTTTAATAGAAGTCACCTGATTTAAAGGTCCTAAGTCCTTCTTTGGCGAATTGAAACCTCCCGCCATCCAAAAAAGTGACTATCACACCAACCAACACCACTTAAACTAGTTTAAGATAAAGAAAAGCTTCAGCACAAAAAGACATGTGTGAACTCTCTGCCAATAATCTAGCAAAGAGGAAGTGCTAGTCTGCGCATGCGCGGAGGTGGGGCTGGCATCCGCCGGACTACGCTCTGACTCCCTGCCCAGTAGGGGCACCTAACTGTTTTAAATCTGAGTGTTTATTGAGTGAAAGCCAATATTTAGCAATATCAAAAGTATTAGGGAGGTAAGTATACTCTTGAAGTGAAAAATGTTATCTACTGCGCACCCTCATACAAAGACAGCATGTATTAACATCATTATTTAGTTCTCAAGCACAAGAAGTTATTGAATTTTGAAATGTGTGAAATGAGTACGAACCCTGCTAGTGGCTCCTCCAGATTAATTTCTAACCCTGAAAGCAATAGACATATCTATGAATCTTGAGTATATGTTGAGTATTTATATAAATCACCAGAGATGGGACCATTAGAGGCCATTGCGCTATAGTACCCACCATTATAGGCGCGGGTCGGTTCAGAATGTTACCCGCTTGTCGAATTACTCCTACAGATGGACGCTGTCTAGAAACGACTGAAATTAATGAAAAGATATCAATTAACAAATATATAACGGTTGATAAGTGAATATAATTCATGAATCCAATTTCTCAGTCAATCATAAGACCTCATAATCAACTATGTAACGTATACGCTGACGTCATAATCACTTACATAAAGAACTCTATTCGGTCCATCTTAAAAGCTTAATAGTCCGACACGTTGTACGAATTGTATGTGATTGCTATTTAATAAGCATGCTGTTGAATATTTTGAAACTAATTTGATTGATCGCTGTTGTTGCCATAGGCAGCAACAGCGCCCAGTCAAATTAGTTTCAAACTAGTCAACCTGCATAGTTTTCTAATTACCGTGTTCCGCTTAATAGTAGCCTATGCTCTAATAGAAGCCGACCCCTAACTTTGACATATGAGCTCCAATGATTTCTTAGCAGTTTCAAAACGGCAAAACTCTGTATTAGAAGCCCACCCCCTAACTCAACAGACTGTAAAAGAAAATTTTTTCGTAAGAGCAAATTTGTAAGAATAGCGTGTATAATAATAACAATCGTGTCACAGGGTGTGTCTACTTCAGACCGATCTCTGTCCTGATACATTCCCGGCCCCTCTAGAAGTCAATACAGGCCTCGGATTTGTAAATCTCGGCCACCTATTAGATTAATACTAGTAGTAGGCCACGTATGTTCAAGATATAATAAAGTTTATTCCACACTTTTGTTGTCAAAATGCGCGTAAAACAATCTTGGCGTGATTAAATACCTTCCTTATAAATATATTTTAAGACCAAATTTATGAACCAAACAACAAGCACGGGAGAAAATGTGCATCAATTTTGTAACGCCGATCAACATTAAATGATCCAAATTGAATTATTACGAACGACAATATAGCCGGCTTCTTAAGTTGGCGAGCCAGCGGTTCTTGAGATGGAAGGCATCATGTTCTCGCGAGATATTATACGCTAACGGGAGTTTATCAAATGGGTACCCGTTTTTTAAGATCAGGATAATACTCAGTTCCTATCGCACAATGATAATATAAAGATATTTCCGAGTTCCAAGTCCCCGATTCCAGAATATTTATATCTGGTTACTCGCTCTAAAATAAACTCTTCAATTGGAGGCGAATCACGTGATTTGTATTTTTTCGCGACGCCATTTTACATCAAATTGTGGATTAATTTTGATGTAATTAAAGGATACGCAATATTTAGGCGCTCAAATCAAATAATTTCACTTCCCCGGTGATGTTTTGAGGTATACATTAAACGTAGGCAGTGGGAATTTTTACTGGAGAAAATACATTGAATTTCCGTGGTATCAATTTTAGCAAACTTTTTTGGGAAAACTGTAATATACGCCCACCCCCTTTCTCAGAGATGTTTGGTTGGAAATTGAACACCTCTTGTCCTAATAGAAGCTTAGGCTACTACTAAGCGAAATACGGTGTTTCAAAATACTCAACAGCTTACCTGCATAGTTTTCAGGAAATTGAGATTCATAGAGTGCAGGGATCGATCGATCACAACACATTCACGTGTGGGTGCAGCTTAGCTAGAGATGTGCGGGGAATAGCCAAAGCTTAATTCCTCCATTAGACAATGCTGAGTGACTAACATTCACAAAAGACAGACAATTTGTACACTTTGAGGCTTGCATTTTCATGACGGAACCACATCATTTTGATGGTGACTTTAACTAAGTAATGGCATAATTGTTTATCACGTCAGATACTTGAGCGACAGATCAGATCCCTCTGTTAACCCTTTAACATTTATATTAGCCAAAAATGGCTTCTACAGTGGTCTAAAGTAATGTCAATTTGCAGACCAAGAAGACTATTTTTGAGAATTTACCAATGGAATGACTGGCTCGATAACCGAGCCAGTCATTCCAGTGGTAAATTTTCAAAAATAGTCTTCTCATGGTCTGCAAATTGACATTTTCTTTGAAAAAAATCGAAATTTTCTGGTGGGTACAGGTAGTTTTAAACCAGTTAGTATGACATCTATTACTCACCATCAACACCATTGGTCTGTTCATATCCTCTCTTCTTCATGATTGATGGCTGACTTGTCATCACGCGGCCGGTATAGTTACCTGAAAAACATAATATTGTATCTCAAAATTAAAACGTTAATTGTTAAATTTAGTTCATAAATATATAGAAAATGTCCATTTGCAGATCAAGAGATGAGGTTTGAAAATTCACCACTGGAATAACTGGCCTGGCTATTGAGGCAGTCATCCCAGTCTTAAACTTTCAAAAATATTCTCCTCTTGGTTTGTAAGTTGACATTTCTCAAGACCTAGGAACAAGGAATTTTTGCCTGTCTTGAATATTAAATGGTTAAACACACTATAGATAACAAAAGAATGAACACACAAATACAATACTACCTGTCTTAACGGGCCACACTTTAGAGAACAAACTATTAGTCACTATAGCTGTCTCGCTGCTGCAAGCCACAAGAAAATAATTTCAATGAGCAAAAACTTTTGACTTGTTGAGTATTTTGAAAAAAATTTGACTGAAAGTTGTTGGCAGCTTAGCCACAAACAACTTTCAGTCAAATTGTTTTCAAATTATCCGCATGTTCATAGATATAAATACTGGAATATGATGTCAGAAATAACTCAGTAGTCAGACAGTTAAACAGATCGTCTCCTAGCCCTTTAGCCTGCCAAAAAAATGGCTTCTGCAGTAGTCTTGAGAAATGTCCATTCGCAAGACAAGACTCTTGTAAAATTTACCACTGAAATGACAGGCTCGAGCCAGTCATTTCAGTGATAAACTTTCAAAAATAATCTTATCCTGATTTGCAGATGGACATTATCTATGAGAATATTGACATTTTAAAAACATATTTGAGGATTAAAAAGGTTAAGACAAGTGGTCGATTGACCACGTGCCTGTTGATTACCTACATTAAAGAACCACCATCTTTCGGCTTTAAGCGGCAGGTTTGAAGACATACATACACATAATTAATTCTGCAACATATACTATCATGCCAATACATGGATCAGATATTTGTCATCAAAGTCATTTGTATTAGCAGTGTAAATCTGCTACAAGTACAACACTGCATCTTGAATGGACCACCTACCATTTGCTCTGGTGAACATAGAGGGTTTCTCCATCTTGATGTCAATACCCAGTCGAGACACGACTGGTTCCAAGATAGTGGGAGTGCGAAACTTGATATTTGGCTGGTAGACAGGTATCTGAGCTAAACGCAATTGGCCTGCAAGACAACAGCGATTTATATCAACATATAATAATTTTAGGAACCAAATTAAATCTGAATACCGGGGCAATGGTTGAACATTTGCAAATTAATTTTACTACAATTTGTTACTGCCTTACGCAGCTTTTTCAGGCAAACTAATTTCCAAACACATGGCAAAATATGTCTTACATTAGAAACAGTTGGCCATATATGTAATATTCTGGACAGCAACTGCTTTCGGTCACATTTATAATGTAAGTAATCAGGATAATCTTGCCTATAGTGTGCTAAAAATACAATGCCTCCCCACCCCACCAAAAAAACACAAAAAAGGATCAATTCAACAAAATAAAACAAAACAATCAGTGCAGGTCGCATCTTCCGGACCCAGGGATTTTAACCTTTAATGGTCACGCCGACCAAAAAATAGCTACTGCAGCAGTGTTGAGAAAAGTCAATTTGGAGGCCAAGAGAAGACTATTTTTGACACTTTACCACTGGAATGACTGCTTCGATAATTAAGCCAGTCATTCCAGTGGAAAGTTTTCCAAAATAGTCTTCTGGCCTGGAAATGGATAGTCAGTATTGCTTTTCCTCAGACATGACAGATCTTGACCATTAAATTGCTAGAGCAATCCAGTTTTTCACGGGAGAAATATGATTTGACTGACATTAATCCACTGAGAGTTCTCCCAAGACATCCATACATTAAATCTGAAAATGAACCAATCATCTAGGCTTTCAAGAGGTTCCGTAAAACAGTTTTGGTACAGATTTTATGTTTTTTTGGCATAGACAAATTTTGCCGAAGGCAGATGTATTGATAACTAGCATAAAGCATTGATAACTAGGCATTCTAAAGGTATGCTACAGGATTGAAGCTGAAGACTAATTCAAGGATGGGGTTGTATTACCTTGAAATTCTAGTGTCACAAATACAAGACACCTACATAAGTAAACTGTTGAATATTTTCAAATTAATTTAATTGTAACCTGTTGATACAACAGATAACAACAGTTCAGTCAAATTACTTTCATAATATTCAACCGCCATATTCCTTAATCAAAATGAATCCGTCGTTTCTGGTCTGTAAGGATTAAGCAATTATACAATGCGTATTTAACCACACTTACATTCCTGCTTGATTACTGCGATATTAATTGGCACAAAAGGATTACGAGCCGCATGTTTGGGCGTCAGTAAGTCAGCGCACAAGCGTCGAGAGATACGTGTTAACTGTGTGGTGAGTAGACAGAAAGCAGCCCGTGTTTTCATGACAGGACGAGGACTGCCTGTGCGCACTGCCAATCCGTGTGCCGTGGCGAGATGGCGTGCTAAATGTGCTTTTAGTTTGAATTCCTGCAGAAAACAAGCAATAATTCTATATAGGAAATAGGATTATGCCTTGATGTCTGAAACTATCACTACCAAAGGACCCAAACAAACATAAAATCATATCTTAACCCTATAACCCGTGAATTTGTTTAAGAAAATTCCAATTTTTACCTAGAAAATGTCCATTTGCAGACAAAGAGAAGACTATTTTTGAAAATTTATAACTGGAATGACTGGCTCAGTGCCCGAGCCAGTCCTTCCAGTGGTAAATTTTCAAAAATAGTCTTCTCTTCGTCTGTAAATGAACATTTCTCATGAGCACAGCAGAAGCCGTTTTTAGCTGATATTGAGTGTTAAACGGGTAACCAGCCGCGATAAACCTTTACTAGATGCGTAGATCCACACATGTCGAGTCTTTGGAACATTTTGAAAAGCTTTAATATTCTATCTAATTTCCAAACGGTTTATAGCATTATGGTTGAGAGGAAATAATATGCACAAGGTGGGCAAGGTCTTCATGTATGCTAGTTGAAACATAACCTGAATAATGTCTCACCTTCCCACAGTCTGCTATAGTACATTTGTGATTGCGCATTGCTGCCATCTGTGCAAGACGCTCTGGAAGGGAAACATATTAACGAGTGACAACCAATGTTATATAATATTAACCACTGGAATAGCTGGCTCATTGAGTCGGCTATTCCAGCGGTAAATTTTAAAAACTAGATTTCTCTCGGCCTGTAAATGGACACTGACTAGGCCAAATGTTTTATCTTCTTGACCTATCTTGACGATTAAAGGGTAAGACGCATGTTTTTTGTTCTATTTCATCGCTTTACTCCGTCAAAACTTGGAGAGTGACATCAGCTGACTTAACGCTAAAGGGACAATGTGACCATGAACTTGTCCGAGATATTTTATTTGTCGTGCAACTGCAAAGAAACCCTACTACAGACCTGTAGACGAGTAAGTAATATGAATGTAAGGTGTAGTCAAATTGGTTTGAAAACAAGTGCGAATGATGCGCAATACTTGCGACATAGGCGGCTTTGTTTGAAATGTCAAAAATGTGACAGTTAGACAAACAGAGCGATTGACTTATACTAGTTGCGAGTCGCAACTAAATATTCAAACATAAAATCCTTAAATCATAAATAATTTGTCATATCTGGTCTGTATGACTGAAAGGGTTAAACATACAGAATGACTGACCAATGAACCTTTCCACTTTTAGCTATGCCCCACCCATTTCTAACTACGTCCCATCCACACCTCGCTCGTGTTGGGATTAATCAATCTCTGAACTTCCCGACTATCAATTTCCAGAAAACTATACAGATAAGTTGTTGAATTTTTTAAAGCAATTTGACTGGGGCAGATTATTTTCAAAATATTCAACAGCATGTTTATTAAATAGTAGAGACATACAATTTGTACAATGTGTCAGCCAATTAAGAGTTAAAGACAGGCCAAATAGAATCATTTATGATGTAATGATTATGATGTCATGATACGTCGCTTAGCTGATTATGACGTCATATGACGTCAGATTGATAGATGAATACTCTGGAAAGGCGAATTCCGCACAAACATCAACTGATGTCTTATATTGTACAACATTCAAAACTCTTAAATACATGGCATGAATAAATAAAACTGCTATACATGCTACTTACCTTGTCTTTGAGTTGGAGCTGGTCGTTCTCCATCTGAAAATAAATAAAGGTATACATATAAGCATTGAGCTATAATAAAGAACACATGTAGTTGATGAATGTAACTTCAGTTATTCTAGGGGCAACTATCGACATCGTTACAAGGTTAATCTTGATTCATCACCAGCTGGGATTTAAAAGGGCACCCCACACATATATTTTTAAATGATTATTCCTTCGTTATCGATGAACGGATCTCGATAAATCATTAGTGTCCCATTTTCGGATAACTGCTTATTCCACCCAAATTTGGTCAAAATCTGCCAAGAGGTTAAAGAGGATATAGATTTTTTTTTTAAAGCACAATTTGATGGAATGATGACAGATGAACGGATGATGGATGGTCATCATGACATAAGCTCGTTTGGTGAACTAAAAAAACCGAAACAAACATTAGAATTTATAGAAAGATTTTTTACTGTAATTTCCAAATAGCAATTAATATCTGGGAAGTAGGAAATACTGTCAATGGACCTTTCCAGTTTTAGCTATGCCCCGTCCATCTCTCGTTAAGCTCCACCCACACGTCGCTTGTTTTGGGATCGATCGATCCCTGAACTCCTTGACTATCAATTTCCAGATAACTATACACGTAAGCTGTTGTATATACGGCAGCAACAGCGCCCAGTCAAATTAGTTTCAAAATATTCAACAGCATGTTTATTAGATAGTAAAGACTTACAATTCATACAACAACGCTTAGCCTGTCACCAATTATGCGTTTGTGACGAACTTATCTCCATCATTCATGACATTATTGATTATGATGTCATCCTACATCACATAGTTGATTATGACATCATATGATGGATGGATAAACTGGAAAAGTTCATTGTCTTCAATATATAGTGTAGGTTTCATCTTTAATTTCCTGCAAGTCAACTGTCTGGAATTAACAGTAACACAGATTATCAATAAACCATCAGATCTCTTCCAACACATGACAAAATAATAAAAGTAGATATAAATATATTAGCGTAAATGGGACCCGTTTTACAGAGACCTGAATTATACAGCATCTAAACCGATCAAAAAAAAATATTTACCCAGTCGTGTTGGCATTTTGAGGCCACCATATTTCTTCCAGTATATCCAGCATGAAGAGCATAGTCTACACTGCATGTGTGCTGGTCCCCACGAGTACCACTGTGATGAAAACGCAGCTGAAATAAACACAAATTCAGACATACAGATACAGATTAAACAACGGCTAAACAGTGACACTGCTCGGGATGCACAATATTGCAAAGAAACATGGACAATATGTCCAAAACCGTGAAAAAGCAGGTAAAATTCCCCAAAGTCAAATTAGTAATGGTGGAGATTTCATCTGTGCATTGTCTAGAACAATTGTGTGAAGTTTCGTTGAAATTGTAACAGCTCTTGATGAGTTACATGGGAAACTAAAAACTTTAACCAAAAATATCTGGAAAATATTCAAAGTCCAAAACAGTGAAAAAAAGCAGGTAAAATTCCTCAAAATCAAATTAGTAATGATGCAGATTGCATCCGTCCATGGTCTAGAACAATCGCGTAAAGTTTCATTGAAATCGGAATGGTCATTGATGAGTTGCAAGGTAAACCAAAACCGTAAAAAAAGTAGTAAAAATTCAAACAAGAATTCCGCAGAATCAAATGTCTCGCCTGTCTCCTGTTTGTCAAAGTGGCATTGACCAAGTGACCTCCGTATTATCATGCTTCTTCCTAACATTATAGGTAACCATGCATTCAAGCATAGTTCCAATAGGACCAAACAATCCTGAAATGTAAATGATTTGCTGAATGGAAAAACTTAAGGTTGAAAATGCGGAGGTCAAATAGCAATATTAGAAGGGGCTTGACCTTTGACCTGGTGACCTCCATATCACCATCCTGTATCCTCTTGGTTTCAGCAACCATGTACCCAAGTTGTGTTCCATTAGGGTTAAGCAATCCCGAGATATAACATGATAAGATTTGCTACGCCTAAAAACTTAACATGGAAAAATAACAAAGATTTGTAGAGGTCAGAATGACCTTGACCATCGATATTGTGACTTCACTGTCAGCATGCTGCTTCCTAACATTATAGGTAACAAGGTATCTAAGCTTAGTTCCAATAGGATCAACTAGTCCTGAAAAATAAGCCAAGAAGTTTAGCTAAACGCAAAAACTTAACATTGAAAAAAACAGTTTTGCATCAATGTCACAGTGACCTTGTCCTTTCACCTTCTGACCTCAGTATCATCATGCTGCTTCCTAACAGTATAGGCAACCACATAGCCATGTCTAGTTGCAATAGGCTTAACCAATCATTAAATATAAGCTGAGAAGTTTTGCTAAATGGAGACTTAATGTTGAAATAAGTTCTGTAATTAGGTCACAGTGACCTTGACCATTGACCTTGTGAGCCCAACATCATCATGCTGTTTCCTAACATCATAGGTAACCATGTATCCAAGTTTAGTTGCAATAGGCTTAACCACTCCTGAAATATAAGCTGAAAAGTTTTGCTAAACGCAAAAGCAATGTTGAAAAAGCAGAGTTCTGTATCTTGTGACACCAACATCATTATACTGCTTCCTAACATTATAGGTAACCATGTACCCAAGTTCGATTCCAATTGGATCAGGCATTGTTGAGATATAAGACAATAACCTTTGTTTAAGGCAAAAACTTAACGTAAAATATTAACAAAGATTATACTGTGACCTTTGACCTCATAACCTTGAACGCATGACGTCTGCATCAGCATGCTGCTTCCTTTTGATGTACATCACCAAGTACCCAAGTATAAGGCAATAACTTTTGTTTAACGCAAAAATTTAACGTAAAATATTAACAAAGATTATACTGTAACCTTTGACCCCTGTAACCTTGACCTCATGCCTTTTTATCGGTGGGCTGCTTCCTTTTGATGTATATTACCATGCACTCAAGTTTGGTTCCAATTGGATCAGACATTGCTGAGACATAAACTTAACTTAAAAGTTTACGGCGCCGCCACTGTCGCCGGAAAAGTGATACCTATGCCTTGATCCTGCTTCGCAGGCGAGACAAACAAACAATCATATCAGTAATGAGTATCCCTGTATTGCATAGTGGAATTATATGAACCATTGTTGACAAATAAGTTGATTTGAAAACCGTAACCAAAAGATTTTCTAGTGTGACGCCTCCACTGCCAGAATGAGTAATCCCTACATCTTGCTTTCTGCTACGCAGGCGAGACAAAAATTGCGATATATCGAGATATCCTATGTCCCGATGTTCCAACGTTTTGTTGGGGGGGGGGGGGGGGATGGGTGTCAGGTTGGACATACCTGCATTGGCAATCGTATACATAAAATCCAGCTTCAAAGCGTTGAATATTTCAAAATTCATTTGACTGAAAAATGTTGCCGCCTAAGGTATCAACAGTTTTCAGTCAGAGTAATTTAAATATAGTCAACATGCTGCCACAAATTGTTAATGATTTTATGATTTTTAGATTAGCATCATAAACAGATAATTTATCTAAGCATGATATATCGATATCAACCCTACATGGTACAAAACTAATGTCAAAATATGAAAATAATAATAATAGTGAAATCACTTACATGTAATTGCACGCCAGTCTCATATGATTCCTCCGACAAATGACATAATTTGATTGCCAAATCTTACAACAGTTACCCACATTGAAGATATTAACATATCATATGTTCACTTACCAAAACAACTTTCACAAGCACGGCCCACCTGGCCATCAGCTACATTCACCTTGTCAGGTAAAGCGGCGGGATTGGGTTTGTTACTGAAAACGGAATAGTAACACATTCAATGTTAAAAAGCAACAAAGCCAGAAGAATAAACATTATCTAAGTATTAAGATCTTTTATCTTAGCATTCTTGTCCAGACAGCGAATGTACATTTATCAAGACAATTGCAGAAGCCGTCTTTAGCTGACTTGAACATTAAACCGCTAAGCTGTGTGAAATAATTAATAGCATAGAAAATGTGCAGAAACTGCAATATGGCAACAGTCTAAATTGTGCAATGAGACTGTTATACGAATCAATATAGTCCAAGAATATTCACTTAAACATAAACTTCATTGATTGATGGAAACTACCATATGACAGCCATATCAGCTCACTAGGCACTAGGTGAACTAGCTGTTCCGAATAATGGTGCAGTGTTAGTGGTGAATACTAACTCGATGCAGGATAGCTATTTGGGACAATAGGCATGGTCTAAATAACAACGTAAGATTTTTTGGTCTTCCGACTGGGATGGCATTGATGGGGGGGGGGGGGGGGGGAGGTATACAATCCTCGTGTGAGATAGGGAAAATTATGTGACGCCACAAGGAAAACAAGCCGACAATGTATACATATTCTGCACCATAATTCACTGTGTATAATTTATTGAAGGCTTCTGATACTTACTAATTAGGAATGTAAACCTGCTTCAGTTTGCTTTCTGCTTCAGCAGCTTTGATCCGTTTCTACAAAGAAAAACACACTTTTTATCACCTTAATGCTTTAACCCTCAAATTCATTAAAGAAACTAAATTTTCTCATGGAAAATGTCCATTTGCAGAGCACAGATTACCGAGCCAGTCATTCCAGTGATAAATTTTCTAAAATATTCTTCCCTTAGTCTGCAAATGAATTTTCTCATGGCCACTGCAGAAGCCATTTTGGCCGGCTTGCATACTAAACGGCTAATCATTAAATTTAGTCAATGAATGATAAATTATTACACTCTCTATGATCACAATTCACCTTTCCAGAGTTCCATCGATAATTTGACGTCATAATCAGCTAAGCGGCGTGTAGGATGACGTCATAATCATTACGTCATAAATGATTTTATTAGGCCCGTCTTTAACTCTTAATAGTCCGACATGTAAGAATTGTATGTTTCTACTATTTAATAAACATACTGTTGAATAGTTTGAAATTAATTTCAATAACAGCAAACAGTCAAATTAATTTCAAAATATTCAAGAGCTTACCTGTATAGTTTTCTGGAAATTGATAGTCAGGAAGTTCAGAGATCGATTGATCCCAACACGAGCGAGGGGGGCTTAGATAGATGGGCGGGGCATAGCTAAAAATGGGAAAATCCATAACAGGGTGACTAGTCCAGGAGCTAAAGCTAGGTCAGAATCGTGACGTAGCACACCCAGTATTCGGAAGGTCTGACACTTGCTGTGGCTTGGGGGACATGTACCACACATTTTAAACCCTGTTGTACAAACAAATTGTGGTAGCACTAATTAGTTATCCTGATTTCTTTGCATAGGGGGTCTAGGCTTTGGCTGTATCCACAGTGCACAACGATATAAGCATGATCGTGTCATAACTCAAGACCAGAGCGTGTCATACATGCTGAACACTGAGTCAGGAGAAGGGCTTTGACAGCACCAGGTACTGAAAACGGAATTCTTGATTGTGGGGTGTTTGGTAGAAGACCAGTTGTGACCGCATTCATAGACACTGTCAAGAAGGATTGGTACCAATGTGATAGCTCAATCCAGGAACAGGCATTAGTCATGGATCTTGCATGGGCCATCGTTCGAATGTGTCCAATAAAATTGTTTGCGGTAGATCTTGTACCCATGATGACCACAGAAACACAAACAGTCCCTAGTTGGAGTGGATTTAATGCACTTGTATCATGTGCTAACGCACCTTTTACACAAATCGGTTACTGTCCAATGATTTCCGGATCACCAACTGAATTCAATACGGTGTATACGGTCATGAAACAAGTTCAAAGAATGATGACAACACTAGGACAGAATGACTCGGTCATTACATTCGACTTGGCCATATATGTCAAGGCAAAGGAGATACAGTGGCGATATAAAGAAGAGTTTAGTGACACTGTGATCAGACTGGGTGGATTCCACATTGCGCTAAACTACTTAGCTGTTATTGGAAAGATGTTTGATACCTCTGGCTTAGAAGATCTCCTCATAGAGGCCAACACATATGGTAGCAGCACGGCTGCTGCTTTACTTAAAGGGAAGTCATATAATCGAGGAGTGAGGGCTCACAAATTGGTTATGGAAGCGCTGCTGCGATTACAATGGCAGTCTTTTTCCAAATGGGTTCAACAAAATGGACAACATGAAGACCACATTACTCCAACAGAATTGGAGTCTGGATGAGAAAATTAAGATGTGCCGAAGCAGCATTGATGACTTAGACGAACTGCAAGAAAATTTCAAAGAGGTGTGTATGTACGTGAATAAATTGCAACAGCTGTTCAAATCCTTTAAAGTTGAGTCAAGCTCGAAATCACACCTGTTCGCATTTTGGAACTCATATATTCATATGGTAGAGCTGCTGCTTGGATTCATAAGAGCTGAGAGAACTGGAGATTGGCAGGCACACCTATCTGCTACTGCTGCTATGGCGCCATATTTCTACAGCATGGACAGAACCAATTATGCAAGATGGCTGCCAATATATCTTGCGGACATGAAGATGCTTCCAAGTACACATCCCCCATGTACATGAACAATTCTTGAATGGAAATCATTCCGTAAGTCGCTCAGACCATCCATTCAATCAAGTGTGGACAGATATGGCCTTAGAGCAATCGATTAATTTGGATTCCAAAAAGCGAGGTGGTATTATTGGAATAACACAAAAGCCAGGAGCTCTGGAGAGGTGGTTTTTAACTAGCCACGAGAGGGCAGCCATAACAAAGCAAATGTGTGGGTTACAAGATAGTCACATGTTTGGAGTACATAAGGAAATGGGGACTAATCGAATGAACAGGGATGAAACCAATGTGCAGAAGATACTTTCGATGTTCCCATCAGATATAATTACCAATCCCTTTAATATTGCGGAAAACGACGACAGCGAGTGTCTTCCGCTTGTAAACTAAACGAAATCTAGGATTTCTTTTTTCACGAGAGAGTTGATACTTACCTCCCTAATACTTTTGATATTGCTAAATATTGGCTTTCACTCAATAAACACTCAGATTTAAAACAGTTAGGTGCCCCTACTGGGCAGGGAGTCAGAGCGTAGTCTGGCGGATGCCAGCCCCACCACCGCGCATGCGCAGACTAGCACTTCCTCTGACTAGATTATTGGCTGACACACATGCAACTATTAAGAGCCTGAAGACCGAGCCTCTGTGGGGTGGAGAGGCCGGGTCCGTATCTAGGGAGGTAAGTATCAACTCTCTCGTGAAAAAAGAAATCCTAGATATCGTTTATTTCACTTCAAGAGTATACTTACCTCCCTAATACTTTTGATATTGCCAGAATTCGAAAGTGAATCTGGCGGGAGGGAGGCGAGGTCAAAAGACCAGCTCATCCCTATACGCTTTTCTGCGTTTAAGGCACTTAAACTTCTGAAACTGTAAGAAAAAACAGTCAGGGTTTGACTAACCATCGGATAACACCACCGATGTATGAGAGATGACCGAATGTCATATGCGCTCCCCCCCCCTCCTTCCAGGGAGGAAGAGTCGACTGACCTCAATGTCCTATACGCTCTCTACGTACAAGTGCCATGTACTACAGGACAGAGACGAAAAAGCTCCATTTTCGTAACTCTCAACAATGAACCACACAAATACACAAACCATCACCATATTAATAACGGGTAATTGTGACAATACAATCAACAACGGACAACACATGAACAAGACTGACCTTGTTGAAAAGGCTGCTGACATCATCTTCCCATTGGTAAAGACTGATGCAGGCCCAAAAAAGTGGGTGTTTCCATAAATTAATTGTGAAATATATAAGTAATGAGGAAAAACCACCTCAAAAAATATAAACCGATTTATTTTTTCAAAACCGACAAGGCGAGAGGATTAGAGGTGTCACGGAGATAATGGTCTGTAAAACTTGACTCACAGTGCCACTGAGCCACCGACATAATATCATCCACAGGGACCCCATTAAATAGGGCCGTGGATGTCACTACGCCGCGGACACTGTGAGCCTTGGCCACGTCAACCTGCTTCCCGGTGGCGGATTTATGGCAAAACTGAATGCATTCCACAATCCACCTGGAAATGGTGTCCTTAGAAGCCCTCCCATGGGGTTCAATATATGACAACCATAACGCTGACTGGTCGGTGCGCCATGCCGCCGTACGTTGTTTGTACCGGCGCAGCGCCCGGACGGGACACCATGCTTTAGAATTAGGATCATATCTAGTTAAAGCAGGCAAAATAATAGGTTGACCTGGATATTTCAACGACTGATTTTTAGCCAAGAAATTAATCCTAGGTAGCAGCTTAAGGCCTTCCCCTGAAACCACAAAACGGTCATCCTCGGCTGATAAGGCATGAATCTCACTCCTACGCCTAGCCGAGGCCGCAGCAATTAAAAACACAGTCTTCAGTGTTAATAGTTTCATAGAAATGGAACTAAGTGGTTCAAAAGGCTTATCACCTAGTACTTGAAGCACTAGCGATAAACTCCAAGACGGAATCACAGGTGGATTCCTTGGTCTTAGATTGCCCATGCCTTTAATTAATACATTCAATGTATTTACTTCATCACTTCCCCTCTTAGCCAAGCAAGGAATAACAGACATTAATGCTGACTTATAACCAGCAATAGAGTTAGGCTTGAGGCTATAGGCATCATAGAGGTGACAGAGGAAATCAGCTACTACTTGAATAGATGAATCCAATGGATCAATACATCTTTTTGAGCACCATTCTGCAAATCTGTTGATTTTATAATTATATGCTCTGGAGGTTGACCCCCTCCTGGCTTTGGCCATAAACATGGCTGCTTGCTCAGAAAAGCCCTCCTTAATTCTAGATTCCTTGACAACATCCACGCAGTCAATCTGAACATTGACGGATTGTTGTGAAGGGCCTTGCCCTGGAAGATAATATCGTCCATCAGAGGCAGAGGAACCGGATTGCAGACCAGAAGGTCCAGCAGATCCGTATACCATGATCGGCTTGGCCAATCCGGGGCGATCAGAAGCACTTGGCATTCCTCTTGTCTGATTTTCTGAAGAATTTTTGGAATCAGGATTGCTGGAGGGAATGCGTATGCATACATTCTCCCCCAGCTGATAGCTAACGCATCTGTTGCGAAAGCGCTTGGATCCGGAATCGGAGAGACGTACGTCGTCATCTTCGCATTCTTCTTCGTTGCGAACAAATCGATGTTGGGTTTCCCCCAATGGTCGAACAGACGATCCGCCACACATTGATTTAGTTGCCATTCCGTGGGTAAAACACTCATCCTTCGGCTCAATGAGTCTGCTAGCAGGTTTAACCTTCCCGGAATATGAACTGCTTTCAAGGTAATCTGGTGATCCAGACACCAACAAAGCAGTTTCCATGTCATCATACAGAGACTGGGCGACTTCGTTCCGCCCTGGCGGTTTATGTAAGTCACAACTGTTGAGTTGTCTGAACGAATAAGAACAATCTTGCCCTGAACTTTCTGTAAGAAATGTTCCAGGCCCAGGACTACTGCTCTTAGCTCCAGTAGATTTATATGTTCCTTTGACTGTTCCAGATTCCAAAGCCCTGATATCGTGGATTCTTCCAGGCAAGCTCCCCAGCCCTCCATCGATGCATCTGTATACACAGTCACCTGAGGGTGGGGAGGGGTTAGCAAAATCCCCGGCAAGAGATTCTCTGTATTCAACCACCATTGCAGGTGGTGAATCAGAGGCGCCAACACTGACACATTCGAGTCCAGCGAACCTGTACTCTGGGTCCATTGTGTCATGAGAAACAACTGGATCGGCCGCCTGCGTAAGGCGGCCTGAGGAATGACTGGTTCCAACGAAACCATCAACCCCAGCATTCTCAAGTAAACCCGTGCCAGGACATGACGACTGTCGCACACTGACTGAATCAATGAGATGAGTATCTGAACTCTCTCCTGAGTAGGATAAACATATCCTGTCTCTAGATCGAAGAACATCCCCAGGTAAACAAACTTCTGGGATGGAGTCAGCTCTGATTTTGGGAAATTGATCATCCAGCCCAAGTCTGTGAGAATTTTCAAAACAATCTCCAGATTGGCGGACAAACTTTCCCGGGTGTGCGCTTTCAACAGCCAGTCGTCTATGTACGTGTGGACTGCTATGCTTCTCCTGCGGAGGTATGCTGTGATCGCAAGAACCACACGGGTGAAAACCCGAGGAGCCGTGGAAATTCCGAAGGGCAACACCCTGAATTCCCACTGTCTGCCCTGGAATGCAAATCTCAGGAAGCGACAGAAACTCCCGTGGATGGGGATGTGGAAATAAGCGTCCTTCAAATCTATCGACGCCGTCCACATCCCCCTCTCCAACCCCGCCAACACCGAGCGCACCGTTTCCATCTTGAAACTGGGCGTCTCGATGAACTTGTTCAATGGCTTGAGGTTGAGAATCGGTCTCCACCCTCCGGTGCGTTTTGTTACTAAGAACAGGGTTGAATAGAAGCCCAGACACCTTTGTGCCGGCTGAATAGCTCCCTTTTGTATGAGGGAATTTATCTCCTCCTCGATACACAACCTTTGCTCTGGATCTCTCGGAATGGG
The DNA here is from genome assembly GCA_034401795.1 of Chaetoderma sp. LZ-2023a. Classification (NCBI taxonomy): domain Eukaryota; kingdom Metazoa; phylum Mollusca; class Caudofoveata; order Chaetodermatida; family Chaetodermatidae; genus Chaetoderma; species Chaetoderma sp. LZ-2023a. The sequence goes on from CM067373.1 coordinate 108,633,658, forward strand.
AGTCCAGACTGGCACCAGAGACAGTCGCGACGGCGGGCCTGTCACCCACTCTGGATGATACCCGACGGAAAGCCATCGCAAGACTAAACGGTCCTGAGTTAACCGTTCCCACTCTTGCATGTGGTCGGCTAGCCGGCCTCCCACCGGTCCACCTAGGGACCGCGGTGGACACGAGGCATGCAAGAGCGGCACTGTCTCCGTCGCCATACACACCGGAGTGGTTCTTACCGCGGTAAGCGTCCTGTCAGGACCGATAACCACGCCCAGATCCTCGCGCGCCCCGCCCCGCCCCGCGCGCACCTCGGTGCGCGGGCGGCTGCCTGGCTGACGGCGCCTGAGGAACCTGCGCCCCCCTCGCTGCTGGCCGAATCGCACGCGGCCGAGGCCGACGCTGCGACGGTGGCTGGCCTCTGACCTGGCCAGCACCACCTCGAGCCTGCAGGGGACGATACGCCGGGGCCGCGGCGCGAACGTTAGCACGACGCAGCACATCAAACTGCTCGCGCAGCGCCCTCTGGTTATTCACCAGGGTGACCGTCTCCTGGAGGTGTCGACATCCCTCACCTCCAAAAAGACCAGGGCCCGTCATAGGCGTACGCAGTAGCCTATTGTACAGGTCCTGAGACGGGCACAGATTGTCCAGGGCAAACGTGCGTCTTGCCCTGACACTCCTGGTCACCGCCCGAGTCATACAGTCCAGCGCCAGGTTAATACCATCCTGGATGGTTCGCTGGACAGTGACCGGACTTGGCTGGCGCGATGCGGATGCCGTTACTACCCCCTGTAACAGCTGGGAGACGTGGGACAGAGCGGCAATCGAAGCCCTCCCACTCTCCTCCGCATCACGCAACGCGGTATTCGCCGAACGCAACGCGTTCGAGCACAAGACACCCGTGTCAGAACGGGAGCCTGGCCGCGCATCCTCACCCAAAGCCGCGCGGTCATCCACGCTGGGCTTGGGTACCACACCGTACCGCTGGTAATCCAGGGGCACGATGCGACAACGCCTGGCCACCTCGCGAGGGGCCTTCGCGAGACGTCCACTCGACTTAATGGACGACTCCGCCGCCTTGAACATGTCAACGACATGCTCCGCCAGCGGCAGAGAAGGCATAGCGTTAGCAGTCGGTTTCCCAGCTAACCACGGCGTGTGAACACGCTGGCTAGCCGACTGCTCCACGGGCAGATCAGGCCTAACGCTCACCAACCACTGGCAAGCGTCATACCAATCCTCCTCCGTGGCTAACTGCGAGCGCTCTACAAGACGGGGTCCTTCGTCTTCCTCCTGAGCGCAAGCAGTAGAGCTTGACGGCGGGTATGCTGATACACCTGGCAAGCCAGGGAAATAAACGAAATCTAGGATTTCTTTTTTCACGAGAGAGTTGATACTTACCTCCCTAATACTTTTGATATTGCTAAATATCGGCTTTCACTCAATAAAACACTCAGATTAAAAACAGTTAGGTGCCCCTACTGGGCAGGGAGTCAGAGGTAGTCCGGCGGATGCTCGCCCCACCACCGCGCATGCGCCGACTACTACTTCCTCTGGCTCATTTATTGGCTAACACATGCAACTACCAAGAGCCTGAAGACCGAGCCTCTGTGGGGCGGAGAGGCCGGGTCAGTATCTAGGGAGGTAAGTATCAACTCTCTCGTGAAAAAAGAAATCCTAGATTTCGTTTATTTCACATCAAGAGTATACTTACCTCCCTAATACTTTTGATATTGCCAGAATTCGAAAGTGAATCTGGCGGGAGGGAGGCGAGGTCAAAAGACCAGCTCTTCCCTATACGCTTTCAAGCGTTCAAGGCACTTATGACGTCTGAAACTGTGTGAAAACACAGTCAGGATTTGATAAACCATCGGATAACACAACCGATGCCTGAGAGATGACCGATTTGTCATATGCGCTCCCCCCCCTCCCTTGGGAGGAAGATTAAATGACCTCAATGTCCTACACGCTCTCTTCGTACTCGTGCTAAGTACTATAGGACAGAGACGAAAAGGCTCCATTTTCGTATACTCTCTCTAAAGAACCACAACCCACATAAACCATCACCATATTAATAACACTGGGTAACGTGACAATACAAAACAATGAACAACACATGAACAAGACTGACCTTGTTGTACTAGGAAGCTGTCATCATGAATCCAGTAGAGAAGGATGATACAGTCCCGACAAGTGGTTGTCACCGTCGCTGAATGGCGAAGTATATAAGCAATGCGGAGGCACTCTTCACAAACATAAAGCGGTTATTGTTTCAAAATCGACAAGGCGAGAGGGTTAGAGGTGTCACGGAGGTAATGGTCTGTAAAACTTGACTCACAGTGCCACTGAGCCACTGACATAATATCATCCACAGGGACCCCATTAAAAAGGGCAGTGGATGTCACGACACCGCGGACACTGTGAGCCTTGGCCACGTCAACCTGTCGCCCGGTGGCGGATTTGTGACAAAACTGAATACATTCCACAATCCACCTAGAAATGGTGTCCTTAGACGCCCTACCATGGGGTTCAATATATGACAACCATAACGCTGACTGGTCGGTACGCCACTCCGAAGTACGCTGTTTGTACCGGAGCAGCGCCCGTACGGGGCACCATACTTTAGAATTAGGATCATATCTAGTTAAAGATGGCAAAAAAATAGGCTGACCTGGATATTTCAATGACTGATTTTTAGACAAGAAATTAATCCTAGGTAGAAGCTTAAGGCCTTCCCCTGTAACCACAAAACGGTCAACCTCGGCTGATAAGGCGTGAATTTCACTCCTACGCCTCGCCGAGGCCGCAGCAATTAAAAATACAGTTTTAAGAGTTAACATTTTCATAGAAATGGAACTAAGTGGTTCAAAAGGCTTATCACCTAGTACCTGGAGCACCAGTGATAAACTCCAAGACGGAATCAGTGGAGGATTCCTTGGTCTTAGATTGCCCATGCCTTTAATTAATACATTTAATGTACTTACTTCATCACTCCCCCTATTAGCCAAGCAAGGAATAACAGTCATTAAAGCTGACTTATAACCAGCAATAGAGTTAGGCTTGAGGCTATAGGCATCATATAGGTGACAGAGGAAATCAGCCACTACCTGAATAGATGATTCCATTGGATCAATACATCTTTTTGAGCACCATTCTGCAAATCTGTTGATTTTATAATTATATGCTCTGGAGGTTGACCCCCTCCTGGCTTTGGCCATAAACATGGCCGCTTGCTCAGAAAAGCCCTCCTTAATTCTAGATTCCTTGACAACATCCACGCAGTCAATCGGAACATTGACGGATTGTCGTGAAGGGCCTTGCCCTGGAAGATAAGGTTGTCCATCAGAGGCAGCGGAACCGGATTGCAGACCAGAAGGTCCAGCAGATCCGTATACCACGATCGGCTTGGCCAATCCGGGGCGATCAGAAGCACTTGGCACTCCTGCTGCCTGATTTTCTGAAGCACCTTTGGAATCAGGATTGCTGGGGGGAATGCGTATGCATACATTCCCTCCCAGCTGATAGCTAACGCATCTGTTGCGAAAGCGCTTGGGTCTGGAATCGGAGAGACGTACGTCGTCATCTTCGCATTCTTCTTCATCGCGAACAAATCTATGTTGGGTTTCCCCCAATGGTCGAACAGACGATCCGCCACACATTGATTTAGTTGCCATTCCGTGGGTAAAACACTCATCCTTCGGCTCAATGAGTCTGCTAGCAGATTTAACCTCCCCGGAATATGAACTGCTTTCAAGGTGATCCCATGATCCAGGCACCAACAAAGCAGTTTCCATGTCATCATACAGAGACTGGGCGACTTCGTTCCGCCCTGGCGGTTTATGTAAGTCACTACTGTTGAGTTGTCTGAACGAATTAGAACAATCTTGCCCTGAACTTTCTGTAAGAAATGTTCCAGGCCCAGGACTACTGCTCTTAGCTCTAGTAGATTGATATGTTCCTTGGACTGATCCAGATCCCAAAGCCCTGATACTGTGGACTCTTCCAGACAAGCTCCCCACCCCTCCATCGATGCATCTGTATACACAGTCACCTGAGGGTGGGGAGGGGTTAGCAAAACCCCCGGCAAGAGATTCTCTGTATTCAACCACCATTGCAGGTGGTGAATCAGAGGCGCCAATACTGACACGTTCGAGTCCAGCGAACCTGAACTCTGGGTCCACTGTGTCATGAGAAACAACTGGATCGGGCGCCTGCGTAAGGCGGCCTGCGGAATGACTGGTTCCAAAGAAACCATCAAGCCCAGCATTCTCAAGTAAACCCGTGCCAGGACATGACGACTGTCGCACACCGACTGTATTACCGAGATGAGTATTTGAACCCTCTCCTGAGTGGGGTACACATACCCCGTCTCCAGATCGAAGAACATGCCCAGGTAAACAAACTTCTGGGATGGAGTTAGCTCTGATTTCGGGAAATTGATCATCCAGCCCAAGTCCGAGAGAGTTTTCAAAACAATCTCCAGATTGGCTGACAATGATTCCCGGGTGTGTGCTTTCAACAGCCAGTCGTCTATGTACGTGTGGACTGCTATGCTTCTCCTGCGGAGGTATGCAGTGATCGCGAGAACCACACGGGTGAAGACCCGAGGAGCCGTGGAAATCCCGAAGGGTAACACCCTGAATTCCCACCGCCGGCCCTGAAATGCAAATCTCAGGAAGCGACGGAAACTCCTCTCTATGGGAATGTGGAAATAAGCATCCTTCAAATCTATCGACGCTGTCCACATTCCTTGCTCTAACCCCGCCAACACCGAGCGCACAGTCTCCATCTTGAAACTGGGTGTCTCGATGAACTTGTTCAACGGCTTGAGGTTGAGAATCGGCCTCCACCCTCCGGTGTTTTTTGTTACCAAGAACAGGGTTGAATAGAAGCCCGGGCACCTCTGTGCCGGCTGAATGGCTTCTTTTAGTATGAGGGAATTTATTTCCTCCTCTATACACAACCTCTGATCCGGATCCCGTGGAATGGGAGTCCAGATCGGCGCGAGAGACAGTCGCGATGGCGGGCCTGTCACCCAGTCGGGACGATACCCGACCGAAAGCCATCGCAAGACTAAACGGTCCTGAGTCAACCGCTTCCACTCTGGCAAGTGGGCGGCCAAACGGCCGCCCACCGGTCCACCTAGGGATAGAGGTGGACATAAGGAGGGCCAGAGTGGCACTGTTCTCTCGGCCTGAAACACCGGAGTGGTTCCCACCGCGGTAACCAGGCCATCAGGCCCGATTACCGCGACCAGATCCCCGCGCGCCCCGCCCAGCGCCGCGCGCACCACGGTGCGCGGGCGGCTGTCTGGCTGGGTGCGGCTGGGGAGCCTGCGCCCCCCTCGCTGCTGGCCGAATCGCCCGTGGCCTAGGCCTACGTTGCGACGGTGGCTGGCCTCTGACCTGGCCAGCACCACCTCGAGCCTGCAGAGGACGATACGCAGGGGGTGCCGCGCGAACACGCTCCCGCCGGAGCACCTCAAATTGTTCCCGCAGCGCCCTCTGGTTATTAACCAGAGTGACCGTCTCCTGGAGGTGCCTGCATCCCTCACCTCCAAAGAGACCAGGACCTGTCATAGGCGTCCGCAGCAGCCTAATATACAGGTCCTGGGACGGGCACAGATTGTCAAGCGCAAACGTGCGCCTCGCCCGGACACTTCTGGTTACCGCCCGCGTCAAACAGTCCAAAGCCAGGTTGATACCATCCTGAATGGCTCTCTGGACTGTTACCGGGCTTGGTTGGCGTGATGCGGAAGCCGCTACCACCCCCTGTAGCAGCTGGGAGACGTGGGACAGAGCGGCAATCGACGCCCTCCCACTCTCCTCCGCATCCCGCAGCGCGGCATTCGCCGAACGCAACGCGTTCGAGCACAAGACTCCCGTGTCAGAACGGGAGCCCGGCCGCGCATCTTCGCCCAAAGCCGCGCGATCATCAACGCTTGGCTTCGGCACCACACCGTACCGCTGGTAATCCAGGGGCACGATGCGGCACCGCTTCGCCACCTCGCGAGGGGCCTTCGCGAGACGTCCATTCACCTTAATGGACGCCTCTGCCGCTTCGAACATGTCCACGACATGCTCAGCAAGCGGCAGAGATGGCATAGCGGTAGCCGCCGGCCTACCAGCTAACCACGGCCTATGGTCACGCTGGCTAGCCGGCAGCTCCACGGGTAGATCGGGCCGAACACTTACCAGCCACTGGCAAGCATCCGACCAATCCTCCTCCGTGGCTAACTGCGAGCGCTCTACTAGACGAGGGCCTTCGTCTTCCTCCAGAGCACTCGCAGTTGATGTCGACGGCGGGTAAGCTGATACCCCTGGCAAGCCTGGAAAAGCATGCGGGCCCGAGAGAGCAGGCATGCTAAATTCCGCGGCTTGACCAGGAGCAGGCGCCGTGGCAGAGCGTGGGGTAAACACCGCTCTACCACGGGTCTGACCAGCACCAGCAATACCATCGGCAAGCCGAGGTATGCGGTATCCGTGGTCAACAGCACCGCCCGGGGACACCCTCTGGACCGTGAAATCTACTCCTGCGTGAGTAGAACCATGGAACACGTCGCCTGCATTCCCCGCGAGGGGTGCACAGACGTCGTATTCCATGGCCACGTCCTCAGAAGGCGACCCCAGCAGGAGATCCTCTTCTTCCTGGCCAGAAAGATTAGACTCCGGGTCAGCAAAGAGAGCTAACCCGGACTGGCCAGGAAAGGTGCCATAGGAGGCTTTGACACCTTCGGCGCGCGGATACCCGGGGTCTGATGAGCAGACCGCGGGTCCCAGCAACAACCGCTGTCCACGGCCCCTCGGCGCGGCGCCATGCCTGCTGCCAGGGCCTTGGACTGCCCCCAACAAAGGGGCCACCTCTGAATCCACAACCGGACCGGACATAAAGAGACCGGATTCAGAGGCGGGGATCACCTGCTCGTAAGCAGATGCCGAGGACAACAAAGGAGCTGGCCCAGGGAGCATGCCACGAAGCAACTCTGGGACCAGATCCTTTATTGTCCTCTGCATCTCTTGCAACATTTCGGACCTGAAGGCCTCCATATCCACCGCGGATGAGGCCTTCTTCTTACCCTTCTTACAAACTTTCTCCTTCTTCTTCCTCTCTTCCTCCATCACCTTCTCCCTTGCCTGCAATGCGAGAAAATCAGACATTAATTCGCCCCCCCACTGCTTACATACGTCGCACTTCAGCAACGGTCCACAGGGACTGCAGCTGAAGCACAAGTGCGGAACGAAGCGGCTTTTAAGAAACCTCCCGCAGGACGGGCAACCAGGTCTCTGAAACAGGACAAAGGACAGGGACAATGAGCAAGATAGTTAAGGTTAGCGAACTCAAAACCAACTAAAAAGAGAGGGACAGGATCATCAAGATCGGAAATCAAGAAGAACCAGCCATGGACAAAACGTTAATTGTTAATAAAAGGCCAAGGCCGATTATGACGTCATCACTCTCGTGACCCAATTAATCGATCCGCAACAAGCACCAAGTGCAAGAACGAATTGTATAAGTAACCGGAACATTTCCGTTGAATTGGCATTTCGAGTACACAACAATCAGATATACAGAGATAACTCCTTCCAATTCTAGCATTGGCAAAAAAGGAAATTATCTCCCCTTTTGTTTATCAATAATTAGATACCTGACCCTTGTATAGACAAACCATCCAACGTGATGAACCGGAGAACTCCACCATAGTACGCCTCTACATCCTCTCCACCTAAGGGGAAGGAATTGGAGCAAGAGGGCAAAGTGAGAAGACCTTTATAACAGGCCTCCAACTCACTGAACATAGATTTTTTGGTTAGATAACCTAACAGTATTAGTAGGAAATGGAACCGTGGTGGAGAGAAAACATATCCTCTTGTGCCGAGAAGTCCATCAAAGCGTCTATGCGATACCTGTGGACAAAACACAAAGAGAAATGAGACATATGAAGCACCATGTTGTAAAAAACCAACATAATCAGGCGCCAATCACGGTAAGCGCGAGTCCCGGAAATACATTAAACCGGGACAAAACACGCTAGCATATCAAAGAATTCACCTGATAAAGAGATCCCGCTCCTTCTAAAGGCGAATCCTCCCTTTCCGACATGCTTCCACCGTACAAGAATCGTCAAATGTGAGTAAAAAACAAGGTAACGCGCAGAAAAGTATAGAGAACACAAAACCGCATGTAACCCTTTGCCAATAAATGAGCAAAGAGGAAGTAGTAGTCGGCGCATGCGCGGTGGTGGGGCGAGCATCCGCCGGACTACCTCTGACTCCCTGCCCAGTAGGGGCACCTAACTGTTTTTAATCTGAGTGTTTTATTGAGTGAAAGCCGATATTTAGCAATATCAAAAGTATTAGGGAGGTAAGTATACTCTTGATGTGAAAACACGCGGGCCTGACAGCACCGGCATGAGAATATCACTGGTTTGACCAGGAGCAGGCACCGTGGCAGAGCGCGGGGTATATATAGTCTCACCACGGGCCCGGCCAGCACCAGCAACACCCTCGGCAAGCCGAGGTATGCGGTACCGCTGGCCATCAGCAGCGCCCTGGGCCACCACCTGAGCCGCGGACTTTACTCCAGGGTGAGTAAAACCGTGGAATAAGGCGCCTGTATTCCCCGCGAGGGGTGCACAAACGTCTTCATTCATGTCCACGTCGTCAGACGGCGACCCTAGCAGGTAATCCTCATCACCCTGGTCAGAAAGATTAGACCCCGGGTCAGCAAAGAGAGCTAACCCGGGCTGACCAGGAACGGTGCCATAGGAGGTACTGGCCACCGCGGCGTGCGGATACCCCTGGACTGATAAGCAGCCCGCGGGTTCCAGCGACAACCGTCCACGGTCCCCTATCGGCGCGGCAATAAGCCTGCTGCCAGGGCCGTGGAACGCCCCCTCTAATGGGGCCACCTCTGAATCGTCGAACAACGGAAGCGGACTAAGGAAATTCGATCCAGAGGCGGGGATTACCTGCTCCGAAGCCGATGATGAGGACAGTAAAGGATTTGGTCCAGGAAGCATGCCACGAAGCAACCCTGGAACCAAATCCTTTATCGTCCTCTTCATCTCTCCCAACATCTCGGTCCGGAAGGCCTCCATATCCACCGCGGACGAGACCTTCCCCTTACCCTTCCTACTTACAACCTCTCGTTTCCGCTTCTTCTTCTTCTCCTCCTCTACCACCTTGTCCGTCGCCTGTAAGCAGCACAAGAATTCGGACATTAACTCGCCCCCCCAGTGCTTACATATGTCACAATTAACCAAGGGACCACAAGGGCTACATTGATAGCACAGATGAGGCCAGAACTTTTCATGAAGAAAACGTCCACAGGACGCGCAACCCGGTCCCTGAAACAGGGCAAAGGACAAGGAGTATGAGCAACTAGTTAAGCTTAGAAACTCAATCCAACTCAAAGAGAAGGAAAACGATCATAAAGATCAATATACATCAGAAACCAGCATAGCGCTTGAATTGCTGATAAACACATAGCCAGGCTGATTATGACGTCATTAATCCCGTGACAGGAAAATTTCGATCCCAACAAAACATCCAAGTGCAAGGACGAATTGTATGCTGAATGGATAAGTCGACTACACAACCATCAGATACATATAGATAACTCTTTTCTGGCAAAAATGTTAATTATCTCCCTTTGTTTGTTTACAATAATTAACATCACCACATTATCAATAACTAGATACCTGACACTTTGTATAGACAAACCATCCAACGTGACGAACCGGAGAACTCCACCATCTGCACGCCTCTTAACTCTCTCCACCTCATGGGGAAGGAATTGGATCAAGAGGGCAAAGTGAGAAGACCTTTATACTAGGCCTCCAACTCACTGGACATATTTTTTCATTTGGTTAGATAACCTAACAGTGTTAGTAGGAAATGGAACCATGGTGGAGAGAAAACTAACTCTCTGCTACTGTGATGTCACCACCTAGCGTCATACAGACCTGTGGACATAAACAGAAAGAGAAATTAGTCTTAGGTAGCACCGAGTTGACATAAACCAACTAACCAAGGCGCTTATCACGGTAAACGCGAGTCCCGGAAACACAATACACCGGGAAGAAAACTCGCTAATTTTACTAGAAGTCACCTGATTTAAAGGTCCTAAGTCCTCCTGTGGCGAAGTGTTCCCTCCTGCCATACAAATCAGATACTATCACTCCAAAATATACACCAAATAACAGTTTAAGAGCAAGAAAAGCTTATGACTCAAAAAGACATGTGTGTTCTCTTTGCCAATAATCTAGCAAAGAGGAAGTGCTAGTCTGCGCATGCGCGGTGGTGGGGCTGGCATCCGCCAGACTACGCTCTGACTCCCTGCCCAGTAGGGGCACCTAACTGTTTTAAATCTGAGTGTTTATTGAGTGAAAGCCAATATTTAGCAATATCAAAAGTATTAGGGAGGTAAGTATACTCTTGAAGTGAAAATTGCAACTGGCGTGGTATTGCCTAGTGAAATCGCCAAGAGACTTGTTTCCGCCTGTGACATTGGTAAGGAGATTATGGAAAATTTTGTTCAGGAGCGGCTGGACACTAACACGAGAAGCTTTTGGGACACGTTGCCACACTTAAAACTTAAAACATTTGCCAGCCTAGCACAGAAGAAAAAACTCAAAACAAATGATGAAAAAATTCACAATGTGAGATCTGACCGCGAACTATTTGGTCGATTAATTATTGCCGCAAGGTCCAGAGATGTTGATTTAAAACTAGTGATGACGTATGAACTGTCTGCTGTTCCACTATCATTGTCACATACGGATGGGACTCTAAGAAAGAATGTGAAAAGTGTTTTGTTAAGTGAACTAGAAAAGGAAGTAAATGTTGATGGACGGCTTCCACCTGTTGACAAGACAGGCGCAACAGCTTATGTAGTAGATGGCATGGCAATTGTGCAAATGGTTAAAACTGGAGGTACGTCTACATTTGGAGAATTGGCTGATAAATACTGGCACATCTTTACAGTTCCACTGAATCAAGAAGACTGCAACAGAGTAGATATAGTTTTTGACAGATATGATAGACTGGAATCTCTCAAAGCGGAAGAGCGGCTAAAACGTGGGTCATCAACAGCATTGGAAGTAAAGATTGCTGGAGAAAATACTCCCGTTCCAAAGCAATGGGCCAAGTACATCAGCAATCCAAGCAACAAAAGTAACCTGGTTGCATTTCTCAGCAAGCGGTGGCGTGATACTGGTCCAAATATGCTATCTGCCGACAATTGCGTCATTCTGGCTGGTGGCTTTAACGATGGAATGGATGTTGTTGTCATTTCAGTGAACAATTCGTCGTATTTGGAAGAACTTCGATCAGATCACGAGGAAGCAGATACGCGTATGATGTTGCACGCGCTACACGCTTCAAAAGACCACATGCGTGTTGTTATAGTCTCCTGATACAGACATGGCAGTACTTAGTATATATACGTATCGTTCGCTTCACTGTTCTGAACTATGGTTCCGTATGGGCACAACGGACAAATTGCGATACATACCAATACATACAGTTGCTCAAGTACTGGGCCCAGCTATCTGTCTGTCTTTGCCGGGGTTTCATTCTCTTACAGGTTGTGATAGCACTAGTGCATTATTTGGAGTCGCTAAGAGAAAAGCATTCAATCTCTTAAAGTCATCTGAATGTCATCAGCTTAGCTTAGCCCAACTCGGCGAACATGTTGACTTATCACCGAATACTGCAATTCTATGTGAGAAATTTGTCTGTGAGTTGTATACCACCAGGGATGTGGGAAAGACAGCTGATGAAACCCGTTATTGGCTCTTTTGTCAAAAGAGACAAAGAAATGAAAATCTTCCACCTACATCGAATAGTCTAAAGCATCACACCGAAAGGGCCAATTTTCAAGCTCTTGTTTGGAGACGTTCATTGCAAGCTGTTCAGAATCTTCCATCTCCAAATGGACATGGCTGGAGTATAGTGGATGGTCTACTCAAGCCTGTTCTATTGTCAAAGGATCCTGCTCCATTTGGATTAATTGAACTCACATCATGTAGATGTCAAAAGTCTGCCTGCAAAAGAACAGATCTCTGTCAATGCAAGGCTAACAATCTACTTTGCACTGAAGCATGCCTTTGTATGGGGAGGTGAAATGTGTGACAATGTTCAGCATACAATTGTCGAAGATGACTCTGACACGGATGAGTAACATTCTCTCATTTGCTCACGTGATAAATATGTCCTGCCAGCTTGTGTAGACATGCACTGCATGTCAGTTAAAAGTTTAATTATGAAAAATGTAGAAAACATGGGCATTGTTGTAGCTAAGGTATTGCTAGTCACAAGAAGACCTAAGTGCCCCAATATGTACAAAGCAACATACGGGTGTCTTAAACGAGGTTGATTATGTATAAATCTGCGATATACGATCACTCCTTTCCATTTTGCTTAAGATTGTATTGATATAACATGCGCTTAAGTTTGTGAAAAATTTACCATTGTGAAAATTGTTTGAGAGCTACATTCAACACCTATTGTAAATGGGCTTCTCACGGGTTAGTGATACCACAATTTTCTTGTACAACACGGCTCAGAATATACCCAAGACATCGGTCTAGCATAATATAGAGACAAACCTTCTGAATACTGGGTGTGCTACGAAACCATTCTTCTAGACCCCTTTTGAAAATTGGCTCCCGGACTAGACAATCATGGCAGCTAAAATTTGAAATTCACTCAGGAAAGTATGCCTTGTAAATAGAAACCTTCCACAGGGTCCACAATTTGAAAGCCTTGCGTAATCTAAGAAATAGGTTGCCTTCTTTTCAACGCAGGTAACCTACTAGAGATCTTAAATCTTTCAGCCATAAAATCTTGTTACATATATCTCAATCATGTGTCAATTTCAGAGCAATCATTCTAGATAGCTGTTGGATATTCTAAAAATAAGTTAACTGGAAGGAAGTCCAACAGCAATGAATTACAGTCAAATCATTTTCAAAATATTCAATTCATTAGAGTTATTAAGTAAATGCTGTGATTTTCTGTCATCGACGTCCTCTTATAAAGAGTATGTTTTGATTCTTCATTTAGATTATGAAGCATGATACTTGACTTCCAGAATATCTAGCTATGCCCTGCTCATTTCTTGCTAAGCGCCACCAACCTTTGCTTTATGCGTGCTGGAATCGATTTAAAATGTTGAACCCTGAATTTCTTGAATCTAAATTTGAACGTAACTGCATATGAATGCAGGTCAGCGGTTGAATATTTTGAGCTTTCAAATATTTTGAAACTAATTTGACTGGGAGCTGCTGCCATAAGCAGCAAACAGCTCCCAGATAAATTAGTATCAAAATATTCAACAGAATGTTTATTAAATTTTAAATTCATTAAAGACATACAATTTGTACACTTCGTTGATTTTCGTGACGGACCTACGTCCACTGTGACGTCATTTTTTATTGTGAGTTTTTATGATTTCAGATACTTAAGTGACAGATGGGACCTGTCTCTTACAATGTAGCATCAGACTACGTGAAAACTACTAGTAGATTACCTGTTGTACATATCTGTCGGTGGTCTTCCACATATAGTAATATTCCACTATGCTCTTCAATGATTTCCATGGCAACTGTATAATGAACAAACGCATTCAGCAGAAAATCAATATTAAACGTCAAATAAAATCAAGATTATGAAAGACAATGGTTAAATTCTTATTTAACTTATTCATATTTACACAACACAATCTGAGGTCTGCTAATCCATTAACCCTTTAACACTCATATCAGTCAAAAAATCGCTTCTGCAGTGGTCTTGAGAAATGACCATTTGCAGAGCAAGAGAAGACAATTTTTCACTGGAATGACTGGCTCGATAACCGAGCCAGTCATTCCAGTGGTAGATTTTCAAATAGTCTTCTCTTGGTCCGCAAATGGATATTTTCTATGAGATAATTAAGATTTTCTTGAACAAATTTGAGTGTTAAAAGGTTAACCATGGAACGGTCAATGTCTCAATTACAAGACAAATACACACGCAAGGTGATGAACATTTTCAAACTAATTTCCCATGAGCATAGTTTCTAGGCCAATTAGTTTCAAAATAATCACTAGAACATGGTTTCGTCAAAATGAATTTGGCTTTTCTGATCTTTTATGGTTGAAGGGTTAAATTTTTAACCCCTGTAATCCCAGCATCATGCTTGCATCATCAAAGTTCTAGCCATACAGCTATGAGGTGTGTGGATATCATGAAACTAATTTATTATTTAGAATGGAGGGGGTCACTGCATCAAGAACTTCCAGGGAGAGTATATTAAAAATATTCAACAGATTATATTTTTAATCACTCACAATTTGTCACATCTGATACGCATGGTTTAACACCTAGATTGAAATTTCAGATTTCTAACTTGTTTTTTGTCAAATTATAACTCGTGTTTATTTTGGAAACAATATGCTGAAAGCTGAAATGTCTCCGAGATACAGACCTGACACAATACATTTATTATGGAGAAAGGGAGAGGGGGTATACGTTTTTGATATAAACTCTAGCTTTTCACTGCCAAAACTAGAAGATATTTCTAAGTAACAGGAAATAACTAGTCAACAAAACCTGCTTCAATATATTAATAACCAGTAACAAACATGTATAAAATATTCTACTCAGACTTACAAAATCTTGTCGTATATCTGCAAAATCTTTGCCATATTTGTCTAGTGATTCTTCAAATAGGTTAGCTTCAGACGCTGACCATTCCTCCATCTCGTCTCGACACAGCACCGGTCCACCTTGAGGTACTTGACTAGTGATGGCTTTAGCAATGTCGTACTCATATTTATGAAGTACATCCATCGAGTGAAACTGAAAAAATTACAAAGCAATTTACAAAATGCGAAATCTCTGATGGAAAAATCTACACCCGCCTATTTCTAGCTAAGCTCCGCCAACTTTTTATATCACTTAGAATCGATTTGAAACGTTAAAACCTGAATTCACAGAATCTAAATTTCAAGATAGCTATGCAAGTAAGCTGTTGAATAGTTTGAAATTATTTTGACTGGGATCTGTTGTTGCCTATCAAATTAGTTTCAGAATATTCAACAGAATGTGTATTAAGTTGTAAATTTAGCAGACATACAATTTGTACAATTTAGTTACAATTTCCTTCGACAAAACGCGCACAAATGACGTCATTTCCTTCAATAAATTTCCCAGAACATGAGATTTAAATATAGGCCTATATGTAAATTTAAATGTCATATTACAGGATATTTGTTGGAGGAAATTGGCCAGCATTTTCTAAATCACTCAAGCACATGTTCCCTTTTATTGGTTTACTTCAACAGAAGACAAACATTGTTTGACAGCTCAGATTTATAATGTCATCCAGACAGTGCTTCTCATTGCATCTAAGTTTTGGAGGGCGCAGTGACTGCAGACCGTGAAATCTGAGTCCCAATCTGCAATCTGCGAGTCCTGAACTGAAATCTGAGATTCCCATGTAGTTTTTCTTATCCACGCTAAAATTAGAGGGTAAAGTGGACACACACCTATGAATTATGAGGAACATGTGCTTTATTTTGTGAATACTTTTGTGCAAAATCCTATAAAACAAGATGTTCATGCGTCCCATGGGACCTACTGCCACTACTTTTGGTGGTTTCAAACAAAGTTTTTGAGGTATATATGCTCAAAAGGATCCTTTTGAAAATCCTTGCATCCAGTGATGCAATGGCTTCTAGTGAAATCTGTTTTAGAATCGTGATTGCTTGACTAGGTCATAGTATATCTTACCAGTGTGATATCTCTGGATGCGGCGGCGGCACTCATGTGTAAACTGGGCTGTCTGACTGTACTTGTGCAGTCCAGTGCTCGTGCAAATGTACCCACAGACCTGATCAAGGTGAACATTGTAATGCATAAAAATACATGAAAGTACAGATTTAACATGAAGATGACACGATTTAAACGAAATCAAGGATTTCTTTTTTCACGAGAGAGTTGATACTTACCTCCCTAATACTTTTGATATTGCTAAATATTGGCTTTCACTCAATAAACACTCAGATTAAAACAGTTAGGTGCCCCTACTGGGCAGGGAGTCAGAGCATAGTCTGGCGGATGCCAGCCCCACCACCGCGCATGCGCAGACTAGCACTTCCTCTGACTAATTTATTGGCTGATACACATGCAACTATAAAGAGCCTGAAGACCGAGCCTCTGTGGGGTGGAGAGGCCGGGTCCGTATCTAGGGAGGTAAGTATCAACTCTCTCGTGAAAAAAGAAATCCTTGATTTCGTTTATTTCACATCAAGAGTATACTTACCTCCCTAATACTTTTGATATTGCCAGAATTCGACAGTGAATTCGGCGGGAGGGAGGCGAGGTCAAAAGACCAGCTCATCCCTATACGCTTTTCTGCGTTTAAGGCACTTAAACTTCTGAAACTGTATGAAAAAACAGTCAGGATTTGACTAACCATCGGATAACACCCCCGATGTATGAGAGATGACCGAATGTCATAGGCGCTCCCCCCCCCCTCCTTCCTGGGAGGAAGAGTCGAATGACCTCAATGTCCTATACGCTCTCTACGTACAAGTGCCATGTACTACAGGACAGAGACGAAAAAACTCCATTTTCGTATACTCTCAACAATGAACCACATAAATACACAAAACCATCATCATATTAATAACGGGTAACGTGACTAGACAATCAACAATGGACAACACATACACAAGACTGACCTTGTTGAAATGGCTGCTGACATCCTCTTCCCATTGGTGAAGCACGATGCAGTCCCAAATTAGTGGTTGTTTCCATAAATTAATTGTGAAATATATAAGCAATGAGGAAACCCCATCAAAAATATATGCCAAGTTATTTTTTCAAAATCGACAAGGCGAGAGGATTAGAGGTGTCACGGAGATAATGGTCTGTAAAACTTGACTCACAGTGCCACTGAGCCACCGACATAATATCATCCACCGGGACCCCATTAAATAGGGCCGTGGATGTCACTACGCCGCGGACACTGTGAGCCTTGGCCACGTCAACCTGCTTCCCGGTGGTGGATTTATGGCAAAACTGAATGCATTCTACAATCCACCTGGAAATGGTGTCCTTAGAAGCCCTGCCATGGGGTTCAATATAAGACAACCATAACGCCGACTGGTCGGTGCGCCACTCCGCCGTACGTTGTTTGTACCGGCAAAGCGCCCGGACGGGACACCATGCTTTAGAATTAGGATCATATCTAGTCAAAGCAGGCAAAACAATAGGTTGACCTGGATATTTCAACGACTGATTTTTAGCCAAGAAATTAATCCTAGGTAGCAGCTTAAGGCCTTCCCCTGAAACCACAAAACGGTCATCCTCGGCTGATAAGGCATGAATTTCACTCCTACGCCTAGCCGAGGCCGCAGCAATTAAAAACACAGTCTTCAGTGTTAATAGTTTCATAGAAATGGAACTAAGTGGTTCAAACGGCTTATCACCTAGTACTTGAAGCACTAGCGATAAACTCCAAGACGGAATCACAGGTGGATTCCTTGGTCTTAGATTGCCCATGCCTTTAATTAATACATTTAATGTATTTACTTCATCACTTCCCCTCTTAGCCAAGCAAGGAATAACAGACATTAAAGCTGACTTATAACCAGCAATAGAGTTAGGCTTGAGGCTATAGGCATCATAGAGGTGACAGAGGAAATCAGCTACTCCCTGAATAGATGAATCCATTGGATCAATACATCTTTTTGAGCACCATTCTGCAAATCTGTTGATTTTATAATTATATGCTCTGGAGGTTGACCCCCTCCTGGCTTTGGCCATAAACATGGCTGCTTGCTCAGAAAAGCCCTCCTTAATTCTAGATTCCTTGACAACATCCACGCAGTCAATCTGAACATTGACGGATTGTTGTGAAGGGCCTTGCCCTGGAAGATAATATCGTCCATCAGAGGCAGAGGAACCGGATTGCAGACCAGAAGGTCCAGCAGATCCGTATACCATGATCGGCTTGGCCAATCCGGGGCGATCAGAAGCACTTGGCATTCCTCTTGTCTGATTTTCTGAAGAATTTTTGGAATCAGGATTGCTGGAGGGAAT
The DNA here is from genome assembly GCA_034401795.1 of Chaetoderma sp. LZ-2023a. Lineage (NCBI taxonomy): Eukaryota > Metazoa > Mollusca > Caudofoveata > Chaetodermatida > Chaetodermatidae > Chaetoderma > Chaetoderma sp. LZ-2023a. The sequence continues at coordinate 108,651,742 of CM067373.1, forward strand.
GCGTATGCATACATTCTCCCCCAGCTGATAGCTAACGCATCTGTTGCGAAAGCGCTTGGATCCGGAATCGGAGAGACGTACGTCGTCATCTTCGCATTCTTCTTCGTTGCGAACAAATCGATGTTGGGTTTCCCCCAATGGTCGAACAGACGATCCGCCACACATTGATTTAGTTGCCATTCCGTGGGTAAAACACTCATCCTTCGGCTCAATGAGTCTGCTAGCAGATTTAACCTTCCCGGAATATGAACTGCTTTCAAGGTAATCTGGTGATCCAGACACCAACAAAGCAGTCTCCATGTCATCATACAGAGACTGGGCGACTTCGTTCCGCCCTGGCGGTTTATGTAAGTCACAACTGTTGAGTTGTCTGAACGAATAAGAACAATCTTGCCCTGAACTTTCTGTAAGAAATGTTCCAGGCCCAGGACTACTGCTCTTAGCTCCAGTAGATTTATATGTTCCTTTGACTGTTCCAGATTCCAAAGCCCTGATATCGTGGACTCTTCCAGGCAAGCTCCCCAGCCCTCCATCGATGCATCTGTATACACAGTCACCTGAGGGTGGGGAGGGGTTAGCATAACCCCCACCAAGAGATTCTCTGTGTCCAACCACCATTGCAGGTGATGAATCAGAGGCGCCAACACTGGCACATTCGAGTCCAGCGAACCTGTACTCTGGGTCCATTGTGTCATGAGAAATAACTAGATCGGCCGCCTGCGTAAGGCGGCCTGAGGAATGACTGGTTCCAATGAAACCATCAACCCCAGCATTCTCAAGTAAACCCGTGCCAGGACATGACGACTGTCGCACACTGACTGAATTAATGAGATGAGTTTCTGAACTCTCTCCTGAGTAGGATAAACATATCCTGTCTCTAGATCGAAGAACATCCCCAGGTAAACAAACTTCTGGGATGGAATCAGCTCTGATTTTGGGAAATTGATCATCCAGCCTAAGTCTGTGAGAGTTTTCAAAACAATCTCCAGACTGGCCGATAAACTTTCCCGGGTGTGCGCTTTCAACAGCCAGTCGTCTATGTACGTGTGGACTGCTATGCTTCTCCTGCGGAGGTATGCGGTGATCGCAAGAACCACACGGGTGAAAACCCGAGGAGCCGTGGAAATTCCGAAGGGTAGCACCCTGAATTCCCACTGTCTGCCCTGGAATGCAAATCTCAGGAAGCGACGGAAACTCCTGTGTATGGGGATGTGGAAATAAGCGTCCTTCAAATCTATCGACGCTGTCCACATTCCCCTCTCTAACACCGCCAACACCGAGCGCACAGTCTCCATCTTGAAACTGGGCGTCTCTATGAACTTGTTCAATGGCTTGAGGTTGAGAATTGGTCTCCACCCTCCGGTGTTCTTTGTTACTAAGAACAGGGTTGAATAGAAGCCCGGACACCTCTGTGCCGGCTGAATAGCTCCTTTTTGTATGAGGGAATTTATTTCCTCCATGATACACAACCTTTGATCTGGATCTCTCGGATTTGGAGTCCAGATCGGCACTAGAGACAGTCGCGATGGCGGGCCTGTCATCCAATCGGGATGATACCCGACTGAAAGCCATCGCAAGACTAAACGGTCCTGAGTTAACCGTTTCCACTCTTGCATGTGGTCGGCTAGCCGGCCTCCCACCGGTCCACCTAGGGATAGAGGTGGACATAAGGAGTGCAAGAGCGGCACTGTCTCCTCTGCCAGAAAGACCGGCGCGGTTCTCACCGCAGTAACCGTCCCATCAGGAACGATTAGCCCGCCCAGATCCTCACGCGCCACGACCAGCACCGCGCGCACCTCGGTGCGCGGGCGGCTGCCTGGCTGACTGCGCCTGAGGAGCCTGCGCCCCCCTCGCTGCTGGCCGAATCGCACGCGGCCGAGGCCGGCGCTGCGATGGTGGTTGGCCTCTGACCTGGCCACTACCACCTCGAGCCTGCAGGGGACGATACGCAGGGGGTGCGGCGCGAACGTTGGCACGACGAAGCACCTCAAACTGCTCGCGCAGCGCCCTCTGGTTATTGACCAGAGTAACCGTCTCCTGGAGGTGCCTACACCCCTCACCTCCAAAGAGACCAGGACCTGTCATAGGTGTACGTAGTAGCCTATTGTATAGGTCCTGGGACGGGCACAGATTATCCAAGGCAAAAGTGCGCCTTGCCCGGACACTCCTGGTCACCGCCCGCGTCATACAGTCCAGAGCCAGGTTGATACCATCCTGGATGGCTCGCTGGACTGTGACTGGACTTGGCTGGCGCGATGCGGATGCTGTTACTACCCCTTGTAACAGCTGGGAGACGTGGGACAGAGCGGCAATCGAAGCCCTCCCACTCTCCTCCGCATCACGCAACGCGGTATTTGCTGAACGCAACGCGTTCGAACACAAGACTCCCGTGTCAGAACGGGAGCCTGGCCGCGCATCCTCACCCAAAGCCGCGCGGTTATCCACGCTCGGCTTCGGTACCACACCGTACCGCTGGTAGTCCAGGGGCACGATGCGGCAACGCCTGGCCACCTCGCGCGGGGCCTTAGCGAGACGTCCACTCGACTTAATGGACGTCTCCGCCGCCTCGAACATGTCAACGACATGCTCTGCCAGCGGCAGAGAAGGCATAGCGTTAGCAGTAGGCTTACCAGCTAACCACGGCCTGTGCTCACGCTGGCTAGCCGACTGCTCCACGGGCAGATCTGGTCTAACACTCACCAACCACTGGCAAGCGTCAGACCAATCCTCCTCCGTGGCTAGCTGCGAGTGCTCTACAAGACGGGGGCCTTCGTCTTCCTCCTGAGCGCAAGCAACAGAGCTTGACGGCGGGTACGCTGATATCCCTGGCAAGCCAGGGAGAACATGCGGGCCTGACAATACCGGCATGCTAATATCACTGGTTTGACCAGGAGCAGGCGCCGTGGTAGAGCGCGGGGCATATACCGCCCCACCACGGCCCCGGCCAGCACCAGCGACACTCTCGGCAAGCCGAGGTATGCGGTACCGCTGGCCTTCAGCGCCCAGGGCCACAGTCTGAACCATGGATTCTACCCCTGGGAGAGTAGAACCGTGGAAAAAGGCGCCTGTATTCCCCGCGAGGGGTGCACAGACGTCATAATCCATGTCCACGTCTTCAGACGGCGACCCCAACAGGTAATCCTCATCCTCCTGGCCAGACAGATTAGACTCCGGGTCAGCAAAGAGAGCTAACCCGGACTGGCCAGGGAAGGTGCCATACGAGGTACTGGCACCCGCGGTGTGCGGATACCCCTGGACTGATAAACAGCCCGCGGGTTCCAGCGACGACCGTCCACGGTCCCTATTGGGCGCGGCAATAAGCCTGCTGCCAGGGCCGTGGAACGCCCCCTCTAATGGGGCCACCTCTGAATCTTCAAACAACGGAAGCGTACTAAGGAACGTTGATTCAGAGGTGGGGATTACCTGCTCCGAAGCAGATGATGAGGTCAATAAAGGATTTGGTCCAGGAAGCATGCCACGAAGCAACTCTGGAACCAAATCCTTGATTGTCCTCCTCATCTCTCCCAACATCTCGGTCCGGAAGGCCTCCATGTCCACCGCGGACGAGGCCTTCCTCTTACCCTTCTTACTTACACCCTCTTTTTTCAGCTTCTTCTTCTTCTTCTCCTCCTCCACCTTGTCCTTCGCCTGCAAGCACAAGAATTCGGACATTAGCTCGCCCCCCCAGTGCTTACATATCTCGCAATTAAGCAAGGGACCACAGGGGCTACACTGAAAACAGAGATGAGGGCCAAACTTGTCCCTCAAAAATCGTCCACAGGACGCACAACCAGGTCTCTGAAAAAGGCCAAAGGACGAGGAGTATGAGCAAACTAGTTAAGCTTAGAAAACTCACCAACTCAAGAGAAGGAAAATGATCATAAAGATCATAATTTATCAGAAAACCAGCTTCGGACAACTTTAATTGTTAATAAAGAGCAAGGCTGATTATGACGTCATTAATCCTATGACAGGAAAAAATCGATCCCCAACAAACATCCCAGTGCAAGGACGAATTGTATCTCTAACCAGAACATGTGCAGAATGGACATTTCGACTACACAAGCATCAGATATATACTGATAACAATGGCAAATAAAGTTAATTATCTCCCTTTCCTCTAAATAATTAACATCACCTCATATCAATAATTAGATACCTGACACCTTGTCTAGACAAACCATCCAACCTGATGAACTGGAGCACTCCACCACTGAACGCCTCTTAACTCTCTCCACCTCTAGGGGAAGGAATTGGATCAAGAGGGCAAAGTGAGAAGACCTTTATAATAGGCCTCCAACTCACTGGACATAGAATTTTTGGTTAGATAACCTAACAGTATTAGTAGGAAATGGAACCATGGTGGAGAGACACAAACCCTCTGCTGATGTCATGTCCATAATATTTCTTCACACAGACCTGTGGACATAAACACAAAGAGAGATTAGTCTTATATAGCACCTAGTTGAAATAAACCAACTAATCAAGGCGCTTATCACGTTTAGCGCGAGTCCCGGAAACACATTACAACGGGACAAAACTCGCTAATTTTACTAGAAGTCACCTGATTTAAAGGTCCAAGGCCCTCCTGTGGCGAAGTTACTCTCTCGGCCATCTTTCTCAGGTATCAACAGTTCTGAATTTTGCCAAAAACGCTTATAATTGAGCTACAAAAAGCACTATCACAAAAGCATGTGTTGTCTCTCAGCCAATAAATTAGCAAAGAGGAAGTGCTAGTCTGCGCATGCGCGGTGGTGGGGCTGGCATCCGCCAGACTATGCTCTGACTCCCTGCCCAGTAGGGGCACCTAACTGTTTTAATCTGAGTGTTTATTGAGTGAAAGCCAATATTTAGCAATATCAAAAGTATTAGGGAGGTAAGTATACTCTTGATGTGAAATCATGGCAGTCTATGGCAGGGGAGATATAACATTTGCTTAATAAAAATTGCCATATATACAAATGCATTATATGAAGAGAAAATGCATTTTTAAAGGCTTGGTTCTAACATGAAGTAATTTCCGTTTTCTGAAATTCCTTTTTTAATTTTTATAAATGACAATACATAAATTACTATGAGTGAGTAAATGGTCAATCACTGTTTTTCCTAATATATAATCAATGAAAGAACCAGTTTAAGCTTTGCCCCGCTCATCTGGTCGATCGATCCCTGACTATCAATTTCCAGAAAGCTATACAGGTAAGCTGTTGAATATTTTGAAAGCAATTTGACTCTGTGCAGCAACAGCATCCAGCCAAATTACTATCAAAATATTCAACAGCGTGTTTATTAAATAGTAGAGATACAATTCGCACAACAATGCTTTGTCCGTCATCAATTAAACGTTTGTGACAAACTTAGATATGTCATTCATGACGTAAGTGAATGATGTAAGTGATTATCTTACAAGTCACGTAGTTCATTATGATGTCATATCAGTACCCATAACACACATTGCATGTGGTCTTCTTTTTAAAGAACTATACTACTGAACAATCGCTAAAACACAGACCCCATTGCCCGACTCTGGAGTCCACGGCCGCTGACCCCTAACCTGACACTCAGTGTCGATAACATGTCTCCGGAGTGCCTAACTTACAGTCAGACAGTGCTGCTCAGAGTTAGGACCTACGTATCTAAAAGCAGTCCAATCTTGTTGCTGTTCAGGGTTTTTTTGGTGGGTGCTTACACCTGTAGGTGTATTTGAGCTTTGGCTCTATCTTGAGGGTGCTTACCCGAAGGGGTGTGTGGGTGACGGCTTTATGCAGTCCACTATATTTTTGATTGTTTTTCAACAAAATCCCTTCATATTCACCAGAGTTTCTGCCATGAAAAAAAATAATTCTTCAAAAATGTGTTTGAAGAATTTAATCTTTTCTTGAAGGATTCCAGTTTATCCATCAATCATATGATGTCATAATCAACTACATGACATGTAAGCCGACGTCATAATCAATTACGTCATGAAGGACTCGATTTAGTCCACGTTAAATGTTAACTAGTCCGTCAGGTTGTAAGAATTATATGTCCTTACTATTTAACAAACATTTAGGCAGCAACAGTACCCAGTCAAATTAGTTTCAAAATATTCTACAGCTTACCTGTATAGTATTCTGGAAATTGAGATTCAGGGAGGTTAGGGATCGATCCCAACACAGGCAAAGCATGGGTGGCGCTTAGCTACTGATGGGCGGGACATAGCTAAAAATGGATTCCTCCATTCTGGTGAAGATGAAGGGATTTTGTTGAAAAACAATCACAAATATATTGGGCTACTTTTAAATACCTGGGTTAGGGACTCTGATAAGCACTGAAAGCCAGGGTCTCAGGGTCATGTGATGTGCACTAAGAGTCATGGACCTGGTATGATCATAAATGAATATTATCTACGTCGCACCGGAAACCCATTTTTGACAAATCATTCTCGTTTCTCAAGAGAGATAACTATGGTAAATATAGATGGGTTTTCCTGCACCAGAAGTAAATCCATTAAGGTTATATAGTTCAACAAACAGATCCTGAGTGACGGATAGATGGATAGCATTTATATCCAGTTGATGATGTCAAGGGTCTATATTACTAATGAACATTATATTAAGCAATTTGTTCCAGTGGCCATAACAAATACTAGAACATTTTCGTTAAAACACATATTGAAAGATTTATGCAAAACGTCAAGGGAGGTAACTCTGATTATATTAAGTTGTATTATATCCTAGTTAACTCCCCTAAACCAGATAACTAATGTCACTATAAAGTCAATCATGAAGTAAGTAATAATGAATTGAGTATCATATGGCATAAAACATCCTATTAGAATGCCTGAAAACCATCCGGCTACACAGGAAATATGGGTAGATAACACTTACATTATGATTAGTAATTTGTTACATGCCTTATTTGTCAAACATTTCCCGAATAGTTTCAATTCAGCTTGATTGCAAATAGGTGCTACCATACTTCAAATAGGTTTATAAATACACATAAGTTTTCTGAACTGGCTCTTCCATATCAGGTTTCTAGTACTTGAGAATGGGAAGTGTCACACATAGGCTGTTGCATATATATATATATATATATATATATATATATATATATATATATATATATATATATATATATATATAAATTCTTTGATGACATTCATTGATCATTATTTTCTCACATCTTAACTTAAGGGTACAAAGAATTAACCCTTTAACCTTTCATCGATCAATTCCCCGTATCTCATTTTCAAGGCAACCATACAGGAAAGCTTTTGAATATTTTGAAATTAATTTGTCTGGAAGACGTTGCTGCCTAAAGCACCTAAAGCATCCGTTAGCAGCAACGGCTTCCTGTCAAATTAATGTCAAAATATTCAACAGTTTTATATCGCAAAGAATACACTTTTTCAAGGATTTGTCAGTGAAAGGGTTAATGGCTAAAACAGCCGAAAACCAGTCTGCCTTGAATATAACCGAGCTAGTCATTTCAATGGTAAATTGTCAAAAATAGTCTTCTTTTGGCTTATAAATGGATATTCGCTAAGCAGAAATAACAACGTTCTTAACCAACCTTGACCAGTAACCCGTTTATACTTATATCAGCCAAAAGCAGCTTCTGCAGTGGTCTTGAGAAATGTCCATTTGCAGCCCATAAGACTATTTCTTTTAATTTAACACTGGAATGAGCGGCTTGATAACTTTGCTAAATTGTCAAAAATAGTCTTCTCTTGGTCTGCAAATGGTTTTAAAAAAACCTATTCAAGGGTTAAATGGTTAAATTTTAAATGATTAGTGAGCTTACCTTGTGAGTATTAGGTACTGATCTATTTGTCTATCACCGAGTCCATTTTCAGGTGTCCAAATCAAGTCTTCTAGCTCCGACATTGTTCGGCCATCTGTCTCATCTACAAAATGACAAATTACATGTATGCAAACAAACACAGATATTATAATATATAATCGTCATTAACTCATAATTTTCAACATTTATGTGACTTTATTCTAGGGGCCTGCGAATCCTAAATTTCCACTCGAATCGAATGTCAAATAATGGAAATGTAGGCCTATGTGAATATTATAAGTGTTACATCGTGTAAACTAATTTGTGGTTCGATCATAGCAAGAAGCCACCACTCAAGTTCCCTTAACAAACTTGGTTCAGCTGTTGCTCCAGATCACATTTCATGAGTTTTTAATTGATCCCCCTTGCGGTTTCCAAGATTTTTAAAGACGTTTCTAAAAATCAGCCAAAATCCAAGATGGCTGCCAGTCAAATTAGCTGATCAGCTCCTTTTAAACAAACTTGGATCCGTGTATCCTAAGGATGCTTCCTGCCAAATATGCTTGAAATCGGCCAAGTAGTTCTCGAGAAGACATTTCAAATTTCTAATCGCTTTAGTACTAGAGTTTTGGCGGGAAAAAGATCCAAGCTGGCCGCCAAACCGTTTGTCCGACGGTTTTGAAAATGACAAATTTGAGATCAAACACCCCAAAAATTATATAAAACTGATTTCGGCTTCAAAATCCATCAAATAAAAATATCCAATATGGCTGCCAAACACGCAACATTTTGATTGGTCCATGACCGCAATGTTTGCTGGTGGATCAAATTCCCTTAAATAAAGCTTAATGGCCTAATCATATCTGCCAAATTTCAGGCCGATCCATTCGGCGGTTCTGGTGGTCATTTTCGCAAAAACTAGGTCATCAACGACGGCTGCCGAACTATTTGGCCAATCAAGTTCCCTATTTCATCGATCCACCAAACCGTTTCAGAGATTTTTAAAAACGCTTCCAAAAATCAGCCAAAATCCAAGATGTTAGTTGACCAAAATGGCTGATAGGCTCTCTGTGAACAAACTTGGAATGCTAAAATTGACCGATCGGCTTTCTTTGAACAAGCGTGGATCCCTATAGCCTAATGATGCATCCTGACAAATATACTTGTAATCGGCCCAGTGGTTCACAACAAGATATTTTTAATTTCCCATTGCTTTAGTATGAGAGTTTTTGGTGGTAAAATGATCCAAGATGGTCGTCAAACCATTTTTCCGACATTTTCGAAAATGGCAAATTTGAAGTCAGAATAACCAGGTTAGTATGGGGAGGATCTGGGCGGGTAACAATTTACAATTTTACGCGAGAATATTTCATTTTCTGGAAGAAAATGCCTTTATTCATTTATTTCTGTTTGAATATCATGCTTCCGTTTCAATGTACAAAGGTTTTGTAGAAAAATATCATTATCCGTTGATTTCCATTTGAATATCACTTTTCAGTTTCAAATTACAAATTTATACAAATTCCAGTTGAATTTCCATTATCGTGGGAAACGATTACCCCCTACATATAGTCCAGTAGCAAGGCGCTGAAAAAATCATTTTCGTGGTCCACCCTTGGCAACAAATTTTGTATGCCAAAACATCTTAGTATACACCTTGGCCTAATTATAATTAATTAGATAATACCCCTAATTAAAGGGGTACTTCCGTAATTTCTCGACTAAAGGCCGCCCTCGAATATAGGACGCTGTCCCAAATTTGACCAAAATCTGCCCCAAAAACTCTTGTATTCAAGTATAAGACGCTGTTAAATTTAGAAGAAATGCACCTTTAAAAAATCGAAAATTGGTATCAAAAATAACCATCACTCAGCGCTTTGTTGAATGCATGACTAAAAATTATCATGGTGGAAGAGAAATTATTAAATAGGACCGCCTAAATATCGTGATAGAAACGGATTGTATTGCTCTTTTGCATTTTGAGGCGCTGTGTGATCTTATGCGCTAACAGGAGTTGGTTATCTGGCTCTTTTGTGATTGGAGGCGCTGTGTAATCTTATGCGTTAACGGGAGTTGGTTATAAAACGGGTATGGGAATATTCAGATCGTCACTAGTTGTAATGACTCTTGCGTTTGGAGGCGCTGTGTGATCCTATGCGCTAACGGGAATTGGTTATCTGGCTCTTTTGTGACTGGAGGCGCTGTGTAATCTTATGCGCTAACGGGAGTTGGTTATCAAACGGGTATGGGAACATTCAGTTCCTATCACGCAATGATGATATATAGCAATTTCCGAGTCCAGAATATTTAGATCCGAGTACTCGCTCTAATTAGAATAAAGATCTTTTGCGATTGGAGGCAAATCATGTGATTTATACACGTATCTTTTCTCGACGCCATTTTATGTCAAATTCTGGATTAATTTTGATGTAATAAGTGATATGTATTAAAGAATAAGCAATATTTAGGCGCCCCAATTTAATAATTTCACTTCCGCTTGGTGTTTTTGGAGTATACATTAAACAGTCCTCAGGCAGCGCAAATTGTCTAGGGTAACATTTAGTTAAATTTCCGTGGCATAATCTGTGACTTTTTTAAGAAAAATTTCGACCCAAAAATGTGCGGAAGGAATGTTCTCGATTATAGGACGCACCCCCCTTTCTAGTACATGTATTTTGAAAAAAACAACTGCGTCCTTTAGTCGAATTTTAACAGTATTTTGACGCACTTTGAAATGACAGATAAATACATCTAAACATTGATAGAATTAGGCAAATATGTCAAACATATTTACGTAACCATGTTGTTTGAGACAAGCAACATTGTTTCATAGTTATTAGACTAATTAGTAGATTTACTTAATTAAAATAGCCAGATTTAAAGACATAGTTAATTTGCATATTCTCTTAGAATGAATTGTACGTAGTTGAAAACTGCGCTTACCTCATCCCATTTTCTATTTTTACATTTTGTTTGGAATTCTCATTAATTTATGCTAAATAGGTTAATTAGAGAAGGCCTCATTAAATCGTGAAATTGTATTGAGATTTTATGAGTCGTTGCTTCAAATACTTGCTTCGTTGCAAATTTGTTGGTCACATCTAAGATTTAGCTGTACTTATTATTTTATTGCAGACAAATTTCTTCATTTCCGAATTGGAAGGGTGAGCGAGCTAGTTGTGTTATTATTCTCACGTTTTAAAAAAAATGCTGGGATATAACCGCATCCGTCTGCCTGTCTTTCCATCCAACCATCACGATGTCTCCTCCCAAACAACTGTACGGAATTCAACCAAATTTGGTATGTGGGCTATCAATATTATTGTGCTGTGATGATCAGGTAGGATGGAATGGTCACTGCAGGTGGTTTCTTAATTACAGTAAATACCAATGGGTCTTCAAGACCATTTGTCTTAATGCTTGGTACAATATACACACAACTTATAACTGAATGTGTCTTGAAAGATTGTCTTTTTGTATTTCAGGTTTGAGTGTCATGTTAAACAAGTCTGGTGGTGGAGCTCGCTGTCAAGTCATTGCCTTGATCCTGCCATATAAGCTATGCAGTATCTAACATGCTTTACTGACACTGTGGCACTATATCTGCATGATTGCTGTACACCTGCTACACTAACATGATGATGGTGCACTTCCTCTCTTTCTGTGATACAGCTAGTTAAGCTCTACAATATATTTAGTGCTCTTTCTTCAATTAACACCAGCAATGACTACGAGTCTTTTCCTTTTATATACATTTGCTACATCAACTCTACAACAGGAAAGACACATGTTACTAAGTAATCATATATATACTGAAACAAAAAAGTTTAGCAACACTGAGAATATTACTGTATAAATGTTATTTAACTAAAACAATAAATTGATTTCAAATATATTATTTAATTGATAGGTCATTTTCCAATTTTAACAACAGTCTCTTGTTACTGTAATGTTAGCATAGCGCCTTTAACACGGCATCATTCAACGGAAGGGTTCAATTTAAATAATGACACTGAGCTGTCAATACCGGTTGTGACCTCCGCGCGCATTAACCACCGCCGTACATCGCTTTCTCATGCTTCGAATTAAGCACCTGATGTCACGAAGAGGAATCGCATCCCATTCCTGGAGCAGTGCAGCTTCCAGCTCCCACACGTTGTGAAGATGTGGATGGTTCTCACACCCCATACGGCCAAGAATGTCCCAAACGTGTTCGATAGGAGACAGGTCCGGTGATCGCGCTGGTGAGTCCAAGACCGGAATGTTGTTAGCGTCAAGGAAATCACTGGTGACCCTAGCTGAATGAGGACGGGCGTTGTCTTGCTGGAACAAAGTCTGCATGATGCTGTATAAAAGGGATGACAACAGGGGCGACAACTTCTTCACAGTAACGTTGAGCCGTTAAATTTCCGCGTATCACAATAAGATCTGTTTTGCCATTTTCATGGATTCCAGCCCACACCATGATTCTGCCGCCACCGAATCTGTCATGCTGAATGGTGTTGGCTGCATCATACCGTTCTCCTAAACGTCGCCAAACCCGTTGCCTACCATCCCCCATATCCACACAAAACCTCGACTCATCACTGAACAAAACGTGGCTCCATTGTTGAGCACACCATCGCTAATGAGTTCTTGCCCATGCAAACCGATTCTCGATGTGACGCTCTGTAAGCGGAACAGCAGCAAGTGGACGACGGGCATGCAGTCCAGCATCATGGAGTCTGTTTCGCACAGTTTGTGCATGCTCTGTAGTGCCGGTAGCTGTGTGCAAATTACGGGACAGCCGCGGCGCAGTCTCAAACCTGTGACGTCGTGATGATGTCACTAAGTAGCAGTCTTCTCGTGGTGTTGTTGCGCTCTGTCTGCCAGATCGTGGTCGGTCATTAACATGTCCAGTTTCCTGCTCACGTTGGCGGAGACGGGAAATGGTTGAGGCGTGAACATTAAAACGTTGAGCAACAGCGCGAACGCTCTGCCCAGCAGCGAGTCTTCCCATTGCTTCATGGCGCTGATTTTCGGGTAGCCCTGTGCGACGGCCCATGTGCGGTAGGGTAAACTTTTAAGCGTTTTCTGTTAACGCTCATTATATGCTTTTGCAATATGGTGAATTTTTGCCTTCGCTACCCACCAATGTGGGCCAGTGCATGAAAAATGCATTTTCACATGCAGTAAGCGTGCGGCCGAGAAATGCAAGAAATGATTTGCATTTCTTCATGATCAGCGAGACATTACATTGACGAGACATGCCTGCAAATACGGTTATAAATGGACGCATAGTTTTAATACAACAAACCAAACTTCACTGTTGCTAAACTTTTTTGGCTCAGTATATTTGACATATGCCTGCGCTTTCTTTGATTAACATCAACAAAAGTTAATTGATTAACATCAACAAAAGTTAATCATAGTGTTTGATGACAGTGTACTTCATATCGTGTCATTTAGCTCGACTCTCCAAGAGATATCATAAGACTAACATAGCTCTAATAAACTGATAACATATTTCAGATGTTTAAGTGCTTTCTTCGATGAACATACATAATGACCATATGCTTCCTCAAGCTCTATATTGTTGCTAAACAGACTGTACAACAGATAGAGCTTGCGTAGCTAACCAAGTGGCATATTTCCCGCGCTTCTGTGCTTTCATTTTAGCACCAACAACAATTCATCATACATTATGATCGCCATATGCTTCCTGCTTAACTGACATCGTGTTGAACAAAGTTTACAATATTTAAATCTTAATAAGTTACTATGGTGGTGGTCTGCTTTCTATACTTTATAAACTTACGTGATGTAATGTAGGGTTATATGATTTTTTGATTATTCGATTAATCGCTATTATATAATTCAAAATGATTGTGGACGATTATAAAATGAAATAATCGTGTACTCTCCATGTTGAAATTTTTGTCAAGACACTTACGTTTGTGAAACTCTGCTCGCGTTACCAATCATGGAAACAAACATCCGGCTATCAGCCGAATATGTGAATGATTAAATAAACTAAATAAATAACTGATTTGTTTGTATTGACTCATAATTAGTTTTAGATGAATAGATTGTTCACTTGGTCGCTATTTGTCATTGTTGTTGTAATTACACACGCTTATCCCACATTCCCCATTCTCTGAATAGTTACGGTTTTCCCAAAAAAGTTCTAAAACTGATACCACGGAAATACAACGCATTTTCTCCCATAAAAATTCTCACCGCCTACGCCATGTTTAATTTATACCTCAAAACATCACTTGGGAAGTGAAATTATTTAATTTGAGCACCTAAATGTTGCGTATCCTTTAATAAAGCTCGTTTATTACATCAAAATTAATCCACAATTTGATTTAAAATTGCGCCGCGAAAAAATACAAATCACGTGATTCGCCTCCAATTGAAGAGTTCATTTTAGAGCGAGTACTCGGATATAAATATTCTGGAATCGGGGACTCGGGAATTTCTATATATTGTCATTGCGCGATAGGAACTGAGTATTATACTGTTCTGAATAACGGGTACCCGTTTGATAAACTCCCGTTAGCGTATAATATCTCGCGAGAACACGCCGCCTCCCATCGCAAAAGAGCCGCTGGCTCACCAACTTAAGAAGCCGGCTATATTGTTGGTCGTAATAATTCAATTTGGATTATTTAATGTTGATCGGCATTACAAAATTGATGCGCATTTTCTCGCGTACTTGTTTGGTACATAAATTTGGTCTTAAAATATATTTATAAGGAAGGTATTTAATCACGCCAAGACTGTTTTATGCGCATTTTGACTACAAAGGTGTGGAATAAACTTTATTATATCTTGAACATACGTGGCCTACTATTAGTATTAATCTAATAGGTGGTCGAGATTTACAAAGCTGAGGCCTGTATTGACTTCTAGAGGGGCCGGAAATGTATCAGGGCAAAGATCGGTCTGAAGTAGACACACCCTGGGACACGATTGTTATTATTATACAGGCTATTCTTACAAATTAGCTCTTAAAAAAAATGTTCCTATACAATCTGCTGAGTTAGGGGGTGGGCTTCTAATACAGAGTTTTGCCGTTTTGAAACTGCTAAGAAATCATTGGAGCTTATATGTCAAAGTTAGGGGGTGGGCTTCTATTAGAGCATAGGCTACAATTACGCGAAATACGGTAACTTGCGTTTTCCGTCTAGAAAAATCTTGATGCATTCCGTTGTTTGCAATCAGCAACTGGCGTATTCTGTCCATGTATGTATACCCAAGTGCCTAACCCATAATCTTACAATCTGCAGTAGCATAATAATGTCCTCTAAGCAACATTGATGTAGTTAATATAGTTCATGATTAATCGTATGATCGCGATTATTTTTTTTTAATGATCGCGATTATGAAGTGAATAATCGTGCAACCCTAATGTAACGCTTGCTCACTTCCCTGCCATGGTGGCATGCTGTGATAGGTATATGTATTTCTAATCTTGTTAAATTAAATTAAAATGATTAGAGTTCAGCTAAGTAAAAGAACGATCGTGTATCATTTTTGTGTGCATACTGAGTATTGTCTGTGACAAGGCCATCTTATCCGACTCACAGTAGTATTCTGCACAACAAACATGGAATCAAATAGTTCTGATGGGGAACTTCCAGCGAAAAAACAAGTTCCAACGGATTTCAACATGTGTATATTTTGTCAGAGACGAAAGAAAACTCCACTCAGTCACTGAACAGAAATAGTGTCGTGACCATAAAAGAAGTAGCGAGAATGTGTGTAGATGAAGACGTTACATTGAGAATTCACCTTTCCAGAGTATCCATCCATCTTCTGACCTCGTATGATGTCATAATCAGCTCAGCGCGTGTATGATGCCGTCACAATCATTACGTCACAAAAGGTTCCATATAGACCGTCAGAGTCCGACACGTTGTATGAATTCTATGTTTTTGTAATTCTTTGCTATTTAATAAACATGCTGTTGAATATTTTGAAACCAATTTGACTGGGCGCTGTTGCTGCCTTAGGCAACAACAGTACCCAGTCAAATTAGTTTCAAAATATTCAACAGCTTACCTGTGTAGTTTTTTGGAAATTGATAGTCAGGGTGTTCAGAGATCGATCGATCCCAACACGAGCAAGGTGTGGGTGGAGCTTAGCTAGAGATGGGCGGGGTATGGGTAAAATCGGAAAGGTCCATTTGGGTTGAGCTTGACAACCTTTTGGGTAAAGGTGCTAAATGGCACAGACCTTGCTTTGCAACATACACTAGTAAGGACAGGCTACAGAGAATTATCAGAGAGTCAGAACTGGAAACTGATGAACCAACTCCTAGTAGTAGTAATCCCATTACAAGATTAACTGAGAGCGATTCTACTTGGAGTAAGTGTGTTATCTGTGGCGAATCTCAAGATACACTCCAACAGATTAACAGAAGCAAAGTACCACTGATCATGTTGGCAGACATACACATCAGCTGATCATCTCAGCGTCTGTGTCAAATAACTAAAGCTAACCTAGACATTTACTCAACAACATTTTCACTCCACTTGCTGGAGATTGATGACATATTGTTCAAAGATAATAAAATTCCGAAACTGACTGACATTCGGGATAGATATCAATTAATTCTGTCACAACAGGGTATTGATGGCAGTGGCTACAAGTCACACAGCCTTAAGCACAGGTTGATACAGAATTATAGTGTCAAGATCTGTTTCTACCAACCAAATGACCAAAACAAGAGCGATCTAGTATATGCACACAATGCAGCAGGACCCAATCTCGATGCAATAGCAGATACTATGGAGACATCTACAACTGCTGCCCTACATATTGAAGCAACAGTTATTGATACTGATCGATGACAATCATGCCGTTCTATTTCGAGCAGCACTTATTCTACGGCATGAATTAGAGAACTGCAATGGAATAGAGAACTGGACCCCTTTATCAGAAGATATAGCAGATGAATTTACAGGACTTTGACCACTCATACAGACATTCCTTCAATGGTTGAGCTATGGAAGTATGGAAAATGGAGGATTGTCATACGATTTGCAGGCGATAAATGAAAAAGCAACTTGTCGAGTGAGGTCCATTGCACAAGACATAATATTTTGTAATTCTGGTGGACAAAAGCTAACACCTAAGCACATTGGCTTGGCGATATCAGCTCATCATTGTACTAAAAACAGGAAACTTATTACAATGTTAAATCCCTTTGGAAATTCTAAGAATGTTAACAGCCATTGGTAATGCGCATGACACTGGGGAACAGGATGTCGTCATACCATCCTGTATAAAGAGGGACACATTTACACAAATTGTTGCTGATAATGACCTTTTAGAAGAAAGGCTGGATACTACGCATTGTATAAATATGATTGCTGTCCAGCGTGCTTCTGAAGTAGAAGGATCATTTGGATATAATCCTGCACTGGCATCACGGCAAGAACGATCGTTACAACATATTTCAAAACGAGCTATAACGGAATATGTTTGACAAAAACAAAAACAGAGTCCACCAAAATACCAGTTTGCTTTGAAAAATCCAGTGTTTATTAGAGGTGAAGTCATCACAAAAACTCGCCGCTGTGTCGGTCTGGGACCCACGATTGCTCCCGGAAGAGAAGCTTCATTTATACATTGAATGTGATATTCAGCCAGTAGCAACATGGTCAACACAGTCTGTGATTGGTTATTGTCCTGTGATTTAAAAAGCATCCGCTTTTGTTTCTATGAGAATTGTTAATACTTACCAGATGTACTATTATGATAATGTCTATTATCTTGTCTAGCTCAAAATAAACAAATAAAAGCTCCGCACTCTCCATGATCCCGCCCCTACTGTGTCTGCCAGTGTGTCTACTGCTAGAGCTAGCGGGTCTGGGATCGGTGACACATATGTGACCATCTTTGTGTTTCCTTTCATCGCAAATAGATCCACATTTGGCTTGCCCCAATGTTTGAATAGACCCTCCGCTACCGATTGGTTGAGCTGCCATTCCATCGGACGACAAACCGTCCTTCGACTGAGAGCATTCGCTAGGATGTTCAATCTTCCTGGAATGTGTGCTGCCCGAAGAATAACATTCCTCCCTTGGCACCACAGCAGACGGTTCCATATCATCATACACAACTGCAGTGATCTCATCCTGCCTTGGCGGTTCAGATAAGACACCACTGTGGAGTTGTCTGTCCTTATTATGACAATCTTGTCTCGGATTAGAGTCTCAAATTTTCAAAGTGCTAATGTCACAGCCAATAATTCGAGTACATTTATGTGTTTCTGTGCATGGGTCCGATCCCATTCCCCTGACACTGAAAGATCATCCAGTATTGCTCCCCAACCCATTGTTGATGCATCTGTAAAGATGGCCATCTGCGGTTGGGGAGGTTGTAGAGGAACACCTCGCAGGTGATTCTGTTCTGATAACCACCACTGAAGATGGAATATCAATGGTTCTTTTACTGGAATCCTCAGAGATAACAGATCCGTTCTCGAGACCAGAATGTCATCAAATACATCTGAATCACCCTGCGCCTGAGTGCCACATAAGGTACCACTTTCTCCAAAGATACTAGCAAACCCAGTATTCTGAGAAATTGACGCGCCGTCAGATAGGCTCCTAGAGAAACTGACTCGGAAACTGCAATCAAACTCTTGACTCTGCTCTCCGCCGGAAGAGCTACACCGTCCCTGAGATTGAAAAGAATTCCCAGATACACAAACTTCTAGGATGGAGTCAATTCTGATTTCTCTAGATTCACAATCCATCCGAGGTCCTTTAATAAGACCAGGACTACCTGGAGATTGTTGCGTTGACTAGATTCCCTGCCTTCAGCAGCCAGTCGTATATGTAAGCATGAACAGCTATGTTTCTCCTGCGAAGATAAGCAGTCATGGCGAGAACCACTTTGGTGAAGACCCTCGGGCTGTGGTCAGACCGAAATGTAGCGTATTGAACTCCCAGACATTGTCTTGGAACGCAAAGCGAAGGTATTTCTGAAACGGAATTGACATTGGAATATGAAAATATGCATCCTTCAGATCTATCGATACTGCCCACATTTTCCATCTGAAATTTTGGTGAAAGAATTAATTTGTTCAGCGGTTTGAGGTTGAGGATCGGTCTCCAACCTCCGGTGCGTTTCGGAACGAAAATAATTATCAAATAGAAGCCCAGGGAGGAGTGATTGCGGACTAAATGAATCGCATTCTTCTGTTGAAGATCCATGATTGCTGAGCAAATGGCATCTAGACGATACGGGAGTCCATATTGAAGTTGATGTTAACGGAACTAACGATTGACGGATGAGCCAGTCCGGTTCGTAGCCGTTTCTTAGCCAATGAAACTAAACAATCTTGCATGACCTGTTCCTATTGGTTTGAGAACAGCTAAGTCTGCCTCCGACGGTAGGAATCTGCACACACAGCTCGCTGTCGATATTGCACGATAAGACGTTAATTCGCTTGGGTGAAGATTCTCGACTCCCTGCATTCCTGGCACCACGGGTCTTGCTGAAAACCCATCAGGACCATCCCCTACGGCCACCACGTGGCTTCCTGGAATATGACGGCCCAGGACCGCCACCACGGCCATCCGCCGCCACCCTTCCTAACATCTTCATACGGCCTCTTATTAGAGGGCTTGTATGACGAACAGCCAGGCCCCTGAGAACCGGATGCCCAAGGACGGAAGGGCAATCTTTGACGCTGCCTCTGCTGCTCCTGTCGATGCTGCTTGTAGGACTGTTGACTCCTTTTCCTCAACTTCCACAACTTGTCGACAACCTCCTGTTCTGCAACCATGGACGCAACCTTGGAGAGCTTGCCTTGCCGAGCCGCCAAACAAGCCCGGACCAATGAAGGGCACGGAGGATAACGCAGCCCTCATCTCTGGTCCAGGTTCTACACAATCGAGAACCATTCTCCTCCGATCCGTCAATGATCTAGTGATCACCCTGGCCAGGCAATCTTGAGATAAGCGCATGGAGTCCCAGACAACTCCCGGAGCAGCCTCTGGCACTTCCCCACCTTCCGCCACGCAGGTCAGCATACACTGCAGGACGGTGCATTCGTGCGAGAGAGCAGCCATAGCCACTCTCGCTGCATCCTCAATAAGAGTTTACTGAGCGAAATCTGGGTGAACAATGCCCGACGGAACGTCGACATTGCCACCCAGTTGACAAACCCGTACAAAACCTGTGGGTGACCCACAGGAAGTACTGGAATCCGTCACCTGTGAAAGCTCTGGCATGCCATAGTGTTCCATCAGGAGGATATCTTCTTCCTCCGCCGTCGGCTTTTGAGCCAAACGAGAGGAAGGACAGGTGCATGTCACGCCGCAGAACTGGCAAGACCACCGATAGGTAATCCTGCCCCAGCCTGCATCAACGGGACCTTGGATTACAGGGATTCAAACATTGCCTTGAATTGGGCCGCCCAAACACCCAAGGCTGAGTCCATCCGCTCATTCAGGCGCTCCTCCAGCCCTTTAACGGACGCCTAATCCACCTTAGCTGCGCTGTCCCTCGCGGTTCTCTCCAAACACACACGCCGATCACAATCAAATTCCGCCACCAACTCCGATGACCACTTCGCACATTCATCGCAAGCGCTTCCAACTTTGCACTTCACGCAGGCGACACAGTCATGGCCCGTGAACTTCCGCTTCATGAAACGGTTACAGCGCGAACACAATGTATCTGGCAGGGCCTTGCCTTGCCCTTCACCTTCTGCGAACACAGAATAAGAATTAAAACGCTGCACATGATAAGATGATGATGAGCAACATGCACAATTTACTTGATTGTAATTTTTAAATTACTTAAAAACATTAACTTTCTCTTAAATTAATGATAATCAAGTTCCAGGCAGGAAATACTTAAAAAATGTTAGTGAAAATTTTATAAACACGACTTGGTAATTAAATAACATTAAAATAGCCAAGAAATTAAGACTGATCGCTACATACACCCTCGACAATGAAGCGAGAGCAAAAGATCGGCTTAAAACAGAAAGCCAAAACAAAACGTTAATCATGGGCACCGCCATCTTGGCTACGGGCGCATCCATCTTGGAAGGAATCGAGTCGCAAGAGAAATTAACCGAGTACTCGGATAACATTAAAAAGTTAACGGGTAATGGAGCGACTTCAACAATGGCTACCATTTTAAAACAATGTGCCAATTTAAGGAAATTTTAAACAGTCATTACGGCATGAATGTATTAATTCTAGATTGATACAACCTGCCGCTGTGATGCGATCTAAATCTCACTAAACTCTCAACAATGCAAAAATTTGCTTAAACTGAGCCAGACAAAAAATATGACTGGAAAGTCGAGCAAAATACACGAATCTGACTGTGATTGGGAATTCACTCGGTACCTGGGGCTATGGTAATTCCCGGACACAGTATGGGCAGGATCATGGAGTGTGGAGTTTTTAATTGTTTATTTTGAGCTAGACGAGATAATAGACATTATCATAATAGTACATCTGGTAAGTATTATTGGAAGTAGAATTACGCATCACCTACAGACCTCAATGTTGTCTACACAATGATGGATGTCGCGTCACAAAGACGATAGGCCAGACATGCATTTCTTATACTTGATGAGGCAATATAGTCTACGGCAATTGAAATAACAAGCCATAAATCTGAAGTTTGCTGATCTTATCTTTCGTCTTGGAGGATTTCATATCATGTTGGCTTTTCTGGCTGTAATTCGTAAGCTCATGCAGTCTTTTGGATTCGAAGATATCATTGTAGAGTGTGATGCATTTGCTGAAGGTTCTACTGCTTCAATAATGAGTGGTAAGTATTACACCAAAAGTATCCAAGCTCACATGTTGGTTGCTGAAGCATTGCAGAGAATACTACTAGATACCAATAGATTCCGATACACATCGTGAACGCCAATTGAAAGTCAGAGGTTCGCAAGGTCTTTGAAGAAAATGGTGATGGGATACCTCAATCTGTTGAGTCACCGCATGTCACATCAGTTCATTTCATACAAGAACTTGACAAATTCAGAAAAAAGGGCTGCGAAGAATCAATTATGTTCAAATTCTGTAATGAGTATTTAGTGATGGTCGAAATTCTTCTCGCATTCATACGAGCTGAAAGATCGGGGAAATGGCAACTCCATAAAGAAGCATTTTCTAAATTGCTCCCATATTTCTATGCCTATGATCGGCCCAATTATTCAAGATATGGCACTTTATATCTGTCTCTGGAAATCCATGAACAGTTCACGAATGGTCATTTTGTAGTTTCTAGATCCAAAACAGAGTTCACCCACATACACCTATCTACAAAGCATGAGACTAAAAAAATGATGATCCACTCCACGGCGGTGAACTATGAAGGAAAGGTAAACTCCTGGGCTCACTGCTTTGCAGTACTGCTGACATTGCTGCACACTGCATCATGGGGAACATAGCTTTCCAGTCCTTATGGATTCGTAGATCAAAGATGCCCTTGATAAAAAGACTACGTTTATACAATTCAACCTGCGTATCTTTGATGATGTATAACTGTAACAGCTGGGTAGCTCCAAAGGCAGCTCTAGACAAACTCGACGCCTGCCACCGCAAACACCTACGCACAATCACTGGATACCGATGGCCAGACAGCATAATTTCCAACGATGCACTATACAAGATGTGTAATATGTCGCCACTGCCTGTAAAAGTCACCCAGCAAAGATTATCCATGTTTGGCCATGTGCTAAGGATGCCAGAAGACAATCTACATGTTAAGAGTACAAACCTTCCTTCATTAAGGATGTCGGGTCTGCTTGATATTTAGATCCAACTCTGATTTCGCCTTTATCAGCCAATAGTGTCTTCTGTTGAGGATTGTACACTAACGAGTAGAAATATGTATCCTGAAAGAGATATATTTGCTGGCTCCGAGTAGGGCGAATTCCAAGGCTCGGTGCTGGTGTAGCACCGAGCCTTAGAATTCGCCCTACTCGGAGCCAGCAAATACAGAGCCAGGAGAGGACTCATTGCATAAATCTGCTAAGCGTGCTACGAGATGACCTCAAGAAAGCAGGACTAGGTACACTCAAGTCAAGAATGGACCTGAGGAAGCTAAAGATATTGGCTGAGGACAAGAAACAGTGGGAAAAAGCGCAGGACTGATTGCAGCTGTATGATGTTTCTACTACTACTACTACAGCCGCAGAGTACAGTAATCATACATACATGTATTTACATGATATCTCATCAATAATCAGTTTTGCATTGTTTCATGTTCCTCAATACACTTGCACACGCCTGGATTGTTATTATGCGGTTAACTCCAATATGAACTCATTATTTCCCTCATTATTCCTGTTCTTTGGAATATTATTCATTCTTTCTTAGTAGCCAATCCACAGCATTATAATCACCTAGATGATATAGTAATCTTATGTAACATAAGACAGATTTCCTTATTTTGATAACAATCATCCATTTTAATGATAAGTCATGATATTCGTGAGATACAAATGAATAAATCAAGGCTAGAAACAAAATTTTACATTTGAATTTACTAAAAAGAATCCGCTTTCCTTTCCGCAAATCCCAATTTGCCTATGTATGGTTTCGAGAAGTTTAGGAAAGATGAAATCCGCTGTTCTTTGGCAGCCATTTTGAACTGTGGTGGCCATTTTGAATTTGTGGGTGTGAATTAAAACGGTCCATATCACTAATGAATTGTAAAGTATCAATATACATTTTTTCAAAGACCCATTAATTTATCATGACAAGTAAAATAATTGTGGAAATATCAGTTTTGCTTCCTCGCTGATAAATCGACTAAAACGTAATAGAAATTCTAGGATGGGGAGGGGGTCAAAGAAAGTATCACATATCACATTTTTTAGATAGTAGCATTCTATAACTTGTTTATTGCATCAGAGAATATATCAGCCTATGTTTTGATGCATAATATTGCTGCATTAATGATACACGATTTTAGAAAATGGAAATGGTATGATGTCACAAAGCTAAAACAGCATTATAAAGATTTCTTATTTTGTACTAAAATTCAGATTTTCTCGGAATTTTATATTTTATGTCATTTAAAATGTACTGCCCCGATCAAGAATATAGAGCAGCATAAATCAGATCCAAATTTAAATGAATTTAAAGCAATTATTCGATAAATCTTTTTTTTAAATAATTCAATAGAATTTCATTCTGGTTGCCACATCTTCTCTTTTAATAAATCTGTGTAAGATTTAATTGACAGAGTTACAGTTGGCAACAGGCACTTTTTAATGTGTCAGTGTCTAGTTTCATGGTCTGACTTCAGAAATTTGTTGCCAGGGTGGAGCCCGAAAATGAAAAATAAGCCCTTTTTCAGCACCTGGCTACTGGACTAATAGATACTAATTAAATTATTGCTTATCTGACTTTTTGGGAAGAATTCTGATAACATATGGCCTAAAAAGCTAGGCATAAACAGCAACAACTGAGACTGCATATTTCTAAAATGGCAGACCTACATTTTATATAGCCGGTTGTTTAAGAATTAATTCTTCTTGCTCTATGCAATCTACATGTTAAGAGTACAAACCTTCCTTCATTAACGATGTCGGGTCTGCTTGATATTTAGATCCAACTCTGATTTCGCCTTTATCAGCCAATAGTGTCTTCTGTTGAGGATCGTACACTAACGAGTAGAAATATGTATCCTGAAAGAGCACACAGTACACAGCTTTAGATTACCCCATAGGGCACAACTTTAACACTAACCCATTAACCCGAGGATTGGAAAACTTCATACGGGTTAGTAAAACTACACCAGCACTAACTCACCTGGGTTAGTAATGCATGCTCTCAGAGAAAATACATAAAGACTGTTATAATAACATTATGCTCATTACACAACAGAAATTGACATAACAACAGATTTTCTGCTACCTTCAATCCTCAGTATTTCTAGTCAAGCACTCGGCTGTAACATTAGCCATATTATTAACAAAATTATATACAATGTAACAAATATTCTATTTATAGAAATTTATTTGTCTGGAAGCTGTTGCTGCCTAAGGCAGCAACTGCTTCCAGTCAAATTATTTTCAAAATATTCAACAGCTTTCTTGTACGGTTGCCTTGGAATTGATTTTTTATAGGGATCCATCAGTGAATGGATTAGTGATCAGGTTTGAGCTTACAAACTTATGGTTAGTGACATTTGCTGTAGGATAGTAAAATCAATGATGCACCATAATAAGCGTGATGTCTAAATTAAATGCACCCACATTAGTTCATACAAATAGCAATAAGTTAGTTTGGCACCAAAGGTATTAATCAGGTAGGTTTGGAACTAATTTGACTGGAAGCTGTTGCCATCTGAAGTCAAATTAGTTTCAAAATGAAACAAACTGCAGACACCGAATCACCCATCCTAAGATACAATGTAGGCGATGTGCCTTAATAGATAAATGTAAAGCTATGTCTGATATATAACAAATTTAATGTCTAATTAGGGCATGTCTAGAATAGTAACACAAGATGGCAGACACACAGGGAGATAACGTCACAGGCCAGAGGAGCAAAGGAAGAAATGTTTTCACACGAAGATAAAAATCTTCTTTTGAAACAATTCCATTGGTAGATGTACGAGCAAAAGTTCATTGGCGAATTTGAAGCAAAGTTCTTTAGAATTACAATGTTCATTTAGCAACATAAAATCCAATTATCATTATCCAATAGTGAGCCAATTCTAGGGTTATGGTTAGGCCTTGACTCGGCATCCTAGTGCTGTGTTGTCACAGTCGATATATGCACAGTGCATAGCACAACTTGAAAAGGGAGCGGTGCATCACCAGTGTTGAAGTTGAAAATTAAATTCATTAAGATTTCCTGCACTAATATGCTCGCAGTCAGATAAAAATTCATTCACAAATAATGAAATAACATCTATACAACACCGTTTGTATACTAAGCAATAAGAGCTAATTTAGTATGAAAGAATACATCGAGATGTCGAGCATATAAACTGATGTTTATGTTTGAAGACACCGCGATGACGTCTGATGTTCTTGGAAAATGGAGGGGTGGGAGGGGAGCAGGCAGGAGTCATTATCGAATGTCCCGTCCATGTGTTGTTATTATGAAAATCAATATGACTAAAATTCGGCTTAGACCCCAAGTTGCAATCAATTTGGTAAATTGTTTCACTCATTGCTCTAAATATAGCTGGATGGATGGCCATATTTTATTAGCGAATGCAAAATGATACTCCTCTTAACACAAACAAGTATGACATCACTCAGCCATTTGGCATCAAACTGGTGATTATTTTGAAAGTAATCTGACAGGAGTCTGTTGCTTCCATAGACAAAATTTACGTACATTTGACAATTAAGTATTGAAGTTCATACCATATTATTTCTACTACTACATGCACTACAATGGACCTTTCCACTGTATCCATCTATAATATGACATCATAATCAACTACGTGATGTGTAGAATGACATCACAATCAATGAGGTTATGGCTGACGTGGATAAGTATGTCACGAACGCATATTTGAAGACAAGACTATGCGTTGTTGTACGAATTGTATATTTTTACTATTTAATAAATATCCTGTTGAATATTTTGAAACTAATTTGAATGGGTGCTGTTGCAGTCATATTAGTTACAATATATTCAACAACATACAGTATAGTTTCAGGAAATTGATAGTCAGGGCATTCAGGAATCGATCAATCCCAACACAGCGAAGTGTGGGTGGAGCTTAGCTAGAGGTGGGCGGGAATAGCTAAAAGTGGAAAGGTCTATTGGTGATTGGTGAATAATCTACACGGTTGTTTGTTTACCTCTTTATTAAGATATGAAAGAAGTGATTCTGTTTCATTGAGCAACGTAACAACGCATTTGCCGCGAATATGAGTAGCGGGTAATGTCTCGACCTGCCGCGATAAGAACACCTCACAGTGCTTCAGTTGATGTCTCTGTTTTTCGTTAACGTCTTCGCGACTCTCCTCCTCCTGCTCATCTTCCAACTGAACTACTTAAGAAAAGAACGAGATTTCCAAACAAACAAATTAAATAAATTAAATAAATTTTGATAAAAACTGTAATCAAAATCTGACATTTATCGCCTAACACTTTAATGGTTATGCTGGCAACAAAGTGAACAAACAAGCCTCCTCCTGTGGTCTCAATAAATGGCCATTTACTAGAAAGGACAGCAATTTTTAAAATTTACCAACGCAGTGACTGGCTCGATAACTGAGCCAGTCATTCGTGTGGTAAATTTTCAAAACTAGCCTTCTCTTGGCCTATAAATGGACGTTCACTAAGCAAAAATAAAAAAATAGTTAATGGTCAAGTTGGCCAAGAACCGCCCTAGAAATGGTGGAACTGTCATTTTCAGGCCAACAGAAGACTATTTTTGAAAATTTACCACTGGAATGACTGGCTCAGTTATTGAGGCAGTCAGTATTGTAGTAAATTTTCACAAAAAAGTTGTTTCTTCAACACTCTTCTCAGTCATACACAACTATTTTTAGAATTTTTACATAGCAATGACGGGATCAATAACTGAGCAAGTCATTCCAGTGGTCAATTCATTTTTTAAACCCTTCCCCACGCCCACACCAGCCCCATCACGGGGGCAGAAATCCCTCATTGCAGGTGTGGCCGCAACATCACTAAACATGACATTCAGACTAAGGTGGTCATAGTCCAAATATCATGGTGGATATTATTCACCTTTATAAGGAAATTAGATTTTCCAGATTTATTCTAAGAATTTCATGATAAATTAAAATTTTCATTTCTATACAGCGCCAAAGGAGTGAATGCGCTAATTAATTCATGAATCCAGTTTCTCAGTCAATCCTATGACATCATAATCAACTACATGACGTTCAAGCTGACGTCATACCATAATCAATTACATCATGAATGCCTCGATTTAGTCAGTCTTAAACACTTAATAGGCTGTCAGGTTGTATGAATACAATTCATCTTTACTATACATGCTATTTAATAAACATGCTGTTGGATATTTTGAAACTAATTTGACTGGGTGCTGTTGCTGCCTGCAACAGCAACCAGTCAAATTAGTTTTGAAATATTCAACAGCTTACATGTATAGTTTTCTGGAAATTGAAATTTAGGGTGTGCAGGGATCAATAGACACAAAACACTGGCAAAGTGTGGGTGCAGGTTAGCTAGAGATGGGCTGGGTATAGCTAAAACTGGATTCCTCCATTGGCAGACTACAGGATTTCCATGATTTTCTTTTACACATTAACCCTTTAATCCTCAAATCTGTTCCAAGAAAATTTCAATTTTCTCACGATAGAAAATGTCAATTTGCAGGCCAAGAGATTATTTTTTTAATTTTACCAATGGAATGCCTGTTTCGGTTACTGAGTCAATCCAGTGGTAAATTTTCAAAATTAGTCTTCTCTTGGTCTGCAAATAAACATTTCCCAATACCACGGAATAAGTAAATTTTGGCGACTTGAGGGTTGAAGGGATAATCCTCAAATTTTTTCCAGAAAATTTCCAAGTTTCTCATCAAAATGCCCATTGTGGATAAATGGAAGAATATCTTTGAAAATTTCTCACTGTAATGACTCGGTTATTAGCCAGTCATTCCAGCAGTAAATTTTTTTTAATAGTCTTCTCTTGATCTGCAATTGGACATTTCACAAAACCACTGCAAAAGTTGTTTAGCTGACTTGAGTATTAAATGGACCCATATATTCAAAGTCACATTTAAATATCCGTCACTGACAGTTAACCCTGAACCACTTAAGCCGGCCAAAAACACCTTATACAGTGGTCTTGAGAAAGAGACAACTATTTTGAACAATTTGACGATAATCGAGCCAGTCACTCCAGTCGTAAATTTTCACAAATATTCTCTTGGTCTGCAAATCAACATTTTCTATTAGGAAATTGAAATCATCTTAAATAAATCTGAAGGTTACGGGATTAACCCTTTAACACTCATATCAGTCAAAAACAGTTTCTGCGCTGGTCTTGGAAAATGTCCATTTGCACATCAAGATTTACAACTGGAATGACTGGCTCGATAACAGTCATTCCAGCAGGAAATTTTCAAAAATTGAATCTTGGTCTGCAAATGGACATTTTCTGAGAAAATTGAAATTTTCTTGAACAAATTTGAGGTTTAAAGGGCTAAGAAAGCAATATTGGGTTAAGAAAGCAATATTTCAATGTTCATCATAAACACTTGAATACTTCTGCAATAGTTACCCTGATGCTTGTCGGCCAATAGTATAAGTGCACTGGAGATATCCCGTCTACGATAAAAACACATGACTTTAGCTTCCACATTGCCGGTTGGGGTCTGAAAAATAAGATACCACCAGGGGTCAAAATAAGGCCCTTTTACATGCACAATGCAGGTAAAAAATGGCTGGTGCAGGTAAATTTGTAATTCTGGGAGCACAGGGTGCATATCAGGATGATAAGTTATAATGTTAACCCGCTCACCGACAAATCCTGAAAAAAGGAAATTCTTCGCGATATAAAACTTATTCTGTTGAATATTTTGTAATTAATTTGACTGGAAAACATTGCTGCCTTAGGCTTCTAGTTAAATTAATTTTAAAACATTCAGGTTTTCCTGCATGGTTGTGTAGAAAATGTGACATAGGAGGGAATTCATTTGTTAAAGGGTTACTTTATGCGTATGTACATTTTTTTCTGTGCAGGCAAAATCTAAATGTTAGATGCACAGATGTAGAACAAAATTCTTATTTCTACACCTGGATACCACAACTGTGTATCTACCATGTCTACTTTAAGTACTGAAGGTGATTGGAAGAGAGGTAGCATCACTAACATAAAAGTTACTAACAGATTAAGATTTATATATAATTAGATAATACACATAGCGATTAGATATAGCAATTCATTCACATGCAATATGAAATGCAACACTTTTTCCAGACTTATCCTAGCAATTTCAAGACAAATTTTAACCCACTCTGATGTCGATGTAACGTACCAATAACCAATTTGACCCATTTATAATTTAGGCGCAGACCCATATGCAAATTTGTTATTGGCCTGCCCATTTTTAAACGGTGTATGGCCCAGGCGCCAATTGGCTATTGATTTGCCCATTTGTCAATTGGTTATGGGGGCGGCAATTTGTAAATTGCGCACAGACCATGTGTAAATATCACCATTGCACCAATAGGCAATGCAGTTAGGCCATCCAGGCATCCTTACCTAAGTTTGCTTCCCCTCTCCTAACCGACCCTAAAAAATCCTGCCAACTCAAAATCTTTTTTTGGAGTTTCCTGTGAAGAATTATTTTTATTTTCTGATTAAGTTCATTGGGAGATTGAATTGACTCCTTTCGTCAAAATGGGCTCATATAACCAAACTGTTTGCTTTGAAGTTTCTATTCCAAATTCAAATAAAAACCTTCAAGTTTTGTTCTTAAAATTCAGTTTTGTAATGCTATATTTCAGCATGTAAAAAAACAAAGAATTTCCCTACCTACTTACCCTACTCCAACCACCATGGTCGGGAGGGAAAACCAAAAAATCTTTTAAGGATGGACTTAGTTGGAGACAAATTAAGGAAACACCGACAGTATATTTAAATGTGGCTAATACGAACACATTCTATTAATAATGTACGCGAAATATCAATTCCAATTTATATTGTTATCTCGGCCTAGGTACCGCCAAGGACTTTGCCATGACTAGCTTGGCTATCTTCTTCTTCTTCTCGTTCGCTGATCATACCGCCAGTCTTGTAAGTGACTATCGACATGATCATAAGCGTTAAGTGCGTGGATCCATGGTTTATTAGAGTGCGCTGTGCGGCCTGGAACCTCCGTCTTCAGCACTTGAGGTTTCTGTCAGGGTTACCTTAAGGGTGAGCTTGGCTATCATACCCGTTATTCCAGTGGTAACATTGCAAAAATAGCAAACCGATGTGCCAATAATTGATTGACAGATGGACAATGTGCCGCTTACAAACGGGCGCACCAACAATCAATTGGCACATGGGCCTGCACTATTTACAAATGGGTGTGCCGATAATAAATTGGCAGATGAGTCTGCAACGTATTCAAACAGACATGCGCCGATAACAAATTGGCATATGGGTCAAATTATTTATTGGGTCGCTACAGCAATATTCTATTTTTCACTGTGTCAATAGCAAAGAAACCGGAGTGAGTATGTCAACAATTTTGATGGACATTGTTGCGGTCGTAGAAATTTTGTTGAAAAATGAACACATGAGATCACGATTTGTCAAGAATATTAAAAGTTTTGCTTAGTGAAGGTCCATAATTAGCAGGTCAAGAAGATAACTTCTGAAAATATACCCCCCTGCAATCAATGACTGGCTTAGTTACCAACACTCATTTGAGGGATAAAATTTCAAAAATTATCTTCTCATGGAATGCAACTAGACATTCCTCTGAAAGATCAGTGCAAAGACCAGTTTTGGCTGGCTTGGCCATTAAATGGTAACGTTTGACTCATTCTTTCACACTATAAATCATTCAGCCAAAGATAGATAATTTGATAAAAGATGGCTGTGTTATGGTGCTTTTAGACCAGATATAGAAAATTATGTGGATTATATTATATCAGTGATTTTACAGATAATGCTGTTAACTGTGACCACCAGAAACGTGTGAAATCAAGCGTGGCAATTCCAGTAGACAATAGCCCAGAGAACAATATCCCTATTAACAATGCTTAAGCTGCCCACACAGGTCTTGAGGACAACATATTTCAGCCATACTTATACCTGAACATTTATTTATAAAGCTTCCATTCTGTGTTTACCAAATTGTGTGCTTATAATCTGATAACCCCTTTCTTTCTGAATACCCATAAATATAGTTTCAACACATTTCCATAAGAAACCTACTGAGTATTTTGGAAATGATTTGCCTGAAAGTAGTTGCTGCCTGATTGTTTTCAAAATAGTCATCAGGATGCACTTAAGCTATCAGATTAAAATACTGTCAACATGTATGCAGAATGAATGTGGTTAAATATACTTATTTCATTGACTTCTATAGATCTAGTATTCTTAAAAATATTCACAATAACCTGATTTTATACAAATTAGAAATTGTTTTAGACATGTTCTGAATTTATTTGTAACATGTTTCTTAACTACATGTCTGTTTACTATAGATACAACTACCTATAAAATGTGACTGATTTTGTATATTTGACAGATAGAGAGTCAGATTATAGTAAGAGTGCGCGAGCGAAAGACAGATAGATTGAGAGATCGAGCTAATGATAGATTTCTAGAGAATTAAGCATATAGATATTTAGTGTTTGTAAAGTTAATATCACCAGTATATCTTTTGAAGTAAAGTTTCACATCATTAAAAGTTTCATATCACTAATATTTGAAGAATGATCTTGCTTATTGATTATTTAAGGGTCTTCACCTGTCGTCTCATCCTGAAGTGTAGCAGAGCTATTTCCACCCAGTTAATCCCCCATGTTCTCATATAAGTTGAAAATAGCCCTTTGACAGCTGCCTGGTTGTATAATGGATTTCATATTTGGACAAACTTGATTCCTTACCAAACCAATGGATTTCCAAAATACTGACTCAATCTGTTATACTTGTACTAGGAATGGATTCCACATCCAGGTCAATGGATGAATCCAATTATATAGCTTTGCTCCGCCCATCTCTAGCTAAGCTCTGGCCAAGCTTTGCCAGGATGATAGGGATCGATCAAACCCCAAATTCCCAGAATCCCAATATCAAGGTCACTGGTGACTACACAGGTAAACCGTTGAATATTTTGAAACTAATTTGACTGGGTGCTGTTGCTACCTAATGGTACATGACACAGTGCCCAGTCAAATTAGTTTTAAAATATTCAACAGATTCTTTATTAAATGGTAAACACGTACAATTTGTAGTTGTAACTGATGAACTATACCAGGTTGATGACGAAGTATTTCTGTCAATTAAGATTGTGACGTCAGCCTATGTCCTTGTATGTGCGGATGTAATTGGACATCATATACTTCAGCTTGACTGACATATCGGATTCATCCATTATGATAGGGATACCCCCTACTCACACAATGGAATACCAATGTTTTGAATCATTCTATTAACTCTTTAAAGGTCAAAATGGTTAGTAGTCAAGTGAATGTTCTTTTGCATGTCCGTCGAATAGTATTTTGAACAAGGAAGCTCACCTGGACCAATAGCATTTGAAGCATTTGCATTTAAATATACATGATTCTTGTACATTAAACAAGATGGAAAAAAAATTCACAGGATATACCAATCAAAATTCTGAATGAATATTCTGGCGCCTATGATCATAGGATCATTTTAGTCAAGTTTGGTTGAAATTGCTCAAAGTAGTAAGATGAAGCAATTTGACAATTTTTGGTACATTTTTAATAAAAATCTAAAATTTTACACAAAAAATTTGATGAATCAAAATTCTGAATGCAGGTTCTAGAGCCTATGATCATAGGATCCTTTTGGCCAAATTTGCTTGAAATCAGTTAAGTTGACAAGAAGAAACAATTTGACAATTTTGGGCCAAGTGAGCTAAAAATGTATCACTAGAATGACTGGCTCGATGATCGAGCCAGTCATTCCAGTTGCAAATTTTCCAAAATACTATTCTCTTGGCATTACAAGAGACCATTCCTCAAGACCACTGCAGAAGCCGATTTTGGCTACCTTTCAAGTATGTTAAAAGGGCTAACTAGAGAAACAGAGATTTATCGCATGGAAACCACTATTCAAAATGGGAAAATGGCTAGCAGACATATTAAGTTGATTAAAGACATGCCAGAGTTTTGTGTTTTAGCAGACGGCTAAACCTGTGTGTACAAATTATATAATTTGATATACACCATACCTTGGAGTCCGACGATATATAATGTGTTATACACTATGTGCTGGACCAGATGAGATATAATTTGACATACACCATGCTATGAACCTGGTACTTGATACATTAAATCATGTTCATTGAAAAACTTTAACATTTATCTAATTCTTAGTGCATGCCACATGTCATTTGAATCAGTTTGTCGAGTCATCCCATGTTTCACGAAGGGCTCGACAGAAAGTGAATGTCTAGCACGGATCATCCCATATAATAAACATGTAATTAATCCTTTAATGTTAAAATTTGTTGAAAAGAATTATATTTTGTCAGGTAAAATTTCCTTTTACAGACCAAGAGATAATTTTTGAAAATCTTCAACTAGATTGCTCGATTGATGGATGACGCATCATCACAAATCACCACGTTCACTTCTTTGCCCTTTTGACCGCACACTCCCAGCCCTGTATTTATGATTACTGTATTCTGCGGCGATAGTAGTTACTAGTAGTAGAAACATCCTACAGAGCTCTGCAGTCAGTCCTTCTTCACTTTTGCCCACTGTTTCTTGTCTACAGCCAAAATCTTTAGCTTCCTCAGGTCCATTCTTGATTGGAGTGTAGCGAGTCAGGAACACGCTTAACAGATCTAAATGAAATGACATTCTCTTCTGACTTTATATCTGCTAGCTCCCAGTAGGGCAAATTCCAAGGCTCTCCGTGATGGTGTGTCTTATGGCATCCTTAGCACATGGCCAAGCATGGACCATCTTTGTTGGCCGATTTTCACGGACAGCGGCAATGTATTGCACATCTTGTATAGTGCATCATTGGAAATTATGTTATCTGGCCATCCGTGTTAGGTCTGGAGTAGGGATAGTGTAAGTATAAGATACACAAACGTGGGTATATAAATTTCTAACTTGTTATTTATTATTTCACCATTCCGTCAATCCGTTCATGCTCTCCACTTATGAAGAGCTCCATATTAAGGGAGACAACTATTGACACAACATCCCTCTTTCTAAATAAGAGACTATCTACCTTAACTGCATGTAGTTCAACGAAATGAAACGTAATGCGTAGTAATACTGGAATAATAGTAACGTATGAGTGAATAACGTGTGATTAATATATAATTAATATAACTAAGTTTGTATTATAGAATTATGCTTAATTACTTAATTAATTGTCATATATATCTCAAGCAACGTTAATCTAGTTAATAAAGTTCAAAATCTAAATGCCATGCTGGAGGGCATCTCTGTCGATCACTATGACGTGGATTTGCACGGATATTTGGATCAGGAATTGGTGGTGGTGTATCATTGTCCATCTGAATTGGGTACTCCTGTGTATGTCCCTGATTGCTATAGTTTGTTACGCCGAGGCATGATGCGTTCCACACTCGACTGTCCTCCAACCGAAACGAATAACGACCGACACGTTGCAACACCTGTAGAGGCTTAGTAAACTTTTTCCAGTCCTTTGTGCACCTTCCATGGTTTACGAACGCGTACATAATCTCCTGGATTAATGTTTATGTCTTTAGCCGACCGTTTTGTGTCTGTATAGGTTTTCGAATATTGTTGGCGTTGCTGACCAGGATTGTAAACATTTCCTGTAGTAGCTGTTTTATTGTGTCCATTAGCACAGTCCAAAATATCAATTGATCTTTCTTCTCATTTCTCTACCATGTAAAAGCAATGATGGTGATTCACCCGTAGTATTATGCGGTGTAGACCTATAATCATATAAGAATTTGGGAACGAATTCCTTCCAGCACTTTCCCTCGAGTGAAGCTGTTTGTAGACAGTTGCTTAATACTTGATTGAATCGTTCAATTTCTCCGCTAGCACGCGGATAGTAGACTGGAATTGTTTTATGCTGTATTCCCCTGGTAGCAAGAAAGTCTTTGAACTGTTTGGAAATGAGTTGACGTCCATTGTCCGAGACTAACTCTTGTGAATAACCCTCACGACTGAACACCGAATTAAGAAACTGAATTACATCTGTAGTGATCCGTGAAACAAACGCGACTTTAGGCCACTTACTGTAGAAATCTACTAATGTTATTGCAAATCTACACTCTGGTGGTGCCGATTCATATGGTCTGACAATGTCTATTGCTAACTTGTTCCATGGAGCAGATGGAAATGTCACTGGTTGTAAAGGCATTGTGTTTGTAATTGTGGTTTTGTCATGCAGTTGACATGTAGTACAGTTTTTAATTAGTTCTTCAACCTAACTGTCAAGTTTTGGCCACCAGTAACACTCGCCTAAACGCTGTTTCGTACGTACTATGCCTTGATGGCTCTCTTGTGCTAATTTGATAAGTTTTCGTTGAAGAGTGAGAGGAACAAGTAGATGATGTGTACCTCTTCATATGTAATCATCTTGAACAGAAGGTCCATCACGAATAGTCAAGTAAGGCAATAGTTCTGGATTAACCTGCTTACGACTAGGCCATCCTTGGGCAATCTGATTACGCAATTTTATCATGATTGGGCATGTAGTGTTAGCATTGTAGAATTCCTGTTCTGTAATATTTCCAAAATCTGGAGCAACTAATGCAACTGTTTCTGGTTCAATCGTAACTGATTCATCACTGACTGGTAGTGGTAATCGCGAAAGACAATCAGCAACAACGTTTTCCAAACTTTTACGATATTCAACATCGTAGTTGAATTCAAGTAGTTGTACAGACAATCTGGCAACTCTCATCCCGGCACGATTGTTACCTTTTGTAGTAAGTAGTGTAGTTAATGGTTGATTATCTGTGCGAAGTATGAACCGTTTTCCCCAAAGTCAAGTTCTCCATTTTTCAACCACCCACACACATGCAAGTGCTTCTTTTATAACAATAGAGTATTTTCTTTCCACTGGTGTGAGCGTAGGAGATGCAAATGCAACTGTTCGTTCTGAACCGTCAGTATGTTTTTGTGTAAGAATTGCACCTAGTCCACAATCTGATGAATCTGTAGAAACAATAGTCAGAAGTTGTGGATCAAACATGGCAAGAGCTGGACTGTTAACAATCAATTTCTTAACTTTCTCGAAACTGTTCTGAGCAGCAATAGTCCATACAAATGTTTGTTCACCTCTTGTCAATGCACGTAATGGCTCTACTATTGTAGCGTAGTCTGGAATGAACTTATTGTACCACGAAGTAAGTCCTAGAAAAGAACGTAGTGTATGAATATCTGAAGGGTCTGGCCAATCACGTATTGCAGAAACGTGGTCATGATCAGGCAGTAATGCCATGGCAGTTACTAGTTAGCCAAGGAAACAAATTTCATTCTGACAAAATTTGCACTTTTCCCAGTGTAGACGTAAACCCGACTCATAGATACGATGTAGTACATCTTTGAGGTTTTATTTATGATCACTTGGTGTTTTACCATAGACAATGACGTCATCCATATAACATTGGACTCCTGGTATTCCATGTAGGATCTGAGTCATCATTTTCTGGAATGCTGTTGGAGCGGAAGACAAACCAAATGGGATGTGGCAGAATCTGTATCACAAGAATCACAACTACCTTCATGTAACTCAAGCTGATGATATGCACTTTTGAGGTCCAGTTTTGAAAATATAACTGAGTCTGAGTTTCAGACAAAATTTGATCAATATATGGCACAGGGTAAGTGTTTCGCGACAACAGCTTTATTTGGCTCTCAGAGGTCAATACAGACGCGAATGTCGCCTGATTTTTTTCCATGTAACTACTAATGGTGAAATCCATTCTGAAGCATCGATTTTCTCAATTATACCTTGACTTTCTAGCCTATCAAGTTCCTTAGATACGTCTTCGCGAACTGACAATGGTAGTGGACGTAGTTTTTGTTGCACTGGTGGAATGTCTGGACAAACTTTGACCGTATGGACGAACCCTTTGGCACAACCAAGATCAACAGTAGCGCAAGTAGTAGGTTCTGAAGAACATGTAACTTTGTTCTGTGAAATTTGTAGGTTAAGTCAGTTTAAAAAAATCGATGCCTAATATGGGCGTTCCTGACTTAACGATGTAGAATGTACATGGCACTGAATTGTTCTCATGAGACACTGTTGCAGATAGACAACCAAGAAACGGTAGTTCCTGTTTTGAATAAGTCTGTAATTTTGTATGTGGCTTGGTTAGTTTTGTAGCTAAGAATGTTTCTTTACATATGTTTTCTGGTAATATTGACACTGCTGAACCTGTATCTACTACTAGAGGTAAGCAGTCTGCATTTTCGTTTGTAGTAACTGTGACAGTACAATGTATTTTGTGTTTGTTTTGGCTGTTTACAGCTAGAATTGTAAGTTCTGGTGCGTCAACTTCCCTTACAGTTGTTGATTTACACACTGAACTGAAATGTCCGATTTTTTTACAAGCAAGACATTCAGCTTCAATTGCAGGACATTTTACGTAATTTGGAATGTGCTGTTTTGAACCACACCTGTAACATTTTGTGTCAGTTTTTGCTGGTTTACTTTTAGCAGGAACGTGATTAGGATTTTTACATTTTGATTTGGTATGTGAAAATGGCTTTGATTTTGCAGCTGACGAAGTTCTGTGATGTGAATTTTGCTGATGATGAATGACATTTACAGTAGGATTTGCATGGGCGATCACTCCTGCTTCCCTAATCGCAGATACGAGTTGCCTTGCAAGAGTTATCGCGCTTTCTAATGTCACCTCAGCGTCAAGCAACAAACGTTCACGAACACAGGAAATACATGTCTTTTCAATTATTTGATCCCTAATCATTTCATCATTCATGTCCCTGAAACTACACGTAGATGCAAGTTCTCTTAATGCGTATACGTAGTGATCAATTGACTCGCCGTCGTATTGAGCCCCCTGACGAAATTTGTAGCGCTCAGTGACCGTGTTGACTTTTGGTGTAAAAAATGTCTCTACGTTTATGTATGCTAGATAGGATATCTTTCTGACATCTCCGATACAGGGTTTATACACCTTTCTATGTTTGAAATTCCATGACTTTTCCATGAATTTTCATGACCAGAATTAACAAATTCCATGACGTCCAAGAATTAATATCTAGATTTGTTTCTTACATAGCTACATAAATTACGATCTGAGCTATTCTGCAAATGTCTGACTATTGTGTCTTGCAACAAGCAAGCTTTGTTTTGATACGCTGTTGCCATAAGTTTTATTGGATAGAGGTGATGAAGGTAATTTATGCCAACATATTTCTGTTATTTTTCATGATTACCACTTTCCATGACTTTTTCATGAACTATTATTAAAAATGCTGTTTTCCATGACTTTCCAGCCCTGGATTTTTAAATTTTCAAATTCCATGACTTTCAGGAATTCCATGACCAGTACGAACCCTGCCGATAATCAATTCTGTCAAATATTTTGAAAATACTTCAGTGGAAATTATTGCTGCCTAATTATTCTCAAAATATCCAACAGCCATCTTGCATGATTGCCTTAAAATATAGACATCAGATGTAACGATTTGACCGACCGATGAAAGGGCAATTGTAACCGTTGATAGGTTTAAACCTTCAATACTCGAATTTATTCCAAATTTTTTAATTTTCTTATCGAGATGTCCATTTACAGACCAGATTATTATTGAAAATTTATCACTGGTCATGGAATGACTGGTTCCTTTATCGTAAATTTTCAAAGTCTTCTTAAATGGACATTTCTCAAGACCACTTCAGAAGCAGTTTTGAATGTTAAAGGGTTAAATCTTGGCATGAAAATAAGCTACTTAATTTTAGGCTACTCAAATTTGTCAAATCTTGGGGCCAGTGAGTGCGGAATCAGGCAGTGTCAGATATTCTTGTTAAACTATTTAAAAATATATTTCTGATATTTCAAGTTCTATGGGCAAATTTGACAGCATATATATAACTTGTTAACCCTTTAATGTCCAAATTTGGCCAAGAACACCAAATTATTTGCTTATTGAATGTCCATTTGCTGGTATAGAACAGTATTTTTTAGATGGAATGACTGCCTCGTATACCGATCGAGGCATCTAAGTTTGAAATTTTTTAAAGTTCAAATGATGTCAAAAGGACATTTCTTAAGACCATTGTAGAGGCTGTTTCTTTGCCTGGCTTTACAATTAAAGGGTTAACCCAGTCTTCCATTTTGAATTTTTTAGAATGGCACTCCAACATACAATAATTTTTTAGCACCCTGTCAGTAAACACAATCCATTTGAAATCAAAAACCCTAATTTTGCTCTGTTTGTCTTTTTCTGGAATATATATATTCGCTCTCTGGTCATTTTCACCTCTGACTAGATAGTCTGAAGAAGTGGCAAATAATCACATATAGATAACTATCGATGAATCTAATCTGTTACTCAGGTATATGACGTCGTACGTCACATGTAGGCAGACGTCAATCATTATTGACAGAAGTACTCTATCATGAAGCTGTAATAGTCTGTCAAGTGTATGAATTGTATGTCTTTGAATTTGATGGATGTACTATTTAATAAGCATTCTGTTGAATATTTTGAAACTAACTTGACCGGGTGCTGTTGCTCTATGGCAGCAACAGCGCCCACCAGTCAAAGCCATAGGCAGCAACAGCATCAAGTTACATTAGTTTCAAAATCTTCAACAGCTTACAGGTCTGTAATTGTTACCTCGACATTGGAATTCTGGGAATTTAGCGTTTGATCGATCCCAACATGGGCAAATCATGAGCGGGTCTTAACTAGAAATGGGCAAAGCATAGAAATGGATCCCTCCATTGTTTTCTAGTCAGAAATATGCCGTGCAGAATAACTATACATGGCTCACCTTATTTAACTCTTCAATACGTCTTATTTGATATGGAGATGTCGATGATGTTTCAAAATAAACGTAATCTGAAAGATAATATATAAAGCTAATATAATAAAGTACACTGAAATGATGTTAACGGTTATATTCTGGTTGAAATGGTGTATATGTGGGAATGGGGATGACCGTGCGAGTGTGTGGGTGGGGGTGAGGGGCAAGGCCTGTGGAAGCAGCATCCACCTATCATTCCAGAATCTCAGAAAATTGTAGTATTTTAAACAATAATAGATTCATGTAAAACATTAGCCAAGTCCTTAAATCTAGAATCACTACATTTATAGAAAGATTTACATCAATATTTTGAGGATTGTGCATCCAAACTGGAGTCAGACACACAAACCCAGGTTTGGGGGGTGGGGGAGGGAGGGGGGAACAAGACTTTCAGGGTACAAATTGTACAAACCTGGGGGTTAATACATGAAAGTAATTAGAGTAGGGATAATAGGAATGCAAATCTGGGAGCATTGCCCTCTCCATTCCCAAAGCATACACCCCTCAGGCACTCCCGCCTTGTGCCTGCATGTATCCTTTCATGTGCCCACCCCACCTACCCACATGCAAACGATGTTTCATTTTGCCTCTCATAATGTTAACCCTTAGAACACTAAAGCACAGATATCGCACATTTTTTTACGCTGTAAAAAAACTTCCCATTGAAATACTAACTATTTTGAATTTTTTAACTTAATTTGACTGAAAGTTGTTGCAGGAATAAGCTTCAAAGCTAAATTATTTCTAAATATTCAAGAGATTTTCCTGTAAAGTTGTCTTGAAATCGAGATCAATATTTACATTGCTACTAAAGTATTTTAAAGAGTCCCTTTAATTCCCAAAGGGTCACCATTTTTAATACCAGCCTGTACTAATCCACGCATAAAAATAGTCCGCCGATCATTGATCAATAAGCAACGTGAAAAGGGAATTTTAATGAAATATCGATACTACGCTGTAGGAAAAGTATATTAAAAGTGAATATCTCAGTGGTACGCACAAGTTTACAAAAAAATCTCGAATAAAACAAGTGAATCCATCTCAATCGGACCTCATCACGCCCAAAGACGTATCGATATATAAATACAATAAAATCGATGAATATTGACCAAATTTGTGTAAAATCACACTAATTTAGAAACAATTATTGTCATACTTTGATAATATATACATATGGAGCGTAAACAAATAATGATATTAACTAAATTATAAAAAATTTATGAAATTTACACAATGTATTCCACCGCAGTTTCAGGTACGGTCTCCGCACGCTGTAGGACTTTGCCACTCACTCATTCACAAAACAAAGTCGCCACTTACCCCCTACTCTGTACATATTTGCCGCCATTTTCGTCAATATATTGCTTTTTATCCTTCTAAGTTGTTATAAATCCGTCCGAAGGCCCTCCCGTATATTCCTGAAAGACGAGGCAACTTAAGTTTACACCGAGTTTCTTCCGGAGCGACAGATCATCAAGTCGCCATTCCTCTTCGCCTCCCGGCTTTGCTGTCTTCCTCCTCTTTTCACAAGCGTGACGTCACGAGTCCTTTGGTAACAAAACAGTCGAGCAGACCGAGTCCACAGCTAGAGAGGGTTAAATAGTGGTGGTCGCTCATAACCATGCCTTCCATGGTATCATTTGAAAGGATTTAAGACCACCTGTTCGGTATAACGCATATAAAGGAATGATTTTGTTGATACAAAAATTGTTTGCCATATTTGTATTGCCTAATGTTTATGAATTCTACTTCTCATTATCAGGGCAATTAGTACTGAAAAAACATGTATTTTTTTTAGGTATCTATACTTTCAGGAAATTACTCGAATACCGGCTGATGTAAATTTTATGTCCACATCGATTTTGTCATAACATATAACTGTAGACCTAAAGGCCCAGGCCTAATTAAAGGGCTGTTGACTTCAATTATAGTTCAGTAGTTTTTTTACAGGGTAGGCCCATTACCCATAGTCCCATTATGAAAAAGTTTTGGAAAATAATTTTGGGGAAGTACTTATTTGTTTGTCAATGATTATTATTCTCTTTTTCAGAAAACACTAACATTTTGCGCGTGCATGCTTATTTCCTAAGCTATACCCTGATACGGCCCGGTAACCTGCATTATCATGCTATTATGGGATAGGCCTAATATAAATGAATATTTTGTCTACTTATAATAAAAAATGTGTCACTTTTCCACTGCCCACCCATCACCACCAACTATAGTCCACCCGATCCACCTGAACAAATTCCTGAAATTTCCACCATCACGTCCTAAGTGGATAGGGACAGGAACCGTCAAATTAATTTATTCAAGAAAATTAAAATTTTCTCAGAAAATATACAGACCAACCCGTTATTATTGAAAAGTTAACACGGGTATGTGGACCGACTGGCTCAGTTATCGAGCCAGTTATTCCAGTGGTAGATTTTCAAAAATAATCTATTGCATGGTCGTCTACAAATGGCCATTTCTCACGACCACCTCAGAACTCGTTTTTGCCAGCTTGAGTGTTAAGGTCATATCAGCTTTGTAGAAAAACGTAGGGGTAGCAATTTGCTTTTAGAAATTACAGTCTTAATTAGATAACATCTGTCAGCACATACTCTAGATTGCAAGGGGCTGAACGGAACTAGAAGTTATTCTATCTTTTAAGAGAAATATATTTATAAGGCCATATATGTTGTCCATAATTGTATATAATTGTAAGGGCTATATATTCTTCAATTAGTAACCGTATGCCTACGTCTGACTGCAGATTTTTTTGTGCATATTTCAGGGGTTATATCTCTGGATCTGCTAAACATTTTGAAAACAATTTGACTGAATGTTAATTGTTGGGGCTAGATATTCATCAAGTCAATTAGTCTTAATTTGCTCATTGAAATTATTGTCTTGTGGCGTGCAGCAGCAAGACACTTGACAAATTTGACCAAAAGCCATTTGACTGAAAGTTGTTGATATTTCAGTCAACAATGGCACTCAGCCATCCAACTTAAAAATGACCAGATGTTTTATATAGTTATCGCTATATACATGTAGGCATATTATATTGCAAAATTGTTTATTCGCTCTGACTCACTAGTGCAAAACGTTAGAAACTTCTGGAACAGTCTGTACGTCTGTCTTATACTTCTTCAAAAAGCACACATACAAACTCACGCACGCACCCTGTTTTATTTAAGCTAAATCGCATTAGCTATACTAAAACAGACCACGTGTCTGTCTCTATACGCGCAACAATACACAAGTAGAAAAATTCCACAGCCAGTATAAAGACGTTGAACCGCAGCACTGCTAAATGCGCGCGCGTCAAATAGTGCCACAAGCACTGCATCGACAGATGTTATCGACACGGAGAGCACGCACGCGTAGTAAGCGTCTATGTGGCTGAAATAGGACATTACAAGCCACGTCGTGCGCCTTTTCAATCGCCAATGAAACGGTGTGATTTTAACCCTTTTACGGCCGTCTTACCCACGAACGTCCTGCTTTTTGTAGATGGCTGAACAGATAAAATGACCATAATATAAACTAATCAACGCTTCGGTATAATAAATTTTAATAATTATTGGCAATTCAGCGTGAAAAGGGTCAGCTCTTTTAAATAATTACTAGGCCGTAAACCTCGGGTTGGGTGTGTGTGTGTATGGGGTGGGGTGGGGTGGGGTGATGGTTAAGAGAGGGGGGGGGGGGGGGGGGGGGGGGGTGGGGGGCAAGAATGCAATTGCCTCCCAAAGATTTTCGAAATATTCTTCGTTAAAATGAGTACAGTATTCAAACGTCTATAAAACGATGAGGCTCATTCCCTCAGAATGGTGACGATGCCTTCTCAGAGCATCTAATTTTCAAATTTCCACGGGCAACGAAGCACGGACCCCGCTTCTGTGATATCGACACCCCGGTGACTATTTTGAAAGTAATTTGACTGACTGGAAGCTGTTGCTGTTTAATAACACCTAGTCAAATTATGTTCAGAATATTTAAGTTTGCACGTATGTCTGCCATGATTCCTGATGTGTGTGATGTTGATGAGTGTTTCTGCATAGGCATATATGAAACAGGGGAGGGGCAAGAGTGGATGCTATACCACCCACCACCTCACCACCCACCCACCAACCCCACTCCCGCCACCCCACAGGGTTTCCTCTCCCATAGTGTACCCCCACCCCCTAGCTTTTGGAATTTTGGCCCGTCCATAGTTGAGAAACCAACCCACCCACCCACCCAC
Source organism: Chaetoderma sp. LZ-2023a (assembly GCA_034401795.1). Taxonomy (NCBI): domain Eukaryota; kingdom Metazoa; phylum Mollusca; class Caudofoveata; order Chaetodermatida; family Chaetodermatidae; genus Chaetoderma; species Chaetoderma sp. LZ-2023a. Next base: position 108,696,403 of record CM067373.1, read on the forward strand.
CCACCCCCAGGTAAAAAAAAACACGTTCCTTCACCCCTGTTCTGTATGGGCTTATGGGGGTCTCCTACCCACCCCAAACCCCGCTATCTGAGCACCGATGCCACGCTGGACCCGTCTGATGGATGTCCGGGAACTTGGCACGAAATTTTTTTTCCAAATTCAGACATGTATATATTACTTCTTTTTTTTACAAATTTTATTTTAAAAGCGCAAAACATTCGTGGGTTTCCGCAGTCTTTGTCTCGCCTGCGATAATTGCTAGGACCCCCATTTTCGGCGGTTGTCTTCTCTTGGTCTGCAAATGGCCATTTCTCATGACTACTGCAGAAGTCGTTCTTGGCCGGTGTGATTGCTAAAGGGTTAATATGTTAATTAAATTTGTTTTACAATCCGCCACATTGATGTGTTTATTGCATTA